>CM048915.1:16202253-16802253 GCA_026686955.1 Epinephelus cyanopodus | reverse complement strand
CTTTCTAAGTGGTTCCTACCCGTCGCACCGGGCATTTTTGTGTGCCTAGGAGGCACAACAAGTCGTCAGGAGGTAAAGGGAGCACATCACACGGAAGAGGCCAGTAAATCCAAACCCTTCAAATGGCCGATAATTCACGCAGAATAATTGACAAGGACCAATTGATCGATAATGTGTGCAAATTTGAGGCCGATACGATGAACGGTTTAGGAGAAGATGATTTTTAAAGGAATTTCTTGTTTTTGAGGAAAATTTTACTTTGAAAGGGAAATACCTCACTTCCTGTTGGATTTAGGTCATTGGTGCGAGCACGTGATTTGTAGGTCTTGAAGAAACGAACACACCTGTTTTGGTTTGGTCTTCCTACGACATTCCTACTGGCAGCAGCGGCCATTTTAGTGATTCAGTCATTCTAGGTGGCGCTACAGAGCCATTTTTGCACTTTTTAATTTTATTTCTTCATTAGATAAAATTTTTCACCAGTCCTGACATACGTACCAATTTTGGTGAGTTTTGAAGCATGTTTAGGGGGTCAAAATCCAGTTTAAAGTCGCGGCGGAAGAAAGAAAAAATAATAATAATAATAATAAACGCTACAGGAACAAGAGGGTCCTCTGTCGAGGTCCCTAATTAAAGCTGCGAGCAGCGTTGAACGGGACCTCGACCCACGCTATTTCGGGGTCCGGCGTACGTCGAAAGCGAGCGTCGCGTTCTGTTATGTCAATAGAACGCAAGGTCATTTTTTTTTTACAATGAACCCATGACATGGGAGTAGAACTTTGATGGCTTCTGAAAACCAAACTACTGATGAGGACATCAATCAGTCAGTCAGTCAATCAATCAAGCAATCAATATCACAAATCACAATTTGCCTCACAGGGCTTTACAGCATACAACATCCCTCTGTTCTTCAGACCCAATGACACAGGGGAGACAGAGAGAGATGTAGGACAGATGGTAATGACAGTAGCTTACAACAACATTAATAAAAGTAATAGTATTATAATTTCAATTCTGCTTATTGTGGTACAATTTGTTGAAAGTATATATTAATATCTAATGGTTTACACATGTGACAATAATCAAATGTGTATAATGACAGTATAAGTATGACACACACACACACACACACACACATACACAGACAGACAAACACACACACACATACACACTCACATGTATCTGTCAGAGTGGAGCTATTGTTATGCTAATTAAAGACCACGTAGTTAGGTGACAGCCCAGGCACTCAAGATGAGTTGACTAATGACTAATGATAACTAAATCAGCAGGTGGCATTTGACACCACAGCTATAGCACGACCTCACATGTCACACTATCCAAGCAGTGCTGTGGTAGAAGTTAATCTGTGAGGTAGTAGAGCACAAAGACTGTGGAGAAGAGGTTGAGTTTCTGACATGCAGTCAGCCGAGTTAGTGACATGCACTAACAGGACATGAGAGAGAGAGAGAGAGAGAGAGAGAGAGAGAGAGAGAGAGAGAGACAGAGAGAGAGAGAGAGAGAGAGAGAGAGAGAGAGAGAGAGAGAAAGGGGACAGGGATTGGAGTGTGTGTTTTAGTGTAGTTAGGTGACAGCCCAGGCACTCAAGATGAGTTGACTAATGACTAATGATAACTAAATCAGCAGGTGGCATTTGACACCACAGCTATAGCACGACATCACATGTCACACTATCCAAGCAGTGCTGTGGTAGAAGTTAACCTGTGAGGTATTAGAGCACAAAGAATGTGGAGAAGAGGTTGAGTTTCTCACATGCAGTCAGATGAGTTAGTGACATGCACTAACAGGACACGAGAGAGAGGGAGAGAGAGAGAGAGACAGAGAGAGAGAGAGAGAGAGAAAGGGGACAGGGATTGGAGTGTGCGTTTTGGTGTGTCTGTATCTGAAAATTAGAAATCACACACACACACACACACACACGTATCTGTGAAGCCATTTTTATGCTAATTAATGACCATGTACTCAAGATGAGTTGACTATAACTAAAGATAACAAAATCAGCTGGAGGCATTTGACAGCTGACAATGACACTACTGAAAGTACTAAAATTAAAGAAGAATTTTAGAAAAAGTTTACAGTGGAGTTACATTTTAGGAAATTGATTAATTTTGAGATATTCAAATATACACAACAAAGTTATAAACATTTATGATCAAGGCTTAATATGAATTGGCTGTGGAACATGTGTATTGAGATATAGCTTTGTCAATAATGGAACTGTATTTTCCCTAATAATGTTGATTTCATAAGGAAACATAACAAAGTTTCATAGCATATAGGCATTGCAACACTGTATTTTCCATAAATAGTGAGTAAATGATGTTTTACATGTAGAGTTTTGTGATAAAATATACTTTTAAGATGAACACACGTGTTTTGTGCTCTTGGTGATTGATTCCTGTTTACACAAAGACAGTATGATCTGCAGCACAGATGTAGCTACAGATTTGATTCCAATTGTTAATGAGGCAAAAAAGTTACACCAGAGAATGTTGTATTTACAAATTTTTTACTATCAGGCATTTATTTAGGAAAATTAGGAATGACACACACACAGAGACACACACACACACACACACACACACACAATCACACTTCAGCTTTTGTTATGCTAATGAAGGACTGCATGTGGCTGCAGGCAGACAGCAGAATGGGCTGAAAATCTCACAAACTAGTCCTTTTAGATGCCAAACCATGAGTCACATTTTCAATGTGAAAGTATCACCAGATAGATAATTTTGTTCTGAACGCAGTGATATCAAGTTTGTATGTTTATGGAATAAAAAAATGTGCCTTAGTCACAAGTTTAGGATGTGTTGTCACTCATCTTTTCTTACAGAGATCATCATGAAGAGTTGTGCTCTGCACCTGCAAACGCTTGGGAGATCCAAACCGTTCAAGCTAGGACAAAATCCTTCGCAAGTAATGTTCACCAGGGGTAGATCTGTAATTTGTGAACGTTTGAAGCAGTTCTAATAAACGGTGTAGGAGCAAAAAATCTTTGAGCGACAGAATTTGTCAAAAACGCCATCTTACATTCAAACAACAACAGTGCGCTTCCTGTTGGAGTTAGGTCAGGGGTTGCAGCGCGACATTTGTAGGTCTTTATGAGACGAACGCGACAGTTTTGGTTTGGTCTTTCTAAGTGGTTCCTACCCGTCGCACCGGGCATTTTTGTGTGCCTAGGTGGCACAACAAGTCGTCAGGAGGTAAAGGGAGCACATCACACGGAAGAGGCCAGTAAATCCAAACCCTTCAAATGGCTGATAATTCACGCAGAATAATTGACAAGGACCAATTGATCGATAATGTGTGCGAATTTGAGGCCGATACGATAAACGGTTTAGGAGTAGTTGGATTGTTAAGGAATTTCTTGTTTTTGAGGAAAATTTTACTTTGAAAGGGAAATACCTCACTTCCTGTTGGATTTAGGTCATTGGTGCGAGCACGTGATTTGTAGGTCTTGATGAAACGAACACGGCTGTTTTGGTTTGGTCTTCCTACGACATTCCTACTGGCAGCAGCGGCCATTTTAGTGATTAGTCATTCTAGGTGGCGCTACAGAGCCATTTTTGCACTTTTTAATTTTATTTCTTCATTAGATAAAATTTTTAACCAGTCCTGACATACGTACCAATTTTGGTGAGTTTTGAAGCATGTTTAGGGGGTCAAAATCCAGTTTAAAGTGGCGGCGGAAGAAAGAAAAAATAATAATAATAATAATTAAAGCTGCGAGCAGCGTTTAACGGGACCTCGACCCACGCCATTTCGGGGTCCGGCGTACGTCGAAAGCGAGCGGCGCGTTCTGTTATGTCAATAGAACGCAAGGTCATTTTTTTTTTTTACAATGAACCCATGACATGGGAGTAGAACTTTGAAAGCTTCTGAAAACCAAACTACTGATGAGGACATCAATCAGTCAGTCAGTCAGTCAATCAATCAAGCAATTAAGTAATCAATATCACAAATCACAATTTGCCTCACAGGGCTTTACATCATACAACATCCCTCTGTTCTTCAGACCCAATGACACAGAAGGGAGACAGAGAGAGATGTAGGACAGATGGTAATGACAGTAGCTTACAACAACATTAATAAAAGTAATAATATTATAATTTCAATTCTGGTTATTGTGGTACAATTTGTTGAAAGCATATTTTAATATTCAATGGTTTACATATGTGACAATAATCAAATGTGTATAATGAAAGTATAAGTATGACTGACACACACACACACACACACACACACACACATACACAGACAGACAAACACACACATACATACAAACTCACAGGTATCTGTCAGAGTGGAGCTATTGTTATGCTAATTAAGGACCACGTTGTTAGGTGACAGCCCAGGCACTCAAGATGAGTTGACTAATGACTAATGATAACTAAATCAGCAGGAGACATTTGACAACTTACAATGACACTATTGAAAGTATTAATATTATAGAAGAATTTTAGAAAAAGTTTACAGTGGAGTTACATTTTAGGAAATTTATTAATTTTGAGATATTGAGATATTCAAATATACACAACAAAGTTATAAACATTCATGATCAAGGCTTAATATGAATTGGCTGTGGAACATGTGTATTGAGATATAGCATTGTCAATAATGGAACTGTATTTTCCCTAATAATGTTGATTTCATAAGGAAACATAAGAAAGTTTCATAGCATATAGGCATTGCAACACTGTATTTTCCATAAATAGTGACTAAATGATGTTTTACATGTAGGATTTTGTTATAAAATATACCTTTAAGATGAACACACGTGTTGTGTGCTCTTGGTGATTGATTCCTGTTTACACAAAGACAGTATGATCTGCAGCACAGATGTAGCTACAGATTTGATTCCAATTGTTAATGAGGCAAAAAAGTAACACAAGGGAATGTTGTATGTACAAATTTTTTACTATCAGGCATTTATTTAGGAAAATTAGGAATGACACACACACAGACACACACACACACACACACACACACACACTCACACTTCAGCTTTTGTTATGCTAATTAAGGACTGCATGTGGCTGCAGGCAGACAGCAGAATGGGCTGAAAATCTCACAAACTAGTCCTTTTAGATGCCAAACCGTGAGTCACATTTTCAATCTGAAAGCATCACCAGATAGATAATTTTGTTCTGAACGCAGTGATATCAAGCTTGTATGTTTATGGAATAAAAAACTGTGCCTTAGTCACAAGTTTAGGATGTGTTGTCACTCATTTTTTCTTACAGAGATCATCATGAGGAGTTGTGCTCTGCACCTGCAAACGCTTGGGAGATCCAAACCGTTCAAGTTAGGACAAAATCCTTCACAAGTAATGTTCACCAGGGGTAGATCTGTAATTTGTGAAAGTTTGAAGCAGTTCTGATAAACGGTGTAGGAGCAAAAAATCTTTGAGCGACAGAATTTGTCAAAAACGGCATCTTACATTCAAACAACAACAGTGCGCTTCCTGTTGGAGTTAGGTCAGGGGTTGCAGCGCGAGATTTGTAGGTCTTTATGAGACGAACGCGACAGTTTTGGTTTGGTCTTTCTAAGTGGTTCCTACCCGTCGCACCGGGCATTTTTGTGTGCCTAGGAGGCACAACAAGTCGTCAGGAGGTAAAGGGAGCACATCACACGAAGGAGGCCAGTAAATCCAAACCCTTCAAATGGCCGATAATTCACGCACAATAATTGACAAGGACCAATTGATCGATAATGTGTGCAAATTTGAGGCCGATACGATGAACGGTTTAGGAGAAGATGATTTTTAAAGGAATTTCTTGTTTTTGAGGAAAATTTTACTTTGAAAGGGAAATACCTCACTTCCTGTTGGATTTAGGTCATTGGTGCGAGCACGTGATTTGTAGGTCTTGAAGAAACGAACACACCTGTTTTGGTTTGGTCTTCCTACGACATTCCTACTGGCAGCAGCGGCCATTTTAGTGATTCAGTCATTCTAGGTGGCGCTACAGAGCCATTTTTGCACTTTTTAATTTTATTTCTTCATTAGATAAAATTTTTCACCAGTCCTGACATACGTACCAATTTTGGTGAGTTTTGAAGCATGTTTAGGGGGTCAAAATCCAGTTTAAAGTCGCGGCGGAAGAAAGAAAAAATAATAATAATAATAATAAACGCTACAGGAACAAGAGGGTCCTCTGTCGAGGTCCCTAATAATAAACGCTACAGGAACAAGAGGGTCCTCTGTCGAGGTCCCTAATAATAATAATTAAAGCTGCGAGCAGCATTGAACGGGGCCTCGACCCACGCCATCTTGGGGTCCGGCGTACGTCGAAAGCGAGCATCGCGTTCTGTTATGTCAATAGAACGCAAGGTCATTTTTTTACAATGAACCCATGACATGGGAGTAGAACTTTGATGGCTTCTGAAAACCAAACTACTGATGAGGACATCAATCAGTCAGTCAGTCAATCAATCAATCAAGCAATCAATATAACAAATCACAATTTGCCTCACAGGGCTTTACAGTATACAACATCCCTCTGTTCTGCAGACCCAATGAAACAGAAGGGGAGACAGAGAGAGATGTAGGACAGATGGTCATGACAGTAGCTTACAACAACATTAATAAAAGCAATAATATGATCATTTCAATTCTGCTTATTGTGGTACAATTTGTTGAAAGTGTATATTAATATCTAATGGTTTATATATGTGACAATAATCAAATGTGTATAATGAGAGTATAAGTATGACACACACACACACACACACACACACACACACACAGACACACACATACACAGACAGACAAACACACACACACAAACACACTCACATGTATCTGTCAGAGTGGAGCTATTGTTATGCTAATTAAGGACCACATAGTTAGGTGACAGCCCAGGCACTCAAGATGAGTTGACTAATGACTAATGATAACTAAATCAGCAGGTGGCATTTGACACCACAGCTATAGCACGACATCACATGTCACACTATCCAAGCAGTGCTGTGGTAGAAGTTAACCTGTGAGGTATTAGAGCACAAAGACTGTGGAGAAGAGGTTGAGTTTCTCACATGCAGTCAGCGAAGTTAGTGACATGCACTAACAGGACACGAGAGAGAGAGAGAGAGAGAGAGAAAGGGGACAGGGACTGGAGTGTGTGTTTTGGTGTGTCTGTATCTGAAAATTAGAAATCACACACACACACACACACACACACACGTATCTGTGAAGCCATTTTTATGCTAATTAATGACCATGTACTCAAGATGAGTTGACTATAACTAATGATAACAGAATCAGCTGGAGGCATTTGACAGCTTACAATGACACTACTGAAAGTACTAAAATTAAAGAAGAATTTTAGAAAAAGTTTACAGTGGAGTTACATTTTAGGAAATTGATTAATTTTGAGATATTGAAGTATACACAACAAAGTTATAACATTTATGATCAAGGCTTAATATGAACTGGCTGTGGAACATGTGTATTGAGATATAGCATTGTCAATAATGGAACTGTATTTTCCCTAATAATGTTGATTTCATAAGGAAACATAAAGTTTCATAGCATATAGGCATTGCAACACTGTATTTTCCATAAATAGTGAGTAAATGATGTTTTACATGTAGAGTTTTGTGATAAAATATACCTTTAAGATGAACACACGTGTTGTGTGCTCTTGGTGATTGATTCCTGTTTACACAAAGACAGTATGATCTGCAGCACAGATGTAGCTACAGATTTGATTCCAATTGTTAATGAGGCAAAAAAGTTACACCAGGGAATGTTGTATTTACAAATTTTTTTCTATCAGGCATTTATTTAGGAAAATTAGGAATGACACACACACAGACACACACAGAGACACACACACACACTCACACTTCAGCTTTTGTTATGCTAATTAAGGACTGCATGTGGCTGCAGGCAGACAGCAGAATGGGCTGAAAATCTCACAAACTAGTCCTTTTAGATGCCAAACCGTGAGTCACATTTTCAATCTGAAAGCATCACCAGATAGATAATTTTGTTCTGAACGCAGTGATATCAAGCTTGTATGTTTATGGAATAAAATAATGTGCCTCAGTCACAAGTTTAGGATGTGTTGTCACTCATCTTTTCTTACAGAGATCATCATGAGGAGTTGTGCTCTGCACCTGCAAACGCTTGGGAGATCCAAACCGTTCAAGCTAGGACAAAATCCTTCTCAAGTAATGTTCACCAGGGGTAGATCTGTAATTTGTGAAAGTTTGAAGCAGTTCTGATAAACGGTGTAGGAGCAAAAAATCTTTGAGCGGCAGAATTTGTCAAAAACGCCATCTTACATTCAAACAACAACAGTGCGCTTCCTGTTGGAGTTAGGTCACGGGTTGCAGCGCGACATTTGTAGATCTTTATGAGACGAACGCGACAGTTTTGGTTTGGTCTTTCTAAGTGGTTCCTACCCGTCGCACCGGGCATTTTTGTGTGCCTAGGTGGCACAACAAGTCGTCAGGAGGTAAAGGGAGCACATCACACGGAAGAGGCCAGTAAATCCAAACCCTTCAAATGGCTGATATTTCACGCAGAATAATTGACAAGGACCAATTGATCGATAATGTGTGCGAATTTGAGGCCGATACGATGAACGGTTTAGGAGAAGATGATTTTTAAAGGAATTTCTTGTTTTTGAGGAAAATTTTACTTTGAAAGGGAAATACCTCACTTCCTGTTGGATTTAGGTCATTGGTGCGAGCACGTGATTTGTAGGTCTTGATGAAACGAACACGGCTGTTTTGGTTTGGTCTTCCTACGACATTCCTACTGGCAGCAGCGGCCATTTTAGTGATTCAGTCTGATTCAGTCATTCTAGGTGGCGCTACAGAGCCATTTTTGCACTTTTTGAATTAATTTCTTCATTAGATAAAATTTTTCACCAGTCCTGACATACATGCCAATTTTGGTGAGTTTTGAAGCATGTTTAAAGGGTCAAAATCCACTTTAAAGTCGCGGCGGAAGAAAGAAAGAATAATAATAATAATAATTAAAGCTGCGAGCAGCGTTGAACGGGGCCTCGACCCACGCCATCTCGGGGTCCGGCGTACGTCGAAAGCGAGCGTCGCGTTCCGTTATGTCAATAGAACGCAAGGTCATTTTTTTTACAATGAACCCATGACATGGGAATAGAACTTTGATGGCTTCTGAAAACCAAACTACTGATGAGGACATCAATCAGTCAGTCAGTCAATCAATCAATCAAGCAATCAATATCACAAAGCACAATTTGCCTCACAGGGCTTTACAGCATACAACATCCCTCTGTCCTTCAGACCCAATGAAACAGAAGGGGAGACAGAGAGAGATGTAGGACAGATGGTCATGACAGTAGCTTACAACAACATTCATAAAAGTAATAATATTATAATTTCAATTCTGGTTATTGTGGTACAATTTGTTGAAAGTATATATTAATATCTAATGGTTTACATACGTGACAATAATCAAATGTGTATAATGAGAGTAGTATGACACACTCAGACACACACATACACAGACAGACAAACACACACACATACACACTCACATGTATCTGTCAGAGTGGAGCTATTGTTATGCTAATTAAGAATCACGTAGTTAGGTGACAGCCCAGGCACTCAAGATGAGTTGACTAATGACTAATGATAACTAAATCAGCAGGTGGCATTTGACACCACAGCTATAGCACGACCTCACATGTCACACTATCCAAGCAGTGCTGTGGTAGAAGTTAACCTGTGAGGTAGTAGAGCACAAAGACTGTGGAGAAGAGGTTGAGTTTCTGACATGCAGTCAGCCGAGTTAGTGACATGCACTAACAGGACACGAGAGACAGAGAGAGAGAGAGAGAGAGAGAGAGAGAGAGAGAAAGGGGACAGGGATTGGAGTGTGTGTTTTGGTGTGTCTGTATCTGAAAATTAGAAATCTCACACACACACACACACACACACACACACACACACACACGTATCTGTGAAGCCATTTTTATGCTAATTAATGACTATGTACTCAAGATGAGTTGACTATAACTAAGGATAACAACATCAGCAGGAAGCATTTGACAGCTTACAATGACACTACTGAAAGTATTAATATTATAGAAGAATTTTAGAAAAAGTTTACAGTGGAGTTACATTTTAGGAAATTGATTTAATTTTGAGATATTCAAGTATACACAACAATGTTATAAACATTTATGATCAAGGCTTAATATGAATTGGCTGTGGAACATGTGTATTGAGATATAGCATTGTCAATAATGGAACTGTATTTCTCCTAATAATGTTGATTTCAAAAGGAAACATAACAAAGTTTCATAGCATATAGGCATTACAACACTGTATTTTTCATAAATAGTGAGTAAATGATGTTTTACATGTAGAGTTTTGTGATAAAATATACCTTTAAGATGAACACACGTGTTGTGTGCTCTTGGTGATTGATTCCTGTTTACACAAAGACAGTATGATCTGCAGCACAGATGTAGCTACAGATTTGATTCCAATTGTTAATGAGGCAAAAAAAAGTTACACCAGGGAATGTTGTAGTTACAAATTTTTGCTATCAGGCATTTATTTAGGAAAATTAGGAATGACACACACACACACACAGAGACACACACACACACTCACACTTCAGCTTTTGTTATGCTAATTAAGGACTGCATGTGGCTGCAGGCAGACAGCAGAATGGGCTGAAAATCTCACAAACTAGTCCTTTTAGATACCAAACCATGAGTCACATTTTCAATCTGAAAGCATCACCAGATAGATAATTTTGTTCTGAACGCAGTGATATCAAGCTTGTATGTTTATGGAATAAAATAATGTGCCTCAGTCACAAGTTTAGGATGTGTTGTCACCCATCTTTTCTTACAGAGATCATCATGAGGAGTTGTGCTCTGCACTTGCAAACGCTTGATAGATCCAAACCGTTCAAGTTAAGACAAAATCCTTCGCAAGTAATGTTCACCAGGGGTAGATCTGTAATTTGTGAAAGTTTGAAGCAGTTCTTATAAACGGTGTAGGAGCAAAAAATCTTTGAGCGACAGAATTTGTCAAAAACGCCATCTTACATTCAAACAACAACAGTGCGCTTCCTGTTGGAGTTAGGTCAGGGGTTGCAGCACGACATTTGTAGGTCTTTATGAGATGAACGCGACAGTTTTGGTTTGGTCTTTCTAAGTGATTCCTACCTGTCGCACCGGGCATTTTTGTGTGCCTAGGTGGCACAACAAGTCGTCAGGAGGTAAAGGGAGCACATCACACGGAAGAGGCCAGTAAATCCAAACCCTTCAAATGGCTGATAATTCACGCAGAATAATTGACAAGGACCAATTGATCGATAATGTGTGCGAATTTGAGGCCGATACCATGAACGGTTTAGGAGAAGATGATTTTTAAAGGAATTTCTTGTTTTTGAGGAAAATTTTACTTTGAAAGGGAAATACCTCACTTCCTGTTGGATTTAGGTCATTGGTGCGAGCACGTGATTTGTAGGTCTTGTTGAAATGAACACGACTGTTTTGGTTTGGTCTTCCTACGACATTCCTACTGGCAGCAGCGGCCATTTTAGTGATTCAGTCATTCTAGGTGGCGCTACAGAGCCATTTTTGCACTTTTTGAATTTATTTCTTCATTAGATAAAATTTTTCACCAGTCCTGACATACGTGCCAATTTTGGGGAGTTTTTACGCATGTTTAGGGGGTCAAAATCCAGTTTAAAGTCGCGGCGGAAAAAAGAAGAAATAATTAAAGCTGCGAGCAGCGTTGAACGGGGCCTCGACCCACGCCATCTCGGGGTCCGGCGTACGTCGAAAGCGAGCGTCGCGTTCTGTTATGTCAATAGAACGCAAGGTCATTTTTTTACAATGAACCCATGACATGGGAGTAGAACTTTGATGGCTTCTGAAAACCAAACTACTGATGAGGACATCAGTCAGTCAGTCAGTCAGTCAATCAATCAATCAAGCAATCAATATCACAAAGCACAATTTGCCTCACAGGGCTTTACAGTATACAACATCCCTCTGTTCTGCAGACCCAATGAAACAGAAGGGGAGACAGAGAGAGATGTAGGACAGATGGTCATGACAGTAGCTTACAACAACATTAATAAAAGCAATAATATGATCATTTCAATTCTGCTTATTGTGGTACAATTTGTTGAAAGTGTATATTAATATCTAATGGTTTACATATGTGACAATAATCAAATGTGTATAATGAGAGTATAAGTATGACACACACACACACACACACACACACACAGACACACACATACACAGACAGACAAACACACACACACAAACACACTCACATGTATCTGTCAGAGTGGAGCTATTGTTATGCTAATTAAGGACCACGTAGTTGGGTGACAGCCCAGGCACTCAAGATGAGTTGACTAATGACTAATGATAACTAAATCAGCAGGTGGCATTTGACACCACAGCTATAGCACGACATCACATGTCACACTATCCAAGCAGTGCTGTGTTAGAAGTTAACCTGTGAGGTAGTAGAGCACAAAGACTGTGGAGAAGAGGTTGAGTTTCTGACATGCAGTCAGCGAAGTTAGTGACATGCACTAACAGGACACGAGAGAGAGAGAGAGAGAGAGAGAGAGAGAGAGAGAGAGAGAGAGAGAAAGGGGACAGTGATTGGAGTGTGTGTTTTGGTGTGTCTGTATCTAAAAATTAGAAATCACACACACACACGTATCTGTGAAGCCATTTTTATGCTAATTAATGACCATGTACTCAAGATGAGTTGACTATAACTAATGATAACAGAATCAGCTGGAGGCATTTGACAGCTTACAATGACACTACTGAAAGTCCTAAAATTAAAGAAGAATTTTAGAAAAAGTTTACAGTGGAGTTACATTTTAGGAAATTGATTAATTTTGAGATATTGAAGTATACACAACAAAGTTATAACATTTATGATCAAGGCTTAATATGAACTGGCTGTGGAACATGTGTATTGAGATATAGCATTGTCAATAATGGAACTGTATTTTCCCTAATAATGTTGATTTCATAAGGAAACATAACAAAGTTTCATAGCATATAGGCATTGCAACACTGTATTTTCCATAAATAGTGAGTAAATGGTGTTTTACATGGAGAGTTTTGTTATAAAATATACCTTTAAGATGAACACACGTGTTGTGTGCTCTTGGTGATTGATTCCTGTTTACACAAAGACAGCATGATCTGCAGCACAGATGTAGCTACAGATTTGATTCCAATTGTTAATGAGGCAAAAAAGTTACACCAGGGAATGTTGTATTTACAATTTTTTTCTATCAGGCATTTTTTTTAGGAAAATTAGGAATGACACACACACACACACACACACACACACACACACACACACACACACACACTCACACTTCAGCTTTTGTTATGCTAATTAAGGACTGCATGTGGCTGCAGGCAGACAGCAGAATGGGCTGAAAATCTCACAAACTAGTCCTTTTAGATGCCAAACCGTGAGTCACATTTTCAATCTGAAAGCATCACCAGATAGATAATTTTGTTCTGAACGCAGTGATATCAAGCTTGTATGTTTATGGAATAAAAAAATGTGCCTCACTCACAAGTTTAGGATGTGTTGTCACCCATCTTTTCTTACAGAGATCATCATGAGGAGTTGTGCTCTGCACCTGCAAACGCTTGGGAGATCCAAACCGTTCAAGTTAGGACAAAATCCTTCGCAAGTAATGTTCACCAGGGGTAGATCTGTAATTTGTGAAAGCTTGAAGCAGTTCTGATAAACGGTGTAGGAGCAAAAAATCTTTGAGCGACAGAATTTGTCAAAAACGCCATCTTACATTCAAACAACAACAGTGCGCTTCCTGTTGGAGTTAGGTCAGGGGTTGCAGTGCGACATTTGTAGGTCTTAATGAGACGAACGCGACAGTTTTGGTTTGGTCTTTCTAAGTGGTTCCTACCCGTCGCACCGGGCATTTTTGTGTGCCTAGGTGGCACAACAAGTCGTCAGGAGGTAAAGGGAGCACATCACACGGAAGAGGCCAATAAATCCAAACCCTTCAAATGGCTGATAATTCACGCAGAATAATTGACAAGGACCAATTGATCGATAATGTGTGCGAATTTGAGGCCGATACGATGAACGGTTTAGGAGAAGATGATTTTTAAAGGAATTTCTTGTTTTTGAGGAAAATTTTACTTTGAAAGGGAAATACCTCACTTCCTGTTGGATTTAGGTCATTGGTGCGAGCACGTGATTTGTAGGTCTTGATGAAACGAACACGGCTGTTTTGGTTTGGTCTTCCTACGACATTCCTACTGGCAGCAGCGGCCATTT
The DNA here is from genome assembly GCA_026686955.1 of Epinephelus cyanopodus. Classification (NCBI taxonomy): domain Eukaryota; kingdom Metazoa; phylum Chordata; class Actinopteri; order Perciformes; family Serranidae; genus Epinephelus; species Epinephelus cyanopodus. Next base: position 16,787,916 of record CM048915.1, on the reverse strand, counting down.
TAGTGATTTGTCATTCTAGGTGGCGCTACAGAGCCATTTTTGCACTTTTTGAATTAATTTCTTCATTAGATAAAATTTTTCACCAGTCCTGACATACATGCCAATTTTGGTGAGTTTTGAAGCATGTTTAAAGGGTCAAAATCCACTTTAAAGTCGCGGCGGAAGAAAGAAAGAATAATAATAATAATAATAATAATAAACGCTACAAGAACAATAGGGACCTCGTCCTTCGTTCGAGGCCCCTAATAATAATAAACGCTACAAGAACAATAGGGACCTCGTCCTTCGTTCGAGGCCCCTAATAATAATAATAATAATAATAATAAACGCTACAAGAACAATAGGGACCTCGTCCTTCGTTCGAGGCCCCTAATAATAATAATAAACGCTACAAGAACAATAGGGACCTCGTCCTTCGTTCGAGGCCCCTAATAAACGCTACAAGAACAATAGGGACCTCGTCCTTCGTTCGAGGCCCCTAATAATAAGAAACGCTACAAAAACAATAGGGTCCTCGTCCTTCGTTCGAGGCCCCTAAATATAGGACTATAAATGACAATGAAATAATAATTGACCAGTAACTCAATGATGCAGAATCAATTACTACTTAAATATAAATGATGCAAACAGTAACTGAAGTCATAAAAATAACCCAAAATATAATGTGTGTGGTAATTATGGTTGCACAACAATGGGGGAAGTGCAGCCTGTGGTCACTGGGCTCACTTCTATATAGTGAAAGTATACTATTCCCCATTTTGGGGGGACACCCTGCAACTCCCTCAAGGTCCCCTGGGGTCATTGGACCTCTGATTGAGAACCACTGGGTTGGCTAATGTAAGAATATAAAGAAAAGCAACTCTCAACAAGTAGACCTTGGCCCCCTGCTGGGCCCTCCAGTGCCATCTAGTGGTATGAGATGAGTTACTGCCAATTGGTTAGATTATTATTATTTTAGGAATTTACAAAACTAGTAATATTTATATTTAGGATTCTAACAGATTAAAAAACATCAAGTTAGGTTATGATGCATAATTTCAGTGAGCACGTATGTTTGGATGTCAGTCACATACATCATCAGGGGTGTGTTCAAGCTCCAAACGGTGTGCATCGTTTTGTCACGGTTTAAAGGTTGAACATGTGAAAAGGTGTGCAGTGGGCTTTTCTCTGTTTGGTGGGTGTGTCAGAGGTGTACACAGTCAATAGCGACATGTATGTACATAATCGTTTAATAAATCTTTACTCATTGTAAGTTTATGTTGTGTTAATTAATCATAACTTGCTTTGGTAACATCACCGTGTTTCTCTTGTCCATCGAGCTCATTTGAATTGAACTGAACTCCCGGAGTATTAAAATGCAGTGCGCATGAATAACACAACCAGGAATACAAGGAACCAGTGTTTGTGTTTACATAGCCGTGTTGTTTCGGTTTGTGAGGCTGAACTCAGCCCCGGAAGAGACTAACTTAACGTGTTTGCCTCAGTTAGCTCGCTAACACCAGCCTCGGATACAGGCGCACATTATGGATCGGTCTATGAAACGAAAAAACGATGAAGAGGAAGGAGACAAGCGGCCAGTGAAGGCTCCAAAGCGTGTGGTGAGGAAACATGACCCTGAATAACCTACGTTTAATTTAGATCCACGGTGACAGGCGCTGATAGCGAGCTGAGAGTGTGTTGAATGTGATGAAGGGCTGTGAAGTGACAGGCGGAAAATCACTGAGCCTCTACAGACACGGTGCTGCATTCACGTGCTGCTCGGATACTACCACTTCCTGAGTAGGATAGTCCGTCCTCCGACTCGGGCGTATTCACGCGCTTTTAGCTTGTAATGTGGAAACAACATGGATGCTACGAGGAAGATGTGTTGTAGTGTAATGCCCAGAGCACGAAAGAGGTTTCACACGGTCAAGGGGAACCTGTATAAGTCGTGTGATTTCACAATTACATTTTCCTGGCCTGAGAAAATGGTGTAATTGTGTTGTGTGCGTGAAATGGTTACAATAATGTTCCGCATATAACCGTCCACATAATGTAGAGTGAGCAGCATCTGTAGCTGTTAGTGTAGCTCTGATATGCATCAGTGTGTGACAACGTTTTATTCACCATCACGTCATGGCTTCCTTCTTATATGTCAGCCAGCTGAAATAGCGTTTGAATTTGTCATGTTTAAAAAACAGAGGGCAAGTGGGTCAAGAAAAACCCCTGCAATGGGTCCTTGGAAAGTCATGGAGAAGACTGAAAGCTGTGTCCATAGAAGTGTTTGGGCATCCTGGTTTAAAATCATGCTGATAATAGTTTGAAGCTTTGTGTATTGCAGATTTTGTTTCTGGATCAGTGAGGTGAAGTCAGGTAATGTGGGACACTTTTTAGTAGATCACTAAGAAAACCACTTGAAACTCTTGTGACTACTTTGAGAGGTTTTTTTTTATAACTTTATATGGATCCCTGCCGTACTTCTATAAAGAAAATTTGTTGCCAAGTTAAAAGAAACTCTGCACCTTCAATCACATCAACAACCCGACCCCACTCTGATCACATGTCCAGGTAAAGAGGGACAGCTGGTGAGGTAAAAGGTGACAGTCATGTTAGTTTGTTTTTTAAATGGTTGAGTCCATGTGTCAGTTCAGTCATCCATTCATTAAACCTTTCATGTAACCTGTGGCTAGTCATTAAAGAAGATTCTGCCATGCTCTCCCTGTTCTTTTGCTGCTTGTTTCCTTTCCTTGCTGTCATTGTGTCTGCAGTGTACACGTGCATGTGTGTAACAGTGAAGGCTAATTGTGGACTATTTTGGCTCAAAGGAACTCACTGCATCATCGATCATATTTTTCAAAGAGACAAAAACACTAAAAATGTTTTAGAATACATCATGACTTTATGGCACCCGGTGGCCTAAATACATGCTGGTTTCACCTTTAAATATGTCCATATTTCAGCTTAATGATTTTGTCCCATTTTACCTAAGTACACCAGGTCCTCACTCAAAACCCTTTCTCATACAAAATAAAGTGTATTGTAACAACATTTTGATTATTAGTCAAATACTTAATAAAATGCAACATCCTGCAACCATTTTTGTTGCTATACCCTTAATGTTGTAGCTGCAGCACTCTTATTATCACAAAGATCAAATCAAAATGCCACATGGTTCACCTTGCATGTTCAGAGATCAGTGGATTTTTCAGACCAATAAGAATTATTGTTTCATGTAAAGCACATTTGTATTTATGCAACATGTTTGGTGACTGGCTGCTAATATTTAAAGAGGTGTGAAACCTATGTTGTCCCACATTACCTGACTACACCCTGCATTCCATAAAACCACTAAAATGTTGCTCTGCCTGCCCTTGTTATTAGAGTAAGTACTGATAAATAACTTTTTTAACTACGGTATTGTAGGTCACTTTAGGTGGACAGCAGCTAAACAACCTAACAACATAGTAAAAAACTTTGAGAATTGAATTGCATTGTGTGGATTGTTAAACGTTTCTTAATATTTACTAAAAATGTACTTTTGTTCGCCATGTTTCTGCGTGATATGAAGTCAACTGGGCAAGTCATATACCAATATTTTTCCTGACTTTCCCAGTTGTTCAGACTAGAAGAGGCGTTTACATGAATTTTCCCAGTTGGAAGCTCATTTTGGTCAAACACTAAAGTCACAATAAGAAAAAGGGATGAGCTTCAGGCACAACAGAAAGTCTTCCCCCTTCTTTGACACATTTTTTTTTATCATTTATCTGGTTAGTTGATCCTCAGATTTCAGTAGTGGTAATCAGTAGTGTGCCTTACAGGTAGAGAGCCCCTACTCTATGGTTGAATCATGGGGCCTGCAGTGACTTTAATGCGAAGCCAGGCAGTCTCTCTGTTGCCCACCTGAGGGCATCATTGTGTTGAATAATAAAGGCCCCAGCTCCCTGAGAGGAAAAGGATAACATCAGTAGTGAGTCAACTCTTCCTGGGCTGCGGGGCGGGTCTAGTCATGCCAAAAAAATCCAGTCAGTGGGTTCTTCCTGTGTTGCATGTTAGGAATATCATGTAGACAAATACATAGATATCTAAACATGCACTCAACCACGCAGTTTATGCAGTTTATATGGACTCATGTCACACTGACACCTTTACCCTGTCATCGCTCATGTCATCACATCTGTGTCAAATCTGTGTTTATGAATCTTATAGTAAATGATATATAGAGAGATCCTGATAAAGGACAAGACCTTACTTGTTCTATCTTAAATACACATACACCTACTGCAAAAACAAGCTCCCGTGCCAGCTAATACTCTGATCGGGCATCAAAGAGAAAGTTTTGTCAGCGGGAGGGGCAACACATTTTGCTCCGAGGGGGCAGATCACATCAGTCTGTAGTCTCCAAACTGAGGACTGAGGGCGCAGAAGGAAACTTTTAAAAGTTCATCCACCCGTGTTGTAAAGATGCCACACAAGAAGAGAGGCCATGGGCACAATAAAAACGCCAAGGACGCGAAAGAAGTAAGTTTCCCTCTTTCATTGGTCACAGGCGCACAGAATGGATCGATCCATTGATCCACCGATCGACTGCAGAATGTGTTTTACAGACGCAAATCGGCAGATGCGTTTCCAAAGAAAACAATGCACAAGTTTACATGTCTGCTTTGGATACATGTGTGCAAGCAGGAAACATTTCTGGTAATGTTGGAGTGTGTGTGTGGGGTGTGGGGGGTGTTTTTGCAGGATGGTTGCACTGGGTGTTGCTGCTGTTCAGCTCAACTCTGCTGATCGCTGCATCCATTAACCTTGTCTATAATTCACCATAATCGCTCGATCGATACATCAGCTGCCACCATGGTTGTGTTTTCACGTCCAGTTTTCCAACCAGTGATCAAACTATGCGTCCAACGTCCCCAGCAGCGCGCGTTAAGCTGGTGACAATCACGTTGCGCATGAAGTTCCTTCTTTGGAAAAATGCAACTGGTGATGGGAGTGAGTGAGTGAGTGAGTGAGTGGGTGTTGTGTATCTTCAGATTAAAACTTGGTTCTGCTGTGGATATGCGGAAGAGCTAGAGATCCCGCTGTGAAACAATACCACCCCAATTTTTTTTTTATTAATCAGCCTGTGTCAGCACACGGCTACAGGACAGACACCTTTGTATGCTGATTGTCAGAAGTGTTTGGGGAGTGGCTCAGTGTTTAGTAAGGCATGAGAGAGAAAATCTTGTGGTGAGGGACCGGAGAAAGTGGCAGTGCAGGAGTGAAACTTCATTATACCAGGACCGTGTTCTCGCCTCCTGATCCGTCATGGCGTATGGATTGTACTGGTGCATCACTGTGAGTACCTCTCCTGCTTTACAGCCCCATTTCTCCCCTGCTTTACCCTCAGGCAACACACTGAAATTACTCTGAAATATGGCTTGGCACCTGGAAAGGCGCTGCATGCGTTAATGCGCTGCAGGAAAGCAGCACTACTTGTCTGGAAGTGTAGAAGCTGCTGAAGGCGCTGTAAGACTTGGCACAGGCTGCTCAAGATAACCTTTGAATTGAATTAAATAATTGTAAAGGCTTCACTCATATTATGTCACACACACACAGTGTTTAGATACCAGGGTGTGTGACTGTTTAAACTGAGATAGGCTTCAACAAGCACACTTGTGTCAGCTTTGAATTAGTCCCAGTTATTCATGAGGTTAGAATCAGATATGGAACATGCTGCAGTGTCCTGTTAACTTACCCCAAACTCCTTTTGCAGTATGATTTTTGTATTTTGTACATTTTCTACAATTACAATTATACTGAATAACAGTTTTTATTGCTCACAGAAATACCTAAATATAATAATATGCTGACAAACATAGACTTTGACTATCAAAAAAGCAACATTTCTGCACTGAACATTTGTCATTAGATGTTAAAAGAATAAACCCACCAACACAATAGGTTGAAATCACTGCATCCTGTACAGACCTCCCTGTGAATTTATTGCCAGAAAGTGATTCAACACGTACGATAACAAGCTGGTGCATGTGTGTCTTTGTGTGTAGTATGGTGGGGGAAGAACTGCTTACCAACTTCAAGACCATCCGCGCAGCCCGTTTACACCCAACTACCCCACTGTGGGGTACTACTATATCCAGGTACTGACTTCACCTCCTCCTGCTGCGTCAGAGATGCTCGCTGAAACCAAGGAGGTCATGGTTTGTGTTTTTTCCACATGGGCAGAATCTTGCAAGATTAATTTTTAAAGGAATTCTGTTGCGCTAAATGTGGGATATTTAGTGTTAATCTATCATCATTTCTACATTACAAACTTTCTAATTGCAGTGATCATGAACATTTTAGGGCCCAGAATTGGGGCCACAGGTCAGAAATGTAAACTCTGTGACATATCTGCATCACTGTAGAAGATGGTTTGAAGACCAACCTCGTGTTGCAGTGCATATGTAAAGGAAACTCAAAGTGGTGTTTGTCTCCCTCTGCTGAGTGCAGTTACACTTGAGCTTGTAAATGCTGATTTGTGTGATTAGAGCTACTGTCTGTCAAACTGCGGCCTGAGAAAGTAGCCTGTGTTGACACTCGATGGCGAGATGCAGTGAACCCAGAAATTCCTGAGCTACTTTTACCTTTATTAGGCAAAACTTTTATCTTTATGAGGAATTTGCGTTTGTCTTTTTAAAGCATGTATATGTCATTTTCAAACTTTCACTGCAAGAGCCTGTCATGTTTATTTCCTAACCTCTTTTTAAAATGATGTCAAAATTACAGTTGTGTATCAGTAGAGCTGTTAACCGTTCATACACTTCCTGTCCAGCGGATGCAGAAGCGCTGCAGTCTCTCTGGGAACAGGGCCCTGTGTACGTGAGCCAATGTGTGAAACGGTAACTGGCAGAGTATGTAGGCGTCTGAACCACTGTGGTGGAGGTACGACATGGATCTAAATATAAAGACGACTGCCAGCTTAGCAGTGGAGTCCAGTTACATTTGCACACTAATGTTGCACTGGCACTCACAGCCACGTTTATGACAACATCTGGCATGTCCTCATTCATTCTCATTCATATTCAGCTAGGTGAATTCTCTCAGGTGTCCTATTTTAAATGTGATACTAAAAAGTGATGCTACTTCCTATATTTTTCATTTTTTATTTTTTGGGAGGTTTCAGTCAAAGACATATGGTTTTGTTTTTCATGGTCTACCAGCCAGTTTTACAGGCTGGGCCACTTGACACTTCACATCAGAAAAGGTGTGTCAGACAGGGAGTGTGCAATGCTTTTGGGGCCTGTGCAAAAGCCTGTCTGTGCATGTGTACACACACATGTGCAAGCATGAGCGTTTGCAGAAGTGCATGCACAGTGCAATATGTGCAATAAGTACAAACATGGCTCTGCAGTATGTACCTACTGCCTGTGCTGTACATGCTTTGTTTATCTTTCTTTTTAAGTCATCTGGAACAGAAAAAGAATCGAAAAGCAAACTTGTATAACTTCATTCCTTTTCTGTATGAACACAGTGGCTGATAAGATGGAATAGCTTTCAAAGCATGACACTGTGGACCTCCTCTCTGTCAAGGCTGTGAGCAGACAACTGCCGATCCCAAACCCCAACACTACAATGTTAAAATGATTGGATTTTTGCATGTATGTCCACAGTATTCAACACAGAGTAAATGTGTGTATGTGAATGAAAGTGTTAGTGTTCTAGGAATATAGGAACTATTTTGAAGGTATTTTCATAGATTTTATAACTCCTTAGTCTTTGTCCTAGGTTTATATGAGGGGTGATCCTGCTCTAAGTTTTGGAACTACAGCTCCCACAGTGCTTTGGGGCCTGCAAACTGGAAGCATGGAGTCAATTTGTTGTTAGACAAAGTGGCACCATTAAAAGTGTACTGAATTAGTAGGGGTGTAAATCACACGTTTCATCACAATACAATTTACTATTGATTCTTTGGGCAACATTGTTATATTTACTGATATCACTAAGTCTTCAGGTGCATTTAAGGGCCTGTGACAGATATGCAATATTAATAAATATCCTCATTGTCTTTTTCTCGACTGCTTGCCATTATTTGCCTGGTGCTAGGCTGCTAGCACTGTTTGAAAGTTTGGGAAATGAGGGGTGCTTGGACAAAAATCGTGACACAGATGTGCCATGGAAATTTCAAAATACAGGTGTATCTTGAAGTTAATGGTACGGATTGATGTTTTCACTTTGCATCATTAATACTGGATCATGTAATCAACATATGGATCCAGATCAATGGGTCATTACACCCATAGACTGTAAAAATAATGGATGTAGCTACCGTGACATCAGCCATTGGTTTGTAGACTCCCATTTTGAAGCCTTGAGTTTGGCATTTCTGCTGTCGCCATCTTGGTTTTTGGAGGCAGAAGTGACCATATTTGGGCAAGAGGCTGTCACTGTGGTGGACAGAGGGGTGGATCTGACTGTGAAACCTAGGACACTGTCTGCAGACAGCCTGTCACTCAAAGTGGCCTGACCCTAGTTGCGCAGAAATTTAAGCCTCAATAGAATGTAAACAGGTGAGTTTAAAAAAAAAAAAATCCACCTCCTACACAGTTGTCATGAATGTTGAAATTAGCTATAGAAACCGAAACTGTGTTTTGTACCAGGCTGTAAACATGTTTATTTCTACTGTAAATTTGGGCATTTTAACATGGGGTTCAATGAGGAATGACTGGCTTGTGGAGCCAGCCCCAAGTGGTCATTAGAGGAACTGCAGTTTTTGGCACTTTAGTGATGGCTTCCTATTTCAGCCCTTGAGGCTGCCACTTGGTTACAACTCTACAAGTTAGCGATTAGGAGTTCAGTTATGTAATATACTCACGGATGTAAAGGCAACTGTCACCAGATTACTCTGATATTGGTGAAAACTTATAAACATGAACATTCTCAGGCAGGTTCTGAAGTCATATATTGTATTATGATTTCTGAGGAGATTTATTGACATTTATCAGCAGTTGAATATCAGAGATAGTTATGACTGTCTCTTTCACCTCAGACATTACCTTTGCCTTACATCTCTCCCTCCGCGTCCCCACCCCCAGCTCTCCTGTGAAGGTCACAGTTGTCAAACCTCTGGTATGTTATCTATGACAGTGGATTAACAAGTAATTCAACTAAATGCACAACAATTCTCAGTTTTTTCTTCATTATCTTACCTTGAATTATATTGCCACACTAGTTCTGTATTAATAAAGGGACAGTTTGCCCTCAAATCAAAAATGCGTATTTGCTGGGGTCAGGTTGAGGTCAGGACTGCTGGCAGGCCATTCCACCCTCTCCACTCCCAAATTCTGGAGGTAGTCTCTGATAAACCCTGCTCTGTGGGGGCGAGCTTTATCACCTTGGAGGATAAAGTTCGTTCCCAGACTGTGGAGATTGCCTCCAATGATGACAAGCCTTGTTTTTTCAGTGAGGGAGATGCCAATCCACACCATCACACTGCCACCACCGAAAGATGTTACTCTATTGGTGCAGCAATCAGCAATGTCTACTCCACACTTTGCCCCCATGATCCAACTGCCATAGGCAGAATCTGGACTCATCACTGAACATAACATTCCTGCACATGTTCAGGTTCCAGTGCACGTATTGCGCAAAAGGGGCCTGACAATGAAGGGCAGTCATGGCAGGCCTCCTGGCAGCCCTATTATACCGGAGATTGGTTGTGTGCAGTCTGTTCCGGATTGTCTGGGCAGAGAGCCGTCAGCCATATCATCCTGCAAACCTTGACTTCAAATCTGTAGAAGACTGCTTACGGTTCCCTAAGTACTGACAGGATGAGGAAACGGTCCTCTTGGGATGCCAACTTCGCAGCCTGTCTCTGACATCCTCTATTATATGGAACTTGGCCTTCAGTTTGCAGCTGGTACTAGGGCTCACTTCAAATAACTTTGTTTTGCATAACACCAGCTCGAAGTTGCCCTATCGCACGGGCCCTATCCAGATCAGTCAAACGTGGCGTGCTGATTCTTGGAACAGACACCAACTGACCACTGTAGCAGGGCCCATGCTCAGGCAGGGCAGGCATGGGCGCAACACACTTACTCGGCCCTGCTGCTTATTCCACAAATGCATGTTCCTTACAAATGTGGCACCAATGAAGAGGGAAACAAACAGGCTTTCCAACGGTATAAGATTTATTGCCAAGGAGCATTGTTATAACAAAGAAATAATCTCCCAAACACAAATTTACTTCCTTTTTGTGCTTTGTTTAGATGGCCTTCGGCTTGTGGTGCTCAAAGCGTCAGAAAAGACATTTAAAAAAACTCAACAACAATGTCTCTTTCCAGAAATCATGACCCGGTTACTCAAGATAATCCACAGACCTTGTTGTTTCATACAGGAACTATTTTCTATCTACCGAACAACACCTGCCAAACAAATCACCGCACAGAAGGAAGTGTGCATCTACTGCTAGCTCACCTAGCACCACTGAGCTAGCTAACATTACAGCTTTGCCAAGGAGGACGCCGTTAATGTTTACATCTCTTGCTGTTACAAGCACAAGCCTCGCGTCCACTATGCAGGATGAACCGTACATCTACTCACAGACGAGAGGCTTGTGCTATGTGAGCCAGCAGCAGATGCTCGCTTCCTTCTGCACAGTGACATGGTTGGTGGGTGTAGTTTGGTAGAAGGAAAATAGTTCCTACATGAAACTGCTCACAACGAGGTCTGAATTATCTTGAGTAACCAGATCATGATTTCTGGAAAGAGACATTGCTGTTTAGTTTTTCAAATATATATTTTTTGGCACGTCGAGCACCACAAGCTGAGTGCCATCTACAGTAATTCCATTATGCTGGAGAGAAGGCAGACGTCTCTACGGCCAATATCTCCAACACTCACCGAAACAATCTGAACTGATCAATAGCAGTACAGCCAAGAGGAAAATGCGTATTTTTGATTTGGGGGTGAACTGTCCAGTTAAGATACCAGACAGAAAATTAATATATTTAGTCTTTGCAACTTCTTTGCCACTTCTGTTTTAATTTAATCATCCATGTCATCTGGTAATAAACTATTTTTATATGTCTTAATTCTGTAAAAAAATCCAACATGGTTGTCATTTCTTACCAGTCAGTTTTAGCATCATATTGGCACCTACAACAATGTGACAGGTTACCAGGTTACCAATTGTCATTAGCATCTTGAAACCCTGCCATGTGGCATGCATAATAGAGGAGCTCACAGCTCCACCTGGACTTCATTTGAATGACCACTTAATCAGTGTGCTACACAAACTGGAGTTTCATGTCTGGCTGGTTTAACCCACAAACAGTAGCATACATTATTTCCATATTTTGCTGAGGTGTGCTATTATAAAACACAATGACTCACGCAAAGATTGTATTGTCTACACACCCCGCCCAGAACTGCCCAGCGGGACGCACAACACGCCCAAGTCATAGGTGAGCCTCAGGACTATGAGTGGAATTCAGCTGCTTCCTCTATAATTGACATGAAAACAATGGGAGCAAAGTTATGGCTTCATATACATCTTCACGTTTCATTTTCCACACTGTCTTTATTTGTGTTTTCATAGTGGTACCATACAATGCAGTGCTGTCTTCCTGCTTTTGTACTTTGCTGAATATGCAGTTCAAGTTCTAAGTAATGTGTCTCTCTTAGTTAAAAAGTACTGAAGGTGAAGGTTCAGAAAGCCAACGCCCATGCCTCAAGCTTCAGTAAATCTATTACTCATGTGTTCAGTGAAAACACTCCCTACATTCTTTTGTCTAAATAAATGTTTTGCTGCCGCCCTGGCTGTTTTGATGCACACTCGTAACCTCCATTTGCCACAGATAACAGCCTGTCATTGGTTCTGCCAGTTGCTATCGATTGATCGCTCTGACCTGGTGACCAGATGTTGACATAATGAGCAGGGTTCAATCAGTATCATTCGCTGCTATTACCCTCAAGAGGCGATGATGTCAATGTGATATGGGATGGACGTTTTCAGTTCTGTTTCTCTTGGCGGATAGTTGACGCCGATGTATTACAAAACTGTTGCCCCTCCCTTTATTCTCATAGGCAACCATGTAGTTGCACAAGCTATCTTTTATTGCTGCGTGTACATAAGAGGTGTGTACTCATGCACACATGTGTCTCCATGGCTGTGTGTGCTCAGGGCCTATATATCATTACAGATCTAGGTGTGTGCTTGTTGATAAGTTGTTCAGATATTGTCTCAGTACACTGCAATGAAATAGTTTTACACACCTGCCCAGGCATATTTGTATGCATGTGCGCCCTTGTGTGTGTGTTGAGCCAGTATCTGTTTCCCTGAGAAGCAGCTCAGATGTGGCCCCTCATCAGGTGGGTGTCAGTCCACGGTCAGCTCACGTCCCTTTATAGCTCAGGGAATTACAGCCCGGTCTCTACTGACTTCCACATGTGAGCCTTCCCCAACCACGCCCCCCCCATTCGATCCCTCCGCCCTCTCCCTCTCTCTCTCCCTGTGAGTTGGAAACATGCTGCAAGCCGACAGACAAGGCAGAGGCTGACAGACATACACACACGCACGCTCGGAGGCATTTTCAGCCAACATGGGCCAAATATTGAGCTGGATCCGAGGCCCACGGGACGGCCAGGCCCTGCAGGATGTGACCGTGGAGGATCAGGTGTGTGCAAGTGTGTTTATGTTTGTGTGTGAGTGTGTGTCTGTGTGTGTTTGTGCTGGTGCCATGGTACGTGCCGAGCAACTAATCCAAAAGTATCCACGTGTGATTTGTTTTGTTAATGTAAGTCAGCTTGTACGTTTAAAATGACATGTATTCACGCTCTGTTAGTCCAGTCTGTACTGTGTGTTTAACAAAGGACTTATAGGGGAAACACACATGAGGAGGAAAACTGTCTTGGCTCCAATCCAAGTCAGACCTCCCTCTCTCTCTCTCTCTCTCTCTCTCTCTCTCTCTCTCTCCGTTCGTCTGTCTGTCTTTCTCTCTATGTCTCTCTCTCACTGCTGGAATGTGAGGCGTCCGGTCAGCCTCTGCTAGTTCAGAGTGTGAGTTTTGCAGTGGTGAGATATTAAACCAAGGCTCGGACAAGGCCTGCACTGTTTGCTACATGTTGCTACAAGTACTGCCCACAGGGAGAATTCATAGAGCCCCGTTAGTGATGGTTGTTTAAAGGTAGCTGTCGTGATTTTATTTTCATAAAGAAAAACATTGAGTTTCTTTTGTTTTTTTCATGACAGGTTTTTGAGTTTGTTATGTCTCGCCCAAATAGCATTCTCCTGTGATAATGTGCAGCGGCAGATGGAGCAGTAAGCAAGGGTGTGTAACTGGAATAAGGGTTCATTTTGTTTTTTTGGACTTGCACGCAGCGTTGGTCATATCCTGTAACCTCAGACAGTATCTTTTGTTACCCATTCACATGTCAAGCAGAGAAAGTGGCTGTGATATGTGACAGGTCTGCACTGGCCATCCTGATGTCAGTTCTTCATTATCAGGGCTGTGTTAGTTTGCTCTGAGTCACTTTATGTGTTAAAGGTTAAAATGTGTCCTGGGAGGAGGACTGTGCACTGATAGCCTTCAGATTTTTGGTAGGAGTTTTTATTTGTTGTGTTTTGGGCCAAAAATCCTCAGCCCTGGGCTGCAGCAGTCTTCCTCCCCCACAACTTACTGTGGACAGTCTTAAAATGACAGGAAATTGCCACTGGGAAAACACATCTTGGCTTGACATGCAGAGCAAAGTCTAAATGGATGATGACGTCCTAGTAAATGCTGTACACATCAGTCTTATGATTTGGAAATTGTGTTTCCATGCTGTCAGACAACTGACATCTAATGTATTTCAACACACCAGATTCATCATTGACTTCTAACGATCCTCGTGTTATTACAGCATTATTCAGCAGTAAGCAGCATTGTATATAAACAGTAGCACTTTTTTGTTATAGTTTTAGTGCTTTTAAAGGTCCAATGTGTTGGATTTAGTGGCATCTAGAGGTGAGGTTATAGAACTAAAACTTCTACTGTGTGCCAAATGTATAGAAGAGAACTACGGTGGCTCATGAAAAAATACAAATGGCTCTAACTGGAGCCAGTGTTTGATTTGTCGATTCTGGGCCACAGTAGACACAACAGGCCCTACTCCATGGAAGAGGACCCACTCCGTATGTAGATATAAAGTGGCTCATTCAAAGTTAACGAAAACACAATTCTTAGTTTCAGGTGATTATAAACTAATGAAAACATAGTTATGAACATTATGTACCTTTTCTACTGATAGATCCCCCTAAATCCTACACACTGGACCTTTAAAGTCCTTTACATCAGTGAAAGTAGCAATCCCACAGCTTAAAATGACTCCTTTACAAGTAAAAATCGCACGTTCAGAATTAAAGAACTTAGGGCAGTAATGATAATTTTGCCATAACAATTCTACACTGTGAAAACAATGTGACAGGTGTCGCTTGTAGTGATGGATCTACAGAAAATTATCACTAGAATCTGCACCCGTATATTATTGGTTTATTATGATATTTAGATTAATGTGTAAGCAGCATTTTATTGTTGCAGCTGGTTGAAGTGGAGCTAATTCTAACTACTTTATATACTGTCAGGTCATACCACGTTTTGGTGTAAAATAAGGAGTTAGTAAGTAAGGAAGTCAAATAAATGTTGGTTAAAAAGCGCAGCATTTGTCTTTGAAACATAGTGACCTAGCAGTATAAATAAGGACAAGATGGAAATATTAAAGTAAAGTACCTTAAACTTACACTTAAACACAGAGCTTGAGAGCAGTTCTGGCAGTAGTTGTTTTTACTGTCAGCCGAAAGTACAAAGTTGGCCTTCAGTAAAAAGCAGTGTGCAAAACTCTGCTGACTCATTTGACCAAATGAAAGTGTGACATGGACCATGTACACTTTTTCCACTGTCAGGAAATGTCAAATGAAAACTTGAATTTCCCTCTGTTATCCCATGATAAAAAAAAAACCACAGACCTGCTGGATTGGTAAGCAGGAACGTGTCATGTGACATCATGTCACAAGGTTTCTGGATACTGAGGGTCAAATGTCATAAACAGCCATTTACGATAACTGTCTCTACTTGTTAGAAGTCATAGTCATGGAGAGTTTACAGGCAGGAGGGAATCAGCTGTATCGATGAGATGCTTCATTATGTGGTGCTCTCTAATAACCCCTCAGGCTGTGTGTATGTTTGTCCCAGAAAAGGAGGCCGTGCACATTGTGTACTTGTGAGCATAAATACACAGACATTTTTGTTGACACATATCCTGCGCAGCTAAATGTTTTCCTTCCATTTCCTGTTGTGTTTTTTTTAAATGTCTGTGTTGATCCTGTTGCCACCCTGCATGTTATTCCGCAGCACTCATCGGGACTTGTTGGATTTCTCACCTCACTGTCATTTTGGCTTTGCTTTTGTCATCATGTCAGTTACAGAAAAGCATCTCTGGGGGAGTTTCCACCTGAGAATGCGCTTAAGCGACACGTTGTTGTAGCACCAAATACTTTCTGAATATTTGCGCTGCTGTCTGTTTACATCTGCCATGCTTGAGGAAAAGCTGGTGCTCATAGCCACAGAATGTTTTTCCCAACAAGTAAGGCTTGGTAATAAAGACCCGGCAGCCTGATGCTTACTGGAAAGTGTAATGTGATATAATGACTGAGATTCTTGGTATTATTGCTTCACATAGCAGATGACAGCGGAAAGCTCAAGTTCATGACGACACATTAGCAAGCTTGTGATTATCATGAGTTAAAAATTACTGACAAGTCCTAACGAAACCCTGATGTCATTGTGATTCTTTTGCACCAAACATTTATTCTGTCGTTTTTTGTTTAAGACTTATTTATTATCTGCAGATGTAAGATACACGCCTTTTCTAACATATACTGACAGTAGGTACTGTAGGACAGTAGAGAAGGGGTCTGTATTTTTTATGTGTTTTTCTAGTGTGGGATGAAATATGGGTCAACAAACCAGGGGGAAAGTGCAGTGCTAAACTTAGAGATGGTATGAGGACATCCAGCAAAGCAAATAACAGCTATAGTTTACCGTAAGTGTGGGGGATATGGATGGGCGCAGGATTACATAAGAAGGAGTTTCACAGGAGTCAAATGCACTGAAGTCACTGCTCTACAACCATGTGTTATAGTAGTTAAAAAGAGAGACAAGTTTGCTGCTAAGTAGCGAGTAATTTTTTTTTTTTAAATAAATGGATCTACAAAATGTATTCTTCATCTTCTTATGCCCCATGTTTGTTTTCTCTG
Source organism: Epinephelus cyanopodus (assembly GCA_026686955.1). Classification (NCBI taxonomy): domain Eukaryota; kingdom Metazoa; phylum Chordata; class Actinopteri; order Perciformes; family Serranidae; genus Epinephelus; species Epinephelus cyanopodus. The sequence goes on along the minus strand of CM048915.1, from coordinate 16,771,667 downwards.
AGTCTGATTTTAGCTTGGAGACGCAGCCACTACTTTTCACTAACCAACTCTCATATCTCAGATTTCTGACCATCTTGAATGCACCATAAGTCAATATCCCACACCTTAAAATGCATTAGCACACAACAACGTGGCACCCTCAGTGAAAATAAATAGAGAGAAACACACAGGACAATAACACTATTGTTCACCCTGCGATGTTCAGCAGTGATGTAAAGAACATGTAATGGGGGCTAAAGCGTTTGTTTGGTCTGTGTTTTCCTGTAGACTATAGTCATGGCTTTGTTAGCACTCCAAAAATAATACCAGACAAAATGAGAGAGGAGAAATAGTTTTTAATAAAATGTATTATTTATGTCTAGCAGGAGTTGAAGTGATGGAAAACAAGCTTGTGTGAGAAATTTGCGTTTAGACAGTCAGTTGTCTTCATTATTCATAGAGGTTAAGATTTGTGTTTAAAGATGTGCAGTCAGTAGCACTGACTGATATCCTCTGGCTAAAGGTGTGTGTGTGAGTTTGTGTGTGTGGATACTTGCCAGTGATTTAGTCAGACTAGTATGCTCAAGGCATGGTGATGTCGGCTAGCTGAGTAGTCTATTGCTCCAGCATTTCAGATCAGAGTGAGGTATCTGTGTGTGGAAAGGCATCCAATTTGACTGATATAATCAAATTATTTTGACAGCTGTGGTTACAAGCAGACAGTTGGATGCTTACCTTTCACGTGTTGGAATTTAACAGTTTTGTTTGTGCACGATAGCAGTTTGTGATGATTCGTTTGCGGCCTTTCGCTTGTCGAGTTAAGGAACGTTAGCAGAGGACTGAAGATTACTGTGTTGCTTGTCACTTTTATGGACCTTGAGAACAGTCGTTACCAAGGTAACAACAAAATAAATAGTAAATAATCAGCTATATGTAGTGACTGATTCTGCACTGATGTTTCATAGAAATCAATATTTCATCAGGGTCTGACATCAGATCTCATTGTGGCTTTAAAAATAATTACCAAACAACATCCAGACCTCTATAAACCAGGCTTTGTTGCTTATTGTTGTCGCATTTGAAAACTTGTTAGATGAATTTAAGGAAAGTGATAGAATACATTAACTTAAAGGATAACTTTGGTATTTTTCAACCTGGGCGCTATTTCCCCATGTGTATGTGTGCGTATGATTCATAGGTACAACTCGTTCCAAAATTGCTTCAGTATTGAGGGAGGCGGATGCAGGGGGCAAATGCGTCCTCTATAAGTTTGTGCATTAAAAGTGCTTTTTTTCGCCACTAACTGGTTCAGATCGCCAGTGCTATCTCTATAAATAGCATACTAGCCTTTCCCTCACTGTAGCTGTAGACAACCGTTTTCTTGAGGAAGAGGTGTTTCGGGACTGGATGTCTTCTCCTCTTCGGCTGGCAGTAGTCATCTTGGGAGAAGTGAGCACTGCAGACTTGGTGGTCTGCAAGGCGCAGTGTCTGGACAGGAGTGTTAGCATCCATTTGTAGCACAACTAGCATTAAGTTAATGTGGTGACCTTGTTAGCAAACTGTCGCCTCTTTACATACCCAGTGGCAATACAGCAACAGTGGCATACCTTTGGAGTCTTGTTTCTGAACACCTGATCATACAGTCTCCTTTTAGCTCAGTTTTGGTTTCCACCAACTGTGACCGGGCAAGGCGGAGGCGCAGCGCACCTGCGCTTCACCAACTGGGTGTAGCCAGGCGGATTTTGCAAGTTTGGCACACTCTGCACGCTGGCGCAATTACTCACCGAACATAACTTACAATTTGTTGACAGCATTTGTCTCGTGCGTGTGCGCTCTCTCTTTCTCTCTCGCAGTCTCATTCTCTTTCTTTTCTTTTGGCTTTTCTTACAGTAGTAGTAGTTTCTGATAGTAGACCTGGTTTCAGCTGGCGAGCTTTTAGCGCACCTTCGGCGAAGCCTTTTGGCACGAAACTGTCACTACGCCAGGCTGGATCTGTCGACACCTCCCCCTGCTGCACCGCCACACCCATCTCAGCGCGTCTTGATCTGCCAAACTACCAAACTGAGCGTGCCTCGGGTTGCACTGCTCAAAACTAGCTCTGTGCGGGATTCGATACCCTGCGCCGCGCCAGGAAACTAGAGGCCTACAAGTCATATTCACCAATACACTGGTGGCCAAGGCTAGCACTCCTTCACTCATTCACTCATGACACTCATTTTTTAACACACAGCCATCGGTAATGATTTATTTGTGATTCAGTATCTTGCCCAAGGATACTTCAACATGCGGACTGGATGAGCTGGGGATCGAACCACTGATCTTCCGATTAGTGGACAACCCGCTCTGCCTCTGAGCCACAGCCACCCCAGTAAACCAAAACAAAAGCTAAAACAGGCTAAAAAGCTCTATACAGATGATAATTTTGTGGGATTTCACTGCCAGTGACCTTTAGACTGACTTACATCACAGGTTTAATCCATGTCACTGCGTTTCTTAAAGGAGTAGTAATAGTCTGGGTTGACAGGTTATCCAGGTTGCCCCTCTCGTCTACATTCTACCCAGTTGTTTCTGCATAGTCACTGTACTTGTTGACAAGTTTTTCATTTGCATTAAAGGCTTCCTTGTAAAAAGTTCATATCGAGTACACAGAGTCCCTCTGGCAGCTACTGTTCTCAACCAGACACTGCTTTGTAACATCCAGAACTAAAACTAACACACCCTCTAAGTTCTACCAGTCTGTTTCAGTGTGAAAAGTTTTTCTCTGTGATCTCTCGCCAGTAAAAGTATACAACATCAGTTCTGTGTTTTCCCACAGACCTCATTTAAGAAACCTGATACCTCCCTGCCTCCCACTTAGAGTTTGCCTTAAAGCTCCCAGAATCAGAGATTCAGATTAGAAACCCCCCATTTCTAGCTTCACAGCGCTGACTGGCCAATCCCTCTGGATGGGTGTGTCCACAGTCTGCTTCAGCTCATTAGCTGTCAACAAAGATAAGAGTTACCAGGGGTTACTAAGCAAGGCGTTTGGATCCAGTCTAAGCATGCATGAAACATACCAGCTCTGTCTCTCACACACATAAACACTCTCACAGTCAAAGACACAAAAGCAGAGGACAGGCTCTCTTGTGTGTTTGGAGTCAGTCGGGGCAAAGCTGAGAGAAGATTTATTTTGAAAGGGCTCGAATTGGACACAAACATTTCTGCCAGTGAGATGCTAGGGCAGGGATTGTGCAACATGTTGAGAAGATTTACCTGTTTGTCCTTTTAAAGATATTTTTAGTCAAAGAGTAAGATCAGAGGAATTTAGAGACCACGCAGACAATTCCTCTTGACAAGGCCGTAGGCTTCATTTCAGCACTGGGAGGACACGTGAAACAGGGGGTATGGGGTCCTCCACCAGAAAATTTTAGCATCAAACTCTTCATTTCCTGCATTCTGCTGAATTTGTGCCAATTTGTGCCGTTAATGCATCAAATTATAGTTTAAAAGTCTTTAAATTTGTCAAATAATAAAAGCCCTCTGCTACTCTCATGTTTTTATTGTGGAGGGCAAATGCACATTTTAAATACTGAAGGGAACATGTCCCCTACGTCCCTCCGCCCACAGAAAATATATCTTCTATGTCCAGTTCTGTGTGATCTTTATTCAAGGTGATAACTGTGTCCTTTAATCTTTGACTTGTCTTGGCTGTTGTTTAAAGGCTAAGTTCGGTTTTTTGACATCTGGGCCTTATTTTTAGGAATAAATACGCTCGTAGACTCACCCAGACGATTTTGGTGGAGCTCGGAGCCGTTTTCGAGCAATTTAGATCCATCCGACGGCGTCTTCTCTCATGCCATAGAAGCGGACGGGGCCAGACATCGAAGCCCCTAAATTAGACATTATCTGCTGCGAAACTCGCTCACTTCACCTACATTTTATAAATGAATGGCCAGTGTTATCACCATGTCCGCTCAACTTCCTTGTTATGGTCATCCGCGGCTTTACAACGATGGGTCACTTTTGGTGACGTCATAGACGTGCGCCGCAGGAGCGCAGTCCAGCCGGCGCTAGGCTAGGCTAGGGGCTACACGGGTACAAACATGGTTCGTCATTGCGTTTTTCCACTTTGTCCAAACAAATGACTAGGTGGACAAAGTTCACATTCCACAGGCTTCCTTTGAAAAACCCGGAGTTACTAAAGCTCTGCTTGTTGTCCTGAAAATGGACCCGAATATTGCTATGGAAGAACTGAGGAGGGTCAGTCACCGGGTCTGCAGCGCTCACTTCGCTCCAGAAGACTTCATTACGAAGACGACAAAGATAAAAGGCCAGGAAGCTCAGCGTCAGTACCTCAGGAGGAATGCCATCCCGATTGTTTCAGAGGGCAAAACAGACGCAGCGGAGGTAATGCATTTCTTTTGAAGATGTAATAATATTGGTCGATAACCAGTGCACGTCGGCCAGCGTATAAAGCTCCTTGTATAAAATGAATAGCTATCTTCACGACCTTAGTCTTAGCAGGAGTAGCCTTCTAAAAATACATTCCTGCAAAAGAATACTGCACTGTAACGCAATATAATTTACTCTAGTCCATGCTAGTTTTTGAAAAACTAACTCGCAATGCATATGATATGGTTATTCTCTGCAGACAATAAATTGTGACTCGAGCTGCAATCATCACGGGTCTGCATTGTTAGCGCACACTTACAAGTAGTCATATGCTTTCTCCAAAACTAATTGTCAGTTGTTTCGACCGTAATTTATTTATAAAGTAAACACTCATAGAAAATATACCCTTTTTGCATTTGTATGGGCTACTTACTCTATCGAAAGTTGTCCGTTCGGTCCTGCTGGCTTCGGCTGCGTCTGCAAGTTGACTCTCGGGACATAAAAAAGTCTCTACCACAGCCCGGTTTGTCATGGCAGAAAAATCTTCCAGTGTAGTGAGACACGTATTTTGGGGGGCATCAATACGTGTTTCCTCTGGTCTCAAGTCCCACTTTGAGCAGCAAAAGCTCTCCTCTTCTGTTGTCTGTGGCGTGCAGTGTCCACAACAACAACACCAGTTAGCCCCCATTCATGGACGTGCAGTGGTCGCTTGTTCTCTGGCCAGCTGTAAGGCTCTTTCCCTCTGCATCCTCCTTTCAAATAGCTCCTTGTCAGTGTATTCTGGCTCAAAACGATACGGGCATCCATCATACTCGGAGTCGTCATCAGACACGTTTACATCGGATAAATATTCCGTCATGTTGCACAAGAATAGCTGTGTAGCTGTATAGCCTAGCCTAGCGCCGGCGGAACTCAGCTGCGCTCCTGCGGCGCACGTCTATGACGTCACCAAAAGTGACCCATCGTTGTAAAGCCCCGGATGACCATAACAAGGACGTTGAGCGGACATGGTGATAACACTGGCCATTCATTTATAAAATGTAGGTGAAATGAGCGAGTTTCGCAGCAGATAATGTCTAATTTAGGGGCTTCGATGTCTGGCCCCGTCCGCTTCTATGGCATGAGAGAAGACACCGTCGGATGGATCTAAATTGCTCGAAAACGGCTCCGAGCTCCACCAAAATCGTCTGGGTGAGTCTACGAGCGTATTTATTCCTAAAAATAAGGCCCAGATGTCAAAAAACCGAACTTAGCCTTTAAGCGAGTCTATTCATGTTCAGAAATGCCTCCAAGAAGAACAAATGTTACTTTTACAGTCGCTAGAGTTCATTGTTTGGTGATGTAAGTCATGAATGTCATGTTGAATTCTCTGCTCAAAGGGGAACACCGCCTAAATTAAGAATTCCAGTATGTTTTCTCCACGGCCAAAGACAGTTCAATATTTATGAACATGAGCTACTATCACTTAAAGCCAGAAACCAGAGAGTCTCAAGCTGATGATGTCATCAAGTATACAGTCTGGAGCTGCTCCAAAGACAATGAATGCAAGACTAATGTTAGGGACCCACAAAATGTTTGTTTTCTTTTTTATACCCAAAGGAGCTTCATTCTGCTGTTGTGTTCTCAGCTGTGAAACAGAAAATGTCCCCATATGCTCAGAACAATCCTCTGGGGGCTCTCTGTGTCATGTCTATGGAGCAGCTCCAGGCTCCAGTTTTAGCACTCTAGTTTTCGGAGCAGTACCACTGGAGAACATGGGGGCAGTGTAGTGTTGTTCAAGCGAGGTATAAGGAGACAATAAAGACATTTAAAAAATGGCAGAACAGAACAAATCGGTGGCGTGGTGACAAGCAGTGCCGGCCCGTGGCATGGGCAGTATAGGCGAATGCGGCATCATCCATAGGGGGTGAACGAAAATGAAAATAAAAAAAAATGATGTTGAAATAGGCAGAAGGAGAGTGAGTTAACCTCCAAACAGCTGGAGGTTGCAACTAACAGCTCACGGAGATTGCATTGATTTACATTGTGAAGCGTTCAAGCTCTATTCAGTAAAAATGAGTATTGGGCTAAGGTAAATTATAAAGTTCTCATGATGTGTTCATTGTAATCTTGTAAAATATAACTTTTAGCTGCATACTTGATATATTCAGCTGCTTGAATGAGAAATGTGTTAATGTTTTAACAGCACTATAAAATAGATATTGAAGAGTGAATTATGATGTATCCTATATGTTAAAATGGCTTAAAATGTGCTAGGACCACCACTGGTGAAAACCCCATGTCAATGTGTCTCAGGGCCTCACAGACACCACTGTCTACAACACTTCCTCCGCCTTTCACTGTCACCTCGTCTGCTGTTGTGTGAAACTTAACTCTGCCCTCTAGTGACATCTATTGGCTGTATCTGTGTCAACACAGCACATGGACGTATGAGGGCAGTGATGTTTAGTGTGTTTGAAAAGGATGTCAATATACGTAAAGGGAGTTTAAATGAGCCTTTAGAGCATGGGAATAATATGTAGCTACTACTACTTATACTACTATTACTATAATATGAATTTTGAAAATGGCCGAACTTCCCCTTTAACACAGAACAAAAAACGCCAAACAACACTGATACCCTTTTCTTATTTTCTTTGTTTCTTTGCTTTGAAAAATATCACATTTAAAACAAACAACAGTTTTCTTATTCATGGCAAAATTCTACATGTTGCTCAAAAATAACATATTTTTGGTGGTCAAAAAGACAAAACACATGTGGCACACCTGCCGTGTATGCCCATCTTGTGTCCACTCAGCATAAAACAACACACTGATAAGTAAGTTGACAGACACAGAGCCCACACAGAACTTTCATACAACAATGCTCCATTCATTTCTATCTAAGTGTTATGAGTATTGTTAGACACAGGGTGGCGCTGTTCTCCAAGCCCTTCCCATTTGACATGTTTGACATGATTTGTGAAGTGGAGTGCTTTATCTGAGAAGTAGTTAAGTGTTTGGATTAACTCAAGTGGTGCCAGATTATCAATTAATTAATATCCTGAATGCTCAAAGTATGTGTGTGTGTACCAAGAGGAAACTGCTGTGTTTTCCTAAAATTCTTACATAACCTCTGGCTGCTGTCCAGAGGCTGTGTTTCCTGTCTGTTCCTGTGTTCAAGGGCTACTTTGAACAGCTGTAACAGCCAGCGAGAACATGTCTGAACTTATATGATGGCCACCTCATTTAGGGTGTCCTCATTCAACAGTGTCTGTCCTGAATTCACAGTTCTTCCTTTTTCTCTGTTCTGTCTTGGGGTGTGGTTTGGACTACATGTGATGTGATCCCCCTCCCTCTGTTCTTTTCTTTCCAACCACACACACACACACACACACACTGCCTCTTGTTTGAGTGCTCTGCAGCCTAGATTCCTAAGCAGTGAGTCTCTCAGACACACCCAGATTGTGCCAAACAACACTTCTGCAGCAAATCCACTTCTGCCTCATCATCACTCCTTCATCCTTCAGCTCCTGCCTCCACGATAACTCTTCCTGCCGACACCATGATGTAGACCATCGTTTCTGTTATCAAACTGCAATGTCCCTCCTCTTCACAGCCCGCTGCGACCCAGCCCAAAGTTTCCCTGAAGCAGACTTAGGTCTATTTATTTTTGCTGGCAGCAAGAGAACAGTGGGTGTGTCTTTGTGCATCTGACTGTCCAATCTGACTGAGCCTGCTCTGCTGCCTTGTGGCAGAGGAGGTGGAGCCACAGCAGCACAGGCTTGTTGTGCTGCTTCCATGAAGGCGGAGCAGTAAGTTTTTCACTGCTGGGCGTGTGTGACTGTATGTGTGTTTACATATGTGTGTGTGTGCGTGCGTGTGTGGCTGACATACAGTGATTCCACAGCGGGAATCTAAGGTGAACCAGCCTCAAGAGATACACACTCAAAGTCAAACTTATGGTAGGTACTCTTCTTGCTGTTTTTTATGCAGATGTGAGTGTGTGTGTGTGTTGAAGGGTTTCCTGTTTGACTGATACCTGTTGAAACATTTTGACGGCTGTGGTTATGATCAGACGGTTGGAGGCTTATCGTTGATGTGCTGACAGCCATGTTGTGTTTGTGTGCGACAGCAGTTTGTGGGGATCAAGTTTGCTGCCTTTTGCATGTCAACTTAAGGACAGTCAGCAGAGGAGTGAAGATTACTGTGTTGCTGTTATTGTTACTTTTATGGATCCCGAGGGCAGTTGTCGCCAAGGTAACAACGAAATAAACAGTAAATAGTCAACTGTGTAGACTGAGGGATACTGCATTTATGTTTAATTATATACATCATCGGGGTCTAACAACAGCAAAGTGATCTAACAGTATCCAGACTCCTGTAAACCAGGGTTTGTTGCTTATTGTTGATTTATAAACGTATGAGTCAGTGTGCACATGATGAACAAATATAACATACAGCAAAACAAAAGATCAGTGCTTGTCTTGGTTCCCGGTTACAACCAGGTAAAGTTCATGTCAGTTTGCAATGAAGGGCAGATGAATACAAAGCAAACAGAGAAGTTACGTACGTATATTCCCCTGCACAAAATGTAGCAGAGTACATTGTGATATATGAAACTAGCACAGTGCTGTTAAAGTACGTTAATGTGACAATAAAGTGTATTAACAGCACAAATAGCCAATTACAAAACAGTGGGTTTGACAGATGACCTCACTCTTGAGTTTACCCAGCTGTCTGTTTGCTCTTGAAATCCTCCCTACAGTAATGACATTCAACCTCACTCAAACTCAAATCTTTTACACTTCTGCTTCACGTTCTTTCCGTTTCACACTGACTGTGCTTTCGTCATTTCCACCTCTGAGTCGAGGTGATCACTGGAATCACCACTGACCATTTAGACAGGCTGCCCGTGCTATTTTGAAGTCGTAAAATTAGCTAAGAAGCTACTCCAGCCATATTCACATGTGCGTGTCTGTGGTTTGTTGGGTGGGGCCCAGCATTAGTCATCATTTTTCATTACAGGCACAAGCTGCTGCTTTAATCGCTGTTGTTGGGTAAGTGCTGGATATACTGCATTGTTCCTTCACTTCTGACGGAACAAGTACATTGCGAGTTACATGCGTCATGCAGAGAGCAAGACCCCAGATGTTCTGGAGTTTAAAGAGGACTCAAACCTCGAGCACACTGACAGTTTCCGTCTGAGATGATGTGTCAAACTGAATGGGTGCCAGTTTGAAATGAGCAGCGGTTTCAAATGGCACTCTGCTGCCATCACCCATGCTCCAAAATCTTGTGTCTATTTTGATCACACTCACTGCAGCTCTCCCAGAATGACCATGTTGTTCATATCAGTGTCCTGTTCCTGACTACGTCAGTCAGTGTTGTCCTCACCAGTTGCTACTACAGTAGCTAAAGCTCTGTGGTTCTGTCCGTGTGCATGCAGGAGTGTGTGGGTGGCGTGTGTCTGACCACCAGAGACATGCTCAAGCACCAACCTGAGTGCTCTCTGATAGAGTGAGGTTTGATTTGTAGGATTTTGTCTCACTGTTGTGCTTTTTTAAGACTTACCAGTGTGGCCTCTCAGTTTTTGATGAACTAAGGTTGCCACTGCTTTGAAAACAGAATTTGTGTTACTGTCGGTCACATGAACAGTTTGCTGTGTTGGGATTACTTTGTCCATCAGTGTCATAGTTGAAACAAATGACCACATGCATTGTTAGAGGTCTGTATGAGCACATGAACAGACTGATAACTTGTTATTGCATTGACAAAGATTATGTGTCAGTCTATATGTGAATATATGTTTGTATGTTGATGTTTATCATGGTGTCTGTGTTTTAGCCTTCTGATTCACAGTCTTTGTCAGTGACTCTTTTAACAGCTGTTTATATGTCCCTATGAAACAGATTCGAGGGACCTATCGGCCCCTTCCTTTACCCCGACAAAATTTCTACCAGGTACAGCTGTGTGATATTTTTACCGTCTGCACCCTTTTATTTTGTCTGTGTACATGGCTGCTGGACGTGATAACAGGAACACCCTACTGCACACAGTGCTGTGTAACACAGTCACATGACATTCTGCAGTGTTGAATCAATTGTCACTGTTCCAGCACAAATGTAATGGGCTTATAAAGGTAGTATTTGCTGCAGGGCTTTCATAGAAGATACGTAAGTAAGGTGTTTCTGTTACTTTGTTCACCCCATGTAGTATTTTGGCTGTGTGAAAAAAAGTCCTGCATAAGTCCTGTATGTAAAGTCAAAGTCATGCCGACCTACCAAGCAGCAACCTCAGGAGCCGATAATGAAGCCAAAAAGACGCAGTTGCCTAAAACTGCAGTTCTTCGAACGGCCACTTGAGGCTGGTTCAAGAAGCAAGTCCAGAAACAAACATGCTTACAGCCTGGCACAGGAAATGGTTTTGGGAAGGAATTCATGAACACACTTACCATGTTATAAGCACCAGCTCACGAGTTCCATTTCAACACAGCAAGTATCCTCAGACTCAGTCAGATCCTATGAGGCCTAACAACTCGGGCTAGCCTGAGTTAATGTGAGAGAAGCTAATGATGATGATAAATGCTAATTGTTTTTCTGTCCAAATTCAAAGGTATTTATTAGTGTACTTATGTACTTAAACCTCCTCTCTAGCTTTAGACATACTGGAACTCAGCGATGAATAAAGTAGTAGGTATAGAAATACATAATACGTAACTAAAACTTGTTCACAGTATGTTTTTGCTTGCTAATGCTACAGCTAGCATGACATTTTTTTGTGGCGCGGCTCCGGCCCCCAGGAACACTGCTCAGCCTTGCAGTCAAGGCCTGCAATTTTATTTCAGAGAGCACTTGCGGTATTTCAGCTAAAAAGGCAAACATTATAAAAAACACGTCATCATAATGTAAGTCTATGAGCCAAGTGGAAATTATTATCATACATCTATGGCGCAGCTGTGTGTAGGGCTGATGATAAAACCCAATATTTTTTTTGGCAGCGTTACAAACCTAAATGTGTCAATAGAACTAAGTACTGAAAAATAGAAAGACAGTGAGAAAGCTACTGAATGTTTGTGGGAGAACACTCTCAAAAACATCCTCAAATTAGGGTAGGGCCCATAAACTGTATAAGGCATGTAGTGCCTATTCATTTTGGTGTCTTTACCTTAACTCAGGTATTGCACTGGCGGTAGTATCTCAAAACTTTGACTTATACGAACACTTTGCTCTTGGGAGCTGTAGTTGTTAAATGATAATGGAATAACTGTAGCTGTTTATGGGCCTGTGTGAAGTTCATGTTGTTACTGTACAGCTCAGCAGATATCCATTCACCTATAATATGGGTCGAAAACTTGAGTGACACGTTTCAGCTTTTCCAGAAGAACAAAAGCTCATGTTACAGAAAGCAGATTTTACTGCATGAGGGTAGAGCCAGACTCTTTTAAGTCTCCCTGAGGTTATCTATGTCTCACATGTAGGAAAGCATCATAGCCTAATGTGTCTGACATGTGCCAGAAGCATCTTAAACATTATGTATAGTGTTTGCAAAGTGTCATATATATGGACAGTCTGTTACAGCAGAGAGCATGTCTGCATGAGGAATGTAGGAATGCTACAGTGTGGAGTCTCAAGAGACAGAAAGAGCTCAAAGCATTTGGGTGGGTCTCAGGTGAGCACACACAGTTCAGCCTGGTGATATAACAAACCTCTGTTTTAGCTTAAGACAACTGAAACTCAGGGATGAGTCCAGGAGTAGATCATAAATACTAAGTAAAAGAATTCCAGCAAATTGGTATCACCTTTTACTCAGTACAGGGAGAAGACCTTTTGTGCTTCACTCTTTAGCATGTTCATGTATTATTGGTCATTTTTATGACAATCTGGTATTGACATTGGGAGTCATCTTGTAAACATGTAATGTAATGTCCCTCCTGCCTGTTGTATAATGCATTGTGTCCTTTAATTGACTGTGAACGTTTATTTGCCTGTTCGACTGGTATCTGGGTGGTTGGCTGTATGTGCTGCCTAACCTGTCTGTGAGAACTGGCATTTGTCGCCCACAGTGAAGGCAGGGCTGGTAGCAGACTTGTTCAGTGGTTTTGATGTCAGAACAAGCCTTGAGGGGACACTCTTTTGTTTGTGTGTGGTTTTGAAATGGATCTCATCACTGTTAGCAATGCAAATGCATGTGGATGTTGATTTATGCATTTGTCCTGACCTCCACTGAGTGAGTATAGCTTAATAAATGTGCATGAGGGGTCAAAGAGTTAAAAACCACTGTCATGTTACTATAAGATCAGCAAGTAAACACATGCTTCCATGGTTATGGTCTCGAGCTGTTGTTTGTGGACTCACATGACAAAAAGGCAAATTAGTCACCAAATCTTGGCCAACTTCCTTTAATTTCAACAGACGGGTCCTCTTTGAGAGTTGTGGGTTTGCCACGATGTGTATTTCTGTAAGGGAAAGTATAAAGCACAGTTATGATGTCATACCTTTGGTTTCTGAAACATGATGTGTTTATTTTCGTTAAGACATCATGTTAAAGACAAGAAGGTGACACACGGTGGTGAAAACAAACCCTTTGATTAAATGAAGTGATTATTATAGTGTGTTTTGGGCCTGTAATCCACCAAAGAAAATCTTGGTAGACTGAAATTCTACATACTCCTCCACCAATCCATTGGACGATGGGGGAAAAAGGTCAGCACGTTATCCCTTGATTAATTAAACTGGCCACAGTGCACTGGGTGTACCCTGCCTGGTAGCGTTGTGTGTCCACCAAAGTGTTCTTCCTGTCACAAGGCTCGACATGAATACTTGCCCAAGGCAAGTAAACTCAGTTCATGCAAATGGATGCCTCGAGTGAAAAATACATGTGATCTCCACTGAAATATTATCTGAAAGTAAACTGCGCACTGTAATGCTTTTCCACCCGATCACTGTGCAGAAGTTAGTCTCACCACTAACTGTTGAACATGACCGTTGAGAAAAATCTGACCTATACAAGGCTATAATCCAGCCTTGAATGCAGTGTCTTTAGACTTAGTAAAATAAATCCATAGTGATAAAATCCAACTTTAAATGCCTTTGTGATTATTTATCCATTTTCTGATAAAAATGAGTGTTGAAAAATGTTCAACTTTGGGCAAACGCTGCACTTCTTACTGTCACCCGCCATCCAATCACAGTGGTGAGGAGGCAGAGCAAATACCACAAAGACCAGCCATTACATAGGACATCTACAAGTGCTGAACAACAGTTTGCATTTTTAGCGAGGAAAAGAAACACTTTGTTAAGGAAACACCAGCAACTGTCCAACCAATGAGAAATGCATCTGACGAGCATACCCAAGGCAGGGTAACCTGGCCAGCTGGTAACCCTTGTTTCCACTCTTTTTGCTAAGCTAAGCTAACTGCTAACTCAGCAAGAAACTGAATAAGAAAGCAACACTTCCCACAATGTGTCACTATTCCGTAAAATGAAAACAATAAAAAAGCTTATTGCAGAAACAAATGTTTATATTATCCATTTAAGCTTTTGACAGACATAATGTTTTGGTATCAGCACTGAAATCCAGGTATATTAACGCCAGTATCAAAATTCCAGTAGTACCAAGGACAAGTTTAATTGCACACACTTTGGCACAATTCAAAACATTTCCAGCATGACTGAGTTTCATAATTTTGTCATGAAACTATCTTAGCTGGTGCGTTTCAGTGTCACGTGCAAGTTCAACTTGCAAAACACATCTGACACTTAATGCATTATCACCCACCATGCAGCATAACTCTGCTTCCTTTTGTCTGTTATTAAAGATTTTTTGTAGTACAGAACAATATTTCCTGCAGTTAACAGGAGCAACATGACTTCCCCTGTGGCAGGGGGATGCCCTGACTGCTTGTGACCTCACTTCCTTCTTTGGGCCACTTCCTTCTTATTTCTAAACAGCCATATGTTGACTCTTCCAACACTCAGTGAATTGATAATAATGATAATTCTAAACAAAATATGTCAAAAGAGAAAAATGAAGTAATATAGGACATGTGGAGGGCATGTTTTCAGTGGGACTTAATGTCAGTGTTTCTGTCTATATTCAGCAGGTGTATGAGGTCTAAAGGTAAGAAGACGGGTATCTTTTCGTGGAATAAGCATTGAGGGTTTTAGCTGACGCAGGATTAGAGTAAATAGTGAATGTGATTCACATGTGCTAACCCTGAGCTGGGTCGTGACCTTATCCATGTAAAATGTGCCACTGGTGTGTGAGGCAGTCATTTAGCTGCAGTCATTTCTAAATCAAAGGTCCCAGTTTGCAGAGGACTCAGAGTGGTGCAACTCACAATACGCAATCTTTCTATGTCCCTGCCCTCCTCTTGTTAATCTGTGTTTCCGCTCACTCACTGTAGTCATTCACAGACATTTACAATCTGGTTTTACCCTCCACCCTGCCGGTTCAGTGTAAATAAAAGGTGGTGCACAGCTGGCTTGACAGGTTAACTCACTTAGAGGCTTACAGGTGAGTAGACGTGGGATAATGGTAATTTGTAGACATAAATAGTTTCTTGTCGCGGGACTTGACGCCGCCTGTCAAGAATATTAAACTTGTGATAAGCACACAAAACGATGTAAAAACTGTCATCTGTGACCATATATTATTAGGTAAAGTAAATTGCAGTCCGATGAACAGTAGGAAAAGCAGAGTAATGTTCTCTAACTGGCTTGGTGAGATCTGACCGTACCATGATACCAAACAATGCCCTGGGTTGGATGTGAAAGTAGCTGCAGTACCTCTGACTTGGTGTCAGTTGGGTGGAGGCTCTGTGTTCTTTATTCACGCCGCCTGAAAGAATTGGGCTGGGCTCTGCAGCATACTTGGCTCCACCTGGAGACTGGCGCAGGCCTCCAAAATACTGCATGCACAGCTGCCTTCAAAAAGGAGTTTACTTAGTACACTCTGTGTGTACGTCATTAAAACTAAAAATACAATTCCTTCAGTTACCCTTTGGAGCAGAGGACACTCGAGTAGGATGTGTGGGATTGAAGTTGTCTTTTTTTGCCACTGCTTGATGAATATTGTTTTATTCAGTTTGCAGAAGTGCATGTCTTTATCATCACATCAATATCATCAAAAGAGGACGAGTGGAACTATCCTTGTTACCAAGATAAAGCTTTAAACCAATAACACCCATCAGATGTGTTGTCACTGATTTGCTGACAGAAAATCTACAGGATAGTGCAATGATGCTTAATTCAGCACCTTCCAGTGTTGCTAAGTATCTTCATTTACTCAGGTGCTGTAGTACATGTATTAGTTTTACCAGTACAAGCCGTCATTGTTGTATTTCTATTTTTACTTAAATGTAAGATTTGAGTACTTCTACCACCTGGTTGTTGCTGTTTATTAATACTGCAAGTATTTCCTCCAGCAGTGGCTCCATATCATAATGGCAGCTTGTTTTTTGACTTCCACCCTTTTGTGTCTTGTAAATCCACCTAATTCCAGTAAAAAAATCCTCTTTGAGCTGTTTCCTGGTTCTGCGCCAAACTCTGGCAGTGACGGTCCAGCTTTGAATTTTCAGCCCTTGCAGACCAGTCCACACTGCTTGCTCACCCCTGCAGTCTTAAGATGATGTGTGTGTGTTAGAGCCTGATCAATATATTGGCAAATTTACCAACGTTAGCTTTTATATCAGGTTATGGTGCAGATGTGGGATGAAAAATAGCAAGAAATTGTTACGCAGAAATGTCAAAGATACATTTTATTTAGTTTGTCCCAGTGTTGTCACGATACTGGAATTATTAACTTCAATATAATACCTAAAAAAATAAAAATTGATATGTGATAGCACTTGGAAAACAAAAAAACATTGAGGTTATAAAATGTAACATTTTATTAAAAGCTTAATATTACATGGCTATGACATGATAACGACTTTTCTTTTCTTGGTTAGCAGCAGAGGACAGTAGAATTACTGAAGTAAACAACAATAAATAAAACTCTTACATTAATGAAAGTAATATTCTTCTTGTAGTGCATATGTTCAAACGCCTCTGAGGTTGTCAAAGTGCATGTAGAAAACAAAACTGTGCTGCAAAAGCCTGTATGCAACCAAAGTGAATGAGAAGAGTGAAGAGAAGACAGCGCTGTGAGTGAGAGAATGCAGGGCTATGGGGGCACTGCAGAGGGGCACTGCCAGTTTGTAGTGATAAATCAGTATTTTTCTAACAACTCCAGTTTGTCTTCAGGACAGCGCTGACACCTTTTCCTGTGAAATGTCCTGCTCAGTAGGCCTCCATCTGTACTTATAATACTGACAGTAATTTAAAGAATTCTCATCAGAAATCTTTGTGTAAATTGTGTTCATGTAAAGAAATGTATATACTGTATATATTGTGTATTGTTGTTAGCTTTTTTAAAACTCATTTTTCATTTTAATTTCTTCTCTGATTGGGTCATGCTTGAGTAAAAAATCCTGTTTGTGGCAGCAGACTGATGTCCAGACCACTTGGCAAAAGATGAACTGGATCTGTAGTTTAGACTGTATATCTCTTAGTCCAGAGGTACAAAAATGAAGCCAAAATATAACAAATATGGCTGCTGCCATCTTGTGCTGGTGATGTCATTTGGAACTAGAGTCTGCGTAGTCACAAGCCATGTGTCCATCAGCCTATTTAGATACGCATAAAGAAGTATTGCATCGGAAAATTATGATGGAAACGCCAAAATTTGAATTAAAATCCCCTGATTCACACAAACTAAAATACGCTTGCTTCTGCCGGGTTTTGGTTGATTTGAAAAAATGATGATTCGCAAAATGGGGGGTGGAAATAGTTGTGTTCAAATTAAGTCTGACGCGCCTCTCTCCAGGGTGATATCCACACTCCGGGTCGGGAAGGCGGTAATGCATTTACAAGCTGGTTAACAAATGCCAGAAAACGTAGAAGATTGTTTTGTTTCTGGTTCTGAGGAAAACTCGCGAGTTCGTAGTTTTTACCGAAGTCCATACATTTAATGGAAACACACAGGATTCATATTTCTTTTAATGCGCATTTCCCAATGATTCGAATCACTTTTGGATGGAAACATAGCTTCAGTCTCTGCAGTTCTCACTCATACATCCATCCAACCAATGGTGAGTGCACTGGTTGGCACATGCAGCTGTCAGTCATGACATCAACCCCGTCTTTATAGCATCCAATAACTAATTAAAAACAAACTTATCAGAAAAAATAACTCTTGAACATTTATCTGCATGATAAAAAACTACCTAAAATGATAGAAACCATCTTTAGGAAAATTTATTTGACATGTACTTTTGTGTTTTGGCTTCACTTTTATCATGTTGCATGATAACTTTTGCAACCAAACGGAAAAGAGCATCAACCACAAAAACTCAAATCTATCAGGAGGAAATGTAAGACACAGATCACTGCACAGCTGACACTGTTTGATAGATGCCATGTGAGGAAGTACAGTGCAGCACAGACATCACTGCTGTGTGTGTGTGTGTGTGTGTGTGTGTGTGTGTGTGTGTGTGTGTGTGTGTGTGTACGCGCAAGTGTGAGAGAAGTAGCTGCACTTGGTGAACCAGTCAAAGGCCAACCTCGTTGGGTCTCTTTGTGGACCAATGTGAATTATCTCAGAGTTAATTTTAGGCTGTATGACGTCAGTCGAAGAGCAACTTGTGAATCCAACATTTCTTGCCACTATTGTCATTTGCTGAAGCGACCACAGACAATTATACTCAGCGTCTTTGCTGTCTGCTGTCAAACAACAGTCACACCCTTCAGTCTGGAATGTGATGCTTGAATCAACCAACTCTGGCTGCAGTGTGATGGACATGTTTGTGGAGACTGTTGTAGATCTTTACCTCTCTGTGTCTCAGTCCTTTAACAGCTCTGTCTCTGTCTTAAAAAATACAGTTTGTAGCTGTGTTGACAGGCGTCATTTTCCTTGCCCTCCAGAATGAACTGCATGGAATGTTTGGTTTCTCCATAAATGTTAACTGTTGTGAAACCGAGATGCTGCTCTGTGTGAATCTTGAAATGATTATGACAGTTTCTTGTTAGATTTTTCACTGCACATGCGTAACTCTCTCTCTCTCTCTCTCTCTCTATTTGTCTCTCTCTGTCTCTAGTCGCAGCATAGCCAGGCCACACCCAAACCGGCAGCTCAGGTCTCCACTGTGAAGCCTGCACAGTACGAGGTATCAAACATTCCTCTTTAACGCCCTTTAACCTCTTCTTGCCCTGTCTCTCTCTCTCTCTCAGAAGACACCTATTTTGTCCACTTCCTTCGTTCAATCAACAGCTGACTGACCTCTGACCTGCTCATTATCTGGACTATGTGTAGTATTGTTACTTCCTTTCCTGTTTCAGCTTCATGTTTTTAGCAGTTTGAGGCAGAGTGAGGGAATGGATATAGCTGTGTCCTCACACAGTAAAGAAAACTTTCCTTTTCCTTCCATTCAAGCACAAAAGAGGTAACACCCAGTTTCTCAGTGGGAAGCAGTTTAACCCTTTAATACTGCTCTCAAACAATGGATCAAAGAAATTGTAATGTTTTGGTCACTGAAGCAGTTTCCATGTTACAATAGTTCTTGAATGTTTATTTGAATAGAACTTGAGCAAGTATGTCAGTCAGGACTGAGGGACTATAAAGGAGTTACTCTGTTTATGACTACATGTCAGTTTTGCATGTTTATTTTTAGGATCTTTCCTCTTGTTAACATACCAGCATGATGTCTGCTGCTATAAAACAGTGTTAGCTATACAAGGTGTTTTATCAAATGGTGTCCAGTTCAGTTTATAGGAAACAACAACCGGACAATGTTGTCCTCTTGGCCAAACTGAAAGTCTTAAGTCTTCATTGAAAGTACTGAAAGTCTCCTAATGACTAGCTTTTGTCATGAAACACCTCATTTGGCTCCGAAAACAAAGCGCTTTCACCAAGTCCGCTGCCAAATTGCCTTTCAGTATTCTCTGGGACTTCTTCAAGGCTAGACATTTCTGACAGGACACATCAGCAGGGCCAGCCTGAAGTGTTTTCACTTGGCCTTCAACAACTGGGCTGTGACATTGTCTATTTTGGTGCCCGGCCTGTCGAGAAAGGCTTTGGTGGGATATTTGAACTCTGAAAGTTTCCCCCTGCAGAAAATAGGTGCACCAGTATTTAAAACACCATAATATGAGACAATGAGATGTTTTGAATTTACCAAGTTATTTACAGATGAAGCTTGTATTACTCAGTCATTAACCTTTAGCTATAAGTGACTCTTGTTAGCAGCTGACCTCGGTGCCTCTTTCATGGCCTCTTGGTGGACTTCCTACAGCTGCTCATGTATCAGTGGCAGTGTATATGAGCAGTGCTGTGGTAGGTGGTTTATCATATTAAGCCACAGAAACAGCCACTATGTATGGTGCATCAGTACAAGTACTATCTTTACCTCCTTTTTTCAACTTAAAGGGGCACTCCGGTGATTTGATTTGATTTGATTCTCTTCCATAAAGTTGGAGGACTCATTAGAGACAGTTTATAAAAAACAAATGCTCAAAATCTAAAAATATATCCTGAATTTTGTCTCTGACATTCTTATATGCCCTTGTCCATTTCCAGTCTTGTCTCTTAGCTTCTGGATGCTAACACTAGCTACAGTAAATACACAAAAAGTCTTTGTTCTGATCATTTCAAACAGCCTAGTATCCATGTCTCAAAGTTCACAGTTTGGCCTGACACCGCCACATACACCACAGATGTTGGATTAAACAAACAATGTGCAAAGGCACATTCGGTATCAACTAGCTAAGAACTAGCTCAACTAGCAGCAGCTTCATGTTTCTGTGGTCAAAAGTATCAAGAGCTTTTATGCTTCATGGTGAAATGGCCAGTGAAAGTGAAGCCAGTGTGTCCACAATATTCATAGCTTCCCTTTTTGTTGCGTGTCGCTTAAAGTCCCTACCTCTTGTGCACGCTGCGTCCAGAACGTCCCAATACAGAAAATAAGACAATACAGGTAGAGGGCAGAGTCTCTGCAGAAAGATACACTGACACACACTTCTAGTGGATCATGAGTGATGATTGAGAGGAATTACTTCTGTATGAGTCTATTTTTAGGAAAATCCTACATAGTATATCTTGAACTTACATTGATGCAGAAAATTAAGTTAATAATGTTGTTTATATTCTAGACAAACAGCCACTGAACCAAATGAATCTTACCATGTATAAAATGTATATTATCGTGAATAATCATCTTGTCACACAATAATAAGCCCCTGTCACAGAGACTGACCAAATGATGACTGCTTTAGAAGAATCTCCAGATACTACATTTCCCAAAATGCAACCAATAGCACAAATTTCAGTTGATGCTCTTTTCAAATGCATTAGTTCCCAGTTTGTAACAGAAGCTTTCAGTTATATATCTGTAGTGTACAAACGCAAGCTGACATAATCTGACCTTGATTACAACACCATGGGGTCATTTTCTCAGCTATCTTTGAAGCCACAAAAAACATTACACAGCTGTATTTACTGCTGAGTAATACTGCTTGTGTCAAGTAAACTGATATTTGTGTGTAAAATCAGTGGATTTCCCCTTTAACAATTCATTTAATTTAGTCATGAGACAGTAAATACATTTGCTACTGCCACAAATGTATACAGTCAATGTAGTCATTCAGTGGGCTGTGATAAAGGTAGATGATCGTCTTTTCCACACCTGGTACGTTGCAGAAGGAATCATCAGGATCCGCCATGGCTACAAGGTCTGGGGGGGTTACCTCAGCAACAGGTGGAGCTACCAAAAGTAGCGTCACAGCAGGAGGAGGCGCCTCAGTTGGGACAGCAGCAAAAGCCAAACCGGAGGTAGACGGAGTCTGGATACCTACGTAAAAGGGGCGGGGGGCTTTTGGCTGTTTGGTCTAATGTAACATGAGTCACTGCTTCCTTCTACACTCTGAGCGTGTGCTCACAGTGAGGCAGCTCACATCTCTTCACTGGCTTCATCTTCTTTTCATCTTTGCAAAACAGTGTTTACCTCTTCTCTGTATGCGGTGTCTCTCTCTGGCTCAGCCACCCAAACATCTCGACTTTTTCAGAGGCTGAACACTTGCTGTATCGCGTTAATGAGCTCTGACATCATCACACTTGGATGAACGCTCATCACCGACTGTGGAGCTGAATAACTTTCACATGACTTTCTTTAAACACATGCTCCTTGGTTTGTAGACTAACGCTACGCCGGCAGGTGCTACTGTTATTGACATGTCGTCCGCTGGGGCTACACTTGTTGACTTGACATCAGCTGGGGCGAGGGGCGGTCCTAAAGAGATGCCTAAGGTAATGGTGTCAGAATGACAAAAGCGCTGCTCGGTGCTTTTCTTTTTGTTTACATTACTGCTGATCATTTTACTGAAGTTTTGACTGATTTTCTACCAGCTGGGCAGCTTGCAGGTACAAGGAAATTTTATCAACCTTATTTTAAATCAAGGCTGGGTGGATATGCTTATCTCCAGATTCAATACAATACTGGCATGCCAATTCGATATGTATTGCAATTAAGTGATTCAATTTTAAGATTTATTGCATTTTTTTTAAACATTAAACATGGGAAAAAATAAATCATACACTTCTAGAGATTGTCTATCATGAGACATATTTCCAAAAACAGGCAGTCAGGCAGTCTTTCTAGCTAGTTACCCAGCAGTCTCTCCACCTCTCCCCACAGCTAGGACACTATTCAACTGGGACACTGTGCGAAGCTCTGGAGACGGAGCTCACGTTAGCAGCTGTAATACCTCAAAATCAGGTGCCGCAAATCTAATCTGTGTAACTGCAGCAAAAGAAGGTTTGCTGATCTGACGGCGAGTTCGTCCTGGGTAGACTGAATTTGAGCTGCAATTCTAATTGATATGATGATCTATGATGATCAGATATGACGTCACGTTACTGGTAGACAAGAAGAGTCGCAACATATTTCCACCTCTACATTTGAATTATATCCATTTAGGCGTAAAAAAAAATTGATTAAAAAAATCGTAAAAAGAAAAATCAGCGTGCTTGAATGAATCAATTTTATCAGGTTGTGGTTGCTGTCAGGTTGTAATTGTCTTGTGAGTCCTGGTTGGTTGGTTAAGCCATGTGCTTGAGGGAAACCCAACATACACAGTTTATGTGTCAGCAGCTTTAGAACAGCCTTTCTACTTTCACATGATCTTTCTCACAGCACTCATGATTGCTTATCATATTGCGTATTGTTTCAGTAAATCTCTTTTGGTTTATTTTAGGTTTTTAGATTTAATTTTCTGATCGCATATCTGGTGAATACAATGCTAAGCAGCTGACTCACATTTCAGATACAAAGGCTTCCTGAGTGCACCAAACATCCTCTTTGCTACTGTTATGTATCTCAATAAGTGTTGAGCCCTTGCGAGCTGCCTGACAGAAAATCAATTCAGAGAGTTTAGAAGAAGGTCAGCAGTACTGTAAAGCACACAAAGTTTGTTTTAAATGGACTAACCTTGAAATAGCACCGTAATTTAACCATGCACACTGATCAATGGTCAGATTAGTCTCGGTAGGACTGAGTGGTTAATAACTCAGCACTTTTGACACGTGTATTCTTGCTTTAGTATGACTACATTGGCAGATCTGACCAGAGATCATTGTACATTTTCTCCCGCTCTGTTTTCACTAACACTGTTTAAATGTTGTCCACATTTCTTGTCAATATGTTTGCTGGATTTAGAAGTACTGCGAATCCTAAATCCTTGTGTTTGTGAGTAATCATTTGGCTACATGTTTGTAGACTGCTCCTGTTTCCCGAGTCACAGCCACAGCTACAATTCCTTCTCTTGCTGCTGGAATGTCTGCAAAACCTTACAGCCCAACGACTGCTGCTGTGACCAAACCTAAAGAGTCACCTAAAGACACAGCCAAGGTAGACTCAGCTGCTGCAGGCTTCTCAGATGCCTTTCTTGTGACTCCTGCAAGGCTCTCTTTCTGCAACATCTCTTTCATGTCGCAGAGTCTTATCAGGTTTCTGAGAACACTCAGATCCTTGCTTCGGACATTGCTTGCTTTGGGAGTTTCTTTCTTCTCTGCTTTGGAGTTGATGTGTTTGGAAGTATAATGGACTTTTTGTTCTTGACTTTACAGTCCTTTGCTGCTCATGCCTACGCTTGTTATTGTATTTGCAAATGGTGCCCACCTGTCCACTTGCAACACCACACTTACATCAGAAATCTGAGTGGAAAACAAACGACAAATGACAGTCATCTAATTGGTGGAGGATTTCTTCTGCTGGACTCACTGTCCTGTGTTTTATTCGTTTTTTCGGGTGCATAATTGACCTTAAATCTTGATCTGCAGACTTGTAATTTTACTGGACATGTACTTGGCCTATAATAGATTCAATTCATTGTATTTTAGAGTGTCACTGCCACCACAACAGTCAAAGCTGAAGTGCCTAAAGCTGATCCAGCTAAAACACCACAGCCACCTGCAGGAACTACAACTGCAGCTGCAGCAGCCACAACTGCAGCTGGAAATGTGTCTGTGCAGGGGAAGAAAGGAGCCGAAACAACACAAACGAAGGTAGATGATCCTGAAACCAACAGGGGTGGAGGCTCCCTGATACTTTCATCCTGTGTATTTCCTGTCTGTGGGATATTAAAGGATATGTTGCGTTGGATATTTTCACGGTGCTCTGCCTGAATAGACCAGTTCTGTGCTGTCAGGACCTTGTGAGAGTTTTCGCTGGTGTCTGACTTGGGGAAATGTCTCTTTCTGGATTGATTTATCATGCCTAAAAGTCCCCACATACTGTAAATCCTACCACACTAATGATGTCTATGTGGTGCGTGTTTTATGTTGTTGAGGTCTCTTTACTGATCCTGGATCTGTGTTTCAGGTGCAGGTGGAGGTTCCTCCCGCAGCAGCTAAGGGAACCAAAGTGGTAAATATATACTGAAGCCATCTGAGTTTGCTTTGAAATGCATGTTGCTCGCTCCAGGGTGCTGAGTTGTTTTGCATGCGCAGGAGGATCCATTCGATGCCCTGGCCAGCATACTGCCATCATCTGACACTATTGCACGGCCACAGCCTGAATACACCGGGCCAGAGGTCAAAGAGGTACAGCACAGTGTACACGCATGTGTGTATGTATATAAACACAGCTGTAGCATGGATCTGCCGTGAGTAACCGTGTGCGTTGCATGTGCCACAGCATGACATCATTGCCGAGGTGGGTGAGAAGTGTGGAGAGAGAGAGAGCACGCTGCCTCCAGGCTACAGGCTCGAAGATATGGTCAGTTGGTCACCTTTTCATATTCACCAGTTAGCTCTGTCACATCGCCAACAGAGTGTGTTTTCTGTCCCATCTATTCTATTATGCATTTTTTTTATCCACCAAGGTTTTACATTCGTAAAACTTTCCTCAAGCTGAAAAAAGCAATTTAGAAATCCCGAATGTCATCACAATGTTAAGTCTATGAGCCGAGCAGGAACTCACAAGTGGGGCCAGCGGGAGAAACACTATTGCATATATTCATTAGGCTGCATACCGTGGAAGTAAACCCGGAAGCTAGAAACTTTTATTGGAGTGTGCGCCAGGCAAGCAACTCCATTGGAATGGGCGCCATCTTGGCATCCAGTATCGAGGTATTATTATGAATCCATGGGCCACCCCTATGACAGATATGTGGGTGTGTCACTGTCCTTCTGTAGGAAGTAGTTGGGAAGTCATTGTAATTGTAGAGTAATTGGGAAGTTTTGAAATGCTTCCATTAGGACACATTTATAATTTTCTGCAGCCAAACTCAGACAAGACAGAAGTAATAATCTTTGGCCCTGATCACCTAACAAGGAAATTACAACCGTTTATTGGTCCTCTGGCAATTAATATAAAATCTACAGCGAGAAACTTAGGCATGGCTTTTGATTCTCACCTGAACTTTAAACTACATGTCAATAATCTCATTAAATCCTGTGACTTTCACCTGAGAAATATTATCAAAATTAAATAAGCTGTCTTTTCCTGACCGAGAAAAGCTTATTAATGCTTTTGTATTCTCACGCCCTCGATATCTGTAATGCACTGTTTACATGCCTCAGTAAATCTTCAGTAAACTAGTTCAGAGTGCTACGGTTTGCATTTTCACAGGGACAAATCGTAGGTCACATTTCACCCCAGTTCTTGCCTCCCTTCACTGGTTGCCAGAATTGATTTTAAGATTTTTTTTATAACTTTTAAAGCTCAACATTGTTCAGCCCCCAGTTATATAGCTGAGCTTCTGACTACTTATGCTCCAAGTCCTGGCTTGAGATCCTCAAGCCTACCCTCACTAATTGTCCCAAGATCAAGGCTGGTAACTAAAGGTGAGCAGGCTTTTGCCATCAAGGCCCCAAGAGTCTGGGATTCTCTGCCTGAGGAGATTGGGCTGGCTAGCACATTAT
The DNA here is from genome assembly GCA_026686955.1 of Epinephelus cyanopodus. Taxonomy (NCBI): domain Eukaryota; kingdom Metazoa; phylum Chordata; class Actinopteri; order Perciformes; family Serranidae; genus Epinephelus; species Epinephelus cyanopodus. The sequence continues at coordinate 16,745,879 of CM048915.1, read as the reverse complement.
CTGTTTTTAAATCATTGCTTAAGATATTTTTACAGTAAAACTTTCACTTTTAATGCCTGATTTGTACTTTTGTGATTTGTAACTTTTGTGTGTCATTTCTTTTTGTTCTATTTTTGCCTCCGTACACACAGTTTTTCTTTGCTCTTACCTAAATATTGTTTTGTTGTCTTATTTTATGCACTTTGTCAAGCACATTGGAACCTTGTTAAGATAATTGCTCTACAAATAAATATTGTTATTATTATTATATTATTATTAAATGTCTTTCAACGCTGGTAGTCCCACAATCAAAACTTCATTCACCTCCATTCAATCAGGGCAGAAATGAGAAGGGCTTAGTGTCAAACCTCTTGCTTTTTCTAAGCTTCTAAGTTTGCTGCTGTTATTGTTCTTTGCATGTTTTATTGCTTTGTTTTAATACCCTGTTTTTATGTATTGCATTATGGCCCCAGGGGCACAATATTGTGTTCCTGGTTTTCACATAACGTGTAAGGAAAGGAATGACATTAAACCTGAACTTCAGCTTCTTTTTTGGTACCAGCTGTAATGTCTTTTGCACTGAATCCCAAAAACTTTAAAGAACAAAGAGCTGGCATCAAAAGCCTGTTCCACATTCTAGTGTTTTAATTCTTCTTCTTTTTCTCCAATTCTCAGCTATTTTATGTAAGCAGAATTGCTCACAGAAATTCATATATTGGCATAAATATTGTTTATAGAATTAAAATGATACTCAGCGCTAGAGACAAATATCTCAAAAATAAGAAACAAAATTAAATGCATGTCCAGATACCACGAGAGGAGAATATGTAGGGGATTTTTTTGTAATTTGGGTGAACTGAGCCTTCAAGGCAGCATTTGTTGACTCCCTGAATTATTTCAGCATTTCTTCCGGTCTAAACTTAATCTCTTTTTTTTCTAGCCTCCAGCTCCTGCAGATTGGAAACCCAAGGACGTTCCTGTAAGTCAATCTTTCACAGCCCACATCTAGTGAAGTCACAGCCTCCTATGTTCTGTTATTTTTTTCTTTTAAACTCACTTCTTAACTTTTTCCAACATGTGTAAGGAAATGGGCGTGCACTCATATTACACACACGTTTGGGAAGCACTGTTTCCACTGTCGATCTGGTTCCTCTAGAGAGGGGAATGTATCATTGCACTGCTGGGTGTTGTCTCAGCAAACAGCACAGGACCTACCTTCTCTATTCAAGCTCGCTGGCTCTTGTCCTACCAAACCCAAACACGCACTACCACATAGACGCACACCCACGAGCTCACACACTGATACATCTGTTACACACTTTGAAATCCACCCATATGTAGATGACTATTTACTCACCCTCAACACACCCACATTTGCATCATAGCCTACTCCCACTCTGTCATCTTGTCTTGCGAGAGGCTTCTCTAGCTCGGTGTCTCATGATCTGCTGCCACCCAGACACTTTCCTCCAGTGTGAGTTTTGTGTTTTTAGTTTTGTTGCTTATCATGTTTTGCTAAATCGAAGCAGCTTTATGTGTCAAATGTGTATTTTATGTGTTTATTTGTGATTTGTTTTTGTCTTCATGGAATGTGAAGGGTGTGTCTGTATTTTCCCTGCACTGTTGGTGAATATAGTCTGGTTCCCATTATTTTGCCCTTTTGTTTGCCTTTGACTTGTACAGGCTTGCCCTCTAGTGGAGAATCATGTGACTGTTCTGGAGCATAATTTGGATTAATGCTTCCTAAATTGATAAGATTAGTAGTTAATAAAATGAGATCATGTTAAAGTATTGTGTTGTTATCTTGTGGTGATGCACTCTGTCTTTCAACCCAGAAACCACTGAGCACAGACCAGGCCCTGGATTCTCTTTCAGCTGGATTCATGAGTGCAACTGGTCCAGCTGCAGCCAAACAGCAAGAGGTCAGAGTCTGCAAGCATGTAGCACTCTGCTGCTAGTCCATCCTCCACCTTTACACGTGCCCTCTTAAAATTCTCTTGTAGACACTATCAGCACTGAATATACACATGCACTTAGGCATAGCTTTGTGCTTTTTTTAGTAGTCTCACAAATTCCTAACCTGTATTTTTCTTTATGAAATATGTAGAAAAAGGACAATGTTGTCAGTGCCTCATCTGCCGGCCCCACTAACTTTGCACCACCTCCTGTAAAGGTAAAGTAAAGCTTGCTTTCAGGTCTCCGTGGTTACAGTGTCATCATCTGACTGAACAAGCTAAACATTTTAATATCTCGTGGTGTGTTTTTGTCACAGAAATCTCAAACTCCTGCAGCAGGCAAGATGGAGAAAGAGTTGGGTGATTTCTCTCTGGAGGCCGGACTTACGTCTGCTACTGCTGCTGCCACGGTACAGCAAGCTCACATCTCCTTTTCTTTCACCTGTGCTGTTCAGAAAAGTTGTTTTTTGAACGTTGTCTCTGTTGGCTGTTGTAGAAAGCAGCTGCTCCTGTGGCTGTGTGTCCACCTGCTGATAAAAAACCCAAGATGGAAAAAAACACCACAGTGGACACCAAGCCCAAGACTGATGGGGTGAGAGATACAGGAGTTAGACAAGACACTTTGTCCCCATGCCACTGCTGTTCTCTTTTCATACCTGAATTGAGATGAGTAGTTTATTAATTTCCTCTCCTGATCTCTCCCCAGGGTAACTCTATGTCTCTGGATGCTCTCAGCGCTCTTGTTGACACGCTGCCAGAAGACAAACCAAAACCCAAACTCCCTGAACTCAGACCTGAGGACATCGTCTCGGTAGGAGCACAAGCAGCCACACTGTCTCATCCTCATACGTTGTCACAGCCATTGATCACCTCTCTAATGGACAGTGCAGTCCAGGCACAATTTCATCTCCACCCAGAAACAGTTAGTGACAGATTTACCGCCAGGCAGTGTCTTATTTCCTCTTCTATCCCTTTTAACAGGAGGACAAACACAAGAAGGAGAAGGGTGTGCTTGTGGGAGAGAGGGGAGGACACAATTCCCCCAGAGTACAGGTTTAATAAGGAAGAACTAGAAAAACTGCCTGCTCCAAAACCTGAGGTGAGACTGAGACAAATTCTGTTCAAGCTCTTGAAATATCACTGTGATATGAATATAGTAATATCAGAATTTTTCACTCTCTTTTCTCTCTCCCCTCCTCCTTCAGCCCACCATTGGTACTGGTGAGGCTCTGGACATGTTGTCTGGAGACTTCTTGACCTCTTCATCAGCTCCTGCTGTCCAGGCTCCTGTTGCGCAGGTACAATGCGGATCTGTTAACTGAACAGCTGACTAAAGTGTATGAAAATGGCACAAATACATTATCTATTATCCGCTTAAATTATGTCTCTGTTGATTGTTTTCCCCTGACGTCCCTCTTGTGGCTGTGTTTCCTGCTGACAAAAAACCAAAAAGAAGAAGGTCCTGGGTGATTTGGAGGCTGGAATTACTTCTTCTACTGCCAAGGTACAACTAGCTCACTCACACTGTCTTTTCTGCGAATATCGCTTGGCTGGTACAAATGACTACGCAGAAAGGCAAAAAATGCAGTTCAGTCAGGAACACTTCAGTTGAAGAAAACTTTATTTCCATTGCAGTATTATATTTGGTGGTATGGCTCTGTCCTGGGGCCCCTCTGCCTTTTCTTGGGCCTACACAGAAAGCCTTCTCCAAGCACTTACGTGAAAAGCACAAGGTAGCAGCTAGTGTTAGCTCCACCCTCTCATCCAAATGTGGTCACTCCTGGCTCCATAAATCCAAGATGAGAAAGGCCAAAATGCTGAACACAAAGCTTCAGAAGAGAAGTCCACAAACCAATGGGTCACATCACAATCTATTTCGTAATGCAGTCTATAGGTTGGTCAGACTCAACTTATGTTAATGAGCTCTGTCAATTGAGGATAAAAGTCCATGTCATGACCTGGACATCCATTCATTTGGAAAAAGACACTTCTTATGACTTCATGTCTTGGCTCATTCAAACAATTTGGAAAGCAACACAGTAATCCAGGTGCGAACAGGAAGTGTTAGCCATAAAGCAGCATGCAGATTTGCCAAAAATAAATAGGTATACAGTGGTCCAGAAGAGTCCTAAAACCAGGAAATGAGTTAGCATTTTAGCACTCCTCATTCTTTGTCTCATAGTCAATGGGTTTTTGGTTAGATGCCTGAAATAAGGTTTTGTTCTATGTCAGTGAATACCCCACCCATGAATTTTGAAGCTTTCATGTGTCTTAAAAAAAGGCGGTGGCTAAATATGGCTTGTGGACCAATTTTTAGTGGCCCGCACCTTGTTCACAATATACTATATGTGGCCCACCACACAATGTTGGATAATCAAACAAGATCACTTTGCATTTTTTACAATCACCTCAGGCTGGCAGCACTATATAATTTGACATGCACCATGTAGGAACCATGCAGGCAGGGCTGTCTTTTCACAGACAGTAAATGAGCTAACGAAAGCTTTCCTAACAGCATACAGCAAAGAAGCAGGGGCTGCTACTTTCAGAAGTGGTGGAAAGTAGTAGTTTTTTTTAATAACCTGTATTAAGCCATAGGAAGCAGCCCCCCCCCCCCCCCCCCCTGTGCATTGTCATTATGTAATCTGGCCACCATTCAAAAAAGCCTGGACACCCTGGCATAGAGGGAAAGTCAAGGGATCACTACAGTTATTCCCCCCCCCCCCCCCCCCCCCCCCCCCCCCCCCCCCCCCCCCCCCCCCCCCCAGCCACTCATGATGGTGCTAGACGAGATGTCCGGAGATTGTCTGGGAACCATGAATGTTTGTTACAAACATGTGTATCGATCCAGTAGATATTGAGAGATTTCTCAGCATTAAAATGCCTCAGTCACGTCGCAAGCATTGCTAAAAACACAGAGGTTTAGTAAGTTACATGATCCGTAGAAGTGAACTAACTTCTGATGCAGGCCCCACCAGCTCCCAGTATAAATCTGACCACAGATATTGATGTGGATTAAACCGATACAGCTACAGAAAGCCATTGATGTAATGTTTGATGTCATTTCTGTCGTTGTGTAGAAAGTTGAGTCCTCTGCGGTTCCCCCTGTGGCTGTGTGTCAAGCTCCTCCTCCTGTCAAAAAGGAGACAACTGCTGCTGGAAAGGACGCCACTGATGGCAAGCTCACCGCTGGTCAGGTGAGATACAGGACGTTTACAGTTTTTTTTAATTATTTCCATCATGTTTCTCCATGTTGCCTTGTTGCTCTTTAGTTGAACTATAATTGTACGACGGATCAATAGAGCACAATCTCCCTGATCTCTCCTCAGGGTGACTCTATGTCTCTGGATGCTCTCAGCGCTCTTGTTGACACGCTGCCAGAAGACAAACCAAAACCCAAACTCCCTGAACTCAGACCTGAGGACATCGTCTCGGTAGGAGCACAAGCAGCCACACTGTCTCATCCTCATACGTTGTCACAGCCATTGATCGCCTCTCTAATGGACAGTGCAGTCCAGGCACAATTTCATCTCCACCCAGAAACGGTTAGTGACAGATTTACCGCCAGGCAGTGTCTTATTTCCTCTTCTATCCCTTTTAACAGGAGGACAAACACAAGAAGGAGAAGGGTGTGCTTGTGGGAGAGAGGGAGGACACAATTCCCCCAGAGTACAGGTTTAATAAGGAAGAACTAGAAAAACTGCCTGCTCCAAAACCTGAGGTGAGACTGAGACAAATTTAGGGGGTGTTTAACTCTTATAAATTATGAACAGATGTGAAATAAGCACTAACTGGATGATGTTGATTGATCCTTCACTCTCTCTCCCCTCCTCCTGCAGCCCACCATTGGTACTGGTGAGGCTCTGGACATTTTGTCTGGAGACTTCTTGACCCCTTCATCAGCTCCTGCTGTCCAGGCTCCTGTGGTCACCCCCTCAGCTCCCCCTGCACAGGTACACTGTGGGTCTGGTGCTGGTACCCGAGGTCAAACTGTGCTGCGTGATACAGGAGGTGTTTAGTTAGATGAGTAGATTCATACCACTCTCATGTCTGTACGCTAAATGAAGGTACCGCCAGCAGCCAGTTAGCTTTGCGTAGCATAGAGAAAGGAACTGGGAAAACAGCTTTTCTGGCTCTGTCCAAAAAATGTCAAAATACTGTTTTAAGACTTTGTTTAAATCAGGATGTCATGATTTATTTATTCATATCCACACTTAGTCATATCTGAAAGCTGTTGTCTCTGTTTTCCAGACCAAAGTAGAGGATTTGTCAGCTTTGGATCAACTTTCTGCAGATTTTGTGGCCCCAGCTAAAGCTTCTGGAGTTCAGGCATCTGCCCCTCCTCCTACCAAGAAGGCACCACAGGTAAAGTTGTCGGTGTATGTGTGTGTGTGTGTGTGTTTGCATATCTGTACGTGTCTCCTTACTGAGCTCAGAGAATAAATGGATATTATGTTTATTCTTAGCTGTGCATGCCCGTTGTTGCAGTCTCTATGGTCCCATGTCTGTTTCCAGTCTTCATGTCCCACTGTACTGTCTGTCCCTGTGTTCCTGCAGAAAACAGTCTGTCCTCTGGATCAGCCTAAATCAGTTGATGTCCTCTGGACAACCACAACAAGCAAAACCTAAGACCGATACGGTAACCCTGAAAATACAAAATTACTTTTTTTTTTCTGAAATGCTACATTGTTTACTACAGCTTTTTAATTCTTATTTAAACTGCCTCACTTGAATAAGTAAACTGGGCATTTTACTCATGCTGTCCCGATGATTTGAGGCATCTTTTTTTCAATTTAAATCACTTCCCTTTTTACCTTCAACACTATCTAAGTTACGTCATACACTTCCTCTCCTGATCTCTCCCCAGGGTGACTCTATGTCTCTGGATGCTCTCAGCGCTCTTGTTGACACGCTGCCAGAAGACAAACCAAAACCCAAACTCCCTGAACTCAGACCTGAAGACATTGTCTCGGTAGGAGCACAAGCAGCCACACTGTCTCATCTTCATACGTTGTCACAGCCATTGATCACCTCTCTAATGGACAGTGCAGTCAAGGCACAATTTCATCTCCACCCAGAAACAGTTAGTGACAAATATACCACCAGACAATGTCTTATTTCCTACTCTTTTCTTTTTACAGGAGGACAAACACAAGAAGGAGAAGGGTGTGCTTGTGGGAGAGAGGGAGGACTCAATTCCCCCAGAGTACAGGTTTAATAAGGAAGAACTAGAAAAACTGCCTGCTCCAAAACCTGAGGTGAGACTGAGACAAATTTAGGGGGTGTTTAACTCTTATAAATTATGAACAGATGTGAAATAAGCACTAACTGCATAATGTTGTTTGATCCTTCACTCTCTCTCCCCTCCTCCTGCAGCCCACCATTGGTACTGGTGAGGCTCTGGACATTTTGTCTGGAGACTTCTTGACCCCTTCATCAGCTCCTGCTGTCCAGGCTCCCGTGGTCACCCCCTCAGCTCCCCCTGCACGGGTACACGCACAGATGCCTCTTTACAATGGAGAAGTCCTGTAATAGAAGTAATGACAATTTAACATTTTACATGTTTCTCTGTGATTTCTTCAGTCCACTGAAGACTTTGCGTTGGATGCCTTAGCGGGAGACTTTGTTGCCCCCACTGCTGCTCCGACAGTGAAGTCCGCTGCTTGTGTTCCCACAGAATCTGCCTTAGAGGTAAAAACACAAGCCCGGCTCAAGCCTTTTTTGTAAACGCTCTACAACCTCGCAGTTACATCCAAATCCTTTTGTCTGTGTTTGTGCGTAGCTGGCCGCGGGAGCAGACACTGCCCTGGACGCTCTGTCAGACAGCTTGAAGGATATCGCACCCACACCTACCCCGCCTGCCCCAGTTCCTGCCAAAGACATTGTTAAGGTAGATAACTTCAAGAGCATAGCCAGCATGGGAAAGAATATTTTCAATGTCATAGTCTTGAGGAAAAAAGTCTGCTTCAGCTCTCCTGATGGTTTGTGTGATTGTTGCAGGAGAAAGAGGTCGTTGAAGAGAGGCTGATTAAGATGGGAGAGAGAGACGACACGCTGCCTCCTGAGTATAGACCCACTGAGGAAGATCTTAAGGTAGTATTTGTCCATCATTTAGGTCCAGACCAAAATATGTCAATTAAAAACCATCTGTTTGCCTTGAAAATTCCCTAGATGATCTTAATGAATCCCCTGGCAATCCCCTGACTTTTCCCCTTAAATACAGCCTCGCAGGATTGCTAGGCTAGCTGGAGACTCTTAGCCTTGTTAACTGATCATTTACTGTCTTTAACTTTTAAACTGGAGCAAAAATACAAATTGTATATTTACAGTATGTAGTAGTGTCAATTTATACTCCAGTCTGTCTAATGTTCATCTATTTGATTTTAAAGAAAATGGCAGAAGAAAAGGCGAAAGGAGATGCAAAACCCAAGGAGGTAAAAATGCGCGCGCACACACACACACACACACACACACACACACACACACACTCACACACACACACACACAAAAGATTCTTGTTTTTGCCATCTTTGAAATGTTTTTCAATTAATCAATCACACACAAAATATGACAGACGAGCACTGTTAAATGATACAAACTGTGTATAAACGACATGACAGATCATTTCCTGTCTCTCTGTTGAAGACTATGGATGATAAAACAGCCTTGGATTTGCTGTCCAGTGACTTCGCCGCTGCCCCCACGCCCGCCGCACCGGTTGAATCGTGTGCTGCATCATGTGCTGCCACGACAAAGCTGGAACCATCTGTGCTGGACTCAGATCCCCTGAAGGTAGCACAGAGACATGAACTGTGACACATTTTGACATGTCACAGTGAGAAGAAGCAAAGGTTTAGCAAATGTTGGTCCCATTTCAGTTAGGGTAGACAGCTATTGTGCATGGAACAGCTTACTGAGACACTTCATATAAGCCATAATTAAAATTTTTACTTCTACGTGTGCTTTTCATCCTATGACAGTCAAAATGTCTGCTCAAACAAGGCCTATTATGGTGCTGCTCTATGTGGTGCTAATTGCTGTCATTCTTTAGTGCAGCACTTCCCAAAGATCACTTCATACAAACGCTGTCCTCTGATTTTCTTTTGATTAAAGGAGCTGTATGTGACATTCAGAGCATATTTACGATTCAGAGTAAACACTTCTCCCAACATGAAGAGGGCTGAGCTGGCAGCTAGCAGCTAACCTGCCATATGAGGTTGCTGCTGTATGAGTGCAGTGCAGAGCAGTAGCGATTAGCTGGCCAGTGGGATACACACCAGTGGGATACACACCGTGTACCACAGCAAAGAACAGAGAAGCTCGGACAACACACACACATAGAGAGCATGACTCAGAACGCCTTTACCAGATTATGTCTTTTAGTTTGCCGCTATATTTATGCTCTGAATGTCCTGTACTGCTTCATTAAGTTTTTAGATACAACCTTTACCAACACTGGGCTTCAGAACAGCAATGTAGGGAGTTGAAATTAGCAATTAAAAGTGGCAAGACGGAAATTGATTTATACAGACTTGTTTCAGTTTTTAACTTCAACAACTGTAGTTCAGCACGTTAATGCATTATGAGCTGACCAGGTTTTATAATAATCATGTATGTATTTATTTTTCTTTCCCAGCCAATGCCTGCTCCTGTCCTGGACAGCCTGTCTGGCACCCTGCTCCCAGATGAGCTCAAATCTAAGTCAGACAAACCAAAGGTAAAAAATCAGGGTCAGGGTGTAAGGTGGCTCTAACAGATGACATTACTTATACAGTAAATGTTACAGACTAACAAGGGACCACATGCAAAGCTTAACATCCCATGGTAACAGTTTGCTGTTGACTAATGGCATTCACAAGTACTGATGTTACAAAAGTTTAGTTTTCATTGTTACATGGCGCCCTCTGCAGGTTGTTTACTAGCACTTACTGAATCAGCGGGCACCTCCTCGTGGAGAAACGAGGAGTGGTTGAGCCTAACCAAGGTGTCGACTTTGTTACAGGGCAAGAGCAAGTCAAAGTCAAAGTCTAAAGTAAGCAAACTGCCTGCTGCATGAAGACAAAAATTTAGTTGGACATGCACGATCATGGACAAAATCTGTGCTAAAATATCTTCTAAAACTGAACCAAGTTAAAAATCTCCACTGGTGGAGCCTGAACAAAGCTGCATGTGATGAACTCTCCTGTTTCTGCTTTGGCTGATGTTCATTTCCCTTAACAATCACATCAAATCTATACAGTTCTTGCATGCAGAGGCGCCGCTTTTCCTTTTTCCATTTTTTAAAACTTTAACCTTGTGTTTCAGAAACACCATGCAGAGGTGCCATCTGCCACTGACCAGCTACCAGCTCAGCCAAGCTCAGACGTTGTGCCAAAATCTACAAAGAAGGGAAGCAAGAGATAGACCACTTGGTACGGTTTGTTCGCATCTTTCGCACAATTTTACCTGATTAAGATGCTCGGATCTTTCCGCTGACTGCTGTATGTGTCACGTGTTGCAGGTTGATGGTGCATTTTGTCCTCCTGGCCACAGGGACTCATCAGTGAGGGAGCTGCTCTCTGGATAATGATTCTATTTTTCTAAATCATCGAGAATGTATACTGGATGAAAGACATACCTAGACATGCCCATAACACTTGCTCAACGCACACACACACACACACACACACAAACACACACACACACACACACACACAGACATACACACACACACACACACACACATACCTCTGCATGCAGCGCCTTTTTTTGCTCAGTATCGTGTATTTTTAAGGGCGAGAAGATTTTGGTTTCAGTCTTTGGAGAAAATAAAAGTACTTTTCAAAGCAAGATGGAGAGTGACAGAATGAGAGATGAACGGACAAAGAAAGGAGGGGAACTGTGGGTAGAGAAATGAGATTAGTTTTGTTGGTTGGTGTGCTGAATGTGCCAAGGAAAGGAAGGCGTTGCCCGTCAGAGTCCTGATTGTGCATCTTAGCTGACAGTTTTTCCAGCGATACACTAACATCACAGCACACTTGCTTGTCTCAGCCTGGTGGTGTTGTGACGTTAGTGGGAGCAGTGGGGGCTGTCAGCTGGCGTGGGAGCAGTACAGAGTGGGTGTATAGTATCGGGATGTTTGTGCAATCTTGATGTACACAGAAAAGCCAAGTTTTCTATCATGATGTGGTCGGATGCCATTAAAGACACTAGTGTACAGCTTAGTTCGCTTATATTTTGGTCAACACAGTTTACATGATTAAATGTGTGGAGGATTTCCAGGAGGTGTTCTGCTTAATTCTGTATCCGAGAGCTTTTTGCAAATGCCTTTTACTTTCTGTAGAGAAATATCAATTCAAGAAAAGGGTCTTTTGTATGTATTTGGCTTTGTAGAGAAAAAAAAATTCTGGTGTCCACAAGTGCACTTAGTGACCTGAGGAGGTTACAAGCTTTGTCAACCCCCCTTGTTTGTATACTGTAAAAAATGAAAATTAAAAAAAAAAGATTTTTGCTCTATATAAAACAACACTGTATAATTTACAAAGGGCTTTCAGCTGTAAAGTTAAAAATCAATATACTGTCCCCAAGTTTTTGTTTTCCATGTCAAAGGTTTTGTGTGGGTGTGAGTCAAAAGATATGAGAGGTGTTTTAGATGTGGGAATACTAATTAAATAAAAAAAAATCTAAAAATTTCAATGGTGTAGTTGCAATATGTAGAGTCTGGTTTGTGCCAAAATGAGAAACAAAAATTAACACGAACTGCCGTAATATGTGGGGAAAAGGTAAAAAATACATCCAGGAAATTAATAAACACTGTTTTCTTAAAGGTGTAAGGGACGTGTGTGTGTGTGTGTGTGTGTGTGTGTGTGTGTGTATTAAACTGAACAGTGAACAGAATCTCCTCTGAAAATTTCTGTCTCTACTCCCAGCTTCGTTGTTTTTCACTCTGCGTGCAGTTGTAGCAGCCCACTTCCTTTTGACTCGAGGGGGCTTATAATGAAACAAATATCTCTCGCTCGAGCTTCATGTCAAACTTTATGTTTCTGTACCAAAACCCTGAACGACTGACGGGGAGGCAAATGAGTGGGTTTGATGTGCCAAAAAAAAAAGAAGAAAAAAAAATATGAAACAAGAATAAAGACAAATAAAATCCATTGTTTTTTTGAGTGGTAATCTATTTTATTTTATTTTCTATTTATTTATTTATTTTTACAACATTTCAAGTTACAAAAACTCAAGCAGTGGGAGAATTCTACAAAAATGTACCTTCAATTTTACAAAAAAAAAAAACCCTCATTCCTTTGAAACAGTAGAAATTTGCATTATGAGAAATGTTAAAGCTTAATAATCAAAAAACAAAAAATAATCAAAGCTTAACAATTATCCTGCTGGTATCAGAGAAATGCATTACTTTTATTGTTTTTTGTTACTGGGAATTTTTTTCAAGCTAAAGACAAATTAAGTTTTTATTTGAAAATGTCAACATAACAAAAATAAAGCGCATTACAGTCATTGGAAAAAAAATGTTTAACATTGGCTTTTGCTCTATACAAAAACAAAATTAATTATATACACTTTTTGCAAAAATCTCAACATAAACATAAATTGTGCTTATTTCTAATATTTTATTCTCAGGTCTTCAGTGGGTTCTGTTATAAACATTCAGGGGACTGGATAAATCCATATTTCATATCAAGATCATTAAAAGATTTCAGTCAGAATGTGGTAACGCAGCCACTGACGATGATTTTTCAACACTTCTTATTGTTTATCACAAACAATGAAAACTAAGGTGGCAGCAAAATATTCACCATAAGTGTGATTAATCTGAACATGAATGAATTTGTCATTGAAAGCAACGTCTGTGAAAGTATTTAGATTAAAGGTGTCTGTTGTTCATGTTTGGTTTTCCAGGAGCCACCACCCGCGGTCTATATGAGAAAAACAAGGTATTTAAAAAGGTATTTAAAATTCTGATCCTGAATATACTCATACAATTTATAATAATAAACAGTTTATTTCAGTGACTCAGTTCTGTGTTCATAGTAGAATTACGAAGGAAGCGCAGGGCCGCAGCAACAATTGAGGACACTGAGGTTAAGTTTGACAAGTAAAAAGTCAGTATTTCTCCACACAATATCCCTGGCAGTGTGGAAAAGTCTTTGAAACAACATTTAAAATGAAACTCTAAAACTTTATTTTACAGCTGTGTAATTTGTAAATTAAAGACAATTTTCAGATTAATTTCCTTGAAAGGACTTTTAAGTAAATCTACTTGCAGAAAATATCACGAACAACTTAATGAATAAATATGAAAAACAAGTTTTTTCTGCCCTTTCATTTTGGTGTTTGGGGTGATTTGGTGAGGACTAGGACTATTGACCTCGGTATTCCTAAAATTCTGGCTACGGCCCAAAATGGAAAGATGACATTAGGTTAACAGAAAAACAAATAAATAACCTACTTTCTTTTGTAATGGTGTGGGCATCTCCGTGTCCTTATTTCTACAGAAAATCCAAAGTGTTATTCAAAACTTTGCAAATTATTACACATATACTACAGCAAAATCATTCTAGTTTTGAAGGAAGAAAATAAATAAATAAAAATAAACAAATGAAAGAATGTAAAACAAATTTCAGCTCTCCAAAGCAAAGACATTTATTGACTGCATAGTAAACTTACAGTAAAACAGGATGTAACTGGCTATGTGAAGGCGTTTTGATACATGAAAGAGGTGAACTTACGGTTGCAGTAGATGGTGGTGGCAATGAGGAGTATAAGAAGAAGGCCGCAGCCGCCAGCCAGTGGGCCCAGAATGATGAGAGAACAAAATAGTTGAGGACTGGTTTCCCCTGCAAAGTACATGCTCTTTTACCACCAACTTCATACACATGCAGATAAAAAGGACTCCACACAGATGTGACTGTGAACATTTACCTGGCTTGTTAGTGTTGCTACAAACACATGGCGTGGTGGTTGTGCATAGATTTTGTTGGGTGGTGGTGGCCTGTGGTGGTGCTACAACTGGAGCTTTGACTATCTCAGAAGGGAGATAAAAGATGTGAAGTGATACTAAAAAAGCATCTACCTTATCATCATTTGATCAAATGTATGAAAGAAAACTCACCTCCAACCAGTCGGGTTGCTTTGCCGAACTTCAGCTCAGTACCTCTGTAGAGAGACCCACAGTTGTAAACGCCACTGTCTTTAGCTTTGTTAAACGACTTCAGTGTGAGGGTATTTTGCCTGCTCCCTGAGTGACTGAAGGTGGAAGAGAAGGACTCAGAGGATGACTTTTGGACGCCAGTGTTGCTGAAAGATGCGATGAATTCCACACTAGATGTGTCGAGAACTCGAAACCAGATGACCATGGTGCCCGTTCCCCCAGGCGTACAATTGATATCAATCTGCTGCCCTTCCTTTACAGTTACGTCTTCACCGGCTCCTGAAGTCATTTCTACAAGATGGGATAAAATGGGAGCAGTGATATCATTCACCTCTCTGTTTTCAGGTACCCCAAAGTAAAAGGACGACAAAACAGATCAGAGGACGCTTTAAAGCTGCCTCAAGGAAGTGAATAGAAAATTTAAAAATTCAGGTTAAACTTACGTCGACAAATCAGCAGAATCACCAGCACACGAATCCACTTTTGGTCCATTTTTGTGTTGCAGATGACAATGTTTGCGAAACGCGTCTTTGTGGTGTTTGTTAGAGCCTGTTGGGAGATAGCTCAGTGAGATAGCAAACCACGCCCCACCTGTAACCTTCTTCTCTGATGTGTCAAATGGCATCATTGCAGCCGAGTGTTGCAGAGACCTCCTGCAAGCACGGTCGTGGTCTGCAAGATGTTTGATGTTGAGCCCCCTGATCTGCACTTTGCACCTCTGCCTCTGGTTTGAAGCATTGAACAACACGACTTTATCGACCATACTGACACACAAACGCAGCAGTGCATGGTATGTAGGCTGAGAAGGATGGAGATAGGAAGTGTAAGAACAGTCTGCGTTGCACCTTACATTACACAAACACAAATCGACACTGTTTCCGCACGAGTAAAATCAATTTCAAGAAGTACGGATTTCAAGAGACTTAGCTTTTTACTCGATGTAGGCAAGACCCCGCCCTGCTGAAGTGTCTTGAAGCAGCAGGGCCGCCATTTTGTAGCTGACTTTGACCTTTGACATCCCTCCTGTGTTTAAATAAGCGGTGAAAAGACTAACAATAACCTTTGGAGTGCCAAAAATTACTGATTTTCCTGGTGAAATTTAGTCGCAAATGTAATGGATCTGGGGAGAGTTAGAGACAAGGATGTCACTGGCAAACGGGTCTCATAGGAGTCATTCTACTTAAGGTCAACCTATCCGATTTGAATCTGACAAGTCACCTTTGTGTCAGATACCAGAAAAAGTAATCATAGGCAAGCAATATTACACCAGTAAATAATCTAAAAGGCAAATATGCCCTAAACAACGTGCTCTGATCTCATATTGTGTCTACAGGAAGACATTAGATTCGCTGTGAAGTCCCTGTCTGCCTGCTGTTGTGTAAGGTTTGGTTTCCTGGCTCAGAAGACAAAAGGCGGAGTGGTGTAGGACATCAAGAAATGGTCTACACCTGAGGAGCTTTAAGTGGTTTCCTCACCTCACTCGTTTTTGTCTTTTGTTCAGTCCACATGACGCTTCCGCAAGTGGTCCTCATTGGCATTTCATTCTATTTTAGCATAACCAGATTTCATTGTGAACCTTTAGTCATGTGTGACTCCTTGTCACTTAGAGTGCTCAAAGTTTACCTACAGAACTTATTTTAAAAATGTGTGAAATGAAACTTTCATATTGTAGCAATGAGGTCAAATTATTTTCACAGTATGACAATGGCTTGCTAACTTAAAAAAAATGTGTCATTCGGCTAACCACACCCAATGTGACACTGTGTTAACTCAGCTTTATTTATATAGCACCTTTCATACAAACATGCAGCCCAAAGTGCTTCACATAGCAACATTAAAACAACAGACAGAAAACAAATAAAAACAAACAAACAAATAAAATAACATACAAGAAAATAAAAAAATTACAACAATAAAATTGAAATTATTAGAATTAAGTAAAAGGAACACCAAGATGAAAAATAATATACAACCTCATGATTGAGGTTAGAAGACCAAAATTATAAATTACTCCCAGATTAACAATTAAAAGCCAGATTAAAAAGATAGGTCTTTACTTTTCTCTTAAAAATACCGACAGAGCTTGCCAATCTAATGTCCAAAGGCAAAGAGTTCCACAGTTTAGGGGCATAAAAACAGAACATACAGTTAACATACAGTGTCACGTCACTGCAGCAAGGTGAACATTTTTACAGCTAGATGGCAGCAAAAGCAGGATGTATAGCTCTGTCATTGATTAATCAATCAATCACTGAATCATGACTCAAAAACCTGCTGCTCTGCTCTGCTGTGCTCTGCAACTCTCTACTCACTGCCCACTCACTCATGTGACAACAGGTGGGTAGAAAAGCTGATGGGAAACATGTGCTGTGAGGAGAGGAGCAATAAATGGCCCTTAAATGACCCTGATGATATCATCGGGGTTATTTTTTTAAATAAATCCTTCTGACTTGAACTTGACCACAGCTTTTCTTTAGCAAGGAGCCTGTGTTATAAAGGAGGTGTGGAGTTTGAAATGGGCAGGCAACAAAATGTTGCACTGTTTGCAATTTTGTTTTTGCACGGCCATGTTCAGGCATTGAAATGAACAGTTCTGAACAGTTTCAGACTTGAACAATGACCTCTAACACACAGAGTTACAAGACTCTGAGCACATGTTGCATTGTTTGTAATTTTGTTTAAATAAATAGTTAAATACTTTATCACACACTTGTGAGTATTGAAAATATTCAAAATTCAAAAATTCATACCAAACACAAGCTTGAGTCTCGGGAGGTCTATGGCAACATTTAAGCATCATGTCAGCTGTCACTTCTTGTGAAAGCTTGTCTAGCAGGGAAGTGAAACCCCCTTCAGATAAATTACGAGAGAACGAGAGCAGCTATGGCGCAACTCAGGGCCCGTCCTATTTCCTGTTCAGTGATGGAAAGTAAATGCACCCATTTAGTAATGGTAAGTGGGCGCTTTATATCTGTTCCATGGGTGGGAGGAGAGAGACAGAGAGAGACAAACAGAGAGGGAGGATAAAATAACAGACAGAGCAGAGACAGTGTTATTGTTTTATTGTGTTCTTTACCCTTTCACACGATCTCCTCAAAATGCAGGTGCTTGACTTTGTTTTATGTGTTTCATTAATTACTTTGACATTTATTTCCATGATGGAAACCTGGTTCAGGTTTCAGTTAGAGGGGGATTCTGTTGATGCAGTGTGATAGAGGGAAGACCTAGTCAAAACGCTCAGTTAGCCCACCTCCCCTTTCCATATCTCTGTTTCAGGTTTGACTCACTCACAGTCACACCTGCATGGGCTTCCCTATCTTAGTCACACCGGGGTCTCCAACCTGAAACTTGCATCCTACTATGTATGAGTGTGTGTGTGTGTGTGTGTGTGTGTGTGTGTGTGTGTGTGTGTGTAGTGGGTGACCAGGGGAAGCCAGTGAGAAAGAGAGTACCCTATACAGTAGCACCACATAGCTTGACATTTAAATGCAGTCAGAAGAGACGTCTTTACAATCTGAAAATAGCAGCACCTTCGTACCAGAGAATCAATACCAATACCAGTTAGCTTGTTTACCAGTTCATCATCACTTTGGCTCACCTGTCACTGCTCTGTTGCTGTACTGGAAGTTCAAGGCATTATGGGATGTGAAGTTGTAAAAAGGAAACCAAGAGCAACAAGAGGAGTAAGTAGAAATGGAGAGCTCAGACATGGAGGAACTGAACTCATGCAGATGCCTGCACACAAATACGTCTGCCGATAGTTTCTTTTGTTACTTCCTGTTAGAACTGTATAAGTGGGTTTTGGAATAATAATATCCATATTTAAATATACCTTGTGCTTAGAAAGCTGAATTTGAGTCAACAAATATATTTACATGGGAAATATGGGAAATGCATTATGTCTGACTTATTTTTAATGTGATATATTGATCAGTTTGTGAGTTTGATCAATGAATTAGGTAACATGTGACCAATGTGACCCTTAAAATATTTGTGAGTTCATCTTGTAAAGGCTGAGCTGACATTTAAGTTAAAATAAGATAAGATAAGATGAAACTTTATTGATCCCACACCGGGGAAATTCACGTTACAGCAAATAGCACACATAGAAAAGCAGGTTGAATGGCAACAGAATACTTATAGAATATAGATAAAATACAAGAAGATATATATCAGTAATAGAAAAATATAAAACATTAAGTACTAAATTTAGACACAACTATACACTCAATACTATTTTCACTACATACACCTTTCACTTATGCACATATGGAAAAAAGAATATGTATATATGAATATTACAGTACATGTTGTCTGCTGGGTTTCACCATAAACAGCCTGGTGTCATTGAATTTATAGGACGTGACAATGTTTTCTCACATTCACGTATTTGAAATCAGAAGTTTTTGTTGTTTCATAAGTGGCATATCATGCTGGTGTGTAACATGTCTGTCATCATTTAAATGGAATGGATTTAAATATCAAACTCTGGCATTTCACAGAGCTGATGACTGAACACTGATATATCTGATATGTTTTCACCATGTAGTATTTGTAGTTTATGGTGATGGATGAGAAATTTTCAATATTATCAGTCCCAATATTTCTCAGGGAAACTGTCTGTTATCACATTTGCCTATGTGACAAATTTACAAGTGTGTTTATATAACTACATATATTTAAATTATAATTGCTTACAGTAAAATGTAGTTAGATTGGATTATGCGTCAGTTCAACATCTGCCTCCTTCGTCTTTTATTCCTTTGTTTATCTGAGATGTACAGACTGTGTTCAGTTGAATTGTTGACAGAAGTTAAAATTACAAAATACCTGCGGAGGAAACGGTTGTGCCCTCATGTACAGTTTATTACTGTTGGGTGTATTTATTACATTTTAATCTGTTAAGAGATAAGATAAGCCTTTATTGATCCCCAGAAGGGAAATTCGGTTGTTGTAGAAACAAGGACAGATATATATACAGATAAGTCGAGAAAGTCAAAAAATAATAGTCAGGGGTATATAAGCTAAAATATATTTAAACACTAATATTAATATTTCTCTCTAAAACTTTAACATGTTAGCAGATAATTTAATTTGACTATATTTATACTTTACATATTAAAGGTAGTAACAATAAAATATTGCAGACATGAACTAAAGCTGCAGGATTCTGCACACACAGATGGTTTATGTAATATATTGTGTAGTGTTGACCATTTTTACATGTATTTTATTTCTAATTTCATGTGATTTAAATATCTATACCTGTATTTATCACCATCAAACACCAGAGATCAATCCTCTGTATCAGACGTCAGACCTGAATACATCAACGTTTCCTGGAACTGATGGCTGTGAAAAAGAAAAACCAAACTTCTCAAGCGTTGACACAGAATGATAATGATATACTGTGCACGCAGCTGTTAGTTAATTACTGTAGGTGTACCTGGTTTAAGTGTCTTACACAGCAGTCCTGCAATAAATTCTACCTTTATAAAGGTTATGATAATCAGTTTTCTTTACAGTGTTTCGAATATTCAGAGTCGTTGACCTAGATAGACTGTGTATGGATGTCACTGGTATGACTTTCTGTTTACTACTTTCCCTTGTGTTGCTTTTATGTATTGTATGTGTTTTACTGTAACATGGTTACTTAAATGAAACTGATTATGTTGATGGTGCCGCTGTCTTGAGCAGGACTTGTATCTCATTGGAACCCTCCTGGTTAAATAAAGGATAAATAAAAAAATGAAAATTTCTGCAATATTTTTTTTCCATCCAATGACAGTAGCTGGAAACTGAATGTAATCTTGGTCTACTTTACTTAAACTGTATATGAGATACAACATGTAGGCAACGGTTTTAAATGAAAATAGCACTGATGCCGCATTTATCTGATTTTGTTTTTTTAACTTAACCACTGTTTACCCTAATCACAGGAATCAAGTGTTCCCTTGCTGTCCTTATGATTTACTACAATACTAATTTATGATTCATTATATGATAAACACTCTGCCCCACCTACACACAAGCAAACACAGAGGTGAAGGTGAAGTGAAGGTCCTCACTTTCTAAAAATGTCCTCACTCTCAAGGTCTAAAACTCAAACTGGATCTCACAAAAGTATATATATATATATACAGTCATGGAAAAAATTATTAGACCACCCTTGTTTTCTTCAATTTCTTGTTAATTTTAATGCCTGGCTCAACTAAAGGTACATTTGTTTGGACAATTATAATGATAACAACAAAAATAGCTCATGAGAGTTTAATTTAAGAACTAAGAACTATTCATTTTCCATGGTTTTCTTGATAATAACCAAAATTACTTAAATTCTTACATTAATAGCTATGGCATTGTACCGCCAAAAACACTACTTTTAAGCATTCCATGTTTTCTTTTCTGTTTGCTTTAAACACATGATACACACAAGAGTTAATACTTGATTGCATAACCATTGTTTTTGATGACTGCAGCCATGCGTCTTGGCATGCTCTCCACCAGCTTCTGACATTGTTCTGCTGTCACAGCAGCCCATTCCTGTTGGACAAATTCAAACAAATTTTCTTTGTTTTTGGGCTTGTGGTTCTCCATTTTGAGTTTGATGATTTTCCACAGGTTTTCAATTGGATTAAGATCTGGTGATTGAGCAGGCCAAGGCATGGTGCGAATGTTGTGGTTCTCCATCCAGGCTTTAACTGACCTTGCCGTGTGGCAAGGGGCATTGTCTTGTTGGAAAATCCAGTCATTCGAGGCAGGAAAGAGTTTTCCAGCTGATGAAAGAAGACTGTTTTCAAGGGTAGTCCTGTACATGACCTGGTTCATTCGGCCTTCACACAATTGCATTTGCCCTGTTCCACTCAGACTGAAACAACCCCAGATCATGACTGATCCACCCCCATGTTTTACTGTAGGGTCAAGACAGTCTGGGTTGTAAGCTTCTCCAGGCTTCCTCCTAACCAGTAAGTTGGCTGGAGTGGGCATCAATTCAAAATTGGATTCATCACTGAAGAGAACCTTAGCCCAATCATCAACAGTCCAATCCTTGTGGTCTCGAGCAAAGAGTAACCGGGCCTTCCTCTGCCTTTCATTGATGAAGGGCTTCTTGCGTGCTCTGTGTGACTTCAAACCAGCTTCAACAAGTCGGTTTCGAACTGTCCTTGCCGAACAAGTCACATTTCTCGACAGTGCCCACTCATTTTTAAGGTCCCTGGAGGTCTGACGACGATTCCTGACACAGGAACGGATGAGTGCACGGTCATCTCGTGGGGTAGAAAGACGTTTCCTGCCACGGCCAGGTAGCAATTTGGTAGTGCCATGTTCAGCTTGTTTTTTTTTGTTGTAATGAACGGCTGTCTTGGAGATCTTCAGTTTTTTCGCTACCTGTCTCTCACTCATGCCAATTTCCAGCAGTGCCAAGATGGCTGCCTTTGTGGCTTCACATAATTCTTTTGTTTTAGGCATTATGTGAGAGCTGACAACTTCTGAGTTGTGCTACGGCTTGAATGTAAGCAGGAAACCACTCTAGGCCTTTGCATGTGCAGTGCTGCTTGTGACATGAAATGGCCTCTTATATACCCTGGGAATCAATTAAGCTTAAGAATGTCAAATAGGACATAAAGTATTATGTGACCAGCTGCATTTTTTGTTGTGTTCATTGTATTATACGTTTAGTGGTACCAGATATTAGAATGAACAAGAAATTGAAGACAACAAGGGTGGTCTAATAATTTTTTCCATGACTGTATATGGAAAAGTAGACACATGTATGCATAGTCAACAGTGATGTATCTTGTGTCTTAATTTTATATATATCCAATAAAACACACTGCAACAAGAAGTGTCTGTGAGTTTTTATCTTTATTTTTTCTTACTGTACTCATTTCAAAACTAACGCTCTTTCTGTCATTTGCTCTGTCTCTCTCTCTGTGTCTCTGTCAGTGCTTGTGGTTCGGTCTGTGGTATTTTTGTGGTCTTTTTGTTTCGGAGACTAGATGAAGAGCTCAAAGCTGAGCGGAGCGATAGTATCTCAGTGAACACGGCTCTGCCTCTCTTCTCTTCTCTGGCACACAGGAAAGGGTCGCGCACACTCCCTGAGACCTGAACAACCACCAACTCAGTCGTTTCTTCACACTCCTCAATCGCACAGGTGTGCGTGTGTGTGTGTGTGTGTGTGTGTGTGTGAGAGAGAGAGAGAGTAAGAGATACACACACGTCGCTGTAAAACAACTTTGCAGCCTGTATTTTAAGATTATAACAATAAAGTCTGTTGGCACATACTGTCAGTATTTCAACAGAAACTGAATATGATGCAAGTTTACACATCAAAGGTAGAGGAAGAAACCAAACCCTGTCACTCACCTACTCAACTTCCGCAAAACACAATATTGACAATGGATGTACAACACCCACTTCCAAAACTCTTTCTCTTCTTTTCCATACACGTGCACTGAAATGACATGACACAACACTATGCAACACTACAAACACTTAAAAAGAGGAGTTCTTGGCTATCTGCAATATTCATAACTGTCACTGGAGACAAATGCAGCATTTCTCTTCTAAGTTATACCTGTATCATTCCTGCTGTTGCACAAGTGCCCTTGAGCAACATGTCAGTCCCAAACTGTAATAATTCTGTGGATAACTTTGCATGTGGCACATATTTGTATGTGAAAGAAGCAAGAATCCTTCAAAATAATGTTTAAGATGTCTTTAGTTACATATAAAAACATGTTAATGACCTTTAAAAAGAAGAAAGTCAGCAAATTAATGGTTGGAAAGATTCAATTTTATTGATTAGAGAGACAGAATTATGCTCACAGAAAAAAAATCAACTTGACAGTGCTGTTTTAAACAAAACATTTGATAATACTATGAAAGAAAAGAGAAATAAATACGGAAGAGAAAAAAAGCAAATCAGCAAATACTGTATTTTAGTTCATCTGTTTATGGCTTCACGTGCATTTTGTAAGTAAATGAAAACATGAGGTTTGGGCTTCAATTAAAAAAAACAACAACTGCCCAGCCCCCTCTTGTTCTGATTTAATAATTATCTAAAAACTGAAACTACAGATCACAAACCTGCTGCAATGAAAAATCATCTTGATAAATGATGATGTCATCTGCATATTGACATGTCAAAAAGTATTTTAAGTGAAAAGTTACAGCACAGAGCTCTGAACTGATGGCACTGGAGCTATCTTTTAATATATGTCACAAAAAAACACAGTCAATATATTACAATATCTTACACGGTTACTGCTCTTGAGAACAAAACTCTCGCACATTTTGCTGTTGAAGCGCTGACAGTTTGCAATTCATCTTCAGGGGTCTTCATGTCCTTCATTTGCCACCGGCTCAAGTGAAGCACTTCAGCCCCTGCAATCACAGAGCCAGGCGTTAGTGTGTATAAACGATTTTTAATATTCCTACTGCATAAGCCTCTGGGTAAATTACAAATTGTAGCAGTTGTATATACATTTTGTATGGTGATAAATATCACACAAACAAAAAATATTTTATGTTTGAATAAATAAATGACACCCACGAGGTATATATATTGAGTACTACATACTTTGAGTCAGATATAAGCTGTAGATCCAGTGCCTCGGGTCATCTACCTCCTCCTTAATGGTGAAAAACAAAAGAAAGAAAATGAAGTTTGGAACATAATGTGAAGAATCCAAAAAGTTACAGTTTTTGTTTATACAGGGAAAATTAAAGATCTGTTCAGCATTTGCAGCAAACTACTTACTTCACAAAGTGGTGTCGACACTTTTTGGGTAGCCCTATAAGCAAGAATATGCACAAACATGAGAAAAAACACTTCAGTGATACAACACAATATTTTTTTACTTTTATATTTCACAAGTGTTCGACTAGTTTGACAACCAGTCATGAGCAAAACGTGCGGAGGACTGGAGGACTACTCACGGCTGAAGTAGTACAGTGTGCAGATAAGAGCCAGAGCCAGGCCCGCCAGAAGTCCAACCAACGGCCAAAGAACCAGGGAGCCACAGCCATCTGGAACAAACATATATGGTTTTATTCAGATGTATATAGCTTGCTGCATTGTAGCCAGGTGAAACAATCATTACATGGTTATACAGTATCTTTCAGCACATTCTGTTATTACATCGTCTTCTATTATGTCAAAACAATCTGGTAGAAAGCGCAAGATTTGTCAGTGGTAAATGGACTGCTTTTATAAAGCTTTTCTAGTCTTAGTGAGATTTACCCACTCAAGCACACATTCATACACTGGTGGCTGAGGCTACTATACAAGGTGGCACCATCAGATACCATAACCAAGACCTCACACACAGATGGGCAGCCATCAAAAGCAATTTGAGGTTCAGTATCTTGCCTAAGGACACGTCGACATGTAGACTGCAAGGGTCAGGGACTGACCTTCCAACTGGAATATGGCCGCTTTACCTCCCGAATCTCCACCAATATTTATATTCATACATAAAAACACTTGTACATTATAACACACATATAACATCACATTTGCAAGCAGCAGAGCATCATACAAATTTCACATTGCCACATGTACATTATAAAAAAATTCTAATAACTTACCCTGTGAAAATTCTTCTTAGGGCAGCGACAAACTGGTTTTACTGGTGGTTTGGGTTTTTTTTGGCTTTGGTGGTAATGTTGGAGGGGTCACTGTAAGATAAACACCAAACAACCATAAAGACAAATCATTACTTAACAGCAGTGACAAATATAAAGAATCTTTCAGGGAGAGATTAAAGAAAAACCTAGTAATTTTGCAACCTGTCCCATTTTTAACTATTATTACCCATCCAAAAAAAAAAAAAAGATTGAGGATCTCATTGAACAACACTTCTCTACAAATTCATCATGTATGTCGTCTGTCTGTGTGCGACTCTCCAGCGCAGTCCTATCAGGCCAGTGGACAGTTATTGTTCAGATTCTTTTTTTCTTTTTCAGCTCATAGACTTTCACATGTTGATGGGTACATTTTACACACACATCTAAATAGTTCGATCTATTGCAACTATGTCATTTTTTTTTTGTCCAAGATGAAACTTTTTACTATACTCTACATTAAATCTACGTCCATATTGACAAGCGGCACCAGTTGTATTGGACTGTCACACCCAGATAAGCAAGACAAATTATAAGAAGGTCCAAGATTTTTTTAATTTAATAACTCTGGAGAAAAGGAATAAACACATCACATTTTAAACTATTATTGAGGGATGGTAGACAGTGAGGAGGTGTAGTTCATGAAACATACTTAGAGAGGGGGACATGAGACAAACTCAAACTGGAGACGCTGCACTTACATGGTACGTGATATCATATCATTATTTGAAGTGACAATCTTCATTTTAAAATAAATCTGAATATATTAAGTAAGATGTCACAATGCACCAGATTTAGATGCAGAGGTTTGGTGTAGAACTGCATTTAGCCCCTTAAATCATTAACTCTCTCACTTAACTCTCACTGCCGCTTGATATTTCTCTTAATATTTAACTGCTGGAAATGAAGCCCTCGAGATTTCAGCATACAAACCTCCTGGCCGAAGAAGAATCCCTGACTTCCACATCTCCATGTTTTTCCTGTCCTTGAGAACACAAGAATAAATCCCCGCATCCTTCTCTGTCACGTTGGTGATTCGTAGCGTAAAGGACACACTGCTCCTCCTGCTTATTTTGAACCGAGCCGTGTCCACACCATTCCCGTAGGTATCACGGTCAGCATTGTTGCATTTGCCTATGTACTGTACTTGGAGATGGTTGGAAATAGTGCGGAACCAGTAGACGTGGTCACAGGTGATGTTAGTGCAGTCACACTCCATAATCTCTGTACCGAGGATCTGAGGATAAAGAACCTTGACAGGTTCTTGTTGCAGAACCTGGCCCGAACCTAGAAGTAGAAACAGAGAGATGTTTGAGATTTCGACAGACGCATGCTTATAGTACACTGAACAACTCCTACAAACCAGTACGTTCAGGGTCGTGTATTGTTAACCTGTATCAAAGTCAGGGCCAAACATCCGAACTCCTACGAATTACGTATTAATAAAAAATGTTGTTTAATCACGTTTTGATGTCTCAAGCTGACCTATCCATCATTTGGTGTTTAGAAAGGTTGGAGGAAAATCCCTACGACCCAGTGCATCGGCCATTTCTCCTCACAAAATTAAGACTAATTAAGTAAAAGAACATACAAGGAGGCCTACTCATGCTTCAAGCAAAAAAGAAAAAATCACAAACTGGCGGTATGATACAGAAAATCTACAACTATCACCAAAAGTGTTGCAAGAATGGAAATGAAGCAGAACTATGAAGAAACCTCTCGTACATACTTCAAACTCTGTGAAGGTGACATTTTGACATTGCTATATTGGGAGACTGATTTATTGTTCCTTCGCTGGAAGAGCTATTTCATCTAATTTTAGATTCAGTTCTAATGCCTGCTGTGTGTGTCTTTGAGTCAGGTATGTAGACACATACCTGTTGCAATCACTAGTCTTATGAAATATCTACAGATGAGCTGAGATTTAAAGGATTCCAGTGTGCAAAAGTCTCACTCGTAGTCGAGTCTTTGGATGATCATTTCGCTCTGCCTAACATGAAATGCACAAATTGCGTGACGTTCTATAATACACCTATTGTTTAATTTTTATCTAATGAGTTGCGCCACACAGTACAAATTAATTTCATTGCCTTGACAGAGCAACAACACATATAAAAAACAAATGTAAATTGATATGGAGCGATCGCAGAGGCCAAACACGTAGTGTACTGTTACCTTCATTTATCATCATTGTACCTAATCCACATTGTACACATTACATTGATGTAACAGTATCAATAACTTAGACCAGTATAGTTGTTTAATTCTGAGATTTACCATCATAGCAACTTGCATGGAAGTTTGACCATAACAGTTTTAACAAATGAGCCTGCGGTTGTATCACTGTACTTGTTCTGTTTAAATCGTCTGTGTCATCTGCTGGACTATTAAAAACAAATTTCACCTTTAAGTACAAACTATGGTTATGATTGTATTTGATGCATGTAGACAAAAATTCAAGTTAAACATCAGACCAACTTCAGTTTGTGAAGACAATAACACATCCCTCGCTTCAGGCCCCTGAGTAACGATGTCGAGAACGCTTGAGGCATACGCGACAATAGAGGAAGTTAGTGGTCTTACCTGATGTCCACAGCGATGCTGTCAACAGTGTCCATGCCAGTAGCAGGAGGATCATTTTGTCCGGTTGCCAGTCTGTGTACGCGCCTGTGAATCCGAAGTGGTAGCTGAGATACAGTGCTGATAGTTTCTTTTCCTGCTAACTATCTGACAGAGATGATGAGAGGAACTGAGCTGACAGGGCCCTGTGTCGTCAAGGTAACACCCCAGTGTGACACACACAGGGCCTATCAGAATGGGCTAAAGTACTAATACACACACACACACACACACACACACACACACACACACACACACACACACACACACACACACACAAACTGGAAAACAATACTAAATTTGAAATGTGCATAAAACATCACAGACAACTTCCAGAAAGGGTAAGATATTAAGAATATACAACATGTGATTCTGACATTCTCGACTGCGTTCACTTAAAAGAATAAAAAGTATATATCCGCCAAATAAAAACTGTTTTCACCTCAGAGATGCTGATTTTTAAAAGAGAAAGATGCAGCTCAACATACATGACACACATACAGTGATCAAGAAAAACAGCTGAAAGTGTGGTGATGTTTGATCTGAGCTTATCATATCACACAATAAAAAAGTTGTGTATTCACAGAGTAGCAGTTTGCAGTGTTGTGGTCTCTGCCCAGGTGCATGACCTAGAGCTCACAAGAGTTCTACATATGCAGCTTCATGCCTCGCTGCAGTGCACGCTGAGGGAATACCAATGTACGGAGCCCTAACTTCAGGTGCATGAAATGAAGGATCAGTGATACAAACCCTGATCCATAATTCTATAAATTATTGTTAAATATTCACTGGTGTGTGTGTACAGTTTGTTCAGTTCTGTCCTATAAATTTTGCTTTTTTTAAAACTTAGCCTCGAGTACAGGGTATAAAGTGTGTCAAGACATGTATAAAGACAGAACGACAACAAAACCCTGTGAGATTTGTGCACGAGAAAGGTAACACAAAGCATTTTTGCAAAACAAATCATCATCATACATTCTGAATATTTCAACTTCTACTCTGTGGTAAGGAAAAAAAATTGTATCAATTCAAATCAGGAAAATGTAGTAAAATAGTAACATCACTCGGTTTAGTTTCTTTCGGTTGACCATAACTTTTCCCCGACTCATGTCTGTCTTGTAGTATAAATCCTTATGGAGATAAAATGGAGACATTTACTTTCTAAATTTCTTCATGGCATAGAACATCCTTTCTGTACAATTCGGTCGAAGACTCCAGCTGTAAAATGCCGCAAACTGTCTTCATTCTCTTCTCAGTGAAAATGCAGGGGCGACGGACCAATGTGTGCGTGCACATACGTTAAATTTCATCTGGCTGTTACAGACACGACACATGTAAAGAAGACACATTTAGAAGAACGTGACTTTGGAATGTTAGTTAGGGCTATGCATTAAATAACTTGTCCAACAATCGATTAATTTGTGTCACAAACCGGTAAGGCAAGAGCCTACGGTGATGTTTCCAAATCAAATCGTTGCCAAATAATGATGATGTAAATCAAAGCTAGAATTAACCATGTTAGTTTTACCTGATGACCGTCTTAAACAATGATCTGATTATTAAAATTGTTGTTGATTAATTTTCTTACAGTTGACTAATCGATTAATAAACCAGCTGTTTTAGTTTTAGTACTTCATCTCACAACAAATACTTTTGAATGGATGCTCAAAACACTGAGGCTGATAAGATCACTTAAGTCTTTTTATAAACCCTGAATCATTCAGACAAACTAAGTGATATCGCAATGCCTTATGGATGTACGCTGCATTAGAAAGTGTCATGGAGACACTTAAGTTCCTTGCAGTTGATATCGTATGTAAAAACCTAACTTTCAGTCCTTCAGTCCATATTAAAGCATTATGTCCCATTTTTTGACATTTACATTTTGGGGTGGCCATTCAAAAACGAGAATTGACTGTTCAAATGTCCGATTATCTCCAGCACTCAGATTTTTCTTGATAAACCTAGTAAGAGCTTGAATCATCTGACTGTTGTCTGTGGATTGTTCGCCTCTGGATTGTTTGTGTGTGTGTGTGTGTGTGTGTGTGCGTGCGTGCGTATGTGTGAAAGGTTAGGGCGTAGAACGGTCTGGCGGGGGTCTTAAAGTGAGAGGATGTGGGCACCCTATAGCTCTACGGGGGTCGAAGACTCGAGCGAGACAGGGAACGAGACCACAGGATTCTTTGAAAACAGGAGATCTCAGGGGGCTTCAGAGCTGCTCTTTACACATCGCTGAGCTAGAAAGCCTTTGTTGGTCTCTCTGCTCCGACGCTTTAAGTCAAAAGCAGCCTTCATTTCTCTTCTCTGCTGCATGCTTCAGCCAATTTTGTTGACAGTAGTAGTAGTATTTTCAGAAAAGACACTTCATATCCATATTACTGCACGTGTTACAGGATGAAGATTAAGTTTGCTTCTCTGTGGCACAGCTTTAAACAAAGTCGATATCTCACGTCAGACGTTTCTCATCTTGCAGGGCTTCTGTAGCAGATTAACACCAACTGTTCTGCCACTTCACGTTTCCTTTGCTATCAACACTGCTACCTTGAAAAGTAATTAAGAAGTCATCTAAGGATTTCAAACAATCATTTAACCTAGAGACACACTAGTAAGTTGTGTCATGCGTGTTTTTGTTTCACAACACTTGGCTTGAATCCTGTGATACGAATGTCCTCCTGCTCCAACAAGGAATGTGTACAGTTCTGCTCTCAGGATCCTAATACAAATATCTGATATACAGCAATGACACACAGATCCCAAACTTCAGAGTTTGTCCAAAGACTGGGCCTCAAAAACCTAACCTTGAACAAATAAGTAGAAAAAATAAGACTTCCTTAAACAATGTTTGATCAGCGGGCCTGTTTGAGCATGCTGTGGAAGGTTTTTATGGCACCAACATCATGAGTATTAATACTAGACCATAATTTTAGTCTGTGCGTGCAAACCCAATCTTCTAGAAATGAACAAAGCCAAACTAGTTTGCTGTAGTAACTTATAAAGCTGCCTGAGAGTTACATCTGATCTGCATAGCATTTAAAAGGTTACCCCACATTTTCATGGACAAAAGTCAAAAAATTCTCCATGACTTTTCAAAGACCCATATTAAAATTTCAATGACCATTTACAACTTATGACAAGAACAGGACAGTAGAATGTACTTTACTCCAAATGTTAAATTATATTATTATAGGCAGTCTGCAGACACGAAGCAGTAGAGCTCCCAAAGTGGGGGTGTGACAGTCGACAGTTCAGTTGGCCCGTTGCTTACTTTGCTCAGAGGGGAAAAAAAGCTCCATATCGTCAAACTACCAAAGTTCACACTGGTGTTCTGACTGACATTTGAACGCTCTGGGATGCCTATGTCAATTGTCCCATCTCAAAAATGCTGCACAATTTAAAAGTAGTGGGCATGGGCATGGAAAGTGTGGGATTCTTGATACTACCTGTTAAATCACACGGTCACAACATTACTTTTCTTGCCCCACTTACCCATCGTTATTTAAACATATCAGATTCAAACTTTAAACACAATTTCAACTAGGTGGCATGAACATTACCTGGAGGGTTATCCATAGAAGATTACTGTAACGATTTCATTACACACAATAAAATTCCATGACTTTCTGAACGTTTTAAGTTTATTCCATGATCTTTCCAGTCCTAGAAAATGAGTTTGGTGAATTCTGGCTTTTAAAGGTTTTCCATGACCGTGGGAACTCTGCACTCAAAGATTAAGTTTTGCAAGGTGGTCCACAAACCACCCAGCTGATATTTAAAGAGAAAAAGAGTAGTGTAAGGACAATACATTTTTTTAGGAATAAAGGCCAGTTTATGGTTTCAATGTATGCATATTCACAAGAGTGTGTGTTGTATCCACCCACGTCCACAAAGACCTCCTTACACTCTGTTTTCTGACTTGCAGACAATATGCATAGCAAGCACGCTGACTGCGAATGCTCCGATCTCTTGTTCCACACTCCAGTCCAGTCTAAAACACTGTGGTCAAACCGGCCGTAGCCACCTCATCAAGTTAAGGTCAGTTTTAAGTTGGATTTTTGACAGATATTTACTCTAGTCCTGGTAACCTTCTTCTGTTTTCAGTCTCACCCGTTGTCAGCAGTAGCGGGACAGGACAGTCATCTCACCTCCCAGCCCCCCATGTTTACTGCTGAAATGGACCCTCAATTATAATAAATAGAACCACATGCTGTCTGCAGACGTTCAACGGATAAAGTGTGTCGGAGCCCTTAGTATGCTATGCCAAAGAGATCAAACTGAGGTGTGTCCAGCCTATGTATTAGCTGACTGTTAGACTATTTTAGAATATTTAGGTCTATTTACAAGAACTACATTGTTTGAGCGTATCTTTATGAGTCCAGGGAATGAGTGGAAACTCAAGTGAATCTCAACAACTTTGCCTCTTTTCAGTCACATTTAAGCGCAGTTAGCAGGTTACATTTGAACATGAATTTTGAAGTTTGTAAAGAGCTGTCCTCATTTGACTTTCTGCACCTGTCTGACCCCAAACATGAGCTGTTTGGATGTGCAAATGCATCCGTACCAAATGCACATGAAGACAATGTGGTGTAGACTGACACAATGTCTCAGCACTCTCCTTTTTTTATATAACTCTGATATGCAACAGGCAAATAACTTTTACATTTTTATCATTTCTTTTCTGATAGTCGTCTTTCAGCCCTATGTGCTTCTGGGTGATGGCAAGCAGAGCCTTGAAAGAAACGAAACAACTAAGCTTCTGATATCTATGTGCTTTAATTTGCTCTACTGATGCTCTGAAAGAAGCTCAACAGCGCCAACCACAGGCTGCTAAAGGGATCACAGTCTATTAAATCCTTGTCAGAAGCACAGATACAGAAACATACTGATGCATCAAGAGGTCAAGCGGACTTCTTAAACATTTCAAATGATAGGCAAAAAAAGGAGATCTTAAATATTACAGGAAACAAATTATAACAATGTGCAAATGAATTCAATCGAAGACATGAAGTGTCATAGTGAAAAATAAAGCTATTATAGTTAGTATGTGTGAGAAGCTCCTCCAAACACTGAAAAGAGAGGAATTCATTCATTCCTTATGAACACAAATTAACTAAACATGGCTAGCCAGCTAGCACACCTATGGAGAATAACACTTTTGGGCTGTCAGAGCAGAGAGAGTAAAAACTGCTTTGTTAACTGCTATAAAGACCATTTTAATACAGACAGTTTGTGAGATGTTCAGTGTCATGCTCTTGATAACTTCACGTTTTGCCTAAATGTCAAACTAGGCCTTTTCAGTTTAACAGCCCAGAATGGAGTCATCCCATAGTTTCTCCTCCTCTGTTCTAGTGTCCACTTTCTCTTTTGTTTTCTTCTTCTCTTTCTTGTATTTAGGTTTTGCTGGCTCGTCCTGTCCACCCTCCCCCTGCTCAACATTCATGTCAGCCTGAAAATGCACTTCAGGCTCTTTTCTATTGTCCGTCACGTCACCTGGCATTAAATTGTCCATCACCCTTTCCCCTCCTTCCACCTCAAAGTCCTTCTCCCGGGATTTCTTCTCTCGTCTTCTCCGCTTGCCGTGGTTTTTGGGCCTTTTTCTCCTCCTCCCTTCCTCTGACTCTCCGGATCCCTCTCTCCTCCTCTCTACTGAGTCATTATCTCTTGCCCTCCTCCGCCGCTTCCTCCTCTTCTCCTCCTTGTCTGAGTCCTCATCTCTTCCCCTCCTGTCTTTCTCTTTCCTGGGTCTCCGAATTCTCCTCTTTTCTCTGCGCCTGTATTCACTGTCACTGTCACTACTGCTATAAGAGGAGGAATACGAGGAGTGGGATGATGAAGTATACGAGGAGGAGCTTGACTGTTTTCTGGGCCTCCTTCTCTTTGTGGGCCAACTGGTGAACAGAGCAGAGCCTGAGGGTGGGAGGACTGGAGGAGGGCAGTTGTAATTCCAGCCATGGGGCAGCCAGGTAGGGCCCTGGTATGGAGGACGCCACCCTTCCATTGGGTAGTAACCACCAGGGCGGGAGTGATGAGGAGGGTTAGAGGTGGGAGGAAGGCTGGGCACGGGTTTTTTAAGTTCTGTGATATCTTCCTGGTTTAATACTACTGCTTCTTCTTCACCTTCCTCATCCTCCTTTTGTGTGTCATCTGGCAGGAGGACTTGACTGGCCTTGGGGGTGATTCCACGAGCCTTCTGAACTTGAATGTAATCTGCCAGTTCATCTGCAAATGTGCTGTAGTCTTTTGGTTGGGATTTGCACAGGTCCACAACTTTCTTCTCCCTGCTCAAGAACATGTAAACAGGAATCAAGTTACTATTCAACTGGGTATGAAATGCTGATGTCACACTAAAGCCCCATGAAGTGTTTTTTAACCACAACCTAATTGAGTGTATGTTTAAAAAATTCACTTAATGGAGCTTTAATGTTGCAAAAGTTCTAGAAAGGCAAGCTGTAGTGCAGTTTAGCCGAGATTATTTTAAGTGCAGCATAAATGACACAGTGACAGTGGACTTGAGTGTTTGTCTTGATCTTACCTAATCTGGTGTTTGTTTCCTTGCATGTGGGCCTGGTACATCTCCACAGAGTTAAACTGCACACTACACATCTGACACATCAGGGAGTCGGCTGCAGACGACAGAGAGTGGGTGAGGTGGGAGATGAGGAGGAAAAGACAATATAACTGATCAAATGACGGCTTATAAACACTAAGACATAGAACTTCCTTTGCTTTTTTCTGATTGTAGTTAGTTTCTTGTGAGTTTCTAACTCATGTCCAAATAATAACAACATTGACATCTTCTCTAGGCTAAAAATGACACAAGACCTAAGATTAACGTTCTGTTTGACTGCGAACAGTCGCTAACTAATTTAACTTTACTATGTTGTCATTTAACATATCCGCAGTTGGTTTAACATTGTTTTGTCAACTCCAGTTTTTTTGTCAGAAGGTTATCAAACTATCACCTACCTCTGATGGGGCGACATCTTCATGGCTGAGGGGATTTGCCGTTTCAAATATCAGTGTAATTTTTTTTATTTTCTTGATCATTAATGTGCTGATATCAGGCTATCATGCTGTTACCATCCTCTACTGACTTTATTCTCCTTGCATCTCACTTAGATTGAAGGACAAAATGTAGGCTGAGTCCTTAGCAGCAGCTCAGGTTCAATTCCAACCTGTCCCTTTGCTGAGTGTCATCCCCATTTTCTCTCCCACTTCCCTGACACTCTACTGCTGTTCTATGGCAAAAGTGAAGCCCTAGAAATAATAATCTTAAAACAGACTCAAAGGGGTCTGATACCCCATTATTCCTGCTTGGCTGAGTGGCAGGACCCTGTGTTACCTTGTTGGACATTGTCTCCGAGCTCTTTGAGCAGCTCCTGTCTGGCGTGATTCCTCTGGTGTTTGCGTCCGTTGTAGTGCTGCAAAGCCATCTGAGGATTGTTGAAGGAGGCAGCACACAGGGGACAGTACTTGTTAGGGTCCGTCAGATCAACCTCTGTGCTGGGGGTAGTTGTGGTGGCGGCAGGGTCCAGGAGATGCTCCACACCTCCCTCTGGGGCAGGTTTCTGGTCAGCATCATCAGGCTCCCAAGTCACACTTGGTAAAGTACGGACCTCTGTGTACCTGTCTATAACTGCAACGACAAAATCATTAAGTTAGTTTGTGTTGGACCTTAGGAGGTTAAGCAGAACGTGAGCAGACAAGCCATACTGTCAACAAACACTGTTAATCTGTAAACATTAGTATTCAGTTCACTATTATACTTTTTCATCCCACAACCAACACTTGCCTTGGGGCTGGAGACCTTGTTTACGAAGATTTTTTGCATGGACTTTGCCTTCATAGTGTGATTTTGCCACCACGTGGGAGCTAAACACCATGTTACACAGCTCACAGAAATGGTCCTTATCAGTAGTCATAGTCCGCTGCAAAACACAGGCACAAGACTGGCTTTTTAAGAGACAGATATGTGCTTGAATGTGAAAACAATAAATGAAGAAGAAAATTATAAAAGAGGTCTTAGATGATCCCTTTGAGCATCTCTGTGCACCTCTCTCTTATGTGTATTATATTATACTGAGGAGGATATCATTACAGCTATGGCCCTCAGCCTCCTTACCATTAGATGCTTGCAGCATTATGGTTTATGTATATTACTGTTACACTCAATGCTCAAAATTACAGATTAAGATTGTGCCTAAATATGCAAAGTAAAATCTCTAAACAAGTGCTAACCTGGGGCCCTGTGGACTCTTTGCTCGTCTTCTCAGCCTTCCTGGACTGCAGGTACACCTTGAGTTTCTGAGCATGTTTCTTTCCCTGCAGTCGGGGAACACAGGAGACATTATTATACAGGCTCCGACCTTATGAGGTCAATAAAACTGCACCACAGCTCCATGACTGCCTGGAAAGCAGGACGCACCTCATAGTGGGACACCCGCTGAGATTCAAAGAGCAGCACAGCCTCACACACATGACAGTAGTCGTCAGTGAGGAGACCCTTCAGCAGCTCCTCTTCACCCTTGTCTCCTGTGTGGCACAATATACGGTCACTGTTACAAGTAGGCCACAGTGACTTAGGCATAATGAACAAATAACAGGCTATTAAATCAGTACACTACATTAATTCTTAACACTATCTCTGCACACAAAATATAAGCTCTTTGCAAGAGGTATACATTATAAAAAAATCGGTCTCCTCTTTGGCAGATTTTGAGTGATACAGAGACAGATTCATTTTGGAAAAATTAGAAGCTGCAAAATGCAACATAATTTGTACAGTTTTCATTATCTGAATAAAAGAAAGGTTTCATCCCACTTTCAAAATTATTTTGTCTTTGTAGGCCAGAAATTCTGCGAAGATCAATCTGCCCTGATCAACAATCAAATTTCACACTCATTCAAGATGCAACCACGCCCTTTGGCCATATTTTATGCAACACATTTTCCACTCTATGACATAATTTGCCAAAAGGAGACTCCGGGACAGAGATAACCTAGGTGGTCCTTCTTTCATTAAAATCCCTAAACGGACACAAAACTGCTACTGCGCAATACAGCATTATCTCTTAACATCTGCAGCATATACTGTTACTGTGTGAGAATATTGTGGTTTTATGCTTGACTGCATTCAGTCTGCTTACTCAATGTCCGATGCATATGTCTCACACTGCACTTCTGCATTCATGTAATGCTGAATGATTTGCCCTGAAAGCATCAATGAAATATAAAGTGCTCCACTCATATTCACTTGAATCACAATTATTTAACACTCAAACATTTGGAACATCTTTCATTAACACTATCAATAAATATTTGGTAATATCTCAACTGTTTGGGCAAAGATTTGGTTATTAGTGTAGCAATTTTTCCAAAATTGAGAAGGAGCAGTTTGTGAGTTTCATTTTAAGAGATTAAATTAAAATTATAGCAATAAGTAAGGACTGATATATTACTGTGAAACTTAATATGTTTACATCCTTGTTGCCAGTAACGGTTTGTAGTATGATTTTACACCCTATGCTGTATTGATCTGATCATCAGATAGGACTGATAAATATGCTTTCACGAATAATGGTGACTAAAAGTTTGTAACTAGAGCAACAATAATTAGTCAATTACCCCCATAGTGAGTCCATGAAAATAAATAAATAAATAAATAAGTACCAGTTTAAAATCAATTACCTTGTCATGATAATTAATTATTTAAACTTACTAACTAACTAACTCACTTTTCCTCTGTATATAAGTACAGTATATATGTAATTTCAATTGTCACCTGATAAGTAACTGGAAAAAAAACAACTAAATATAACTACAATATTGATCAACTCTGACAATTACCTTAGATTAAATAAAACTGAGGTTAAGAAGAATATAGCACTGAAATTAAGTGCTTTATTTTCAAGTTTTGATTCACAACACTTGTGTTGGCACAATTTAAGCTTGCCATCTTTTCCAACGTAAAACAATAATTATATACTAAAATAGCATATCCCTCTGCACTCTGCACAATAACAGCTGCCATGAATTGAAGCTGCCTTGAATAAAATAATTAACAGACACGCTGGTACTGGCCTAAATAGCCAAGTGTGCTGATACATTTCAAATACTGTACTTACCAAATGATAATCACAGTAGCAGTTACCAAGAGAACAGAGACTGTAGGTACTGTATCTCAGATTATGTGTACAGTGTTTGAAGACATTATTTTAGCCCTATTCTTATGCTACTGGTGACCGAGACCACTAAGTGAGGGACAGATGGATATTTTTAAGGTCAGACTGACTGACAAATCAGCTGATGAGGTCTTGTATCATTCAAACTCACTGCCAACCTGACAATACTAGTTATGTCTTTATACACAACAAGCTATATTTGACTGTAAGTTTCCACTAGCTGGTGTGTTTCTCCATTGATCTGACTAGTAACATAAAGTATTAATTAAGTTGCCATCAGTAGCCAGAGTGAGGGTTAAATTAATGTCACTAAGCTGTATTAAGTTTCTGGCTGGCCTCCGTTACCGAAACACGCTAGCTGTCCTACCAGTTAACCTTCACCACTGGTTTGTGACCAGTTCAAACCAAAAGGCACTTTGGGCTGGGGACTGAGTTAGCTCGCAGTACAGTCAACGTTAGCAACTGGCCAACCATTTCCGGACCTAGGACACGACCTGGCTGGATTTAGAGTTTTTAATGGGCGATATCGTTTACAGCTCATGTACACAAGGACCGCTAGAAAATATTGACCATCTCTTGACGTTACAGCGACCGTTAGAAAGTTAATATTAGCGTATTTAGCTAAGGAGCTAGCTCACGCCACTGTTGAGCTGGCTAACCAGTTAGCTAAAAAAGCTAACGTTGGCTCGGCAGGCAGCACACCATACGGCTGAATTCTCACGCTCTAGACAAAACTCACCTTCAACCTGGGTGCTATCTATTTTAGTGTTTATTACTGTGTCAGCATCTGTGACAGAAGCGGCGTTAGGTGCACTAGTAGTGTTATATTGAGCGTCTGACTCCGCAAGCTGCAGAGTACAGACACTTCTGTCGTCCATGTTTTTCCCTAGCTGTTTGGCGCATGCGCAGTGACAGCGTAGTATTTATGGCGTTGGCTTTGAGGGATAATAAACTAAGTACTAAATAAACTTTATACTGTAACCTATAAGGTCTATGTACTCTGTGCAGCCTATGTACTTCATACTGTATAATATACAGTAAGTACTGTATACTGTATATGGACTACATACTTATATACAGTCTGTGTACTTTATGCTATATAACATGTACAGTCTAGTTGCTGTATACTATCTATACGGTGACTGGGATCATCCCACTGTATACAGTCTATGGAGAATCCAAAACAAACCTTTTAAGATAATGAGGCTATGAAAACACTGCGCTCATCTGTGCATTTCATATATTTTTGATTTCATGTAGTTTACCTAAAATCAAATATCGACATATGTTTTACAAAAGACAAATGAATAACCTTTTAAAGGAAGAGTAATTTCAGGGGATTTAGTGGCGGCGAGCTCTGAGGATTGCAGATTGCAACCAGCTGAAATTTCTCTGGGTAAGAATTCCTTCAGTGTTTATCGTCCAGGAGGTTGTTACCATGAGCTGAGTTATCCACAGAGGTATCTTCCTCTCCAAAACAAACGGACCAGGTGATTTAAACTGGTAAAAACACCCAAGTGAAGCAGTTTCATGTTACAAATCTGTGTTTCTCTGGCACTGTTTGGAACGTTGCAGAGGGTCTGATAGCCCAGCCCCTGCTAATGTGTGCTCACCTACTGTTCTCTGATAATTTAATCTGTGGTCACCCTTTTCTCTGATAACTTAAACTCTACATGTTGAGGAGGTTTTTACCCGGAGCTGACAAAGGTCTCTTCCTCTCCAAAACAAATGGACCAAGTGATTTAAATTGGTAAAAACACTGTTTTTCCAACACTCTTGACGGACTGCATACTATGGTAGCTGCCGCGAAAAGGCAAATGTCTCTACCCAGAGCCAGTGTTTGGTTTGTCCATTCTAGGCTGCTGTAGAAACATGGTAGTACAAAATGGCTGATGACTCCAAGGACAAGGATCTGCACCCTATGTAGATATAAACAGCTCATTCTAAGGTTAAACACAATGATTCTTAGTTTCAGGTGATTAAACACTAAATGAAACATACTTATTCTATTCAATTTCTGCCAATGTATCCCACTAAACCCTACACACTGGACCTTTAAAAAGAAAGTAACAAAAAATTAATATGCCTTTTCTACCAGTTACCAGTGTGGATTCTTTGAGTATTTGTCAGAAGGCCGTTTTATTTGTTCCCTTGATGTGCAACTACTTTTTTCCCTCAACATTATATGCCATTAGAAAATTGTGGACACAAAAATGAATAAAATGTAATATCAAAATAGATACTTTATTATGTCATTACAATCAACAATCAACACCTGTTTGCCACAGGACAAATCCATGTAAGGCTGGAAAACAACTTTACTGACAAAGAAAACAAATGGACGAGATCAGAGGATCAACATAAAGTTGTTTCACATGAAGACAAGGGCACTGAAGAGGAGGGTAGAAAAGCAGTGTAGGCTGGAAAGCTGTCACTTTCTCTTCTGGAGCTCTCTGGCCAAGGCTTCCAGCTGTGAAGAGTGACACAGTATCACATGAGAGTCAGACACTATATGATTAATATGCTTAGTGTAGTACAACTCCTGTTGTTATGACCAGTGTATATATATTTTTAATTTGCTAAATAGAACATTACCTAATTACATCTTTGCTATAACTGCATAATCCCCTTTGATTACAGTGGGACATTAGGCAGCTCAAACGCCTTTTATTTTTATCAGGGTTTATACAACCTGAAACGACAGGGTTCACTTACAATAATGTTTCTCAGTATACTTCTCCTCTGGGGTCTCAAGTAGCTGCATTCTCCTGCCTCACACAGCTTAATCTCCTCTGAAATCTGAGAGACACAGAGAGCAGATTTAGGACTATAAAGGAGGGTAAAGAGACAAAGTGTACCTTCATTCTCAACAGGAAATTCTCTGCAGATGAGAATGCAAACTGGCACACAAACACTGATCCTGACCTCTGACGTGCCAAAAGAGTCCAGCTCCCTCTTGCCTCCGGGGTACCAACCATGGGACCAGTGCTGGGCGCTGGACAGCTGAGCCCCCACACATAGAAGCAGCCCGAGCAGCAAAACCAGCCGAGATACGCACATGATATTCCCACCTAGAGGCAGAAATGGACACTCAGTTACAGGGGTGTGGACTTCATTTAAACCTCTGCCAGAAGATTTTTTTTTTTTCAGGTGATTGTTTATGCACTAGTATGTGCATTATATATATATATATATATATATATATATATATATATATATATATATATATACACACATATATATATATATATACACACACACACACACACACACACACACACATAAATTTCAAGTGTTTAAATATTCTCAAATTACTGTTAATTGTATTATCCATCAGTTCAAATCTGGAATGGCTTTCGTGCAGCAGAAAGTTGGAACTAAATTTGAAAAGGCATCTTTGATTTTGCTTTTCATGCAATGAAAACAGCGGCTATCAGACATGATAATGCTATGAGTTTTAATATTAAGACTGAATTATTTTCTGATGAATGCAGTTTTGCATTTTGCTGAATTATTTTTCCATTTTGATCATGTTTCACTGTAGTTTAAATTTACAATGTTTGCCTTCTATGAATCAGCCAAATGTTTTTGCATTTGAAACATTGTTATGTGGGATATTATCTTAGGAACTTTCATAGACAGTTTTCTTAAATGCAATGCTGTGATAATTATAGATACACAGAGTTCTTAGGACAAATGTTAAACTGCTGAACAATAATAAGCCAAAAATATTCAATCTTGAGTCATCTTTACCCTGAGAGATAATAAGAAGAGGTAACACCAGGTTTCCAACAATATTCAAATTCATATTTACTCTAATAACAATATACATATTAAAGAGAGTACAATAAAGCTACGTGGAATTGTAATGAAAAATACTTACCTTATTCTCACAACTTTATCACTACAGGTGTCTCTTGACGTCCTGCCAGAAGCTCACTCTGCTTGCCCTGTAGTCGGTCAGTGTCTCACAGTTTCGCCAGTGTATTACAGTCTAGATTCTCCTCAACCTCATCTCCCTCCTAAATATATGTACCCCTCCCAACGCACATTTCCATTATCATTCCCCTATTGCCCCGCCCATCACTGACCCTTTGGTCCCTGTGTTCCCTGTGGTGAAATGAACGGTCCCTTGGGACAAAAGGTCCAGAGGACACAGCCAGTACCAATTATCACCTGCAAACAGCACTGATGCTCATCTGCTCACATGCACTACCCATATCCACATCCAAATACTGTCAGTCTGACTGACAACAGATTCAAATCAGATCAGAGTAATGACAGTTTTTTCATGCAAACTTTTCAAGTACGTTAAAACACTCATTTCAATTGATGAATGATGAAGACAGATAGATGAAAAATGTCTCATAAGACATGTAAGAGTCACTTGAATATAACCCTTGTTTCTGGCTCCTACAGTCTGGGCCTCACTGACTATTATCTTTGACTAATAGTATTTAACAAACACAGTGGGTCCTTGTCAGAAGGTGAAACTCAATAGTTCCAATTTCCTGTCTTTTTTCACCTGTTCTGACCACGGTGACCCATCACACATCCTCCCTTTAACCCACATGACCCTTCAGTCAGGGGAAACACAGAGGCATCTCATGTCAAGGGGAACAAACACAGTGGTCTCCTGTCCAGGGCACTGATGACATCCCTCTCAATTAAAGGAGGTAATCCCTTTTCAGAGTTTTAGATGCAGAGCCACAACTCACTCAGGAAATGACTGACAGTATGACGTGCTGCTGTTGACTCAGTTCATCTGGCAGTTTGTGTGTTGTGACGCATGACTGTTTGGTGCAGAGGACTGGTTGAAGTGTGATGACTCCAAGATGTGTCACTAAGGAGATGTGAAATCCTGTCAGTGTGAAGCAAGAGCAGTTTCCTTCTCAGGTGTCTGTGAATGAACATTTCCAAATGTAACATACACTGATAGGTGGCTATATTGTTATCTGCCAATTGGTTTTGCCCAGCACACATTCAAGTGGTGCAAACCATTCGCAAATTATGTTAATCGTTTTGACAGCATTCATTCAATGTACCTGATTTAATATCATTACAATGCAAATATTTATTGTATTTCTTAAAACTTTAAACCGATATTTGAATCTCTTGCTGGAATTCATGTCAAATTATGGGAATATTTCACCCACAAAATAATCATTTGTATATCATTTCCTCACCCCATCTCACTTTAAGTTGGTGAAGAAAACTTTTTTGAACAAACAATCCAAAAACAAAAAAAATCTTGATAAATTGAAATAAAAGGGGGGCACGTTTAACAACTGCAAAACTATTTCAAAACATCTATTTACAAACTCTCACACAAGTCTTGCAGTATAATTCAAGTCTCATTTATCCAGTCGTATGCTCTGTACTTCCCAAACACATGGATTTTTCACCTAAACCTTACTATTTAAAACACTTCTGCATACCAGTACCATGCCTGGGCAAGTGCAGGTGTTTGAACTCTGCTCAGAGGAATGCACAGAGGTCAAATCTACATGCTTGCCTAGGCGCATTACTTTTGGTGGAAATGCATGTGTTTGGGAAGTACTGATCAAACAACTGGATCAATGAGACTTGGATTACACCGCACAAGTTGTGTGAGAGTTTGTGAACAGACGTTTTGAAATAGTTTTTCTGTTGTTAAACACAGTCCCATTACTCCAATTCATCAAGAATTCTTGGAGTCTTTGTTCATCCTGGAGGCATGGGAAAACACTAACACAGGATTAGTAATTAATATACGAATGATCATTCACTTCCTCAGAACTGCATCTCTGCATTTTGCAGATGATGCAGTTCTGTTGGCTTCATCACACCATGACCTCCATCAGGCACTGGGGAGGGGAAGCAGTCGGGATGAGAGTCAGCACCTCCAAGTCTGCAGCCATGGTTCTCTGCCCCCTCTGGGTGGGAGTGAATCACTGCCCCAAGCATGGCTTTTAAGGATATCAGGGTGTTGTTCACAAGTGGGGGTAGAATGGAGTGTGAGATGAATAGGCAGTTTGGCGTAGTGTCTGCAGTGATGCCAGTGCTGTGCCAGACTGTTGTGGTGAAGAGAGAGCTGAGCCAGAAGGCAAAGCTTTCAACTTACTGGTCCATCTACATCCCAGCCCTTAACTGTGGTCATGAGCAAAGAATGACATCACAGATATAAGCGGCAAAGATGAGTTTCCTCCAAAGGGTGGCTTACCCTATCTCTAAGGGAGCCTTAGAGAAAAGGCAAGGAGCCAGACATCTGGAGGGAGCTCAGAATAGAGCCGCTGCTCCTTTGCGTTAAAAGGGGTTAGGTCAGGCGGTTCGGGAATCTGATCAGGATCCTCCTGGGTGCCCCCTGTTAGAGGTGTTCTGGGTAGGAGGCCCTGTGGCAGACCCTGAACACGCTGGAGTGATTACATATCTTGTCTGGCCTGGGAACGCCTCGGGTCCTCTAGGAGGAGCAGGAAAGCTTCGCTGGGGAGAGGACGTCTGGAATACTTTGCTCAGCCTGCTGCCCCTGCAGCCCAGCTTCAGATAAGCAATTGAAAATGGATAGAGTGATGGATGATCATTCTGTGGATA
Source organism: Epinephelus cyanopodus (assembly GCA_026686955.1). NCBI lineage: Eukaryota > Metazoa > Chordata > Actinopteri > Perciformes > Serranidae > Epinephelus > Epinephelus cyanopodus. The sequence continues at coordinate 16,701,807 of CM048915.1, read as the reverse complement.
ATTTCATTCTCTAACCCTCTTTTGATTTGCTTGACACAGACCTCTACAGATAGTGCTATAGGCAGCAAAACATTTGTCATTTTTCTTGACCCTCAATAATTACATTTAAAAATGTTTTGGGACTCAAAAAAAACAAAACAAAAAACAGATTAAAAGACAGATGGTCAAAATCCAAGCAGCAGATGCTGAGATATCCAGACTCAAGCTCCAAAATCACTGGATGCTTAATTTCCCTGATTGCAACTAAATACCATATTTTCTTCAAACCCTCCATGTCCTAACTGCTCAGTTGTTGCCAGTCTCTTCATTTTGTAAAGGCAGACTGTTAAAAAATTTAAGTCTCAAGCTAGGATCACATTGGATCTTCCTATTTCTCTATCTATAGCTACGAATTTGTTAGACTACTGCTCCAAAATGAATTCCAGGTATTACAGCATACAAACATTTCAACACAAATCCTAAATGAATCCCTGGTTAATTATTTATTGGTGCAAAAAGCACATTAATATTTGATTTGGGGTGAAGGGTTAAACGCTGATTGAAAACCCTTCAAGAGCAACACTCAGGAGGACTGACTGATCTATAGGCTACATGAACGATCGGCAATTATTTTGCACCACTGTACCATTAGTCTTCATTGAGAGGTGAGCTGTAATGAGCATCAGGTTGTTGTGACTTGAGACAAGCACGTGTGACGTAACTGGCTTTAACGTCACATTTAAAGACACAATAAACACAGACAAATGATAAAATCTCAAGCACTTTATTAGGTTTGAACAGTATCTTGCTTAGAAAGGCCATTTGGCATTATATAATTATATATAATTTTATCATATATATAATTATATATACATATATTCAAATGTTGAATAACAAAACACTAGAAACAAACATTGGCAAATTAAAAAATAGGATTTGCTTAAGACAATTATACCAAATTAAAAATGGCCAAAACAAAACATCTCTAATACATTTCAAAATGGTCCCGATACAGTTCAATATACATCTTTTTTTTAAAAAAAAAAGAAGAAGGGGGGAGAAGAAAATATAATAAGCAAGGCAGCAGACAGGAATGAAATATAAATAACCTTACATTATGTACAAAAGGGAGTGGGCAGTCACCACTGGGGGAAAATGTCCAATGGTCCAACGACAAAGTGAAAGAGGAAACAGGAAGTGGACAGCTGTGAGAGGAATTGGACAGGGGACATAAAAGGTGGAAAGAAAAAGAGTGAAGTCAGACTCTCGTCTCCCTCAAGTCCGATGCTCTTGAAATGGAGCTGTATTTTAATTCTCTGGGGTATTCAAAACGCTCCACTGGTGAAACGCTCCAGGAACACAGGGGTGTGAAACAGGGACAACTGTTTGGTTTCCCTCAGTGATAATGCATGAAAGATAAATTTTTTCATGGGGACAAATTCATAAATTTTTGTTGAACATTTGGGTACCCACAATTGATTACTTGTCATGGATCCCACATTGAACTGATATGGAATGAAATGAAATCATTAAATGAAGATGGAATATATTTAAAAAGTGACCTCAATGTTAGTTTGATCAGCACAATCAAGAAATCTACGTATGTTCGACTAGAGGGAATGTGAAAGGAAGGATGACCGACCCAGTCTTGGTTTTGGCCCTATTGATTTGTCATAAAAAGAGGCATGTCATCCGTCTGCAGGTGATAGTTGAGGAAATACATGCAAGTTGGGAAAATGCAAAGGACAGCAATTAGGATGACAACAGTTGCACCACATATTGTTTGTAGTCTTTTTTTTTTTTTTTTTAAACCTACCAGTGAGGCACTTTTTAAAAGTTCACTATTAGCAAAATGGTGGGTCTCATGGGTTGGCACAGTGTCATGTTTTGCTGTTAAACTGCAATGAGATAAAGTCACATGATCCAAACACACACCCATGTCATCTAAGCACAGACACAGTAGCCAAACAAAAAGCATCCCCTCCACTATGAATTAAAGACCCCAATAAGTGACAAAGTAAATAAATGAAGCACATAATGGCACCTAACTAAAAGTGCGGGCACTTGTGACACTTTGGAACGAATGAAGACCTGAAATGACGATGACAATGCACATTTTCAGTGACTGGTCAGCTAAAAATATCTGCTACTTTAAGTCCCTAGAGAAGGCTTAACCCAGAGCTTTGAGACCTGAACGGGCTTCAGTCCAAATATAATTCCCAAAGTTCAACATCAAGGCCAAATAATTAACCCGACCTTATCTCTTATTTGGTTCTGTATTTTTTAAGGGCTTCGCTTTTGGTGCAAATAGTGCATGAGTGTTCAAACAATCAATACTGACTTTTACCCTTCCTAAAAATTCAGCATGTACTTTTAACTCCGCTATCAATAAATTAGGACTGATTGTGCTCCTTCTGTTAAGACAAGTAATAAAATACAGGATTGTTAGTTTGATTTAGACTATTAGTGTATGTGTGATGCGAGTTATGTACAATAATGGGGCTGCTCTCAGTTAAAATCTACGTTAAACTAGATTAAAATAGATTGAAAATTCTTTAAAAAGAAATATAATTTTTAATATCATGGCATTGAAATCTGTTAAAATCTGGGCAAGGCTTGATATCTAAATACTCCTGTGGTGAGAGACTAAACTATCTGAATGTGAGTCACCTCTGAAAGCTGAATTTGTTCAATTTGTAAATTCAAACAATCCTGGCGTCAGTCATTTCCTGAGCTGACCAAGTTGACGTTACGACTGACCTGAAGCCCTGCGGCAAACTGACATCATTTATAACAATTGAGGACATAGCCTCAGTTGTAACCCCGTCTGAAAATAATAAAAATTAAAAAAAAAAACAAAAAAAAAAACAATGTAATTCAAGTCTTTGTGTCCTCACAGGACAGCCATTAAAAAACAATCTGAGCAAACATGGCATGGCACTCCGCCGCTATTTAAGTAACAACGTATCCATTTTTGAGGAATATGTTAGCAACAGCATTCGAATTAAAAGAGACATTCTTCGGCATCAGGGGAATCATTCGGTAAAGGTGTGACGGTACAGCGTAGTGATGTGAGGCTAGTGTATAGCAGGAATAAGAAATGAGGGTTAATTCGAGCAGAGTCAAAGGAAACCCAGAGGGGAAAAAAATGCTGAATACAATCAACAAGAAATACTGACGTGCGTCTGTAAACAAGAAAAAGAAATATGCTGGGTATATAGCATTTGTTGATTTCTACAATGCAATAATGGAGTTACTCGTGATTGTGTTTGTGATTTGGCTTGCCAACATGATCAGCACTGCTGCAGATACTGTAACAGACCTTAAAATAAAATAAAAAAATAACTTTAGAGTTTCAACATAAAAGCTCAACCGACTCTCCTTTAATTTCTTTATGCTGTAAAAAAAAAAAGAAAAAACGTGTTTGTTTCTACGTAACCGATTTCCTGTTATAGTCAAGCAGTGTGTTGGTTACAGTAAAATAGCTTTCTTGTACTGAGTGTCTAAACATGGTCTCTGACTCCAGAGCTGCATAACCAAGTGTGTGAAGGACTTTGGCACTCGGCAGATAGAAGACAGTGATGTGAAAACACACTTGTGTCTTCTCTGCCAGCTTAAGCTCCAGTTCAAACAAACACACACACGTACTCAAAAAATGAATGGCTCCTGGTATTTAGTGTGTGTGTGTGTGTGTGTGTGTGTGTGTGTGTGTGTGTGTGTGTGTTTGTCAACCTGAGTTGATGAGCTACATCACATAGATTCTGATCTCCAATCATGAGTGACCTTTGAACCCCTGAAACCTAAAAGGGAGAAATTGTTAAGTGGCTCGATAGATTGAACTGAATCTGTGTGAAGATAAATGGCTCTGCTGTCTAGTCTGTGTATGTGTGTATGTGTGTGTGTGTGTGTGTGTGTGTGTGTGTGTGTGTGTGTGTGTGTGTGTACTGTGTGAACGTCGAGTGAAAAATGTCTGTAAATGTTCAGCGTTCTGCTACAACACATGTTGCTACAGCACGGCTCTGGCCAAGCCAAAAATGTTTTAAGTCTCTGTCCCCTAAAATGTAAAAAAAAAAAAAAAAAAAAAAAAAAGTAAAATCCAAACATCATTACTTTGACTCTGGATTTTTTTTTTTTACATTAGCCTCCAAAGCATTAGATTTATATTCATATATATATATATTTATATATTTATATATATACCAATAAAATACATTACAGGTGCCACCCGAAAATGCAGCCAAACTCAAAACTGTGTCTGAAACCAAAGTAATAAGATGCAACACAGTAAGTATATATACATATGGGGGAGAGATGGGAAGCAAATAGGGGTGAAGGGCTGTATTAACAAGACCAATATTACAAAATATTCAAGAAGGCATCTCAGTTATTTTTCTCTGTCCGACTGCGCTGCCCTGTCCTCCGGGCCGAGGCCTCTGTTCCCTTTTCCTGCGGGCAGTTCATCCCATCCGCAGATCAAGTTGTGATCAGTCTTTGCTTTTTAAAAAAATCCATCAGATGGGAATATGCAGCTTTTCTGCATGGTAATGTATGTGTGTGTGTTCTGGTGCGTGCATATGCTCGTATGAAGTGTATGCGGACATCCATCCATTCATCCATCCATGGCAAGTCCCTACTTGAAGTTGGCGTAGTCAGAAAAGGCATCGATATACTCCTGGACCACTTTGTAGCAGAACTCGTACTGCTCCTGAGGGGAGGGAGGGCACAGCAGAAGTTAGTGGGAACTACCAATACTAGAGTTTTCTGTCACATTTCAGGCAGTGAAGTTAGGGGTGGGTGATCTGCAAACATTTAACATGTAGCAGGTAATCAGAAGCTTCAAGTTCAAAAAGAAAACGTCAACACTTCCACTCTTAGAAGGGCCGGGTGCTTCAAAATAAAAGCACTTCCTTTCATTTCATTATAACAATACTCAACTTTATTGCAGTGGTATTTTATTTAACGTCATTATAACAGCACAATTTTATCATAGCAGTGGTTTATGTAACCTTAGTAACAGTATGATATTTAACTTTATTGTAAAAGTGCTATATTTAACATTATTGTGACAGTAGTTTATTTTATTGTAATAGTAATAAATTTAAATATATTATAACAGTGCTTTATGAACTTAACTTTGTTATAACAATACCAAATTTAATGTTACTGTAAAAAGAGTTTATTATTTCATTATAATAGTAATTTATTTTACTTTATCATAACACATCATCATCATCATCATTTACTTTAAAATTATTGTAATACTGCTTTATTTAGCTTTATTATAACAGTACTTTGTTCAGTTTCATTGTGAAAGAACTTTGTTTAACGTTATTGTAACATTACTATATTTAACTTTATTACAACAGTATTATATTTAACATTATTTTAACAGTAGTTTATTTTATTGTTATAGTAATTTCTGTAACTTTATCATAACAGTACTTTATTTAATTTTATTGTAAAAGTACTATATTTTAACTTTTATATAACAGTACTTCATCTAACCTGATTGTAACAGTAGTTTATTTAGTAGTATACTATATTAATAGTCTACAGTAGTATGTTTCGTCTATCACCGTATAGCCTAAAAACTTTGCGATATTATTTAAAGGGCCTTATCACTGAGCCTTGAAGTCACCAATCCCTTGTATAAAGGCTTACACAGCTGTACAATTACACAGCGGTAGTTTAAAGATTGGTGCATTACCAAAGTTCCTAAAACCTTGTTTTGCATTTACGTGTCAAACAAAGGAGTAACTAGGGAAAAAAAACTCCACCTATCCACCGACCAGCACCTCTAAAGCTCACTAATTAACTCATTATATCTCCTTTGGGTGAGTTATATGTCATTCTTAACTGAGACCAGTAACCTCTCACTTGCTGCCTAGCAACTGGTCTTGGCAGAGAAACTGTTGACCACATAACACACTATGACACTGCTATATAGATATAAGGGCCCAATTAACATAACATGTTAATTGGGCCCTTATGCTATGCTAAGCTAACTGGCTGCAGTTACATAGTTAACGTACAGGCATGAGAGCAGCGTAAATCTTACTCAACTATTGGCAAGAAAATGAGTGTTTCTCTCATGTTGACCTATTCCTTTCACCCTGCTAACAAACTCTCAGGCTTTGGGATCACACATGACTGTTAATGTAATGACATAAATCAAACCGCTACCGAAATCTTATCAGTGGCTGAGAGCTCATTCAAATACCAATAATGTTACAAATACCCAAGTTACGCTGAAAAATTCCTCTTTTCAAAGATTAACCAGTTGCTTATTGGGCCCTGTGTCAAAGGCATAATGAAAAGTATATATTCTAAGGTTCAAAGGGCCCCTCACCAGTGTCTGCACCATGTGTGGTCTCTGCAGTCTGAGGCTCTTGACTGTCTGGAAGACATCCAGGATACCCTCTGCCTTCACCCTCTCCAGGACTGTACTTAACGCACAGAAAGTCCCTGTCCGGCCAGCACCAGCACTGTGTGCACACAGGCAAAAAAAAAAAAAAAAAAGTCAATATGCATGCTGCATATGCAGAAATAACATACACACAAGAGGCTTTGTTGTGGGAGCACATAGCAACAGTAGGAGCAGTTGAAATGTCACAAGGAAGAAGAGAACAATTCTCCTGAGCTGTTTTTTCCTGTGATTTAATAACTGCAACAATTTCCCAGACACACAGTAGCACCTTTTATAGCCAGAAGCATTTCCATGTGCAATAGCAAGACTCTATATAATTACCCTGATGTCAAGTGTTTGTTTCCCATTTTTTTGTCGGACCGGTACATACAGGTTTAAAACTGCAACACACTGAGTGAGGAAGGCTCTGTGTGTGTGTGTGTGTGTGTGTGTGTGTGTGTGTGTGTGTTATACCTGCAGTGCACAGTAATGGGGTGGTTGCCAGACTGCTGCTGTTGTTTCTGCACCGCAGCAATTATGTTGATCATGCCTTTCCCGTCAGTGGGGATGCCCACCTCTGGCCAGCCATGAAAATGGAACTGACGTACTGCTCGGGCCTTGTTCTCCTAGAGAGATGAAGGAGGACAAAATGAAGATATCAGGTTATGTTTTAAAGGCAGTATTTCAAAGATTGTTGTTGTTATTTAATCAGTATCAACCAATCTGGGCTTCAAAGGACACAGTATTTAATATCTGTTGAGGCCTTTAATTGTATGTTACACAGAGAAACCTTGCACACTGAGTCTGTGTGCTTTTATATATATATATATATATATATATATATATATATATATATATGTATACACAAGGGTAGAACAGAAGAGGGAAATACATGCGTTTGCTAGCTGCTGTTTTTTTTGGTGATTTTGTTTTTCTCACTCTGCATGTGGGATTCCACTGCCTTGATTCCCATCATGCTGAGTGTGACAAACTTCTTGCAAACAATAGAGAGAGCCTTGTATGCACTGCTCTGTAACAGTTTCAGCCAAGCAGCAAAAACAGATAGCTGATTTCTGTACAATTTGCAATTTGCCATGTCGCCCAGGGTACAGTGAAACCTCGCTAGCAGACAGCGGATCCTCTGCTCTGACAACCCTGCAAACTGAGTATGAGTGTTGTTTGAGTGCAAGAGTGATTCAGTAGGTAATTTTTAAATAGATGATACCATTATATTGAGATTTTTGCAATGTCAGAAATAAACGATTCATAAAAATGTACTTCCCAAGTCTAAGTGTTTTTAAGACTTTTGACATTTTAAGACCAATAAAGGCCTTATTTTCAGATATGTCTTACTTTCACAGGAACCCTGGTGAACGTGATTGACACATTTGTATTTATCTTTAAATGTGGGGCAATTCAGGATGAAAAATACGGACTTGGTGTGCAGTGGTCTTTAGACCCTGCACTGTGTGCTTGTATTTGTATTTGTATTTGTAGCATCTGCTTGCTTCAGTGAAATCCCCTCTTACCCTGTTGTTGGTGACCAGGAGGTCACGAACCGTATAGCTCTCACTCTCCTCCTCCCTTTTAATCTCGATGGAGATGTCCCCATAGACCACCACTCCATCGCTGGGCCAATACTGAGCACACTTTTCCTGCAGGGGCCATAATAGAGAAGGTCAAATTACCACACTTAATGAAAAACTCTGACTATGATAACCTCAGAGAAATCTAAAATATTAACAGCATCTAGAGCTCTGGATAGTGATTTTTCAATTGTCCAGATGTCTTAACAGTGAAAAATATCAAAGGGAGAAACAAATTACAACTTCATTAACCATTAATTACATGAACAAATAAGAAAACTGACTATAAATCCAACATTCTTACAGAAAATAACTGGGTTCTACACTTTGAGTACTCCCCATTGAAGCTGATTTCCTTGTACATCTCCCCACAAAAATCACTTACGCTCTGATGTAGCAATGAAACATAGGCAAGTGGACCAGTAACAATTTACATCACATTTTATTAAAGATTTGGCAGAAAGAAATGCTGGAAAGCCACTACAGATCAAGTTATTTTGCTGAGATTATTACCAGACTAGTGGCGTCAATTTAGCATTGAGTAAATAATCTAATATCAATATTCTATTTTAGCCAGTTATTGACTTGACATCTAACACTAGTGTTTGTATCTGCACACACACACACACACACACACACACACACACACACACACACACACACACACACACACACACACACACACACACACCTGCCCTCTCTCCTCCAGCTCAGTGAGCATGACTATGGAGCAGCTTCTCCACTCCCAGATCATTCTCCAGAAGTCCTCTATGGTGTGCTGCAGGGGGCCCTGGCTCGCCATGTAGGAGTCCTTCTGACGGTAGCCCTGTGACCAAAGAGCGGAAATGACAGGAAGTGATGTCCGCGGGGAGAGGAGGGATGAATGGAGGATACAGAAATAAAACAGTGGGAGGGAGAAAGCCAGACTTAAAACGCCTGATCGATTGCTTGCATTAAATGAAATGAAATGATCCACTCTTATCCAGGTGCTTTTACACTCACATCAATGAAAGAGGCATTGACGTAGTCGGTGTTCTCCTCTCCTCGTTTGACTGGAATGATCACTCTGTTGAACTCATCTGTTAGAGGGAGGGAGAAACTTTAACCTTGGCTGATGAAAAGCTTTGAGTTGACACGGAGACCATACATCTGCAACTTCATCATCAGCATCATGGTGTTCTTCACTGTGTGTGGGCACAGTGATCCTGAATAAACCCACAGCTCACATTTATGATTGCAACACTCACATGGAATGATCTGCAGGACTCTGTTCTTCTTCATGTTGGCCGGCAGGTTGCCTGTTCTCATCTTGTCATTCTGAATCTTGATGGATGTCAGTTTCTAGAGAGGAGAAATCACAACTTAAGACAGGCATTTACAGTTAAAATATGTCAGGTGAACTTTAGATACTGATTGTTCTCATCTTCTGCCAGCCTTTCACCTTTACAAGTGATTTTACTGTAGCAGACATATTTCCAATGTTGGAACAAAATCATCAGTTGTGGCGTGATACTGTGATCTTAATCATTTGGTGTAAGATGGTCATAAACTCACTCCGAGCTATCTTCTATCTATCTGTCTGTCTGTCTTTTTCTTATCTAGATGTTCCAATAAAATCAAATATGTTTGGCGAGTGTATACTGGAATTTCCAACTTTGAGACAACACCTAATGATATTGGGTACCATTTATATGGGAAAATTGACATTGAGGGCATAAAACTACTTTTCTTTTTAAATTAATAGATAAATATAAACAGGGCTATAACATGATAACAAATGTCTTATTGATAACCTTAACAATAAGACAGAGAGAGAAAACACAGCTGATCCCACTGTATCGATACTATGGAAAATTAAATATTGAAACTGTCTCAAATATTCAGAATCTTTATGTATCAATAAATTGATATTGTTAGCAACACTATTCCTGGAAAAGAATATAATGAAGTTTAATGCTGTTAAGAACCAATAGGTGTGGTCTCTCCTGAACCAAACAAGAAGCACGAAACCAGGTAAACAGTAAACATGGAGGAGACTCCGGGGAGGTGCAAGAAGCTCAACAAGTCATGGTTCTCTTGTAGTGTGGAAAAGGAGCAGACACTAGTGGAGTTGTGGAGTGAACAAAAGTTGGTGTTTGATTTGCTGTGTATCCCAATCTGCACTTATTTTAGTTCATTCATTCATTCATTTTCCGTAACCACTTATCCTGTTGGGCAACGCGGGGGCTGGAGCCTATCCCAGCTGACATCAGGCGAGAGGCAGGGTACACCCTGGACACGTCGCCAGACTATCACAGGACTGACACATAGAGACAGACAAACATTCACACTCACATTCACACCTACGGACAATTTAGAGTCACCAATTAACCTGAATGTCTTTGGACTGTGGGAGGAAGCCGGAGTGCCTAGAGAAAACCCACACTGACATGGGAAGAACATGAAAACTACACACACAGTGGCTCCCCCACCCTGTGTTGAACCAGGAATCCCCTTGCTGTGAGGCGACAATACTAACCACTGAACCATTGTGCCACCACTTATTTTAGTGAGAAATCCTAATTTCTAAAATGCTTCAACTCTCATTCCCATGGTCTCCAATAAACTGCAAATTCAATAGAGGCTGGTGCCGAGATGAAGCGTCAAAATTTGTACCAAAATACAGTTTTTCTATTGATGCCGAGTTGACAATAATGCTGTTAGCATATGACGGCTTTTATCTGTGTTTTTGCAAACACATAAGAAATTGCTTATGGGTCATATTTCCTAAAGGCAGTCTGGCAAAATAATTTCTACCAGGAACAGAATGGGAAATAATCTCAAAAGTAAAAGAGGTGTAGTCTTGAAAATAGTGTCACTGCAAGATCCCCGCTATTTGGAAAATCTTAGTCAGTGTGTCTAAAAACTCATATTGTCTTTAGATGTAAGAAGGTGTCTGACCCAAGTCTTTTAAATGTCCTCTCAAAGTTTTCTACTGTACAGCAGGCATCACTGGATTGAAATCGCTTGGTTGCAAAGGTATGATAACTGAGGGGTTAAAAAGAATAACTGTCTCTTTGGGAGAATAGGACACACAAACAGACCTTGAATTCAGCCTCCAGACCACTGCAGCCAGCTCCAGGTGAGGGGGCATAGAGTTTGGCCAGGTGGGACTCCAGAGAGGTCACCTCCAGCTCTGTGTCTCCGTACAGGTAGTGCTCTAACAACGCCTGGAAGATGAACACGTACTGCATCTGTGGGACAGAGACAGAATGGGGATGAGCAAGAAAAGCAACTGCGCTGAAAACACTGCATCATGGGAGAGACTGAAGTCAAGTGCATCAACACTGGACTTACATCAGTCTGGACCATCTGACAGCGCTGGGCTCTGATCCTGGTGACGAAGCCGAACACGTCCACCTTCCTCTCAGCGATCATCATGTCCAACATGGCATCGATCACAATGAAGGTACCCGTCCGCCCCACGCCCGCACTGACACACAGAAATGTAACATGTTGTGAGTTGTGTGGCTTGCAGAAAAACGACGTGTAAAAGAGCAAGCTTTGATCCACCTACCTACAATGGACCACAATGGCCCCGGCATAATGGGGGTTACAATTCTTGACTTTCTTGAGGAACTTGAGCATGCCAATAGGGGTGAAGGGCACCCCGAAGTCTGGCCAGCTGGTGAAGTGGAACTGGGTGACGAGCCTCTGAGGCTTCTTCCCAGACACATCTCCCACCTGAGACACAAACAAACCAGGTCAGGACACAATGAGTGTTTCATTTGTGTCACTATATTTTTAGTCTTCAGTGTGTACCCTGATACTTTTTTTTTTTTTTTAAATCTTTGTAGATACATGCTACACCAATGTTACTTGTGTATGTGTGTAGGGTAAACACAGAATAAAACAATTAAATGCTGGTGCCCACACTATAAGATATTACCTGTTGGATGCAGAACTTGCGGATGGTGTAGTCCACCAGAACCATGGTGTCTTCTACAGACACTCGGATGTTCCCGTATGTCCAACAGCCCTGGTCCGGCCAGTACTGGGCACACTTACACTGAAACACAGACAGTGATTTAACACCAAGAAAAGCCGTGTGGAAAAAAGCTTCAATTTATTATGTGAGTTATCCAAATTTACAGTGGTTAAATTATGCTGCATCTAAAAGAGAATGAGTATAGGGGAAATCCAAAGAGAGATTAAAGGGGCAGTCCACCTCTTACTGTTCATGCTATTTATTAGTCTAAATGGTTTTGGTGAGTCGCCGACTGTTTGACAAATCAGCAACACTCAGCAACTCACACCAAAACAATCTAGATGGATAGAAAGCACTGTAGGTATGAGGAAAAAATGTGTTTTTGATTTTGAGATGAACTGTCCCTTTAAGGTGACCACACGGGGGTTTAAAAACTAACTTTGCAGATAAAAAATTAACTTTGCAAATAAAGACATGTTAAACATAAAACCAGTGCACTATGAGGTGAAAAGTGATTTTGTTCCTTCGTGCTTTTACAGAGTTATCCACTCTTTTGCATCTCAGCTGTGGGTGTAACTTCTACACAAAATAAATACACGTGAGCTGTTGTAAGACCTTATAAAACACACACATCACCATCCCTCCCTCTGCCCTACCTCTTTTCTCTCCTTCAGATTGGTCACCATGACAATGGTGGCTGTGTTCTGCTCCCAGATCATCCGCCAGAAGTCATTTACAGTTTCCTCCTTGGGCCCTGAGAGACCGAGACGGATACAGTAACTCAGAGGACAAGTAATAGGCTGATAATCAGGTAGTGTGTTTGTTAAATAAACTACAGCTCTATTATTTTGGCTTCCAATGCAGGCACAAACCTTGAGCTGCAATAAACTTATTCTTCTCTTGATAACCCTGTGAAAGACAGAGGTCAATAAGAGACATTAGGATAGGACTAAATAGCTCAGGGGCAGTATTGTCTGTTTTGTGGAAAAATGCTGTGCTTATACAAACATTTATAAAGGAGGCGTTGATGAAGTCAGAGTCTGGGACTCCCTCCAAAGATGAGAGATGCACCCTGGAGTGATCATCTGACGATACAAAGAGACAAAGCAAATGGAGAGAAGGAATTTTAATAACACATAGTACACTACAATTTTTCCATCCTAACCACTTAAATAAATCTCAGTCAATCACTCTGTAAACTGTCTTTGATTGTTGGCTGTCTGATATTTACTATGGCTGCACTGTTAAATGTTTCCAAAAGCTAGAAACAGCAGATAAAAACTTAGCTCCACTGAGTACGTATTTATTAGTGTCAGTCAGTGTCACAGTGTCTGGGGTCTGCTGTCACTCACATGGCAGGATGTTGACATATCTGTTCTTTTCTTTATTCTCTTCCTTGGAAGCAGCGTCGCACGATGCCTGGATGGGACATACTGGCAGCGCCTAAACACACAGAGAGAGTGGGGGGGGGGGAAAGGTTTAGATAACGGGGAGGAAGAGCAGGCTGATGCTTATCGCTTTCAAATCTGTCTGCACACCACTTCCTGTTGACTTATCTTTTTGTCTGCTGTGTGTCTAATGCAGATCCAACCACATGTGATAACACACAATTTAAAAAATATTTGTAACTAGAGGCATGTCTATTAATATCTTGGATGTTAAAAACAGTGGAAACCACTTATCGTGATCGCGGTTACAGCGATAAGCTGCTTACATGGATCAAAAAGCTTGGGACAGAATCATTCCTATTCAAATCCCAATTAAATCGTTCACCTATAGTTATCAGGTATTTTGCTCAGTGCTTTTATCAGTGTTCATTTTGGGTGTTTTCACAGCCTACGTAACAACATGCGGAAAACAATGAAGGCAATAGTTTTTTTTAAATTATTATTTCACGCCCATGATACTTGCCGCTGCATGCATATTGGACTCATGACAGGAAAAAGATTTTCTCTCAATGAAAAACATTGTCTCCTTAAAGCTTATGACTGTTAGCGATGGAGACAAAATGAATGCGCACAGGGAAAGCACCTATGGCTTAAGCCACCCAATTGTCAAGTGGACTGATAGTGCCCAATCACATAATGTAACAGCTGTACTAAACTTCGACACAGTCAATAAAATTGAATAAATGGCTAAACCGTGTGTTACATTACTTTAAAATGAATATACAAATTTAAATTACATTGTAATCTGCATAGGAAACACAGAAAAAATTGGTTAAAATAACCATCAGCCTATAGTCATCAATTTGACCGACAGACATAATTAATATAAGCAGTTTCCACGGTATTTCAGTTTACTACTTTTAGATAACTATTGCAACTTTTTCCCCACTAATTTTGGCTGATTATTTTAAATTCTTTGTCCTCTGTTGGCAAACAAAGTTTATAGGCACTCTCAGGCTGCTGAAAGGTACATAGTGCAGTCAGTCTCATGTAGCCGGAAGCGTACTGGTTATTATATGTATGAATGTACTTAAAAATCAGCATCACATTAATTTGAAATCTTTTTTGGATGGTTACTAAACACAAATCTGTGGATATATTACTGTCATTTTTTTCTAGTTTGTCGATCTTCTCCATAATCTCTCCGCATATCCCCTGGCGACTAGAACAACCCAATGGGCTACAAGTTTGCCTGCCTCACTTCATTAGGCTACAGGGATGTGGGTTAAAGGTGAACACCAGTCTCAGTATGTTATCAGAGGGTGTGTGTGTGTGTTTGAGTGTGCCATACATTAAACTCCTCCCTGAAGAGCTTATTGTCATCAGCCATGCGACGGTTCATTTCTTCCTCAAGTTTGTCGACAGGGAGGGGCGGGTACTTCCTGTTTGTGCTGGGCGAACGGGCCAATAGCGGGACGCTCTGGAGTTCTGTGCCAGCGATCAGGAAGGGAGGAGGCAGGGGTGACGAGGGAAGGAACGGGAGGGGTGAGACAGGTGGAGATAAAGACATGAGAGAGGAGGGTGAGAACATGAGAGTTGGACTGTTTTACATCACTGGCTTCATCATTTGGTGTCCTCTCTTAAGATGCCCACCAGAGGGCGATGTGATCCAACACTATGACGTGAGGGAGCCAACTGCAGCCCCTTGTTGGTTAGGTAATCACAGTGAACAAAAGCCTTCTGCCAACAGTCAACCAGTGAAATGTTATCGGCCGCCAGCCGGGGGAAGTAAGATCAATCAAATCTTATCAGAGGCAACTCAGAGTAACAAGTTTGGTCAAGCCGGCTGTGCATATTTGCTGACATGATCAAAAACAAATAAATTAGCCCTCAGAGCTTATATAGTCATATGTGCCTACACACACAAAGCACACAGAAACACTGATGCATGTGTGGGTGTTTTACCTGTATCATCTGATCTGCCACTGTTCAGTCTGAAGGAGTTTGAATGGCTTCCCGCCTGCTTGTACTTCTTAAACCTGTCAATCAACACAGATCAAAGTGCATATTAGCGCACACACACACACACACACACACACACACACACACACACACACACACACACACACAACTGTAGTCTCACAGCTGAATGCCAATCAGTCATTGCCATGGTAACAGGAGCACCTAAGGCCTTCACCACAGGTCTCCAGCTAGTGTGCAGTAACAACCGCACTTCACTAACCTGAGCATGTAGAGGATGATGATGATGAAGATGATGACCAGCAGAGACGACAGGGCCACCATGATCGCAATAATCGGCATGTCATCGGACTGGGTGTTGTCTACACCAGGGATGAAAGACAGGGGAGAAAAAATGGTTTGAATCATGCATTTGATTTATAAAGACACTCAAAGAGTGTCTCAATACTTGAGGTGAGTCAGTGTTTCGGTTTGACACCAATGCCAAATTCCATTGCTATTACTAAATTATTTATTCTCTTGGTACAACTCTCCACACTCAAAGTGTTATCTGTCAAATGTAGATGTGTAATTAGATTACTAATGTAAATCATTTATTAAGAAATGATACAATATACACAAAACACAAAAGAATGGTTTGACCAACATTAATGTAAATCAACGAAGGCAGTCACTGCATGCATCCAACACAGAGTCTTATGACCACCCACAAAACCACAACAGAACAAGATATGACTTGTTAATTAATAAGCTTCAGAGGTGCTTTCAGGGTGGATTTTTTTTTTCTCGTTTGGACAGAACGAGGCTCATAGTTTTTTCTTTGTTTTCAGTCTTATGCTAAGCTAAGCTAGCCAGCTGCTGGTTGTAGCTTTATATTTAATGTGCAAACGTGAGAGTGGTACATGTATATTGTTAAGGGCCTGTGTCCACATAGCGGTTTTTACTGGCACAATGTCTTTTTTTCCCCCAATTGTGACAAATAGAGAGAAAGGGCGCCTTTTTTAAAGAGTGCTCTGGCTTTTTTGTGCGGCTAATGCAAGCACTTCTGGTTGGAAATCTCAGAACTTTTCAGAAAGGCTCTGGTGTTGTCACTGCAGCTCCTTGAGCTACCATATAACATGTCTGTCCGAACCCATCACAACAAAGACAGAAGGGAGCAGATCGGACGAAAACGATCACCGTACCCGTTGTGCGCTTGTTGTTGTCCATGTCGTCAACCCTCTGTTAATTTAGCATTACAATAGCTACCTAGCAAACGTTAGCGTCAAGACATACAAACTCAAACCCACATGTAGCACATCATTTAAAAAAAGTGCTGGGAGTGTATTTTTTTGTCTTTTTTTTTTAAAATCAAGCACTGAAATGAAGCAGTCCCCAGCGTCCTGCCACTGCGTTTCTGCTGAAGAAAAATCCTATGTAGACACATGCCTTTCAATTTCAGCTACAATTGAATATATGTCTAATGGTTGTCAAAGGAAATTATCAAAATGATCATTTATACATCAAATATTCAATCCATGTTTCATTAAATTTGTGAAAATCTGTTTTTCTCGCATGCTTCCATGGTTAACAGAGAATCCAAAAATGGCAAATATTTTTGATGAATTGGAGTAAAGGAAGGCCACATTTAACAGTAGCAAAACTATATCAAAATATCTGTTAACAAACTCTCACACAACTCGTGCAGTATAATCCAAGTCTTATTTATACATTCCACGTGCTTGCCCATGCTTGCTACTTGAGTGCAGAAGTGTTTTAAATATATACGGTTTTAGCACAAATGCATGCATGTAAGAAGTACTGATCATTTGACTGGATAAATGAGACTAATTAATATAAAAATAATAATTTTTTGGATGAAGTATTCCTTTAAAGTCCCCCCCCAAAAAAAAAAACAACGCAGTTTTTCAGAAAAGACAGATTTTATGTGTGTAGAAAAATAAGCCAAGGTCGTAAAGTGACCTTTGCCTCTTTCAACACCAGCCTGCATCTTGCCTCTCTGTAACGGTTGTCGATGTTAATATTTTATTTGCCTTCTGAAGAAAAAAACAAACAACACAAATGGAAAAGCAGAGAGAGAGCAACAGGGTGTCCTTTGAAGCAAGCAGATAAATCACAGTTTAACTGAGGGTCGACCCTCTGCTTCTATAACTGGTTATACCCCAGATGATATGATGGTGAAAAATACTGAAAGATTTAGGATGTTTGCTGTGAATTCTATATCAATTATTTAGAGAGTAAATATCACAAGCTTTCTTTTATAAACTAGAAAGCATGTGATGCTACTGACTGGTGAAAAAGCACTATCGTCATGTAGGCCTAACACTGCAAATTAGATATTACATGGACCAAGTTATCTATTCTTTGTGATGTGTCCAGTAGATTACAATAGCTGACTAATTTGTCTATGTTTCCACCATGACCACGAGTTGAAGGCAAGCCTATAGTCTTCCTGGTGACCTTTCACTACTGCAGTTAACACAAAAGACATGAGATTTGCCTGAACAACAACAGGAGTTTGTTGTACAAAAAA
Source organism: Epinephelus cyanopodus (assembly GCA_026686955.1). Classification (NCBI taxonomy): domain Eukaryota; kingdom Metazoa; phylum Chordata; class Actinopteri; order Perciformes; family Serranidae; genus Epinephelus; species Epinephelus cyanopodus. The sequence continues at coordinate 16,683,968 of CM048915.1, read as the reverse complement.
AAAAAAAACTGGCTGCCGTTTGTGTACTGATGACTGGCCTGCAAGACACATGAGGCCACAACAAAAGAAGAGATCTGTCTAGAAAACTGTGCCGTGGTGGTGACAATGCAATGACAAAATCAGCTGTTCCATGGACCGACTCAAAATTCAAGAAAGCTCTTAACGTTGCGGACAAAATATGCAGCAAAGAATGCATCATTTGACTTCATGCTCCATATGCACTTTCTGGGGGGAAGTAGTTTGGAACGCCGCCTAGTTATGTTGCATTTTCAGGCACAGTTCCCAGGATTTTTCAGTGTTCTCCCTCGGACAATGTGTACATTGAACAGGGCAGGAGCACAACAGGCTGTGGGTATCATGTGGAATTGACACAGACTTGACGGATCTAATGCCATCTAGAACTGCTCACAGCTCTCCACACAAGGTCCACAGACAACCAGAGGGGGACAATAGAGAAATTACATAACACTTACCAAATCCAGAGTGATTATGTTATATAATGGACACACTATATTAGCAGTGCAGTATGTTTTTATTTTAACCAAGAGTGACGTGAACTACCACAGCTTAAGTCCTCAAACACATTTTTTAAGAATTTTAGTGCCAAAGAAGTTTGAAATCATGTTTAACCTGCAGCAGGATGATTCAGAACATTCCTGCTGTTATTATACTTCATAATAAAAACCATCTCCCCAAATCAATCAGTGACATACAATAGTGATTTGTGTATTTCTCTCTAATCATGTAATATGAATAATTAATGTAAAAGAAAAGGGTGTGGGTCATGTTTCACTTACAAGGATATTACTACAGCAGGACGGTCAGTATGCAGACATAAAGCTTCTTTAAAGTGAAGCTGAATTACACTTGTAATTTCAAGAATTATAAAGGGTTAAAATAATGCGAAAACCTCAACTCAAAAGCAGCATTTTAAAAAATGACGATACATAGAAATCCTCTCTCAACACTGTTTGTTATCACATTAAAATAACAGCTTTTGGCAGCGTCTGGTTTGGTGGTACTCTCAATCTTGTGGATGGCTGGTCAAATGCAAGTATGTCACGTCAGGATATTTCCAGCACTGCTACAATGGGGTCTAAAAGCAGAAAAGTGTCCGACTATCTAAAATATTAAAGGTCGACTCTTGACCAGAAAGCTCACTTGCTCGCTCTTTCTAGCTGTTGCTACTGCTTTGACAGGCTGCATGAATAACACACGGCTAGATGGAGCAAAACAAAAAAACACCCCAACACTCTCATGTGGTTATTCACAGTCTATGATGTTAATGTATTATGATGAAGCTTTGTTTTGTTGATGTATCCAAAAGTCCCTTAACCTTTTGTGTACGTCTACTTTAGTTAGGCCCTGTTCACACTTAGCATTAAAATGTGTCTTGGATGATATGATGACAAGTGGCGGCTCTAAGTTCATGCGTGAATGCACCCGAAATGTGTTGAGAATTCAAACCAAATTCAGGAGGGACACATAAGCACACATTAAAAGGACCGCTTTGTCATCTTTTTTTGTGTGCAAAGCAGGAAAAACATCCCTGACACAGCTGTATACAATCGTTCTCCCAGTGACAAACAACTTGGATCAGAAGAACAGCCACTGCAGCCACAGTCACCAAGGCTATTTTTTTCTGTTAAGCAACTACAGTTCTGCCACAGCTAAAATCAATTAGAAGCAATGAGGGTCGGATGATTGCTTCTATTTATATGTTGTCCAATCACGGTTACTCAAGATCACCAAAAGACATGCACTATCTGCTTTTTGATATTTAAGCATTGTACTCGTAAGCACTGTCCTCTCAATTTAAATTTGCAGTTGTCAATTTTAATAATGTTTTGGATTTCTCGAAGTAAGTGATGAAGTTAAGCTACTGGTTATCCAAATGTGGTTATTGTCAACTGTTTATGGGTGAATGAACACTATTCATATCAAAATATTTTTATTACTTTCTAATTCAAAAATTCGAATCATCGGTTAGAGGCCCCTCAGTTGACTGAGATTCTTTAAGTCAAGAGGTTGCTTTTTTTGTCGGTGTGCCATATACTGCTAGGGACGTTTGAGTCTCTGGATTTGCTGCAGAGTGAGTACTCCTTGCTTTCATGCTGCTCTTTGGCACAGGCAGCTGCAAACCCAGACCAAGGTGAGTTTGTGACACAGAGGCAGCTGCACGCAGGAAGAGAGCAGCACAACTCCACCTAATGCAGGCTGACGGCGCCCCAGATTAAAACGTCCAAAAACAAATATCTCCATACTGCTGGTCCGTAGTGATCCAAGCGTCCTGGGGTACCAGCGAAAGCACGTAAACACCCGTGAGCGCGGTGCTCAGAGAGCTACAGGCTACAGTGAGGCTAAAAACAGAGTTCAAATGACGTTTTTCCAAACAAGTTTTTTTGTCAGGGCTTCAGGACACTTGGATGACTAAGGACGAGCAGTATGGAGATATTTTGCGGTTTCAATTATGTGTTCTTGGATGTTTTAATCTGGGGAGCCATCAGCCTGCATTAGGTGGAGTTGTGCTGCTACCCACTCTCCCCTTGGATCTCCGCAAGTGTTGTGAGGACTCTAAAACTCCATGGGCACAAGGGTGAGTAGATCATGGCTGAATTTTCTTTTTTGGATGCACTATCTCTGTAAGCTGCCTGCAAGCAGAACTTCCGAAAATACCTGAATAAATATGTTTAATATAAAAAATATAATAATAAATAATAAAATATAATTTAATCTATTTAATAACAAAGTCTTCTTTATTTATAAATTAGCTTACTTTTTAAGTCTGTGTTTTTGTGCTTGGTGCAACAACATCACAGCGCCGTGTCGTGACTCTTTAATATCACAGTCCAAATCATATCCATAAGGTTGTCGACTCTTATGGAGCGCAGAGCAAAGTTTTGGGGGGCAGCCTTATAGAGAAGGGAGATGCAAGGTGTCCAATTCATGGAAAAGAGATGGCTAACTTGTTTGTAATTCACTCATCACTCGTGCTGATTAAAAGGGGCTCAGCGGGTGGACATGCTGCTCCACCAGAAAGATCTCTATCTGTACAGTAGGGTGCAGATTCTTAGTTCTACAAGTAAGTTAGTTAAAATCACCTTAATATTGGTGTAGGAAAAACAATCCCTTTAATCGTCAATATATGATCGGACCCCCAATGCCACAAGTCTATAAGCAACAAAGAAAAACCTGACAATGACACAATCAGCAAATACCTGGGTCTGAGCAGTGCTTTTGTGATTTCCCAAACCTCTCTGAATGACTCTGAACAACTGCAGTGAATGTGAGAACGCTAACTTACAATCAGCTGCAGATTTAATGCACAGACAATGAATCAGATAGCAATATGCATTGATGATATTAACCCTGTATGACTGTCCAAAGGTGCTACATGTTTATAATGGGATTACACAATCCACTGGTCTTTAACTTTGGGGATGTTGCTTTAGGGTGGATATACCCACCAAAGAAGTCAAAACAGGTTATGTATTCTCACACTAAATAGACAGACACACAGTGCCGTTAATATATAAACCAACACTCACCATGTGGGCTTGTGTCTGAGGTGAAGCTCATCCCAGGTTCTGTGGTGGTCTCTGGCTCCACACTGAATAAATCCTCATCAGTGTAATCTGGAGTCGGGGTGTCTGGAGGAATGGCTGTGGTCTTGTTGTTTCCCCCCGCCAGGGTGGGAGGAGGGGGAGGCACAGTGCTCGGTGGTGCCGGAAGGGCATCACTTGGAGCTGGAGATGTGGGAGCAGGGACCGGTAACAAACGCCCGGAGCCATTGGGACCAGCCCCTTGTACGTCCTCCTCCCCAGCTGGGCTTGTGGTTGTTGTTGTTGTTATTGTCGTTACTGGGATGACTACTGCGGGGGCGAGCGTTGTGTGTGGGCCCATGGGGGCTTGCGTGCGTGCAACTGTAAAGTTGAGGGAGGGTGCAGTAGGGGGGTCTGTGGGTTTGGCAGTGATATTCGGAGGGCCTGGAAGGAAGAAGACAGCAAAGTATAATGTATTTTTCACTGTAAGCCATTTAACCTTAAATAAAAAGTCAAGTAAGGAAAGGAATTTGATTGAAGTGAACATGGTTCGTACTTGTGATGGGGACATGATCCTGGGCTGAGGCCCTGAGGGCTACACCGAGCAGCAGGAGCAGGGGACACACACCCATTCTGCCCTACATGGATGAAGCGCAGCAAAAAGGGAAAAGAGGGTATTAGTCAGAAACAGCCTCAAATCTCATTGAATCAATAACAAAAGTTACTGAACCCAAGATCAAGAGATTTGGGGTTTATGTGTTGTATAATCCACTATTTATATTTTTTAATTTTCTATCCTAATCCCACATGCTCATTTTTGGAAGGTAATACTCTTACATTTGAAATGAAAATGAAATACTTGCATAATGTTGCGCGTGATACGTGCTGCTTACCTGAAGAAGCGAAGTTGGCATCAATCACTCATTCGCACAGTGTGGTCCTACAACAAACAGAAGACATCACTGTTATATTCTTGTGCTTTAACGGTCTTTAAAATAATATAGCATTTATTTGCTATATCTCACTCCATGCAAATTGTTTTTTCAAGATCAGTATCAAGATGAATAAACAGGACAGCATTATTCTGTGACAGAAATATGTGGTCTAATCAGAGACACAGGTGTGGAGATAGCATGCTGGCTACTTTCCCTAAAATTATTTACGAGGGCAATTCAATATTCATTCAATATTTAATAATATCCAGTAGAATCATACCATGGTAATGTCATTATAAACTTTTTTCTTTTTTTTAACAAATGTTTTTGTACAAAATTGATGATAAAACTGCAGTTTCATTCATAGAAACAAAAAATGTGTTATTGTTGCATTGAATTCAACCATATCGCCCAGCTCTTCTCTTTTTGCAACATTTTAAAAATGTGTTATGTGTGTTAAATGTGATGCACTCGTCACCAGGAGCATGACCAAAACAGAATTAGTGTCACAGCTAAATTCCTGCAGTGACAATGAATCAGCACTGAGGATGCTCCTCACCCACTGATATGGAGAAGACCAAGTGGAAGCCAGAGGATAGACAGACTTGGAGAAAGCATGACGGCGGCTGGGAGGTCAGCCTGGCTCACTGTTAGTCCTCTGTGTAATCCCAGAGGCCAACAAGGCCGTTGTCTCCCTGACTGAACTGTGATAATCTCTGGACCTAATCCCTTGGTCTTGACCCTGGAATAATCCAGCCCGTCTGCCTCTGTTTACACAGAGCCCTTCAGCACTGCAGTGAGCCAAACACTGCGGCGCTACCACACACACAAACCGATGCTTTACATCAGAGATTATTGCATCAGTGGGCAGAGGATAAATTGGGTGCTAAAAGCTTTAATAGTGCCAGTTGCCAATCCTCTGGTGTTTTGAACTGAGCTCATTCACTGCAGTGCTTACACTCTGGTTTTAGCAGAGCGCTGTTTGGCGCTGACTACAGCCTGAAATGGGGCATGACGAACAAGTTATGTTGTCAATGAGGATGCTATTAACCTACAAATCCAATTGTTGCTATCCCTCTCTATCTGTCACCCATCCATGCATCCATTTAACCTGCAAATGTCTGCTTCCAAAAAACCATTCATGCTTCCAGAAAAATAGACAATGGGACAAACTAGGCAGATTTTATCAACATCTATCGGTGCGCACTACCATTACACTTTTTAAAAGAGAAATAAAAGCAGGATGTGCTTTGTTCTTTTCAGGCGTTTTTATACATGACGTGGGCTTGCATCACATTCATCTCTCTTTACATTACAGCTGGCTGCGTCTGATTGTCTCTAGGGCTGCTGCGTATGATTATTTCATTATCAATTAATCTGCAGATTATTTTCTCAATTAACTCATGAGTAGTTTTGTCTATAAGATGTTAGAAAATGGTGAGAAATGTCCAGCAGTTTCCCAGAGCCCCAACGTGACGTCCTCAACAGATGTTCAGTTAACACCTGTCAATGACCGATAAAACAAGCAAATATTCACATACAAGTGATCTTTTTAAAGAGATATCAGCATATGAATGCAGAATCTGTAGACACAGGACAAGATTTTGGTATTGGAAACATTCTGGTTTTGTTTGTAGTCAGAGTGGTATTGACCAATTATGGTTAAGTGACATGTTAACAACTGATGTGGCGAGGCGGAATGCATTGGCCGAAATGCAATCTTGAAACCCATCACCTACAGTCTGATGACGATTTGGCTTTGTACAAGCTTATCTTAAAGTTTCTCTGTTTTCATATACATTCATAGAGATTAGCTGAAATTAGCCTTGGCCCGGATATCTACTTGCTACACGAACTCCTGAAATATTGGCCACAGCCCCAGAGGCTTATCAGCGTCAGGCTGACACCTGATGGGTTCCAAAACTGATATACGAGAAGCTGGAAATACAGAAATTTGGCTCTTTTTTCCCCAATAGAAAACTACAAAAAAAATGTATTTGATGATTGATTACCAAAATTGTTATTTTTTTGTCAATCAACTCAATAATTCATCAAATAATTGTTACAGCACTAATTATGTCCAACCATCTCAAAAACACCCTTTACACACTCAGGGCACCTTTCACAGTTATTGAGATATAGATATGTTGTTGGTACCATAAATTCATATAATATTAGATACTTTAATTCTGACAGATGTGACCAAAAAAGCAGCACACACCATGGTCGCACGTGTCTTCCTGTACAATTTGTCCAGACTACTGTGAAGTCATATTTAAGTGCATGTTGGTTCCTTCCTTTCATGTTGGGTCATATAGACATAGAACAAATCCCGTGCTAACCTAAAAACCACATCACAATTAGGGCTGCACAATATATTGTTGTTGTTTTTGTTTTGTTTTGTTTTTTAAATAGTCACCGCAGTGTCAACTTGCACGATAAACACATTGCAAAAGATGTGATGTCATCCTTTTTTGTCGGTGCCTTTTGTGTTCAATTTAATGTTCAATTTGTTCAACAGAAAAAAGTTGGAAATAATATCCTTTCATTTTTAAATTCAACAAACAATTCATTGTGTTGTAGCAGAAAAATGAAGGTAGCAGAAAGGCTGAGTACACTTAATTATCAGTTTATCGTATCGTTATCGCAATATTCAACGAAGTTATCAGAGATCGCCTACTTTCCTAATATCTTACAGCCCTAATCACAACCCTAAACCCTAACCTCTTCTACCCTCTCCTTCTGTACTCATTAAAGGGAGTGACTCAGCTATAATGGGCAAGCTCAGTGATCTGCACTACTTAGTGTGAATTTGCATTGTAGGTATCTGCGTATTAGGCTAAGACATGACAGACGAAGGCAGGTATGCTCAAGTCAACCGTTTTCTTAATGAAGCATGACTCATTGTTTTCTACCCAGAGAGGCTGGATGATGTGTCACTGTGTTGGTGGAAGTGATATAAGCTGGTCCTGTTGCTAACCTTCACTTCACAGATGCTGCAGGAGCCTGAGAGGATTTTATCTAGAGACTGTAGACCCAGGAGGACAACTCCCTAGAGATGCATCTTAATGTGTTTTGGCCTCCTGAGAAGCAGCAGTCTTCCTGTGTGTGTGTGTGTGTGTGTGTGTGTGTGTGTGTGTGTGTGTGTGTGAATGCATGCAATTCTTTTTTCAACAGACTTATGTGTTGGTCGGGGACATCATTAATTTAAGAGGTACTGGGCAAGTGCTTCTATTTGTGCCACTTTTAGGGTTTGTGCTGTCACTGCTCTCTATTAAGAAGATATTCTGGGTGGTGGGTTGCTGTAATTCACATTCAAATGATGGAAGATGCAGGAGACACTACAGACTAACTATTGGTTCCCATTATTTGGCTTTATGTGTCATCACATTAGTAGGACATTACCATTTAAGTAAATCACTCTTGTGTAGTGTCCTGATCAAGCTCTAATAATATTCCTACAATGGCTAATAAACAATTTAAAGCTGAGCCGTTTGCCATTGCAACATCTTAGTTGCCAGGCCAGGACATCCATCTTCTCAAAAGAACGAAGAAAATGGCTCACTACTTAATCTAATTGATTTGATCTCATGTTTCATAAACAGGTTTAATTGATAAAGCGCTTTTTATCTTTAGTCCCCATTCCAGCCTCCTTCTCTGTGATACAGTCAAATGTTAAAAAAAGAGAGATAGAGTAAATATCTTTCCAACAGTTTCATCACGCTATTCCCTGCAGAGGAAACATGTGCATGGCCATCTATTAGTGAATGAATGTACTCAAAAGGTAGTCATGCAGCTCATGCTCTCCTGACTTTGGGCTTGTGTTGTGCAACCATGTGAATATTTCTCAGACAAAGAAGAGCACATAGAGCAATCCACTTGGATAAGCTGCCCTGTGGCAAAGTGCAAAATTGCCACAGCTTTCTTAAGACTATGACGAGCAACAAGCAACAAAAATCAATACTTAGACTGGAGGGAATAAGAAACACACAACACAAAAAAATATGACAAGACATTTGCCTCCTTTTTGAGGGAAATCAAAATTCACTATAGCTTCTCTGTTTTTCCTCCCTTATTTCCCCTTACTAATATTTAAAGCTTACTTGCAGTATCAGAACCTACTGCCCTAGCTTGGATTACACTGGAATGACAACAGGACTTGGGGTCGAACCTTAATACCAGTTTAGAAACAACCAAAATCTGTCTATAGCATTGAGAATCAAAAAATGCTAGTCAGATTCTTGTTTGCTTAGTCCATGATCATATATCTCCTATTCTATACTGTGATTGTTTTTAACCTTTGATGGCATGATTTCCCAACAAAGTTATTTATTTATAAGACTGAATTGCCATGATGTAGGGCTCGGTGATATGGCTTAAAACCATTGCAATGTTTTAAGGCTATATCATGATACACTATATATATCTTGATATTTTGAAATCTCCTCAAAACTACTATTGACTACTAAAATACAAAATTGTTAAATGAGCTACAATCACAGTTACATTAAATTAAGTAGTTACTGTCATAATAGAGTGCTATTATAATAAAAGTAAGTAAAAAACTTACAATAAAATTTAAGTACTGTAATAAAGTACTGTAATAATGAAGCTAAATTAAGCATTGTTATAATTAAATAAATAAAAGTTGTTTCCGCTGCACCTTCAAATGTGAGGATTTATTCACTGTGAGCTGGAAACACACTAACAGCCCTCCAGTTCATGTATAAATAGTATCTGCAAGTCCCACTGGTGCTCCATGGTCACAAATCCAACTAAATAGTCACAGTCTGGAGCCATGCAGATACAAAAACACAAGCTTCGTCGGCTCACACTATCATTAAACTTATCAAGTTAAACTTTTACTGTGGCGCAGTTCAACGTGATGATTTTTTCACTGTTGGCTGGAAATAAATGAACAGCTCTCCAGTCCATACATTTCTAACATTTCCAAGTTGCGGTGGTGCTCCGTGGTCACAAAATGCGACTAAATAGTCGCAGTCTGGTGCCCTGCAGATGCGGCACACTCTTTGCCTGCTCACACACTATTGCTCCCGTGAAAGCCGCCTAAAAAAATTAATAACAGTTTAAGCATATGCTATATTTGGAATACTTTCACTGCTTAACCTTACACACTAAGTGATCGCGGCTGTGGTAGACCATAGGGGTGAGTCTGTATACACGTTAACACATGTTATGAAAAATAAGTACACGAAAAACGTTTTTTTAGGGGGGGGTGACCAACTGTGATAGACTGAATATGACAAGAAATGGTGTGAGACCGGGTTTGGCAACAGGTCAGTAGCCTACGTGCTCCGTTCTATTAAAACAGCACGTTTGTTAAGGGGGTCGTTCGCCAGTGGGCTACAATGAGTACCAGGCCATCAAATCACAGCACCCGCGGTGAGAGGACACGGAATTGTTTACGCTTTTACACACGGCTCGGTGAACTGGCTCACATGACTCATGCTACGGACAGACGGATGAGCCACGCATCTCGATGCTGCTTAAAAACAGAGTGAATAACTGTCAGACCAGTGTATTGATGTAATTGGCTGCAGCCCTAACTGGTAAAGGCAATTTTATCTATAGAGTACATTTCATTACATGCAAACTTAAAGTGCTTTACAGTGAAAGACAACATATAGAGGACAACACAAGAACATACGTCAACTCTAATCTTATAATCTGGCCTAATCTTTAATATTCTCAAATCTAATCATGTAAAACAACATATTGAACTTTGAAACCTTTCTTATTTTGTCTGCCAAAGTCGTTATCGTTGAGCAGAACCCGATGCTTAATGTGCATGCGAGTGGTGAGCCCAACCAGCTAATGAAGACAGTTGCTTCTCTGCCTGTGGCCAACTGCAGACCTCATAGGAGTGCAATCACACAGTTGTGAAAGGGCTGGGCTGTTCCCATGCCATTTCATTCACACAGTGAAAGGAACACTTATAGGTAGAATATAAAGGAAGTCCAATTACATCTCCATGACAACCAAAGGCCAAGACTTAAGATCAATGCAAGGTAGTCATTTAATATGGAGAGTTCCCACCCAAGTCTGTGGATTTCACTTGTGCTTTTGTATTTACCTGTGACCCGAGGTGAAGTAATAAGTATCTTTTCCGACTGCACGGACATGAATTAATGGATAGCTAAAGACGAAGACAGGTTTTACAAAAGGGATCTCTCGGGGGAAGAAAATACTTCACCCTGAGAGTGGAATCCTTAATGGCTGCAGCTGTTTCCTCAGTTTATTATGTGTTGTTTGATCTAGATTTAGCAGAATCCCAATGTGGCCAAACAAATACAACTACTATCACTGTGGGAATCCTCTGTGTTTAGTATTATTCTTCAAATCAACAAATCTTATTAATAATTCAAAGGGGATGCCCCTCGGCAAATGAGTGAGCTGGAAAACCAACAGACACAAACCCCACAAGCCTTGCTGACATGACACTAGCAGTGGTGGTTAAGGGGACTTTACCATTCATGCAGAGAAATATTTCCCTCTGGCTTTCTACAAGGCATCCTGCTTCTCTAGCCGCTGCAGCGCTAGATAATGCTTGTCTGTCTGTCTCCATTCATGGCATATTAATACTGTTTCTATGTCTTGAGAGCGGGGGGGGGGTGGCAGGCAACAGGAATACTGTGAATGCTTCTCTTCACGGGAGACTGAAGTAGGCCTAACCCAGGGCCGCTAGGACTCTTGCTCCCTAACAGACCACAGATTATATGTCCCCAGTGCCACATACAACAGCCACAATCCTCTGGACTTCCCTTTCTGAGGGATAATACTCCCTGCTGGTGTGGTTTGTGTTCCTGTTGGCTTCATTCACGGGCTGGTGAGTTGATGAAAAGACGAAGAGAAGCCGGGGATTACTATTCTGGCTAATCATATGGGCAAGAGTGACCGCTGTGTCTGTTATTAAGCCTGTAATGATGATTTGGTTCCATCAGGCTGGAAGGAGCACGAAAACTCACTTGTTTCAATGAGTGAAAGTGGTGAGTCAGTGAAGCTCTGCTCTGTGTCTGCGTCGTTGTGGGGTTTCTCACAGAGCATGCCAGGGGCCTCTCAAGCTTTCCCACATTGGACACAGAGAGGATGTGGAGGCGCAAAGCATGGCCTCCCCACAGAAGCCACTGTGACCTTGAAGCGTGGTGTGGGGCCAAGCGGCCAGCTTAAGGGCCACAATGAAATCTGATTCACTGTCACTTCTGCCATTTGAAACTGAACACTAAAACTGATTCAACATCCAGCATGTAGCTAAGGCTGGGGATTTAATTTTAATACTTTTAGGTACTGACCAAAATGTGTGTGTAGCACCAAGTGCCAAAAAGTTTCAAGTTGGGCTGCACAATATATTGTTTCTTTACTGTCATTGTGATGTCAACTTGCATGATAAAGACATCTTGAAAAACTGCAATGCTGCACTCAGGGATTTTTGGAGTTAGCTGAAAGAGAGTATAGGTAGAAAACTACACTTAAAAATGTAACTATGATTCTTTTTATATTGGTGCCTTTTGTGCTCAGTTCAATGTTCAGTTTGTTCAATTAAAAAAAGTTGGGAATAATTTCCGTTCATATTTTTAATTCAACAAGCAATTTGTTAAAGCAGTATACTGAAAGCAGGGAGGCAGAAGTGAGTACACTTTAATATGTGTTTATTTATGTAATGTTATCGTGATATTCAACAACATTATCTCAGATCACATATATTCCTCACATCCTGCAGCACAAGTCTCTGCCTGGTCAGGCTCCTCATCTTGTCGACTTATTCTTTGATCAATGCCTGATTGTGACAGTTACAGACATGTAGAGCTGCTGGTGGTTAGACCACACATTTAACATTTAAGAAATGTGCTTCCTTTGTTCAAGTGAACAAAGGAAAGTGAATTTAGTTTCAAAAACCTAAGTGTAAAGGATTAAAAAAGTCCTTAAGTAATGAAAGTGATACTACACTGTAAAAATACAGTTACAACAAAGAATTTCTATTTTATAAATTATTACTTTAGTAAAAATACAAAGGTATTCTGTACAAGATCAGTGGTGTAGTGGAGGGTACACTCAGGTATACGGGGTATATGCCACTGAATCCCCCTACTTTATGCCCACTTCCTCATCGGTAACCTACCTACGTACCTAGCAGTACACCCACCTTTTCAACTACCACTACACCACTGTACAAGATGTACTTGAAGTATAAGAACTCAAAGTACTGAATACAGAACAATGTGTGTTTCCTACTTTATATTAAATTACTGAATGAATATGAGGGATTTTTTCAGGTGTGAGTAGCATTTTGCTGTTACAGTTGACTGTTTTATACACTGTTGGGTAGATAATTTTATATCAATAGGCCCATTTCCACTGAAGAAGTTCCTGGTACTATTTGGGGGGCAGGAACTTTACAGGTACGTTCTCTCGCTCAGCCTTCTCAAACGCCGTGTCTCCACTGAGAGGGCGGAGTAGGAGGAAGGTTCCTGTAAAGTTACTGGGCTCTGGATGTGACGTAATCGTTGCACTACCATTGTGACCGGGGTGAGTTTTAAAAATGCCGCCTATTTTGTCGCTTTCTGTTGACGTCACGTCCTGCCTTGAGTATATCCAATCAGTACCAAGTAAATCCAAAGTACCACCCAGGAGTTTTTCGGGGGCCGTTCTGAGTACCTACTCCAAGGTAGGGACTTGTTTAACCCCTGTAAAAGTTCTGGAACTCTGTCCTTCGGGGGTGGTTCCTGCGGTGGAGACACGCACCAAAGGCCCCGGCCCTGTAAAATTACCCCAAAGTTCCTGTGGTGAAAACGGGCCTAATGCCTCATATCATATAAGCTGGGTGATATTGAGAAAATCAAATATCACAATACTTTTGACCAATTACCTTCATATCGATAATGTGACTATACTGGTGACTTTTTGCTGGTGCATTCACAAAATATTTATTTCACAATGAGAATGTTTTGATAAATAATCATCAGTAATTTAGATGTAATGACTCAGTGGGTAAAGGTGAGTAACAGAGCAGCTAGGACAGTTTGGTAGGTTCACATATTTACATCATTTTTACTGTATTGCACCCTTTAAAACCAGGAAAACGCAACACTTACATTATTAGATATTAGAATATCCTAAATTTAAGACAATATCTAGTCACATTCCACTGATCTATTGCCCTGCCCTACTTCAGATGTTTTTAAATAAGTTCTTAACTTGTAAAATAAGTATCTAATACCTGACAAATGATGTGGTGGAGTAAAAGGTACAGTAATTACTTTTGAAATGTAGTAGTGTACAAGTATAAAGTGGCAATAAGAGTGAGTAAGTAAGTAGTAAAGTGCTTGAGTAAATGTACTTTGATACATTTGCCTACTAACATCGAAACATTTCCAATTATATCCAACAATAGATGCAGCAGCAAAACAGACAGGTGGCGCTGCTTAACAGCTTTGCATCACTTTGTTTTGGTCATTTAGGTTCTCTAACAGAGGCCCCTTTTACACGGCCCCCTCAAGGCGGGAGTCTGTGTAGGTCTGTGTAAACAGAACAACCAGCAGGACGGGACCATAGACAAGATGGGTGTGACGTTTTGACAACATGTTGTGCATGATCCACTGTGGGAGACTGAATAAGAAACAGCTTATAGTTGTTAGCAGCTAACTCAAAGAAGAAGAACAGAAGCTAAAAATGTCCGCAAATTGGGAAAACATTAAGGTGACGAGATCAGCAGCCTATAACAGGGACAGGAAAATGATTGTTATTGCCATGTTAATGCCACTGTAAAGTGCTGCCCGATACATATGTTACATGTCACGCTAGAGGCCATGTTACAGGTCACGCCCGTCCTGTCCTGTTTTGCCTCTGTGATGCCGGCATGCTGTGTAAAACCACACACTGAGTGCATGATGCCACCGTTGTTTGGTTCTGTGTAAAACTACACAGGCAGCATAAAGAAGGGACTTTGTTCGCAATCTCTGTGTAAAAAGGACTAATGGGAACCCAGAGTCAAGGTCCTCATATCTGAAGTGACCATCCTGCTGTACTCGTTCCCTCCTCTTCCTCTGGAAGATAAGAAGTCTATCCAAGATGAAGAGACAATCATCTGAGACTTCACATCACAGCAGTGTCATGACATCGCTTCTCCAAAAACCCGTTTTCCTCCACGCCCATCTGTAGGTGGTGCATTCAAAGACTACTCAGGCTTGCTAACATGCTCTTTGGACATTTTTTCACAGCAGGGCAAGAAAGGTCTTGCCGGCTTGAAGGCCGATGCCAAGGGCAAATCTAAATATTTATAACTGCAGCTCTCAGCTGGTTTTGAATCCGACCTAAATTTGACCTCGGCTATGAAGGCATTGTTTAAAAAGGGACATCAAAGTTTTTTCTCTGTGAGGAAAAACTGACTAGTGGACAATAACATGATGTGATTGAAAGCATTGTTTTACTCATAATTTCTGCTTTTCATTAACAAAATGACACAAAGATTCCCACAAAACAGGGAATGGAGGACACATTAATATGGCTGTCTAAGTTGATTAGATGTGTAGTAATTAAAGAATTTATGTATCTCTAGTTACAGTATAGCCCAGCCTAGTGTAATCCTCTATGTGTAGGAGTGGTAATATACTGTTTCAGCCAAACTCAGCTCCCCCTCACTCACAACTCCACATTAAGGGCCATTATCCCACCTTATGGTGACAGCAACACAGGAATAAGGAGGTAGCAGCCAAATTCTGAACGAC
Source organism: Epinephelus cyanopodus (assembly GCA_026686955.1). Taxonomy (NCBI): domain Eukaryota; kingdom Metazoa; phylum Chordata; class Actinopteri; order Perciformes; family Serranidae; genus Epinephelus; species Epinephelus cyanopodus. The sequence continues at coordinate 16,668,749 of CM048915.1, read as the reverse complement.
CTGGATGGCACATGAGTTTACAAGATCACAAGAGACTTCGCACACATCCAAAATACTTCTTGAATACAAAATCCCACCCAGTCTTTGAAGTCCTCTGCAAAGAAATACACTCCTATGAATATCCATGGCAGCCATGGGGAACCAGAAACATCAATCATCCCACATCAGGAGGATGTAAAACAAAGATTTACTCAATAATCTGAGGGGATTACATAATTACTACTCCGGAACTACAGAGGGACAGAATAAAGCTGGGTGACTCTGGATGAAGTCTTCCAAGTAAGGCAAGACAATGCATTTAGGAATGTTTAGTCATCACACAGGTTTATTTCCTGCTTTTGTGAAATAAATGTCACTGAGACCAAATGACATTTCACCTTAAAACACACTCCGTAACGCCTCACAATCCTCTAAATGCAGTTGTGTTTATCCTGTTAGAGGCAGAATTACAGTGCTCTTCCACAGAAAATACGCAGGCCCACAGGTGGAAACAAAAATATACCTCCCGCCCCACCCAAAGAGCCAACTCATTATATTGTGTCAGCACCCTGAAATTGTGAAATTTCACAACACGGAGGTAATTTCACAGATCCCACCCGTCGAAACTTCACGCAAAGTTCCAACACGGCGATTTCAAGCTATACTTTATTCTTATTTTTAGAAACTAGGCCAATCATGAAAAGTGTGGTGTGAGGATCACTCAAGTTCCTGTGCTGAAACCCTTTCAGGATCCCAACACAGAAATAACTCCCTTTTCTTAAAATAGGTTGAAGAAGATATGGACAGAGCGAGCAAGATGATAACAGCTCTGCCTTTTTTTTCTCCTCACACAGTCTGACTTTCCTGAGCTGGGGCTGTTTGACAACCATGGTTCAACAGCATTTTGAGAGAACAAGTCCAGGCCTGACAAACAGAGGTCAGGTAGGCCTGCTGGTGCACAAAGAGGAGTCATATAAGTTTGCAGGAGGTGCAGCTTAAGTTTTTTGCACTTGGATGGTCCGAACATGACATGGCGACCTCGGTGAGGTGGAAAGCGTGCTGTGAAAAGGCACAGAGGTATGGTGGATATGTGCTGCAGCTCCGGAACAGACGTGATGAGTCAAGCTCCAGGCAGACATAGCAAAGGCTTTGTCAGATATGTCAGAGCCATGCCTCCTCATTCTGGATGATGCTTATCCCTGCTTCCTTGTAGTTGATGTTTTTCTCAAATTAGGCAGCAACTGTTGTATTAAAGCCTATTTTTTTTATCTAATCGTAAACATTTCCATGACAAAACCAAGCCATTAAAGGAGCAGTGTGTAAGATTTAGGGGGATTCAGTGGCATCTAGCTGTTAGGATTGCAGACTGTAACCAGCTGAAACTTCTCCCAGTTAGGATTCCTTCAGTAGAGTTTTACTAGAAGCCGAATTATCCGCGGAGGTCTCTTCCTCTCCAGAACAAATAGACCAGGTAATAAAAATTGGTAAAAACACAGAATAAAGCGGTTTCCCATTACAAATCAGTGTTTCTCCAATGCTGTTTGACACGTCCCAGGGGGGCAGCTGGCCTAGCACCTGCTAATTTCTGCTCACCTTTTTTCTCTGACAACTTAAGCTCCAGATGTTCAGGAGGTTTTTACCAGGAGCTTGATTATCTGCAAAGGTCTCTTCCTCTGCAAAACAAACCGACCTGGTGATTTATACCGGTAAAAACACTGACTAAACAGTTTCACGTTACAAATCAGTGTTTCTCTGACACAGAGGGGCGGCTAGCCAAGCACTAATGTGTGCCCACCTTTATTTTCTGATAGGCTATCTTAGATCCAGATGTTCAGAGGTCTCTTCCTCTCTAAAACAAACAAACCCGCTGAATTAAACCTGTAACACTGAATAAAGCAGTTTAACGCTTTAAAAAAATCATTGTTTCTCCAATGCTCTCGTCCTGAAGGGGCTGATGCAATAACGTGAATGGCCCTTTTTAGTGCCAGTGTTTGGTTTGTCCTTTAGGGCTACTGTAGATTTACAGCATGGTGGACTCTGTGGACAAGGACCCACTGCCAATACAGATATAAACAGCTCAATCTAAAGTGTCAAAAGCATATAGATTCCTATGTTCATGTGATCATACACTGAAGAAAACATACTTCTGCCAATGTATCCCCATATACCCTAAACACTGGACCTTTCAAGTAGTAATCCCTGTCCTGATGAGCATGTGTAATCATAAACTGCAGTGGAAGTTAAAGTAATGCATTAAAAAAAACAAACCTCAACACCCACCAGATTGAAATGGTATGCTCGGTTACACCCAACGTTCAGAAAAGAGAGGAGAAAATTAATCATTAGAAAAAAAAAAAAACTTTGGGAGAGGTTGTAAAGGGGAATGCACTCTTGTGAGACTCCATGTCAGAGTGCAGGAGAAGAAACACAAAGCAGCCGCTGTGATTTGACAGAGCATACATGTTAATGTTGGGGCGACCTAATTCCTGTTGTGGGTCGCGTGAAGCCCCCCTGCTCCTCCACCCACCCACCCAGCCAGTCATCCAGCCAGCTCCCCACCCTCTGTGAACGTGTAATAACAAAGCGTTGATCAATAAAGTGTACTTTCCAGTGAGGCAGCACAGACCTGGAGCCCCTCTTTGTTCCACTGCCAGCGCAACAGCATCCGAGCAGGATCAACAACAGCCTCTGACTTCTAAAATGTTGTCGCACTCATCTGTAAGCCCCCTTTTCTTGAGAGCCCCCTTCGCCAAAAAAAAAATTCCCTCCCTGCCTCCGAGCTACTTCTGAAATGTTGAAGCGTTACAGCAACTATTAAACGCAGCCGTGCTCCCTGCACAAACCCGGGCTTCACTCCGCCGTGACACAGGTACCCTGTAACGTGTCCCGCGCGGCTCAGTGTGGGGGACAAAGTGCTTGTTTGTGGGTGACACAATGTTACAGCGGGAGGAAACATGCTGCTACAGCGACATTGTAACAAGTGTGACTCGGGCTTTGCGCAACAAAAACAAGCAAACTCACCACAACTCCTGTAGCGCCCAGAGGAAACCCGAGGTGGGGTGTGGGAGAGAAACCAGAGCCAAACAGGAATTTATCCTCTCCTTCTCTTCCACGTTTTTCAACCCCGGCCCCTGTCTCCACACCCCAGGAACCGAGAGTGTGAGCGGGGTGGGGGGACCTGGGTGATAGCAGAGGAGGGAAGCACGATCTGGGACACACAGCCAACACTTCACAGTCAGTTTAGCTGCTAAATCCAGGCGAGGACGGCACCCCCGCTTAAAATCCTCGATTCGTCCTAACTTATCGTCCCGTCCGAGTGTACTTTCTTGGCCTTCCTGGGTGTTAAATCCCACGGTTTATCCGCTGTATCCGGGCGCGTCGGCCGACTATTCTAGTCCGCCATGTTGTGTGTCTGTCTGCATAGGAAGAATGGGAAGCGAGCAGCAAATTCCCAGGCCAGGCCCCGTCTCTTCTCCACACTGTTTCTGCACAGCCCGCAGCGACACCTGCTGGCCGAGCTGGAGCCTGCACGGTGCAGCCTCAGGCACTGAGTCACTGCAGCGGGCAGGATTCATACACTGAAGCTTGAAGGGACTGTTCTTCACTTGTCAGAGGAGAGGGTGGCTGGGGTGTGACCTGTTTTTTTATTTTTTATTTTCATCTTGACCCTCCCTAAAACTACAAATATTTTTCTGGGAGCCTGTCTGAGCGATCGAGGGAAAATGCCTGACCCTCCTTCCACCATAAATAGGCTCTTCTTCTATATTGAGTGTCTGAAATCAACTTGACTCACCAGCCAAGCATATTTATACTGGCCAAAATATAATTTGCCTTTTATTATGTCACATAGTACATTTCACAATGCCCTCTTATCTCAGTGGTTAGCACTGTCGCCTCACAGCAAAAGGGTTCCTGGTTCAAACTCCAGGGTGTGGGAGCCCTTCTGTGTAGAGTTTGCATGTTCCCCTCGTGTCAGCGTGGGTTTTCTCCAGGTACTCCGGCTTCCTCCCACAGTCCAAAGACATGCAGGTTAATTGGTGACTCTAAATTGGCCGTGGGTGTGAATGTGAGTGTGAATGGTTGTCTGTCTCGTCAGCCCTGTGATAGTCTGGCGACCTGTCCAGGATGTACCCTGCCTCTCAGCTGGGATAAACTCCAGCACCCCCACGACCCCCAACAGGATAAGCGGTTACGGAAAATGAATGAATGAATGTTGTATACAAACTTAAAGTAGAGGCCACAGCATAATCTCAAGCAAAATGATTTTATTTACCAACTCATCACCTCAGCCTCTGCATGTGGGTAATTTCCCTCTGCTAAGCAGTGATGCAGTGTGTATATCTTGGGCTTTTATTGTGAAAGGTAAGAACAGAAGCAGCATTGACAGTGTGGGAGGCAATAAAGAGTTTGCCATCTTGGTTTAGGCTACAGAGCCTCCTTGTTATTATTTTATTACCATCATAAGTATGGGGGCAACTTATAACTCTCACTTTAGCCTAATGGAAGCTAGCAGCAGTCTGATGTTTAATGATATTCTAGCAGATCAGCTGGTGTACCATACTTTAAACAATGCTGCAAAGCTAGGAGTGTTCGCGATGATCAGGTTGTGGTACCATTAAGACACGCATAAAAATATACCTGCAGTGTGTGTATCTATGAAACTCCAACACACACCTGAATATCACCAAAACACAGTAGAGACTCTCAGCGTAGATTTTTATTACATGACTATTTTGGTACAAACATTTTCCCGCCAGTGTGGCAGGTAGCACTCTGAGATTTACCCGCCAATCGGATAATCTACCTGCATTTGGTGCTTGGCAGGTGTTAATGTCGGACTTTGTCTATATTCACAGCAGACTAAAGCACTGGAGCCAATGCAACGAGCAGACAGCACAGTATGACAGTTTTTACAGTTATATGATCAACAAATAAATTCTGATGTGTTTCTATCGATAAAGAAAAAACTTTACTGATCCCCTGGTGGAGTTCACAAGCTACCCAGCAGTATAAACAGAAATAAATAATGCATCAGTAATTATAATATTGAATAATGAGTACCTTTCTTTCTGTATTAAAGGTATATTTCAGCTCTAATACTACCGCACTTTACTTTAAGTGAACTTTGAAATGCAGGACTTACAACAGAGTATTTCTATACTGTGATGCTGTTCTTTTAAAAACTGACTCAGTGTCAGTGTCTGTTTCTGTTTCTCAACCCACCAACTAAAAAAACTTTCATACATGTCCAATTTATTTTAATATATAACATATTTAATATATGTATACATAAAGCTCCCCAAAAACTAGATAATTTTTTATTTTTTAATTTTTTTGGCTGAATCTGATACAGTTGCATTTGTAGTTATATTAATTAATGTGTGTCCCCTGTGTCAATAAATGAATTAAGTATAGGGCGCACTGAATACCATTACGTTTAAAAGTTGGCTTGTGGTCCATACCAAAGTGTCACATTCATAAATAAAGTTATGAATTTATTGCAAACATACCATGTTATTGATCTAAACTCAAGAAAAAAGGTTGAACCATAACAATCTTAAATAATAAAGAATAAGAGTTTCATGAATGGAGGCTTGCAACAGACAAAATTTAGAAAAAGGTTATTAGTAAAGTCAAAATATAACTATGAACATCAATAAATAGTATCATCCAACTACTTGTATGTTAGAAAAAGCATCAAACTTAACACTGTTATGTTCTATCTAACACTTTTATTAATGGATATATTCAGTAACATTTTTGACTTGTTTGATCAACTTTTAATACATACTGTCAGTTTGGAGGTGCTATATAGGAAAGGCTTACCACTGAAAAGTCAATATAAATGGCTCAATGTGTTAAGTAAGATGATGATTTTAATGGTTAAGTTTTACTACCATTTCAACAAATAATTTAGTAATAGTAAACTGAAGACATCTGTGTTTTAGACTGTTGGTTGGACCAAACTGGCAATTTGGTTTTGGTTTGGGAAGAATTTTTCTGAAATTTTATAACACATATAAACAGATTAAAAATAATTATAATTAAGTCTATGAACATTGTGCACTGGAGTGAAAGACCAGTGCAGATATGGTGGATTTTGTTGTTTCTTTTTCTCTACTTATTCTTTTGGATCAGGATCATAACTGTCTAACAAAGCCAGACACTCTTATAATCATTTTTATAGACTCTGCAGTCCACCTGACGTGCATATGTTCAGACATATGGGGATGCGTGCTGACTGAGCCACCAGCAGTCATGATAAACTTTTCATAACCCTTAATACTACATCAGTCTCACGTTCACGCAAGGATTTTGCACACATGATGTTATATCTCATTTATTATGTATATCATCTTAAATGAAGAAGCAATGAAGCTAGAAGTTGAAGTTAATAAATAATATGAAAGCATACATACATCATATTCTGATTGATGGTTAATGACCAGACATAAAACCATTAACTTACAAGATCTTGGCAGAGTGCCAGTGTTACAGTATGGAAACATGTTTTGTGCCGATTTTAAGACTTTGCATGTTCAACTTGTATTCTTTCTGCCTTCAGTGTCCACGTTATGATATGCTCAACTGCAAACCAGAGTTTGTGGATATAGCTGCACATTTCATCTGCACCACACTGTGTTTATGTTGGAAAATGTGTGTTGTTGCTGGAGTACACTGTAGGCGTACAATCAGTCAATCAAGAGATCAGCTTTACAGGATGTAAATTAAAAAAGCGTGTGCGTGTCTCAGCAGCTGACAGATTTGCAAATACAAAGCTTAGACTGCCAGGTTAGCAATGACAGCTCGGGTGAACTCGTCGCTTGTGGCGTAGCCCCCCAGGTCTCCAGTGCGCACCTGTTGCAAACATAAGGACAGTTTGTTACTATATGCACAGCTGCAGCAACACATGTCCACATACAGTATCACGGCCTGTGTGTTAGAGAGCCTTTAAGAGCTGCACTCACAGGATACACAAACAGTGGGATCAGCCAGATGCACACTTTTAGAAAGGAGCAGGGTCATTTCTTTTCTCATATTTTTATTTTTAGCGTTACTTGAGGATGAGAATTTAAATATACCAATCACATAAGGTACACAAATAAATCAGAATATTAATGTTCATGAACTATTCTCAGTGTTATCAGTATGAGAACACGTTGCCATTGTTCAGCATGTGTTGAGTCCAGCGGTCGGCAGCTTTTACTATCAAGAGGGCCAGTTTTGGCCACAAAAAAGGAAGAAAACAAATATGTCTAGAACTACACAACATATCTGCGCCTTATAATGAAGGTAACAGCCTATTCAGTCTAAATTAGCCCATCAATGTTAGTAATGAGTCTAAATGAGCATTCATTGCCTCAATGTGTATACTCAGCAGTGGGTTGTTTATAATTATTTGGTACTTTAACTTTGCAGTGTTGGTGGTGAAAGTAAACAAATCTGTCCACGCAACAATAAATTCTAAATTTTCTTTCCCTTTTTTTGGATCTGGAATAAACAGCTAGCCAAACTAGGGAGACTTCAAACTAGCCACCACAGATGAGATTCAGAAAAATTTAGAAAGAGGTGACACCCTGTGTGACTGGAGAGGGGCTTAAGAGCCACAGATTGCCTATCACCAGGCTAGTCTAATCATATTAATTAGTATTCAACCATATTAACATCATTCAGTCCAACAGTGACTATTAAGAGACAACAGAATTATTTATTCATTATTACATCACACTTTTGACAAGCTTAAATATGCCGGTATGAAATCTCAATAAAGAATTTGTGATCAAAAAGAGAACAACATCTGATGAACACAAAGGACATGACACTGTTTACACTGGTGGTGGTACACATTCTCCAGAAAGTTTGAAAAGTTAGATTAAACCCAAGGTCAAAACATGAGTGCAGTGAGTAATATATTCATTTATCTTTCACTATTTGCGGTTAACAGTTGAGACTGAAATTGCGACACAGTAAGACAAAAAGCAGTGTTTTAAACTCTCACAGCATCAGTGGTGTGAAAAAAGCCCTGTGGTAACAAGCAGCACCATCTTATACAAAACTTGTTTATGTGAGTCCTTTGAGATGATGTATAAATGTAAAAAATTTGAATTTACCCATTTTGGTTTTTGTCCAAAGACTTAAAATGTATCAAATAATCTACAGTATACCAATGTATAATTCAAACTGGCTTTATGGCCATCACACAGGTTGGTTTTCTATGGCTATGGAACTCATTTTATTGCAGCACCTGAAAGTTATTTCACAGTCAGTGTAGTAGTGTCTGAAAGAACTGGGTATTTTTGGTTTTCTTTAGATGTTAATGTTAACATGTCAACAGTATTTTAATCTCACTGCAAGAAACATGCATTTTGCATTAGGATAGGTTTGCCTTGGCCATATGGTAAATCAATGGAAACAGAAATCAAATGATAGGGTATTAATGGATCATGACGTTATTGTACTGTATACTAACACAGTTAATACGAGGCAGTCAGAAAATGAGATAAAAGTGAGGTGAGTTAGTGAAGTGTGAGGCAAAAGCAGATAAGCTGATATAAACTGCTGATAAAGGCAGTCTGGTGGCTTTATGGACCAGATACTGTCCTAGATTTTAGATATGGTTATACGTTATGTCTTTTCCTGGTGTTAAAGCCTGCGTTACAGTAGAGTGAAGTAATTTTCTGAAGTTACCAGACTGTTCTATTTGCCTTTAACCACTTAGTCAATATATCCACATTACTGATGATTAAAAATCTCATTGTGTCAATATTTTGTGAAAGTACCAATAGACAACCCTTCAATATGGTCGCACTATTGATATCGAGGTATTTGGTAAAAAAAATACTGTGATGTATGATTTTTTTGGTATCGTCCAGCCCAAGCAGAGAGACTGTCTGTGTGGCCAACATGGCTGACGCAACAAGCACAGGGTCATGAAAACAAACAGACTAAAAGGTCTCCCAGATTAATAAGCCATGTAGAAACTGCAAAAGCAAAAAGATGCTAAGAAATGGACTGCTACTATGAGGGAAGATGTGGAGATAATATTGATGAATGATGCAAATCTATGAGGGAACCGCACATTTTTGAGTAAAATACAACACGAGGCACTGCTGAGTCCACTGGATCTATCAGCAAATGCTGTATAAACCACATTAATTATGATGCAACGAATGGCTCAACTGACTTTGAGCAATGAGAGGGGACGCCAGTCTTAACATGCGTCCAGTTCATGTTAAGAACAATGTCCACATTTAAGGAAATGTCAGTGAAGAGTGCGATGAAACATCTTAGCAAACAGGTCGGTGACGCAGGTTTTCCACAACAGCACGCACAAAGTCACTGGTGGTAGAGTAACCGCCAAGGTCCCGTGTCCGTACCTGGGACGTGCACACAGATACACACAGACACACACAAACACACACACACAGGATAAGGGGGTACAAGGAGAGGAGGGCATTAAAGGATAGGGTAGAGGGAGAGGAAGGGCACTTCAGACAGGCATATTCTGCTTTCAAATGACAGGCATTCCTTAAATTCACACAGTTGCCTCAAATCTGCTGACAGATCTGCTTTTGACACTTCTTTCAGAAGAGCAATGAAAGAGAGAAAAAACTGTCATGAAGTTGTTATCGACCGTGCATTTTATCTGAGAGACTAAGGTTGACCGACTTCATGCTGGTGTTTGCATCAGAGTGTGTTAGTGTCAGCGCGGAGCAGGTGCAATAGACAGTTAGCCCAAGCCAGTTTAAAAAGAAAAAGGTTGGTTGCCCTGGTAACAAATGCATCTTGCGCATTTATAAGATTGACATTGAGAGAAGAGAAATGCAAGAGGAGAGCTGATGTAAGATATGCAATCTCAGAAGTCAGTGGTGAAAGGCTCTCTAACATACTGAAGCACAGTTTACTGATTGTTGGATGACACAGACATTTGTGGGTCAAGAACTGCTGACATTGAACTTAACACGCTGGTGTCATTCCTGGTATATGATTTATCTGAAGAAGCTCCTTTATCTACATTGTATCTTTCATTTTCTTAAGTGGCTGCAGCATTTTGACAGTGTTACTATAAGATTACAGTTACTGACCCACAAAACTGATGAGCAACATGTTAGTTGAGAAAAACAATCTAAGGGTATACAAGCCCTGTTGGCTTCACGTTCATGACGAGTGTACCATGAAGCAAGTTCAACAGAGCCATGCTTTCCTTGCTTGAGCTGACACTGCAAACCCTATAGCCCCAGTCAGAGATAAGGGCTTTCATGACAGTGATTATCGACTTGCCCTCTTAACCATGGCTTTTTTCTTCAGGCTTTAAATAATGCGTTCAGTGTGTTGTTTAAAAATGATCGATCCATACCACCTCTGAAAAATACAAAAACGTATTACAATCAAAAGCAACTCTCTTGACTGAGGTAAGGCGAGACAGCAATGCTGCTAGAAAAGTAACTAATTGTGGAGATGGGGAAATCACCTAAGTTCTTGAAAAAAAGAATTTTATTCACTGAATTTTATCTGTGACAAATACCAAGAGACTAGTTAATTTGGTGTTATATCAGCTGTAATATGCCAGCAGTATGAAAAGAACTTTAGCAAATCAGGACCAAGCATAAAAATATAATCCAAAGTGGTAACGTTACGGTAAAGTGTGAGGGAATTATCATATGCAAGTAAACTTCATCCTAATTAATAACAAATTGAACTATTAATGCATAATGCTACCTGTGGTTTTATAGAAAGCTTCTTTAAAATGGACCAGAGAAAGATAGGGTGAATGTGGCTCAGAGGTAAAGAGGGTTGTCCACTAAGATCTGCGGTTCTATCCCTGGTTCCTCTCACATGTCGAAGTATCCTTGGGCAATTGCTCACAATGGCTGTTCGATTGGTGTGCAAGGGCGTGTGAATGTTTACTGAGTAGCAGGTGGCACCTTGTATGGTAGCCTCAGCCATCACTGTGTGGCTGTGTATGTGAACATGTGGTGAAAAACACATGTAGTAGCTTAGTAAGCTTGCACAGATTTTCACCATCATTGATATACTGTAGGTGTGGCAAAAAAAACCCAAAACAACATGATACGTACAGTAAGCACTACTCTTAACTGCGAAGCTTCCTTTGGTGGCATGACTGTGATATAACACGAGGTTGAATAAAGTGCATTTATAACGTATTTCCTCTGGGGAGAACCTGTACTGCTCAGACTGACATTGACTACAGAGTGACACTATTCAAAGGAGCTGTGAAAGGTGCGCTGAGCTGATTTCAAACTGAATCTCTGAACATAAACTGGTGGTGTCCAGGTTAGCCGTGCAGCAAAAGTTACCATGGTGATCTAGCCAGGTTAAAAGAGAACCACCTTCAAAGATGGTAAACTCTGTCTGCAGACTCAACGTACCTCGCTAACACGTTGATCTTGCTTCGTAGTACACCCCTCTAAAGCAGAACCATATGTTTTATACTGCTCTGCTTATATTAACAGAAAACATTCTCTCTTGGTGTTAATACTGTTAGTGTTGTCATGGCAGGTGTCTCCACATTCACAACCTGAATGCACCATTGAGCATACAGTAGGTAGAACCAGCAAGTAGTACACACACACACACACACACACACACACACACACACACACACACACACACACACACACACACACTTACCTTGCCCTGTTTGATGACCCTCTTGACAGCATCTGACACCATATGGGAGTGATACTCCAGGCTGCAACACAATACAGTGACATTAAGGGGTGGCCTGATCTTCCCTGTACACTCCTCAACATTCAGACAAAATGGAACTCATAGGGAAAGTTCACCCCAAAATAAAAATATAGATATCTCCACTTATCTGTAGTGCGAGTATATGATATCAGTCTTAGAGATGTCTCCCTTCTCTCAACTATAATGGAATCAGACGTAGGAACTTTTTTCTTCCTACGGAACAACACTTGCTAACCGTATAATTACGCAGAAGGAAGAGTGCATCTACTCATGAACAAAATGCTTGTGCTTGTGACAGCGCAGATTACAAACATTAAATGCATCCTCTTCAGCTGAGCTGTAACGTTGGCTAACTCAGTGATGCTAAGAGAGCTAGAAGTAGATTTATGCTTCCTTCTGCACAGTGATACGGTTGGCAGGTGTAGTTTGGTAGAAAGAAAAAAGATCGGCCAATATCTCCGACATTCTGCACACCAAAAAAAACTAGACTGACAGAGAGCACTACAGAATAGAGGAAGATATGCATTTTAGAATTTGGGTGTTGAACTGCTCCTTTGTTGCTGTTGCTGTTGTTGTTTTTCAATTGTGATACTGGTACTTCTTGCAACCAAATCAAGAGGCAGACTCACTTGAGGTGCCGGAGCATGTTAGCAGCACTGAGCAGCATGGCTGTGGGGTTGGCAATGTTCCTTCCTACAGCCTGTGCAAAGGGGTGGCGTGCACCCTAAGAGAGAAGAGACAGGGGATCAGGGGTGACACTGTTGCAATCCTGTAGGTCCTCTCCATCACCGAGTACAAGAGGAAGGTTGAGCTGAACCAACAGTAATACTGTGTCAATAGCTATATCCTGAAGTGTGCCATTAATATTTTCTGCCATAAATTCTCATCTAAAATGCAAAAGACAAACAGAAGGGTCAGAGTAAATCCAAGGATTGACTGGCTGGCTAAAGAATGAAAACAGTGTGAAAGGTCATTGGAAACTCACAGTCTCAAACACAGCATATTCTGCACTGTAGCTTTCCCCAGGAACAACCCCTGCTCCTCCAACCAGCCCCGCTGCCAGGTTATCAATAATGTTACCGTACAGGTTGGGCATCACCAGCACATCAAACTGGTACGGGTTCTGGACCAGCTGCAGCAAAGAGACACAGACAATGATAAGTTTGCACAAGAAATATAAAAGCGACACTAAAACGAATAATTTATTGATATAGTCAGGAGAATGAATCATGAGGCTGTTTATACCTGCATGCAACAGTTATCAATGATTATGTTCTCGTATTTGATTCTGGGGTACAGTTGTGCCACCTCTGCACAGCTCTGCAGAAACAGGCCATCACCTAGTTTCCTGTAATGAGACGGGACGAGGACAAGAGTTGCTGTGACTTAGATTGTAAATCACGACCCAAATTAACACAATTTTAGGAATTAATAGAAGAACATGATTAAAAATAACAATAGCAAAGAGGGGACGTTGTTGTACTCGTACATTATGTTGGCCTTGTGAACAGCAGTAACCTTGCTTCGTCCCTTCTTGGTGGCGTAATCGAAAGCGAACTTGGCGATGCGCCGTGACTTCTCTCTGGTGATGATCTTCAAACATTCGATCACACCTGACACACTCTACAGGGCAAAAATGGGGTACATACATTTTAATACAGCCATAAGTATCAACTCTTAACAGTGCAAGACAATGAAAATACATCAGAAATGGACACATTTTCAGTTGTCCATCCCTTGTCCCTCTGATGAATAGATTCACTTCGATTTTAAAGGGCAGAGATGTCTACACAGCTCATATTTCACACATGCTTTATGTGTAATACTGCAAACTGTCCTGTGAGGCTTGAAGTTTATTATGTTGCCAATGAAGACAAGGTGTAAATTATCACACTGCCAGCAAACTTTCATAATAAACTGAGTCTACAGCCCTGTTCACACCTGATATCAACATGCGTCCTGGGTAATTGGATCAGAAGTGGACAGCTCTAAGTATGGGTGTGAATGGACTCAATGTGACCTCAATGTGTCCTGAGATCTGCTCACTCAGACTGCATTCGGAGGTGGTCTGGGCCGTGTGTGGCCACATTCTTTCAGCAGTATGTATGCTAATGTGCCCTGGGCCAAATTGAAGAAGTGCCTACTCAGCTGACGTCCCTGCCTTTCAGACTCCCTGCCGGATATGAAAACTTTCTGTTGCTGCTCTTACATAAATGCAGTGCTGAGGGTGAGTCTCCAGAGCCACTCTCCTCCTAGTGAATAGTCATTTCATTGTCTGCCTGGTTAGCATGAGCTAACACAGCAGCAGCTGTTAAACATTGCCAACAAACTCACATCGACATCGAAATGGCTCGACTCCGTCATTAAACCTGTTAATAACCATTTACTGGTAAAGACAGTCGTGTCACTTTGTGTGTGCAGCTGGGAGGACTGTCATCATCTCTCCCTGGCACAGAGCTCACAATCCCACAGCAAAGTATCATATGTGGTGAATTAAATGTTTTTATTTGCATCCAGAACAGGGAAGTGGGATCCGATAACAAGTGGTCACTTGAGACATATGTGAAGACTCTTCTTATGCCAGGTGTGAGCTGTCCACTCATTATCACCCAAGGTGCATGTTCATACCAGGCGTAAACAGGCTCTACAGGACACACACACGCACGCACGCACGCATTCAGTACCCTTTCAGCACCTCTGTCAGAGTGATTCATCTTTGTTGTGATTCCCGGTTTAATGCTGGCCAAATCTCTGTGAGCTCAAGGGAAATCTCCCCCTTCAAAGAAATAAAACCCATTTCCTTTTTATGTGGGTTTAAAACCACCGTTCATCATCAGACTGCAGTGAGGGGGCGTGTTGTTTACCTCGTGCTCCAGGGAGCTGTACTCCCCCTCAGTCTGTTCGCGGATGATGACCAAGTCCAAGTTGTTGTGGCGTGTGCTGTAGCCTGGCAGGCTGTTCACATGGACCACATTAGCAAACAGGTCCAGTTTACGCCTGGGGAATGACAAGGAGGTAGATTAATTAAAAACAAAACAAAAAAAAATAACAGAAAGAAACACAAAATACACACATGAAAATGCACAACTTGCTTTCTGGTTTTACCTTAGTCTCATCTCATATGAAGCCAGCTCTCCTTTGAACTCCATGGGTGTGTGAATCTTTCCTAGATAACCAAGCACGTCACCAACATACATGTTAGTACTATTCCATTTTCTTTCAGACCTTGTATGCTGTACAGCTTTTAAATAACTCCTATTTTGTTAATAAATGAAGGTGAATGATGAGAGAAGACAAGAGAATAAGTAAAGCTACCTTTCATGGCCACTTTGTTAGTCTTCATAGAGTTTAACACTTGGTCCAGCTTCTCTTCACTGGCCATGTTCTGTACCTCGCTCAGGTGAAACTCCTCAAATTCCACCGGGACGTCTCCTGCCTAGGGACAAGACAAACTAAAGTCAACTTCAACACCAGCCATTTTAAAGGGTAACTTTGGTATTTTTCAACCTGGACCCCATTTTCCCATTTTTTTGTGCCTGAGTGACTCATGTGGGTGAATTAAGGGTTTGTTTCAACCAAACCAGAGTTGCTGAATGTCACAACAGTTGAAAGACCAACCAAGACATTCTTTATGAGCTTTGGTTTGTTTCTGTCAACCTTGAGGAGTGTTTTACAATGACAAAATTACTGTTTATTTACATGGGGTCTGGTGGGCTTGGTGATAGTAATTTCAGGGCTGTTTCTGGTTAAACAAAAAGGATCTTGCTCTTTCACAAAAAGGTCTATCTCTGTAGAGCAAGACACTTAAAATAACAATTGGAGCCTGTCAGTGGCAAAAACAAGCACTTTTAGTGGACATAAACTGAGGGTGCACAAATGCCCCTCATTGTTATGCTGCAGCCTATTTCGTCTTCCCATCTGTCACTTACTTTACACTTATTTAAAATTCCATCAGCATATATTAAGGCTAAATACATGTAGTGAGCCAAAAGTGGGACAAAAATTAAATAAAAAACATAAAAATTAGATGAGATGGTGAAATAAATCCCTCCAGTATGAATATTTGTAAATAAAATCTCCTGCTATAGTGTATTTTCTTCTATTCATAGCTGTAGTGCACCATATTTTTCTAAGAAGACAAAAAGCAATGATGATTCCATCTGCGTCACTGTACCTTGAACACTTCCTTGACAGCAGTCATCAGCTCAGGTCCCACTCCATCGCCTGGCACCATCGTGACCTTGAACACAGCATCAGCGCGGGCAGGTGGAGCCTCTGAGCTGCAGAGAGCAGTGGACACACTCAGTGGTCGAGAGGCCAGCTGCTGCCATCGGGGGCTGCTCAGGCCCTGAGGAGAGAGAAGACAATCACAACATGCACAGTGTGGTACACCATTAAACAATCCAAATGTGTCTAAGGTTTTGCCATATCATAGAGCTACCCCTTTAATATCTCCTGGCGCAATGTTGATTTCCAGCTTTTTGATTTGTGACCGCAAAAACAGAGCAGGCTCTACTTGTGACCACTTGTTGCAGTTTGCATGTGCTTATGAGATCTGAGCATTTTACAGGATGTTCCCATTATTCTATTCAATTCTAGAGGCCAGCAGAGGTAAAACTATCCAGGATTTCATTCAAAAAAAAAAAAAAGACAGCAGCGACTACGAAAAAATATTTCAAGTAGAGTTGAAAGATTAGTCAGTTAATCAGTTGTGAGATCAACATAATATCTTTGGCAATTATTTAGATAACTGATTATCATTTGAATCCTTTTTCAAAATCTCCAATATTGTTACACCTTCTCCAGTGTGAGGATTTGCTGTTTTACTCTGTTTTATGTTTTAGTAAATTAAACATTTGTGGGTTTAGACTGTTGGACAGATTAAGACACTTGGAGATGTGATACTTGGCTCAGTGAAACAAAACAAGTAATTGACAAAATGGTTGGCAGATTAATCAATAAAACTGATAGTTTTATAGATAACCCCTGAAATTGATTTTGACGGAGAACTATGGTTAGAACTTTTCAGGCCATTACTGGCAATGCTACAAATCAAAGAGCAATATAACATGAAAAATGTTGCCTTATGGCAATACTGGATTTTTATATGATTTTTGCATCAATGCCAAATATCAAATTGACTGGATAAGTTAGAAACAGACTGATAATTTTATCCATAAAAAACAGTATGGATCACAATATGTATCAATACTACAATATGAAATAAAATACTGTGATAATTTTATATCTGACTTTGTCTATATTGCCTACTGCTAGTCACAAAGAACAAACATTTGATTAGATAATATTGAGGCGGGCAGAGATGAGTGTGACCTCTTATCACTGTAGACCAGAGTGATTATAGTTTTGTATTTTTCATTAGCTATTATGTTAATCTTTGTCTTGAATTCAGTTCAGTTTCAGCTAGTTTACAGAGTGAGTTTGCCCATTTCACTTCAGTTTTTATTGTTTGAAATGTTTAGTTTAACTTCAGTTTTTATACAATTCACTATAGGTTTTAGGTTTTTGTGTATTATAATATGTGGCAGTGACTAGATTTAAGAAGTCAGGAGGATCCTGGATGACAATTCAAAATCTATCAACCACTCAACAGAATACCAGTTTTTTTGGGGCTGGTGAGTGGAGCAGATGTAGCAGCCACTTGCAGATTTCACCAGCATTTGGCTGGTGCTCATTTCTAACCTTGATCATGGGCCACTGACCTGTAGGCAAGATAGGGACTACAGGGAATAAACAAAACAATTCACTCCAGCTGTCATCTGTTGAAATGACATCTCACTATGTCACTATATGCCATGCCACCTGTAGGCTTTAAAATGATAATCTGAGCAACTGCAAATCTCTTGACTCCCACTGACATTTAAGCATCCAGCAAGTGAATAAACTGGAGTTAAGTTATCAGATCACAAGAATGATGTACAGTATATTATCTGAAGTGGAGAGACAGACTAATCTGGTCTGCTTTTTCCCAGACAGTTAGCCTCTGGTTAGCCACGATAAGTTGCAGTTGTTATGTGTATGTTAAAGTAACTGATGGTTCTCTGACAGAGGTTACCATGTCAGGGTTAACTGAGTTAGCTTACTAGCAAATTTAGCCAACTATCTCACTCACGAGATACAGTTGTTCACTATGTGGTATTATCCATGGACTTGTTTCACAAGTATCTACTGATGACCGAGATTTCTCTTCTCACTGACCAGCTGACAAAACCAGACGGAGCCATGAAAGCACTTAAACTATCAGCCTTTATCTGAACATGACAGAAGCTATTGAGACGGACTGTAAATGAAGGAGGCTCATGGTTAGCATCATTACACCAATGACACAAGCCGGTCTTACTTATTCTCTGACAGTAGAAGATAACACGCTGCTTGTGTTTAAAAAATACAACTGCAGCTACTACAACTCCCTTTTCTACTGACGTGTGTGTAAAATAAGCCTGTAAACATCATCTATGCACTCACCTTGACCAATGTTACTAAGCTTCCTCTCAGGGCGGCCGCCATCGTTGCAGGCATGCAGCTACTGCTTCTTCTTCTGTGGTGTGCAGCAGTAACTACAGGACAATAGTGCCCCGAGGTGGACAGAATGGCTATTGTATGGCAAGTAACGGGATGGGAAGTGTCTCCCACCTCCACTCAGGACTGTCTTGCTCAAGGACACTTAAGCAGACCAGATGGCACTGGCAGGTAGCCAGTATGAGGGCTTAAACACAGGTCCTCAGTTTATATGTCACAGTCATGACTCATAGCCAGTGTGAAACATGTAGCCTGCTATCTTAGACAGAGCTCTGACACAGGAATGCAGCCAGGTGTTATATATTTTGGGGCTCATTTGGGGAACTTAGGAAACCTAGATTTAATTTAATTCAGGGCTTTTGAGAGAACATTCAGGGCTGGAGCCTTATAAGCTAGAACACCATGGAAATGAGATTATTTACTCTATATGTGATCATTTCAGAAATACTGAAATATTTAAATAAAAAGCAAGGTTTACAAGATGTAAAATGGATAATTATGATCCAACCTATGATCCTGTCTGTGGAAAAATATGACCTAAAACACAAAGTCATTGTTACGTGTAGCATTCAGTACACCCGAGGGATAAAAATGCCTATTAGGCAATACAGGGTCATCTGTGGTTTCCGTTTCTTCATTGTGACAGCCTGTACTGTTCCCATGTCTTAGGGGAGGAAAAACAAACAAACATACTGAGTCTCAAAATTCAAAACAACTCAAAGTAAAATTGTAATTAAAAGGTTGGGGTAAGAGCCCTCCAACTTCTGCTGAAAATAAGCCTCTGAATACCTTGAGGCAACAGGGACGAAGGGGTGAGCGCCCTTTGACAACAAGCCTTTCACTGCCCAGAGGGCACCCAGAACGAGGAGAGTAGAGGTGAGTTGTGGTCACCTGCACAGAACAAAAGGGGTGAGAGCCCTTCATCAACACAACATGACATGACACAACACAACAGGCATCTGGCCAAATCTCTGGTCCATTGCAACTTCATGTCTTAAGCCTCCTTCAGAACCTCCTCCAACACCTCAGGTTTTGCTCCTGCAGCCACCGTTGTTCTCATCTCCTGTGCAAAGCCCTGCCTCTGGTTCCTGAATATATTCTGCTTGTAGCTTCCTGCAGCTTATCCCAACCAGAGCAAAAGCTGCTGTCCTTTAAAACACAGCCCTCATCCATCCATCCATCCAACCATTTTCATCCGCCAAGCAAAGCACCCAAGACATCCCTCTCCCCCGCAATGCTTTCCAGCTCCTCCTGGGGGACCCCAAGGCCTTCCCAGGCCAGATGGGATATGTAAACACAGCCCTCATCTCCACTGAAAAACATGCTGAAAAACAACTTTGGGCTGACAGAATCGGAGTGAGGCATCACAAGAGCCTCTGTTCCAGCACCAGCTGACCTGCAGCTGCTATATTTGAATTATATTCCTTTTTGGTTCATGCTTCAAGCTAATGAAAAATAATTAAAGAATATCATAGTGTTTTATTGTACTGATTTGTACTTGTGAATGTATGTGGTAATTGATCTTTTTCCATGTAAGCAGCTGGCAGTTTTGCTATCTGTCTCCAGAACTCCAACAAGGAAAATTATTTAAATCTTTCATTGAGGTTAAAGTACCACAGTAAAAGTATTCATTATGCAGAATCGCCCTTTTTTAGAGTATGACAACATGATGTATAGTAAAAGTGACTTAATATTACAAGTGAATTAAAATGTAAGCAGCATTTTATTGTTGTCGCTCATTATAACGTGTGTACTGTTGGGTAATTTAATCAACAACAATGCATCATATTTTAAGTGTGTAGTGACCAAAGCTTTGATAAATTAAAAAAATACAGTAGCTTACTCTGAAATGTAGTTTAATGGATGTATACAGTGTCATACAATGAAAAACCTGAGGTATGACACTTTAAAATTGCACTAAAGTGTACTTAATTGTAGTGCATGTATTCAGTCCACTAGTGGTTAAGAGAAAGAAGAAGAAGATAAAAATAGTCTTTGTGAAGCTCATACTGTTCACTTCACATTGAATGGTTCAGGGGGCCCAGAGCCAGTCAGGGCCCCTCCAACACGCTCGGGATTACAGTTATTTGTTGTGTCAGAGCTGTTGCTGAGCTGAGCTCAAGTGGGCTTAAATGGTGCTCCTGTGTGAAACTGTAAGAACACACAGTTTCACACTCACTCATGAATCTTTTTCAATGTGTTAGCCATTGCTTGTAGAATTAGCTTTAACATTTTGTATCGTTGTCCCATGACATTTGCTGCTGTCATGGCTCCACCTTCTGGAATTGGTCTATCCTAAATAGGTTAGGGGATTCCCACACCTATTCCAGGCAAGTGATGCCGTCTGCTGACACACAGGATGACATCGGATTTTAAAATGTACATCATGGAACTGTGGATCACCGGGCTGTCCTCTGACACTTTAATAATCTGCCTTTACCTTGTTAGGCATTTCATTTGGTTATTCATGCTAGCATAATTTTTTTGAGGCAAAGTGGGGCATCTAATAATTTGCGGAAATTTTGCCCTGAGGTATGCCTCTCAGGCAGACCCTCACCCTCTTCATTTAGCTCCTCTCATATACATTCAAGCCACAGAGCTAAGTATCCATTTTTCTTAAATATAGATTAATGACAATCTTAGACATAACCAGAAGGTCTTCTATCAGCACTTAAAAGTGTGTACGATTTAGGGGGATATATTTGCAGAAATGGAATATCATAAAATAAGCATGTTTTCTTTAGTGTATAATCACCTGAAACTAAGGATCGTTGTGTTTTTCTTACCCTAGAATGAGCTGTTTATATCTACACAGGGAGCAGGTCCTCATGTACAGATATTAGACCTGGCTCTACATAGGACCATTCGTGAATTTGTGTCACCCACCATAGTTTGCAGCCCCTCCATAACAAGTTATCAGAGAAAAAAGGTGAGCACACATTGGCTGGTGCTGGCCTGTCTGTAATGTGCCAAACAGCATATTGTAACATGAAACTGCTTTACTCAGTGTTACTGGTTTTTATCACCTGGTCCTTTATTGGAGAGCAAGGACCCTCTGTAGATATTGGTCTCCTGGTCGAAACCTCCTGAACAATAAACACAGAAGGAATTCTAGCCTGGAGAGGTTTAGCTGGTTGCAATCTGCAGTCCTCACCACTATCCATCTAAATCTTACACAATGTTTCTTTAAAGAACATAGATTGGCCTAACATGTACAGATACATAACCAACATATTCAAACAGGACTGTTGTGTAACTCAAAGTATTAACTGCACGGTATAAGTCTACGAACATCAGATAATCAAAGTAACCAAAGTATATTAGTCTGCAGTTCCTTAATTCTCTATAATGACATAGCCTTCAACTAGTATAAATACTTACACATCATAAGCAAATCCTGAAAATCAGTTAAGGCTTTTGGTTTTGGTGTGCCACCCCAAGATTTTCAATGACCCAATCTGGCCACCGTAAAAATTCCTGGGGTTGCCATTAGCTGTGCTGACCTTTGAAACTTTCTCCTGTACAGTAAGAATATTTTAAACCCCTTAAAGCTCAGTGGTTGCCAGACATATATGTCCATGGTGGTCATGGTGGTGCATTGGGAACATCTCTCTCATTCTCTGCTAAAACACTCCAAAAATGTTGAGAAGAATCTTTGTGAATTCTGGATATAGTTGTTAAGTTACTCTCCTGGTCCTTCAAGGGGAATCTGTAGGGAGGTGTAATTACGGATGTGTAATGCATGAGGAAAAAAATTTGCCCTGTTTTTCTGAGTGTTATCTCAGAATTCTGAGAAAGGTTTCCATGTGAAAGAAATAGACTATACTGAATTAATGAAATAATAATCTAATTAATTCTCATCTTTCTAAATTAACAAGATTGTTATCTCGTTAATCAAGGAAAACAGTAGCCTAACACTAGTTTTGGATAGTCCACCTACAGATCTTTAGATAGCATTTGTAACATTTCAACATCTTCTTAGTCAAGATTCAACAACCTATGCATCATACATTGAGCCAACAGTTCAACTAAACTGTTTTGAGAACATGTAATCAATTGTCACTGGACTCTTTAGATAAAGCAAAATAGTTGAACTATTGAATCTTGTAGGTGGACTATTCAAGCAAAGCGTTATCCAAGTAAACAACAGCAGAATTTCAACCCCTGGAAAACTTTTCTCAGAATTAAGGATGATAATCGTGTTAATTCAGGAAAAACGGAGCAGATATTTTTTCTCGCAGAGGGGTGCAAGCAACATGTCCACTATTTTAAACACGTATTGAAAATGTAAAGCAGGGGACTTTAAATTTGAGAAATTTAAAGACATTTTCATCATAAAATGAAAAGAAAAGACAACATGCACAAACTGTTGCATAAAACACAAGTTCATACATGTCCCCTCCAGCCCACCTTACAATATTGAAAGGAAGCCTACGCCCTTGCCTCTATTAGGCTTTCGTGCGCTGCTGTGTTTTAACATCTGGAATTTATCATTCGAACAAAAAAATAATGCTGAGTGAGCTGAATGTGATGTTTGCACATCATAGGACGAGCACAAACTGGGGTCAACCTATCGCCCTGGAGCCTGACAGATCGTATTTAGGGATAAATGATCGCATGTGTCACCGCGCCTGGCGAGTGGCTGACAGCCGCAGCGTAGTATCTGAGTTTACTATATATGGGCAAAGCCAGGCAGAAGGAGAGCTGCACTCGCTTCCGTGTTTGTGTGATCAGGGAGTGCTCAGCCGGGGGAGCTTCACTGGTTCATTCATTTCTCAACAATAACGCTAAGCAAGTGACCAGCAAGCAAGATGACCTATGACCCGAGTAAGTTTGTTTGTTTTTAATAGCAAGTGCGGAGAAAATGCAATTAAAGCTGTTATTTTGGGCGACATTATTCAGCAGGTCGAGCTAGTCAGCCAGGTAGCTCGCAGCTAGCTAGCCTCGCCCATTGCATGATTTTGACATCTCGCACGCGAGAGACAAAACCCCGGCATTGGCAATGGTTCATTCACATTTAATACACACATGTGTCTGATGAGAACAGGGTTATATTGAATGTGCGTGCGTGTGTGTTAATGCAGCTCATTACAGCCGGTTCATTTCAGTTAGCGTTAGCCGGCTGAGCTAACAGGAGTCAGGAAATAGCTGTGCTCACATCGCATTGTTATGACATGCTGAGGCAGAGGCTGGCTGGCAGTCAGGAACCTCTGCTGGGGAAGTGGCTCACAGAAACTTGGTCTGTGGCTGCTCAAGAAACGACTGTCGGCTGTCAGCTCTTATGTCGAGTCTGTGGAGATAATATTCAGACAGCTGATTTTTAGATAAAATGCGGAAGCTCAGCGAATGCACCAGCTTCTGTACAGCTTCCTTGTTAGTGTGAGATTTAATTGCCTCCAATTAGGGAGTGATCTTGACTTAACGGAGGAGGGCAGTGGCTGCGGTGTGACTTTGTTTGTTTATTTATTGATCCTTCCTGAAGCTGCAGATAGTTATCCTTGAGTCTCCCAGAGTCACTGACAGAAAATGCGTGTTCCTCCCTCAACTATAAACTAGTTTTTAAAACCCTTTCATGTTTGAAAGTTAAAAGTTGAAGATGAAGTTCTGGAGTTGGTAAAAAAAAAAAAAAAAAGCCTCACCCTTGTCGTTAGTTGGTGCAAACAGATTTTAAATGAGATATAGTATGAAGTGATTTTGATGAGATCACTATTTTAAGCTCAGATTTGGTGATGGAAGCTTTCATTGCACATGATGGACCCAAGGATCCGTGGCAATCTGAAAACCTAATGATAATTTATGTTTTTGCAGTTTATGTCTTAAATGAAAAGTGCAATTTTGGAGGAAAACTTTTAAAGAAAACATGTCTTCCAAATATGTGGTTTGGAATGTGTGTTTTCTTTAAGAATAGGCGGTGAAATAAATACAAAATACCACCATTTAAATCTGTATATCCCTCTTTAATGCCCCCAAAAAATCACAAGTCACTGCCCAGTGCTTAAAAAAACAATTTGCCTTTTCCTTTTTGCACCACCCCTCCCCTTCATAAAGAACAAACAGTCCCTTACTGCTCCCAGTCTTTATCGTTAACAGAAGAAAGTTTTTTTTGTGTGTGTGTGTGAATTTACATTCATGTATATAAAACTTAACCAAGATAATGAAAAGAGTAATCATGTATACTGCTTGATAATTTTTATGATTGTGGAGTGTGGAAACATTGTATTGTTATTGTTATTCTCATTATTATGATTATGATTATTATTATTATTATTATTATTATTAGAGGATAATATTGGTATTTGTGTGGCAGCTAAATCTTCTTCCAAACAGACCTGGCTGTTCAGTCAGTGTCTGGACAGAGGCCATTTTCGACACATCAACTCCCCCAGAGTGATTAATGGAAAACTAAGCGATGCTAAATTAACTCTGCATACTCGTATCTTATCTGAAAAGATATTTGTCCAGGCAGTGCAAGTTAAAAGATTTCATGCTCTATTTACTCATGTAGTTCAGATGTACAGTTTAATATCCCCTTGTAATGTAGTTCAGTTTAATACTTCTCTCAGCGTACGCTCGTTTAAGTTGTAATAACCATAATGCGTTACATGATCTGTCTGCCTGACGTCTTTCTTGTCATGTCTACTTTTTTCAGAGCATGTATTCGCCAGTCTCCCTCAGATGGAGAGGGGCGTTGCAAAAGTGATCGGAGGCGATCCCAAAAACAACACCTTCTTGTACACCAATGGGAAGTGTGTCATCATCAGGAACATCGATGTAATGATGTTTTTCAGAGTCATATTTTACCAGTGTTGTAACCTTGCTTTTTTATCTGTTTATGTATCGCAATTTGAGTCTTGTTTTGGCCATGATTTATATTATTCATGTTGGCATTTTACTCACTAATTACAATTATTTGCTTTGATTGCACTGAATTCTGTGAGTGGAATTTTAAAGAGCAAGTTAACACCAACATCAAAGAAATCTGTGTTTTGTGTGTCCATGACTGTGCTCTTGGTGCACTCCAAAAATTCAGTCGGCACAGTGCCGGTTTGCACTGCTTGAAATGATTTACAGTCTCTGCCAACGCTTACAGGCTGTCCAAAGAATAAATTAAAGTTTGGCTGCAAAGATAGTTCAGCTGGCTTCCTTCAAAAAGTGGTGTAGCATGTTTAGAACTTGTCACTTCCTCACCGCAATTTCTAATTCAGTAGTCAACCTCAACAAGAGCGTTACAGCAGCATCTCCACTCTCCAGTGTCATACCTGCACTGCATTTAAGAGCTTTCCCCACTCATGCCGCCACATAGCACCTGTAACCCCACCTATGGGTGATGTCAGGGTGTATTGAACAGTGCATACAGCAATAAGATGAGAGCTTCAAACAGTGGAGGTCAGCAGAAATAAGATTTTCAGCTGGTATTTAGTTACTCTTTACCAGGAACCAGGTTTGCAAAACTGTAGTGGTAAAGATATGTTTTATCAATACATATTGATCCTGACTATAAATCATTTAATACTCATTTTTCACAGCATTGATACACCAGTACCAGCTGTGCTTTGTCACTTGCCTGTGTCCCTTTTAAATCTCCTCAATAGATCTAATGAGTAAAATGTTATCATAAGCAATAGGAGCCATGGCCAAAACCTTGAAAAAAGTCCAGGTTAATAAATAAACTTATGATTCTGATTTAGAAGGAAACCAGCTAATGTGCTGTGTGTCAGTCACAGATCTGCCAATGTCTCACATTTCCTGTCTCTTACAGAACCCAGCTATAGCAGACATTTACACCGAACATGCCCATAATGTTACTGTTGCTAAGTACTCCCCCAGTGGATTCTACATTGCATCTGGAGGTAAACAACCCACCTATAAACACGTGTCAACAAATATGCATGTATAGCTACCACAGTTATGTTGATGCTATAGTAAAATATTGTCTTAAATCCTTTAGATGTATCAGGAAAGATCCGTATCTGGGACACCACCCAGAAGGAGCACCTTCTCAAGTACGAGTACACCCCTATTTCAGGCAGGATCAAGGACATTGCATGGACAGAGGATAGCAAGAGGATTGCTGTCGTTGGGGACGGACGAGAGAAGTGCGTATGAGGGGTTTTCATACATGTTCAAGAAATGAATGGAGTTAGCCTCGTTCCACTCAGACTAGCATGACCACAGGCATGTAGTGCAAAGCAGAATTTGGGGTTATTGTGGAGGTTATAGGCCAGTATTTACTTTTCACTCCAGTGAATATGACTTTTTGCTGTCCCTTAAACAGAACATTCCCAATAGTGATTCCCTTCATTCATGGTTCTGATGATGTTGCTCGTTATTAACAACCCTGCCCATTTCACATGAACGCGTTTGGGGCTGGGTAGGAAAAGTCAGAGTTGACTGAGCTAGTAGGTAACCAGCTTTGTGGTAGCAGTTATCCAGATGGCCAGTGTTAGTGTGAAGTGAAGCAAGATAACAAAAAGATATCCTGGGTAAGGTGAACTGGCTTGGTAGTACAGGTCTCAGGTTTCATGCGAAGCTTCTTCAGCTGTTACAGATCACTGCTCTATTGTTTGCTTTAGATGTTCTTAAGATTAACATGCCAAGGTGGCGTGTTGATTGGAATTATGATTATCATTAATTTTCGTGCTTGATGTCATGGTTTTGTATAAAATATAAGTGCTGTGCAGTTTTTGTGAATACTATATAGTATACAACACTACTGAGCTGTGAAGACACCTTAAACCCCCTAGCACATCACGTGTCTTACCAAATATGGAGGGCATCTTGTTGTCAGTACAGTTATGGAAAAAAAATTACAGCACAGTTATTCTTGATATTATTGAATACATGCATTAAGTAATACTCTGTGTAAGCTTTGCTTTATATGTCATCCTAGGAGACTTGAAGACTTGTATATGCGTTTCTGATCGTTATAGACCGAATCACAATGTTTGTTTACAATCACTTGTGGTAATATAACATTAAATGTCTCTACAGATGCTGCCATTAGTAGTTAGTTTTTTAGCCACTTAAAAAAGCCCCATCTAAAAAAATCTGTTTAATTCTGTATTATATTTAGAATACTTTCCTAGCTTTACTTGCTGTCAGACAGCCCCTCTGACAAGGAAGTGAAGCAGTTATTTTAAAGCAACCAGACTCCACTGACAAAAACATTTTTACTTTGCCCAACATTGGAGTTGCTGTTCTACCATATATATGTATATCCTACCTATATTGATAATTCTTTAGGTGGGTCTTTTTAGATGGCTAAAATGTGTATTACTGTGGCCCCCATCCACAGCAGGACACTGCTCAGCTTCTGTGCTGGTTGATATGATTTATCAAAGATGCTAGCAACACAACGCAGTGCATAAAACAAGCACAGCAGAAACATCAGATTGGACCAAGGTGTTTAACTACAAAGCTTGAAACATCACTGTTACGGCTGAAAATTACAACAGAACTACAATTTCACGTATCTTGATTTGTGCATGTTCATCTCTCGCTGTAGGTTTGGAGCCGTGTTCCTGTGGGACTCTGGCTCCTCAGTGGGGGAGGTTGCCGGACACTCCAAATTAATCAACAGTGTCGACATAAAGCAGACACGTCCATACCGCCTGGTCACCGGCAGTGATGACTCCACCGGTTCCTTCTCCGAGGGAGTCCCCTTCAAGTTCAAGTTCACATTGAATGTGAGTTGCAGAGATCAACAATTTGCTTTTTTTTTTTTTTTTTTTTTTTAACCTGTAGGCATTTGTGTTTAAACAAAGTAGTTGGAGCTAAGTTGATTTTGCTGGAAGTCTCAAGATCAGCCAAAGGCTGAATGTCTTCTTCAACTTGCAGTCCTCGTGGTATCAAAATAATGGCCTCCATTAAATACAGAGATAGTAGTAGATGTAGCAGGTTTTCTGTGGCTTTGTACCAGATGTCTTAATTTGGTGGCAGTCGGCCCACTCTTAGTTTGGAGAAGTGGGCTGGAGTCTGGCATGGAAGCTAAGCAATATACAGCTGTGGAGGGGTCAGCAACAAAAAGTATTTTAGCCAGCTTAAAGTTTAAGTGTAAGCTACACAGAGTATTTTCATAGCTGCACCCTAATGTCAGAGACTGTTTTCTAACGGGCTCCTCTCAAAGCCAGACTCCATTGAGAAAAACAATGATTTAACTTTACTGAACACAGGAGCTGCTGGGCTACCGCTGCCTCAAAACTATTATTTAATTTGGGTTGTTGTATGACTTGGGTGTTTAAAAGGGTATGCTCAGATTTGCCAAATTCACGCAATAACGCAAACAGACTGATTTGAGTGATCGAAGTAAAGGTATTCCCAGCAGCTCCTGTGTTCAGTGAGACAAAATAATTTTGTAATTTTTTTTTTTTTTTTTAATTTTATTAATGCTTAACAAACATGACAAAACAAGACAGGTGGGACATGGTTACACTAAGACACATGACATGACGCAACAATACTAGTGACTGTGTGTGTGTGTGTGTGTGTGTGTGTGTGTGTGTGTGTGTGTGTGTGTGAGAGTGCGCGTGCGTATTATTTTTACTGATATTGATTTTTTTTTTTTTTTTTTGGTTGGACTATTTTTCTAAGTGGCGAAAATATGTGTTGTCACTAGCCCTTATCCACAGCAGTACATTGCTTAGCTTCTGTGTCAGACTTCATCCTGCTTCTCCAAACTGCAGGCTGGCTGATTGACACATACTGTAGGTAATAACCTGACTGTGGATGAATACCCCATACGACTCCATTTCAAAAAATCCCAACTATCCCTTTAATTCTGTCACAGCCTTGGTGGTTCGTGACAGTGTTGCCTTGTTTGCCTGTTTCCATATTACATAACTCACTTCCCCCATAAATTCTTGGAGAATGCGTGAGTCGCATTCAAAAAGCAGGCCTTCCTTCTACAAACATGCTGAGCACCAAATTCTGTTCTATACTTAAAATCCTTGTGTGCTTTTTGATTTGAGCCTGCAGTTGGTTTTATGTGCAAGTGTAGCACATTCTCTAACACTCACCACGGTCTTGGTAGTTACATGTGAAATATGTCATGCAATACATATGTAACCCCCAAAGGCTTTTGTAACTAACAGCTTTTTGGCTCTTATTAACTATAAGGGCAGATTCAAAGTCTATAGGGAATGCCACCGTGCCAAATAAAATACTAATATGAACTGTATATTAAAGTGCACAGTCTTTCATTGTGGATAATTTTCCTCTTTTTTTTTCTTCCCTGCCTGTCTCCTCATTGACTGCTACAGCAACACACCCAGTTTGTCAACTGTGTTCGTTTCTCTCCAGATGGACAGCGGTTTGTCACCGCTGGCGCCGATGGCCAGGTGAGTACTGGATTACTATGTGACCATTAGACATTTTTACCTTAGTCACT
The DNA here is from genome assembly GCA_026686955.1 of Epinephelus cyanopodus. Lineage (NCBI taxonomy): Eukaryota > Metazoa > Chordata > Actinopteri > Perciformes > Serranidae > Epinephelus > Epinephelus cyanopodus. Next base: position 16,639,132 of record CM048915.1, on the reverse strand, counting down.
TACATTATTATTGCCCATCACTGTGATGTTTTCTGAAATAACACAAATGTAATCTATGGTTGCCTCAACCTGTGCCATGTTTATATATTACCCATTCTTGAAAATCAAACCAAAAAACCCTTTAAAATATAACTTTCCAGCACACTCATTTCATTTCATCAAAGGATTAATATGTGTGAAATAACTATTATTTTTTCAAATATTTTGATCTGCTTCTGTTGTTTTAACTTCTGAACTTGCACTGCGCCAGAAAGTACCCTCTTCCCAGACAAGAATTCACATCTTCAAACAATTTAAAAAATGTGTTAAAAGCCTCCACAATCTAAAACTAACAGTGCATACGTATAACACTGGTGTAAAAATGTACTGCTATAATCATCTTTGTTTTAAAATACTCTTTTTTTGTGTGTGTGTGAAAATGTTGGCCATTTAAAGCTGTGTCCCAGATTTTTGTCAGATTTTTTTCAAAAACATAATTTAGTCAGGCATATAAAGGGGTTAGCTGTATCCTAAGGACTCCTGTCTCACTTCCTGGTTTTCAAAAAGGTAGGAATACCAATAGCAGTTCTACTTTTTGATAAATACATGTTGTAATATTGCTATCAGGTGTGTCTCAATATAGCACGTCAACACTGTAGCCCTTCTAAATCCAAACTAAATGAGTTATTCTTTAAAAAATAGTATTTTGATTGGCATTAAGAGAGCTCTTAGCAGCTTTGAAAAATAAAATAGCTACAAACTACGACTGCTGTGACGACTGTGACATTATGTGATATTAAGTTTTTGTCAACTCCATAAGACATCCAAACTCCATCAGATCTTACCCTTTATATCGATCATTTGTGCTATTGAAGAGAAAAATCAATCACAAGAGGTTGGCCCATTACTGGATTTAATAGGCACGACTGTGATCTTCTAAAATATATTTTCCCAGCCTAATTGAAGTGTAAATATCAATCCCAGTTCTCGAGAATGAGTAATAGGAAGAAATAAAGTTGTTGACACAAGAAATGTTCCTCCTTTTCCTAATGAGTGTAATTTCCACAGATTTTCCTCTATGATGGAAAGCTTGGTGAGCATGTCGGCTCACTGGGTGGAGAGAAGGCCCACAAAGGAGGAATCTATGCTGTAAGTGATTTTTTTTTTTTTTTAATGTAAAAAAAAAAATACACTGTATTCTGTATACTGGTTAGCCAGATGGGTTTTGTTTTTCAGGAATACCAGCTATAGACAGGATTGGTATGGAGTCTGCCTAGAGTGTGTGCACTTAGAAAGTGCTTCTGTTCCTATTCAAATTAGTGATTATGTGTGCTTGTCTTGAAGTTACTGATTTGATATTTCCATTTATGTCTTTGTTTTCTACATACAGCAGTGTTGGTCTTTTTGTTGTTAAGTGTGGATTCAGGGCACTTGAACATTTTTTACACACATTAATATTGTAACTGTTTCTTTTATTCCTTCCCCTTGCTTTAAATCCCAAAGGTCTGCTGGAGCTCTGACAGCTCCCAGCTGATCTCTGCCTCAGGGGACAAGACCGTGAAGCTCTGGGATGTTAGTACAGGCACGGCCGTCACCACATTCAACTTGGGCTCTGATACGACAGACATGCAGCTGGGCTGCCTGTGGCAGAAAGACCACCTCCTCAGCATCTCCCTGTCAGGATACATCAACTACCTGGACAAGAACAACCCTGACCGGCCCATACGCACCATCAAGGTCACACTCTATTCCTGGATATTATCAATAGACTTCCTTGATATTGATAAAGCTTTGTGTTTAAGTTGATATTGCCTTTTTTTAATTGGGTAAAACAATGGGATAAAATGGCTGCTTTTTAATGTTTGAGTTGCTGAAAACATGTTAATATTGAAGATAAATACCAGACTTTTGTAATATGTATTGGCATTTATTAAATATAAATTGGCATCTGCAAATTATACAGAGGTATGGTGAGAGAGGGCAGGTGGTTTAAATATACGCTAGTAAGCTCCAGCTCCTTAAAATGTCAGCGTGTAGTGGACTGACCTTTTTTTCTTATGTGCCCTTATAAATTACATACACTTATTTAAAAACATGCTTATGCTTGTTCATCCTACAGGGTCACAGCAAATCCATCCAGTGTTTGACAGTTCACAAAAAGGATGGGCGACCATACATCTACTCGGGGAGTCATGATGGACACATCAATATCCTTTCACTGATTAAATAGTGCCAGTGATGATTGTTAAAAGGTATTTATACTGTGTGTAGATTATCTTTGATCATATAGAGATGCTCTGGCAGATGTAAAAGGTTTGTAACTTTATATTTCTGGTAAAATGACATCATAACCCAGCGAACGACACACATTTTCCTGTTGGAGAGGTTTATTTTTTATGGTTTGCTCAATGAAATTTAAAAAACCCCAAAACGAAACGCCTTTTTTATCAATCTCTATACTTTCATCAGAGTTGCATTGTGATTATAAGCAGCCTATCACAGCTAATTTAGCACAAATTAAAGCAGTTTCCATGAAACTGAAGGCCTCAAAGCCCAAATGAATTCTCTGAAACAGTGCATTTTAATTTCCACATGCAATTAATTTAAGAGGGGAAGCAGAGTTGGGAAAACCTTCTATAATTGTTCAAGCAGTTTGGTTCTGATTTGGGCTGTTTAAGAGGAAATGTAACATTTTACACACTTAAAAATAGGTTGTCCAAGTATTTTGAAGTCTAGATGAAACTGCATTTTGAGAGTGTCGAGCTTCAGCTTTGTGACATATTTCCAAGTTAAACAGGATATACAGGTGGGATATACATTTTGGAGGAATGTGATTTGATTGTGGAAAAGTGTGCTTGTCATAACAAATATGTAGAGGCCTGTACACCAGTGGGAGAGCAGTATCTGTCAGGAAGAGACATACAAAGCCCCTCATACGCTCCATGTAGTTTCTGAAGCAGCCCACTGTAAAATGCCTTGTGCATAATCTGGAGCTCTGACTCATAACACTTTCTTCAATGTGAATAAATCCTTGCCAGGGAGCAACCATGATAATCAGGATATGTTTGGGGAACCAGCAGGGTATGTTTGGGGAACCAGAAAGGTTTGAGGTGGCAAACACCCTAAGACACACTGATGTGCCTTGCTGTGCCATATCTTGTTTTAAAGGAAGACATATGACTGGATTTTGAGGTTGGAATATGGAGACATTTATTTTTTGTATTTTGTTTGGGAGTTATTAATTAAGCAGATATTTATTAGGTGCACAGTATGACAGGGCTGTGATCTGAAAGGGTTAGAAAGGCATTTTTCATCTCATCTAGACTTAAATAAATAATAAAGACTAAGAATTTGAACCCCCAGAATTAAAAATAATTGAAAATGTAGTGGGTAGTAGCTTTATCCAAGTAGGGATTTTACTTATCGTGACACAAGTGTTGGTATTAAGCAACTCTTAACAGAAATTTGTGTGTAGTAAAGATGAAAGTTTAATATTTTGTTAAAGTTCTAAAACAATAGTTCAGATAACCCCATGCTCACCTGTTGTATTAACCTACTGGCTCAGCTCCACAGTTTGACGCTACTTTCATGTCAACGCCAGATTTTTTTCCCTTAACAAAAACCTCACATTACTGGGATGCAGAAACCGGGGAGAACGACTGCTTCTCAGGAAAGGGCCACAGCAACCAGGTGAGCAGGATGGTGACTGACGAAGGCGGCCAGTTGGTGACGTGCAGCATGGATGATACACTGCGCTACACCAACATCAGCAAGGGGGAGTACAGGTAGGGGTCATTGCATGTTACTGTGCAACTCTGAGGTGAACTCAGTGAAGGTTGTGATAATATCCTGCATTTTGCCTGGTGATGACACGGACAGTCAGTCTGGGCAGGGCAGTCGTTTGTTTGTCCACATCTAAATGATACAATGATGAGTTATCATATGAAGGACCCTAATTTGTGTTTTTCAGTGCCAGTGATGTGGTGAAGATGGATTTCCAGCCTAAAACTGTGTCTGTAGCAGCAGGAGGGCTGTCACTGGCTGTGTGCATTGGACAGGTAACGCCTTTGCTTTGTCATCATTGCATAGCCTAGTCCTTAGCACAGTGTTTCCCCTGTAAGCATATTTTTTTTGCAGCTCAAAGGTTTTCCATTACCCACCTGATATTTTAAGCCTCTAAAGTTTTAACGTCTGCAAATGTTCATTCATCATCTCTTGCTTTTTGTAGGTTGTGTTGCTGAAGGACAAGAAGAAAGTCTTCACAATGGACGGTCTCGACTATGAAACAGAGGTTGGAGCTCTCCACCCCGGGGGCACCACTGCAGCAGTTGGGGGATCAGTAAGTGGAAGTTTTAGAACACAGAAAATCTCGCCAAGCATAGGTTTTGTTAGCTTTGCTCTGTCTCAGAAAATGTTCTTGATTTCAGAGAGGAATTGGCATCAGTGTGTCTGTAATAATCATCCACTTTAAGTGACACCATCCCAACCTGATGACACTGGATTTGAGATTAATTTCCTTTTTTTTCCTCCCTAGGATGGGAAAGTCCGTCTGTACTCCATTCAGGGCAACACTCTGAAGGACGAGGGAAAGACCATCGAAGCTACAGGGGTGATCACAGACATGGCCTACTCTAATGATGGAGCCTATCTGGCGGTCACAGGCGATAAGAGAGTTACCACCGTTTTTAATGTGGCTGACGACTACAAGGTAAACACTTGTCTGTCCTGTATGTATATCTATATATAGATCAGTTTTTGGAACACTCAGTATCCAATGCCTACAGCAGTTTTGTATAGATTATAGTCATTGTCTCTTTTTAATAAATATTATCCACTCATTTTCTTACCAGGTCAAAAACGTGTTTTACGGACACCACGCCAAACCAGTAACTTTGGCGTGGTCGCCAGACAATGAACACTTTGCGACTGGTGGGATGGACATGAATGTGTTTGTCTGGACAGTTTGTGACCCAGACAAGAGGATTAAGATCCCAGGTAGGCCATACAAGTGTATTGCATTCTCTTATGTCTTGTTGCATGCAGGTATACACCAACATACTTCGAGGTCGCTCTGTTTGAGCTGAATAAATCCACTCTGCAACAATATCCAAACATGCCAAAACAAAGGCAACAGGATATTTTGAGCCGAGCTAAACGATGTATGTAGAGCATGTAGCTTGGCTGAAAGTTAAAGTAAATCCTTGACCAGTTTATTTGTCAGAAATAAAACAGGAAAGCAGCCAGTGTAATTGTTTACAGTGCAGCCAAACAAACTTCTTGTCTTGATAAAGAAGTCATTAAAAATGATGGAAATGGCTTCATGCTATGCACATAGTTTTTCCCACAACAACAAGGCACCGTAAGGTTGAATACCTGCAATATTTAGGAGTGGACTGTTGTCAGAAAACATAGATTACCTGTGACTGTCTCACAGTGAAGGCCACCCTGTGTTTTGGTGGTTTTCATATAAAGCTGTTGGGCAGTTGGAAATGTTCAGTCGGCTTTAGCAGTAACTTTATGTGACTGAAGGAGATTCAACAGTAAACAGTGAGGCTGACGTCAGGAAGATAAAAATTTAAAAAATAGTGATCCAGGGTTACATGCATGTACCATTTCCTATGAACCCAGCATGGGAACAGCGCACAATACCTCTAACAGTACAAAGACTAACATAGGAGAGTTGATTACGGAATATAAATGGCAACTGCATAAAAATGGGGACGATAAATGGTATCACAATTATAAGCTGAAGTCATAGCTCAGTGAAAGGCAAGTATATTGATTTAAAAAAGGCTATATCACCGTTGATTTTAATAGTTTTTGTGTAGCTAGCATTAATGTTGCCAACATTTGATAACCTGCCAATTTGCAAGTGCTTATCAATCAATCATCATTAATGCCAGCTATTGTTACTAAGTTACCTAAAGTTACACTGTTCTCTGCCTTGAGTCATCTTTGTAACAAGGTTGTTTTGATGCTCTGATGTCTGCAGACACTCACAGGATGCACCACCCTAGCGGCCTGGCCTGGGTAGACGAGAACACTCTAGTCACCACCTCCCATGATGCAAGCGTCAGGCAGTGGATTATTGAATACTGAGCTGCGAGCAGACAAACATCCACATCTCCAGGGACAAGGACTACTGTAGATTTCAATCTTTCTTTTCTCTATTCTTTTTTTTCCGTTCTCTTTTTTTTTTTTTTAAACTGTATTTTCACTATCTATACGGTGTTCTATGCTGTCTGTAAACATCTGAATCGTAAATGGTTTTAACTGGGGAAAGCTCCCGTACAATATTATCTACGATATGTCTCTTTGATGCGAATAACCTCAACTTACACTGAGACAAATTGTTGAATTGTAAGATGTAACCATGAGTGCTTTTACATCCTTTGAGCTTTATGGACCCACAATAATATTTGTTAGCTCAACATTCCATAGGTAATAGCTTTCGCTCAGTTTAAACTGGTATCCTTGTCTGGTTGGGCTCAATGCATCCTAACTCAACGGATGAACTCTTTTCTTTTTTTTTAAATCAACAAAATCATGTCTGAAAGAAATGAAACCTTTTGGTTACATTCCTGGAATGAGAAGTAACGGATAAGTTAATTTTCAAGGTTTTAAGGGGCTGGGTGGTTTTGCTTTGTCTTTGGTTTCATACTTTTTATGTTTCACAACTCTTCCTGTTGAACTGGGGAGCAATAATAGGAACTGAAAGAACAAAGTATGTATACAATCAAGATGCTGTCTGTTCAGTCGGAGGTCCCATGTTGTTGCTGTGTTTATGTTTGGGCCCATTATGCTTGTCGCACTTAATTTTTCCCATGTCTTTATGCATTCGCTTCCAAGGTGGAAGTGAGTCATTAATAATAATAATAAAAAAAACACTTTTTATGCAGCTCCCTTTCATACAGATTTGCACTCTTTGTCTTGTCAAACACATTTATGTGCTGATTCTGTCGTGGGAATCTCCATCACAATTTCCTGGCATTCAGGCACACAATATCAGCAGGGGGCCCTCTAGTGGGGTGTAAAGAGAGGAGCAGGCAAGAAAGCCTTGTTACAGGAGTTCGCTGTGACTCAAGTTAGTTGGCCAAGGTCTCAGGCTAATTATTAGGCCACTGAAAACACAAAACAAAAAAGCTCATGACTTTGAACAAGTAATTATGTAATGCCCTTTTATTGATGTCATATAATTTATACTGGTATAAGTGTGCCAAATACTGTTAATGCAGTTATGAGTAGACAATAAATATTTACAGCAGACAAAGTATTTCTTTGTCTGATTATTTTTTACAAAGTCCATGCATAATTGTTTATGGGATATTAAAACAGATGTGTTAAAGTCTTTTGTGTTCAAGTAGGCAAAGCAAAAGGAAAGTCTTTGGTACTGTACTGACTATACTGACATGGCACAAGTTCTACTGGATGTATTGGACATTTGCAATTTTTACTTAACGTTCTCTAAGATTGGAGAGATGCACATGGCAGTTTCAGAAGTATTTAAAGTGTTCCTCAGTCACAAAAACTTGGTTATTCCTTCAAAAAGTTTGAGATTAGGGAGGAAACCACTTGGGAGTAGCACTAAATAATTCATGTTCCTCCCACAGGTCTGTAAATCTATCCCATGATCATGCAGTCACGTTAATGTAATATGTACGTAATTTAATTTAGCTCAGACAATTTAGTATTTTATTAATTTAGTTAGTATTCATTTCGACTGTTCTACTGAATTTCAAATGTGAAACATTTCCTCCGGTACTGGTAATCTACAGTACAAGAAGAGACACATTTTACATGATTGATTCAAAGAAAATTCCTGATTTTATTTCATTTAAAAAAAAAAATCAAGATTAGAATGATAATTAGCAAACAAAAGTATGATAAGGAGAATATCTCCAGTTTCTATGTGTTAAACACATTGTTCTCTCTGGTAAGTTTTAATGTATTACAGTATCTCCAGGGCTCTGGAAGTTTTCTCCCCAGATAAGTACTGCAGTTTAACATGTATTTTTAGCATAGAGTTTTCTCCTTGCTATAAATAGTGAAGCAGAAATGTTCTGTCTCCATCTCCGATGTTTAACAGGATAACACACAGTCCCAGAAACAACAGCATACAATTTGCACCCATATGTTGAATAACAATGAACCCAGTGATAGAGAATGTAAATAGCTGCAATGTTTTGGTTTCAGTTAGTTTTAGTCCACCATATGTGCATATGTGACTGTACACGTTTCTGACCACAGGCTAGTGATGGCTTCCAGTCACAGGTGTGGTTGGTGTGCTGGGAGTCCATTGACTTTTGATGGTGAATACTGGCACATTTTATTAGTATAATGATTTTTTGTTTGTGTTATCTTTTTCATAGGCAGGATACTTCACACAGTGGTAGCTTTGCCTTTACCCACACTTGAGTTTTTCAATAAATAGAAAGTTAAAGGAATACTTCAACCCCCAATGGTCATTTGTTTATTGGTTATTCATCCTGTGTTACATTAAAGAAAACTTTACTTGACGTGGCTCCAGTGAACAAAGAATCCAAAGACGGAAAAAATTCTTGATGAATCAGACTCACAGGGGTCTGTGTTGAATGACATCCATACAAACACACACAATTTGCGCATTATAATCCATCTTCTCAGACAGCCCTTTCTGACGGGGAACTGAGCTAAAAGTTGAACTTATCTATGTTCTTTCTTTGGCTGAGCTGGCTCGACAAAGCCTCAACCCTCAGTTAGAGATAACAGGTACCACAGTGTTCGACATAACCATGGCCCTGAACCACATGCTGTGGGCACCAGATATCACAACTAAATTTTATCAAGCCTCTTTTGAGAATGAGACTGTCTCACTGAGATTACGTGTCCAAATACAAGTTAAATCACCATAAAAAAAACAAACATCTGTGATCCTTTGCCAGTGCAACGTTACAACTTTACATTTTTTGAAAACAGCAAACAACACCTTGCCCCTCGCCAGGGCTCAAGACTAGCATCACCATCGTGCCAATGACAATAGAAAACGTGTATGGGATTAACAGAGATCTTCCTCAGGACACCTCCAGGATGAAAGGGTTTTGTATGTAGCTAATTTATCACCTAGCAAATCAGTGTTTACATTTGACCAAACTTCTGTCAGGGATGAAAGTAGCTAAGTAACCACATAAGTTTACTCCATTCTGTGCTAAAGTGCTGGTACTTTGTTAACAGAAAGTGTAGCTATAGCTATAGATTACAATGTGCTTTACATAACTAATAAGACAGTGGGAAACAGTAGCCCAGTTAACTCAGATATAGCTTGCAGTATTTTATAATCAACCCTGTCTCTTTTAGTGACTATTTTGTATTGGGCTAGCAAAATTATGTATTTATTTTGAATATGTTATTATGCCATTAACAACTTAAAAAGATAATGAAACAAAATACTGTGAACTAACAGACTGTGAGAGAATATTAGAAATTCTGTTCTGTTAATGTCTTAAGTTTATTTATTGAAGTGTCACAGTTCAGAAGGCTGCGTTTAGTTGTCTAAGTTAAAATAAGGGCCATCAGACATGTACTTTGGCCACCAAATTTAGAGGCTTGCTGACCCTTGGGGCCAGTGTCCTAAAAATATCAGCATCAATCCCTGTACCACCAAGGTGATTATCAACTTGCTCTATCAACCAATTTCTTCTCCAGGCTCTGTGCATGTTCCCTGTTACCCCTAAAAAATTGACTGATCACCTGCTACCTACTTCCACATTTGAAGGATATGAAGCAGAATCACAAGCAACACTGCTGAACATCATCCTCCTGACTAACAATATAGCCTGGTGTACTATTAATGTTTATTTTTTTTAATTTAGAGCCAGTGTGAGCAGGTGAAAAAGCAACAAGATACCTACATTTTGTGGAACTGTAATTGCACAACTTCTTTTGGTGGTGTTTACAACAAGTTTGCTTTTATAGCGTATTCCTGCAGCTGAGAATCTGTATCACTCATAGACTATTAACTATATAGTGACATTATTTATAATTTAAGCTGAAATTAAAAAACAAAAACTGGGCCCAACCAGGTCAGCTGTGTGGCATAATTTACCATAGTGATGTAGCCAGGTTAAAAGAGAGCCACCTCACTTACCCACTAATCTCGCTTCGTGGTTCACCCCTCATGTCTACCACTTTCTCAACAGGTAGCCACAAAGCTGCACAGCAACGCAAACAAACTAACTGAACCAGAAAGAGACTAACAAGACTATATTCTCAAGTCCAGTTTCTTTCCAGTCCTGCTGCTATAGGGAAGAGGGGGGTACATAGAATATCTGGGAACCTGCTAAATGAAAAATAGTCAGAGAGGCCATATTTCTCTCACAACATTTATGCACAGTTTGCTATTGCAAAGAAACTGATGAACGCTACCATATCATTCCTCCCGCTCCAGCGCCACAACAGGTTAGTGTGTCAATCAATGATCTGCCCATTGGCTAACTGCGCAGTATGTAGTAACTTAAAGCTTCCATGCTTTCATGAGAAGAAGCAAAAAACCATCATTTGAGTTGGAATGCAATAACTTGGCTGGGTCTGCCAGAGCAACCTGAAGGACAGATAAAATGGTAAGTGGAACACACACACTCGTATACTGTAGGTCTTAAATGTGAATGGGTTTTAAGAGTAGCATTCAGCATTTGTGTTAGCTTTAGATGAAGCAATACTATGAGATGGATAATGTGTCACTGATGTTAGAAGGAACTAAGAAAATGAACCCAGTTTGAGTTTGACCACCGCCACACACTTCTATTAGGGATGATTGAGAGGGATTACTTGTATGTATTGATACTTGTTCTTTTAGGAAAATCCTGTGCATATATCTTTAACTTTAGCAGGCAAAATTCACAGAGTAGATGATTGACTATTGACAAAAGAAGGTCACTTCCTGTAGCAGCATTCTACACTGTGGCTCCAGCCACTTTTGGTTCATGTCCAGCAGACACAGTAAATTAAGTTAGCCAGCTAGTTCTCATGTGATAATGGTGTTTTTTAATTATGTGTCTGCAGTTACTTTGGTTGTGGAATCTACAAGAATAGCCTGATTTTTGGACAGCAAAGCACTTGAGAGTGGTTGGTGAGTTTTCTTTCATTTATTTTTTACAGAATGAATGACCCTGCTGTCAATTTGTGATCTTTAATTTTTGTTGTTTTCATGGAGTCGCAGGAGAACTAATGGTTCTCTGCGGGTGACACTGAGCCACATGCGCAGTGGGAAAGTTAATGTTTAACACAGCTGCTGACATGAGTTTTAAAGACTGTGCAACACAGCATATAATCACAGAACTTTGAGACAAAATAAATCAAGACCTGAGCTATGGAGGAACTTTGTAATGTTTGCAGAATCAATAGAGTGACTTTAATTACTGACTAACAGCGGCAGTAATACTTAACATACAATGTGGACAGTGCTGTATGTTACAAGAGTAGACTTTTAATGCTGCACAATATAGATAATAATACGTTAAATCTGTAGCTGTGTATGACTGAACAGAGAGGCACAGGATACAGTTGTAACTGTCGTAACAGTCTGGAATTGACACTTTAGTGCAAGATTTTGGAACTGTTCTTTATAAAAAATATAGCACACATGACCACATGTTGCATAATCTTGTTCAAAATATGTGGGTGAAATTTAAATACAGATACAAGACATTTTTTGTTGTTGTTGTCATCTTTACTTCCAATGATTTGGCGCACTCTGCACATGTACTTTCTGCCCAGGGGCGTATGGTCAGGAGAGGCAAACCAAGCAAATGTTTGGGGAACCCCAACATTTTTTGAAAAGGGGGTCCCCAGTGGCCATTCATAGTGGCAATTTTTCAATGAACTATGACTCCCCTTAAACCTCCCATACAGGCACTATACAGTGCACCGCTGCTGCCTAAAGAACCCTAAGTGGGGCACCTTCTTGGTATGGTATGATAGCTGGATACTGTGAGTTAGGACAGTCAGCTAACTGTTACACATATGTAAGCTGTAAGTGTTAGCACAGTAACATGAGCATAATTTTCTGGCCACCAGAAATGAAAAAAAACAACAACAACAACAACAATAACAAGAATTACCTCCTTGCAGTTGTATGCTACCCCGTGAAGTTGCAGCTACAGTTAACATCCATGTCTTTGAAAACATAGATACAATCAACACAGTTTCAAGATAGACACCCAAAATTAGTGTCACCAATTCAGTCTCTGACCAAATGTCTATTTTGTTATGGTGTTGAATAATGGCCAGAAAAGTGTTTTTGCAGAACATTATGTTGTCAAAGTGAGGTTGAACTTTGGTCACAGTCACAGTGACCTTGACCTCTGACCTTTAGCAACCAAATTTGAATCAGTTAATTTTTGAGTCCACGTGGATGTTTGTGCCAAATTTGAGGAAATTCCTTCAAGGCCTTCTTGAGATATCAAGTTACCCAAGAATGAAACAGACACAAGGTCACAGTGACTCTGATCTTTGACCTATGACTACCAAATCTGATCAGTTCACTGTTGAGTCCAAGTAGATTTGTGTGCCAAATTGGAGGAAATGCAATAGGGAGAGACTTGTTTTTATGGTAAAAGAATATTTATTAACATGAACATATGAATAAAAATGTGGAAAGTCTTTGGCGATTAGACCCCATTGAGATGGGATGATTTAAGGAGGGTGATGAATCCATAGTCGAATAGGGAACCCCCTGGGGTCTAGGTGCTGATGGTATTGGCAGAGGTGGAGAAGACGGAGAAGTGCTGATGAGTAGAGGAATGATCCTTTGTTGTGCTTGTCCTGGACTCTGGACACGATTGCTAGAGGGGAACAGGGTGGAGCAGGGTGCAACAGTTCTGCCTAAAATGATGGCTGACAGCAGCAGAAGAGAGAGCAGATTTAAAATTTGCAGTGGCATCCTGATTGGCTGATAGAGATTATGGCAAAGTTTGTTTGGATAGTACCCATAGTCTGCTGAATAGAGGGAGTAGTGAGAGTGGGATGGAGAGAAATGTAAATGGATGAGCACAGATAACATCTTCCTGATTGAGCTTACGCTGAACTTCATTTCTCTCAAGGTATTCTTGAGATATCATGTTTACAAGAATGGGACGGTACACACGTATGGATGGACAACCTGAAAACATAATGTCTCTGACTGTGCTATTGTTGGCATTGAAGCAGAAAAATAAGAACGTGGACAAATGACACCAGGGGGTGCTGAGGGGCCTCAATGGGCCTCTGCCTGTAGCCTCTACAGATTCTAGGATCGCCGCTGTCTTTTCTCACTGACAGGTCTCTCCAAAACCCCAAGGAAACCTAATATGTCAGTTGCCTAGACTCCGAGGCTGAGAGGAGATGTCCCACAGGGAGTGTTCCGCTTACAAGCCTGAGTTTCATTACTTGGCCATATCTTTTTCCCATGGTCCCCCACCCAAACCACACACACTCTGAGTTGCTCAATCCTCCAGCCCTGTGCTGCTGCAGCTATCTAACGTAAACTACGTCATGTTTTTTGCTTCGGTTTATGATACTGGAGGTGCTCTTTCGTGCAGTTTCCACGTGGCAGAAAATGTGGCTCGCTTGTTGGTAATATAGAAAGCTCCCAGCCAGTAGTTTCAACAATATAACCAATGTGAAGCCAAGGGAGAATAAAGCAGCCATTGATCAGTGAAAAAATGCCTCAGGAGAGGGTTTTTGGGGGATTGAAGCTCTGGTACTGCTTTTATGTGACAAGCTGTCTGCAATAGCTTCACCAGTAACAGAAACTTTCTCTTCTTCTTTGTCTGGACTGCCATTGTCGCTCCATTTATCGGGAAGTTATTAATCAATGCTGCATATTTCTATGGGATAAGCTGGTTGTTACTGTGATCTAGATACTGTCTGATCTGCGGCCGTCTTTTCTGGAGTCTGGCCAGTTGTGTTTAAAGGGGAGGGTAGCGGCAGGGGAATGCTACAAGGAATGCTGAGGGACAATGGAGCATGGTTAAGCTGGTATTAAGGGCACTCTTCATTGTTGCTATGGTTCTTATGGTAAGAGAAACAGACGTTCTTGTCCAGCATGGAATCTGTACACCATTTCATCTTCAGCTCAGAGGCATAATGTATCTAAACACTATACTTGGTAAGTGCCTGCATTTACTTATTGTTGCTTACTGATAAAAACCCTTAATCCATATCCAACTGCAGAGTTAACTTGAAAAGAGAAGATGATTCAGTGTTGCTAAACAAATTTTTGCCATTTCACTTTTGAGAAATATTATTGAGTACACTTGATTATCATGCGAGGCCCCTGTAATTGAAAGGGGAAACTGGGTTAATTGTGTCACATCCCGAGAGTTCAAATCAGATTTTTGTAACAGTCAGCAGCAGTGTCCACATGTTGAGCATACAAAGCTGCATTTGTGAAGATTGAAAAAAAAAACCCAAAAAAACCTTGCTTGCTCTCTGAGATGGCTTCTTCCGGAGAATGGAGCAAAATGTGCTGGTGTGAATAGCTTAAGTCTAGATCCCGTGGTGTTGAGTCTGTCAGGCTGTCTGGATTTGGAAAGTTCCCATTGGAAGAGAGGTCCTAGTTCAGGCTCTCCTAATTTTGATTCGTGTCACAACAGCAAGCGAGGGTCATGACGTGTTGCATCAGATGCTCTCTGTCCACACCGAAACCTTGAATATGGAACTTCGTCACATCGTGTAAACAAACCACACACACACTGAAAAGATGTGCAAGTACCTTATTCATACTCCCAACAATATTATCACGACTAACTTATAGATATAATTGTTGTAGCTACCATACTGTATCGTACCAACTGTGAGGGCCGGTTATGCTGAGGACAGCTCAAGTGCCTCCTGTGTAAGCAATGCCTTGTTTTTCCTCAGTGGAGCAATACTATCTCATCACACAGATGTGTAGTTAATGTTTCTCTTCCCCTGCAGAGTAGCTGACCTAAAAATGACATTAGCTAGTCAGGTAAAGTGAAGCAAAGGGAGGGGGACTCATCAAAGTTAATCATTCAGTGTCATTATGACTGCATGTCTAGGTAATGTTGGGTCATTGGTCTTTCTGTAGGCATTGGATACACAGCCTGCGCTAAGGTAAGCGTGTTCATAGTAATACTTCTCACTGAGTCTGGTGAAAAATATGGATATGCACTTATTTGTACAGTTATCCTCAGTGTCATGTTCTGTTGGTATTGGACCCCACTGTCTTCTCTGATGCTACCCACAGAAGTGTAGCAGTTTAGACTGTTATTTTCTTATACATGTGGGATGTGTGTAGATTTCTGTTACATACTGGTCTCTTGTAATTAAAGGCACTTGCAAGTAACTGGTTGTAATACTACTTCGAACAGCTTACCTTTTTATAAACATATTTGTTGCGTTAGTTAATGTAGCATTATGTTGAACAAACTGTGCATAATTACAGTATGTCTTTACATAAAACATTAATTATCATAATCACTACCTATGGTCTTCTGCTGCACATGATGTAATATTTACCATTATATGAATTTGAGGTTTGTTGTAGGGCTGGTTTGATGTTAGATCGTTTGACTGTCAGCTTAATTATATTGCGGCATACGTTACTATCGCATTATCTTATCTAAGTCTTAGCTGTCCAAATTAATTATGCAATACATGACTTTGATCTCATGCAGTTTATTGCAGTGGAGCACAGTGCACCACTTTGTTTTCACCAGTTTCATCATTTTACTGTATGTATCATTTTGTCTACATTTGCAACAATAACAATATTAGAAAATATCATAATGATTTCAACCATATCATATACATAATAAAAGTGAGTGAGTGTGAGTTATGCACTGACATTTACATTTTTTTGCGCTTCTCAGCTGATTATACACAGAATATTAGCCCATGTTCTTGCTGATCTTGCATTATCCAACAGCATCAGACAGCAGTAATAACTTGGATTTAGTTGTTGTCCAGTTCATTCTTGCACTAATAGACCTGAATATGAGGTTGAGAGTGTTGACATTTGTCAGTCTGTTGAGTTCCAGTGGTGGTGTGACCCTTTAGTTTATATGTAAATCATGGGTTGTGGCGTTAAAGGAGCTCTCCACCAAAAATGTACTTTTTTAGTCTTGAAGCTGCTTCAAAAGTGGCCTTGAAAAAGTGAAGATTTAACAGCTAAACTGACCATTTTAGGGTGCTTTCACACCTGCCCTATTTGGTTCGGTTCAACTGAACTGAAGTTCGTCTGCCCCATAAGTGCGGTTAGTTTGGGTAGGTGTAAACATAGCTCACCAAAACAGACCGAGACCTTCTTGAAGAGATGGTCTCAGTCGGGTTACAAACAAACTCTGGTGCGGTTCATTTGTGGTGAGAACGTGTTCCGTCTTTGATCCAAACCAACTACAGTCGCATTACACATTGTTTGGGTAAACAAGCATGAGCATGTTACAGTCCTGGAGGATTATTAATGTGCGCCTCCTCCTTAATATGCACATTCGGTGCATCCAATGCATCGAAACATCGTTATTGTCTGTGAAGCGAAGCCACAGAAAAAAGACGTAGCGAACATATGCGTGTGGGCATTTCATGAGAGAAGTCGTCAGTCTCATCCAATGGCTGATTGACCATCGGGATGTTCGGGACGAATCCTGATGGGCCTCCTCCAATACGAAAGAGGCTCTCTTTTTTCTTGAAATCTGATTGGCTCAGCCACAGTCATCAGTCATTACTCATGGCAGACCAGGCTAGTTCGACCATTGGACAGAAAACATGGATAAAGCCGGTAAAAAAAAAAAAGAAAGGGTGGCGCGGAAAAAACTTGAATAAAAAAACTTAAATCTTTACAAGAAGAGGCAGCAACGCGTTCCAAAGTAACCGACCTGTTTGGCTGTGGCGTTGGTTGACTGGCTCAGGCTGCTG
The DNA here is from genome assembly GCA_026686955.1 of Epinephelus cyanopodus. Taxonomy (NCBI): domain Eukaryota; kingdom Metazoa; phylum Chordata; class Actinopteri; order Perciformes; family Serranidae; genus Epinephelus; species Epinephelus cyanopodus. The sequence continues at coordinate 16,622,260 of CM048915.1, read as the reverse complement.
GTGTTGCTATTTGTCCAAGGTGTCCAGTTTAAGAGGTCAACTAGCCTACTGGGTATTACAATAAGTCATTATAATTTAAACCTGTACTAAAAGAAAATATGTGCTTGATTTTTTCCTGTGGTTGGAACATTAGTTCGGCATCTTGGCAATCACCATCTTGGTTTTATGGAGCCAGAAGTGACCATATTCTGATTAGAGGGTGGAGCTTTGGAGCAGACTGGTGTCAAATGTGATTAGCAGTAGACTGTGGTGACACCTCACAGACAGCCTGTCCCTCAAGTGGCTCTCCCTTAAATACGCATAACTTGTAACAACTCATGAATGTTGAAATGAGCTGTACAAACCAAACAGACCTAAAAAAAAAAAAAAAAAAAAGAGAAGACAGGAGAACAAATAATCATCTGCACAGACAAAGGACATTTTTAATCACTAACTGGTTGGCATCAACCCATGAAAGCCTTGGAAACAGCCTCTATTGTGAGAATTTAATTAGTTTCAATACAGTTACTGTGTTCCAGCCTCAGAGTGGCAGAGTGAACAGGCCACTTTGTATTGCCTATGCAAGTTCAGGGACTCTGAATCCTTTGAGGTGACATCAGGTTCATGCTTGGAAATGAGAGGGAGGTACCCTAAAGTCAATCAGTACCCACAGTCCCTGATAACCAACCAAATCTGATTTCCTCTGCATGTTAGACAAACAGCAGGCTGGCTTACTCTCCTGATGCACTTGAATGAACTTTTTTCTGCTATAAGCAGTGATTGCAAATACAGCCGCACTTTACATCCACTCTCCAGTAGGTTGAATTCACATTCATGCAGAACAAAATTCTCAGGCCAATGGTGCATTTTGTCTCTTGCCTCATAAATTAGTTACATTTTAGGGATTTAACTGTCGAATACAGGTAGAGTATATTCAAACTGGGGCTTTCAGCTGCATCATATGGAAAGTTCTGTGTAAAGTTAGGGTGACCATATTTCGATTTCCAAAAAAGAGGACACTCACCCCGGCCATTATGCCTAAAATAATAATCTTTTTATAAGTTTCAATTGGACCCAGGACAGTGAGTTGGGAATCGTTCATCCGTCCGTCCAGCAGACAGGCATTTGCATAGCTATTGCATAGCTGTCCTATAATGACAGCACACCACTCTTCCTCCCAACCATTGTTAGGTATGCGTTAATGATCTATGAAAACAATAATGTGATTAATCAGTCAAATAATTTCTCTTTAAAGTAGGCTACCTGACTTTCCAACTCCTTTCCTGGGGCCATGTACAAGAGGTCCTCTATATATAATTGATATGGCCCCAGCCTTGACTAGAATGTGGTTCTTCGCCTTCCTGCCCATACGTCTCTGATTACTGTAAAATTGTTATGGCAGTTATTCATGACACATAATTTGGGGTGTACTCTCTGACACCAGGTGAGCAGTCTTCTCCTCCAGCTTTGATATTTTGTAAGGTCCCACCAAGCTGGCCTCCAGTTTGTCCCCTTTTCTCATGGCCTGCCCATGATTGGCTTTTGCACATACACGTTTTGACATACAGTGTCACAATATAAGGCGTACACACATAACTACCTTACACTCCTCTGTTCTACTTTTGAACCTGAATGTGTATTCCAGCTCATTTTTATGACAATACCAACTCACCCACTTGCAGATGTCATCCTCCATGCCAGGCCAATAATAGCGGGCAATCATGGCATTATGAGTTTTTTCCACCCCACAGTGCCCACCCAAGTCGCTGGCGTGAAACTCCACGAAGAGGTTGCTTGCTTCTTCAGCAGTGGAGACCACTTTGGCAAGGTGCTCGGCCTTGTTCTGCTTTCGCCGACAGATGTATTAGAGGTCTCCATCTGGTGTTTAAATGTCATCATATTAGATTACTTGGAGTTTTATCATAGCAGATAAATATTGTGTTCTTAAGTCCATGTGACATATATCCTTACCCTTTGTCCTGAAGGTGTCAGCTCTCCTCCTGTTGACAAATCTGTCTTGGCTGGTTGACCCCTCAGGGTGCCGATTATGGAGTTTTAACTCCAGCACCTCTTTCATTATTTTTGGATCCATGTTTCTGTCCCTACCTTTCCTACTCCACCCTACCTACTCCTCGCTACTCCTACCTACCTTCGCCACTCTTACCCTCGTTACTCTTACCCTCACAGACACAACACACTAGCACACAACACACACCTACGACCCCACTCTCTTTAGAACACAAATAAGCACACTTCACTGTCACAATCACTACTCACTCTTTCTTGCACTCTGTCTTTTTCTCTCTTTCTGCGCACTGTTCAAACTCCTCACGAGCAAACCCACTAAGTTGTGACCTGTTAACCACCCTTATAAAGACAACCCCCTGATGACTGGAGTTATCTACACCTGAGTATAATTACCTACACCTGTGGGTGATTATCCCATTGATTTTTGTTATTTTTTTATTTTTTAATTTCATTCTTGTTGCATATTGAGTTATCGTGTCTGCAGTGAATAGTGTTGACTATCATTGTGATGACTGAGTGAATTGTCTGCGGCCGTTATTATACAGCAAGACTGTTGGCATGTAGCCTACACATGTTGTATCACCAGTTAATCTGAGTGGATCACAATGTGCCACAGCTCAGAGCAATCGCCGCGCTGCGCTCGAGTTGGATGTGAATGACTCAGACTTTCATTTTCAGACTTCACATCGACGTGACATCAGATGATGCAAACTACAGGACTGACAACTGAATAAATTATGAATTGGGACTGATAACGTAAGTGACTAAGTGACCATATCATTATTTATCTGATGTCAAGTGTTTCTGATGACTGACGATGCTTTCATACAGCCATACTGGAGTTTTCGCACGTACACAGTGGTAATGTGTGGCGCGCTCAGATTAATTTGTGATACGCACAGGTAGGCCTTGGTGGACAGACATGATTAGGGACATGACATAACGTTGGTATTGCTGGCAGTATATCATGTGGCTGCAATGTGTGATGCCTCACTTTGCTGGTATTTTGGATGCATTTAGATTTTCTTATTATGAAGCGTTCATAGACGTATGTGAGACAACTGCGGGTCGTGCTCGCTTGGCTTAGAATTCTCCACGGATGTAACTTTGGGATGTCCAGCAAACCATTGCTGTCGTGGTTTTTGAAAGGGCACCGTCACATAGCAGAATCAGTAAAAGAATGACTGACTGTAAACATAAATCAATGCGATCGACAGGTTAGGATTTACATGTTTATTTCCTCGTTCCACTGTGGGTTACTCAAAGGTCACGCCCACAACACATCTGTCTCACCAGTTGATTCAATACCAGTTAATCTGGCACACCTGTCACTGAATGACGACGCTGAAGTTCACTTAGATTCGGCACTTAAGGGGAAAGTTAAGGGGAAATTAACTTGATGTGCAGTGCGACTGTTTGTCCACTGATTGTCTGTTTTTTTGTGACACTTCTTGATGTGAAAACATTTTAGACATTTTAGGTAAGACATCACCTTTGCCTGACACCCACTATTGTATTTGTGAAACATTTATTTTATTTGTGAAAATGCTAATGGGGAGATTTCACCGTTTTTGTTTTTAGACCTCATTAGACCAGGTCCACATCAAAAACCACTGTACCTAGACTTCTCAAATCTGGACTGGATTATCCTACAGAGGCTAAACATTCATTATAACACAGTTTCTGATTTGTGAAACCTTTACTCTATTTGTGAAAATGCAATACAGACACATTTCACCGTTTTTTTTCCCAGCATCTAAAACACATTAGACTGGGTCCAGATCAAAAACCACTGCAAAGCAGGGGTTTATTAAAATAGCCGCAGTAAGGGAAGGTTATAGTGAGACATTTAATCTGTCATGGGTCTTCTGTCATTTTATGTATTCACTCCACAGCCGTGACTTTTAATCCTGCTCCTCAGGACACAGAGTCCTGTTGGTTTTCATTCTAGTCACCCAATCAGGGACTCATTTACATTCTGGCAGCAGACCGAATGCTATTAAATGTTATTAGCTGTGCGGGAGGAGAGGAAATAAGCAGTACTACAGGTCACACTGACTCCTATCAGTTATGTGAAAAATGCTTTGTTGTGTTTTTGTTTATAAGGTAGAGGCCTTGAAATGTTTTTCCCCACAAAGGGCAGGAAACACTTCTAGTTTGAAATACACCCCACAGTCCAATGGCTCCCACCGACTGTGTTTAATAAAAAATATGCCAAAGGTACATTAAACTGATTTGTAGACCTCCAGATTTCAATTTCTGTGTTTTTTTAATATAGTGATGTCTGTCCAGTATTTCTTTGTGTTGCTGTTCTTTTATCCACCAGGTGGCAGACTCAGGCTTTTAATTTGCTATTTATTGCATATGGCCATCACTGTGGGCTTCTATAGTGTGATGCAGTAAAGTCCATGCTCGTTTTTATGTTGTTGAAATACTGGGTACAAACCTGTAGTCAAGGCTCTGCTGGTGTATAAGTTTTTTGCCTGTTGTTGACTTTGCTGCATTTGTCTTATGGGTAAATCCTGAACTTGTGACCAAGCTCTGATCTATAATCTTGTGTGTTCTTATTCTAACGTCCCAATGTATGTGAGACTGTGTGTGCACGTCAGCACACTGAGGCACTGTTATTTCCTTTTCAGCAGATATTTCACTCAGTGGTTTCTATAATAAACTTCACTTCCACTCTGAAAGTGACATGAAGCTATGTTGTGAAACGTGCCCCTTCTTCCTATGGGTTTTCTTCATGAGTTAGATGTCCAATCTGTTGCAACCTTCTCATTTTAGGTTGCTGAAACGCTGAGATGGACAAAACAAAAAAGGACCACCTGGCTGACAAAAAGATAAGCGACTCTAGGAAGAACTCTGAAAAGGTTAGTGTCATTAGCTTGTGGAATACACAGTAGCATGTATGACTTCACATCTGTAAAATGACATCTGTTGTGGTTTGAGTGGTTGGACAGATTGACAGTTTTGTCCTGATGGTACAATGTAGGTCAAGGCTGTTTGACATGCCATTGTGATTTGCCTGTTATGTCATAAAAAAAAACCCGTCATTGCAGGTATGGACTAGATGTATTTGTGAGCAAACTGCACTGTACACAGTAAATATGTGCACGACCTTTGTCATGAACATATTGGCCCACATTTTGGTGCACTTATCTAAAATCCTTCTGTGACCTTGTGAGGCTTTTTGTTACAGTGGCCGATGGATAAATGCGGTACAACGGCCCAACACATTTCCATTCAGAGACATGTTTTTTGTAGCTTCAGAAAAAATGCCAATAAAAAAAACCCCAACACAACCAAAAATCCAAAACAAATACACCAAGGGGAATGTGCTGTAATGAAAAACCATTCAGCAGAAAGCCAAAAAAGAATATGTTAACAGCAAGCATGCTGCAAATACAAAAACAATGCAGACTCAAAAATAAGAAGAACCTTGATCACTAAAATTAGGTGGGAACAAAAGTGGATATATTGATAACGCTATCAGTTATCAGACAAATTTGGTGTTATGTATTGGCATATCAGATATCGGCAAAAAAATCCAATATCATGCATCCGTAATTAAAGACACACAAATTCCAAAACAAATGCAACAGGAAAACGCAAGTATGTGTCTCTGCAGACAGGAGACTTTGAGGTGGTGTGGTAACTGTCATTTTTAATTTGGCCAATTAGAGGCTTACAATCTCCTGTCAATCAAAAACGTATTTCATCAATATGCTGCCTGAACCATGTGTCAATTATTTATAATTACTTCAAAGTTTTATAGGAGGGGATGAACAAAATGCATAGAACTCATTCTCCGGGATCATCATTGCTTTGCAGACATTAATGTTATTAGGCTACCCCATAGTTAATTTAGCCACTCGTGATGATACAGTAGGCTACTAATAAATATTTTTTAGGTCGTTATTGTAAGAGTAACACTAGCCTTGGGTTCACTTTTGCCTGTTTCAATTGGAAGTAGACAACCTTTCCATGAGCTAGCTCACTAGCCACTGCTCTCTCTCGGGTTGAACATGGAGTTGTTCTTAGTGCTCCCCCTAATGGCCTGGAGAACATCTGTTGTGTTGACTGGATATGCAGCGTTTTATTGTTGCATTTGTTTTGGAAGTTTGTGTGTTTGTTTTTTTGCATCATCCCTGTATTTGCAGCGTATTTGCTGTTTATGTATTTATTTTTGACTTTCTGCAGCATGTTTCTCCATTTGAAGCCAGTTTTAATTGTACAAGTTGCTTGGGATTTTTGTGTGTGTTTCTGAAGCTGCACCACGTTTCTCCTAATCTAAAACCTGTGAGCCGTTGTAGCCTGTTTGCCCTTGTAAGCCGCCGTATTGACCTGCTGCTGAAACAGGGGCCCTCTCCACTGCCCACTGTGCTTAAGTGACATCAAAATTTGATTTAAGTTAGGAGGAATAAGTGGTACTAATAATGTAATAAACTGATCACATCTGACACATTTTTAAAGATGATTGGCTGATGTTTTATGACATGAAATTAAGAGAAAAGTTAGGATTTTGCCCTGGTTATCTTAAAACATGATATTTAATATGTAGAATTATCTTTTGTATCCACATTGAAAATTTTGTTTCCACTTTGAAATATACTAAATACTGCACACCACTCACTTGATCCCATTCCCTCCACTGCTAGTGGCTATGCAAACACTGGAGTTACAGCTTTGATCTAGCTACTCGGTCAATGCCAGTTTTATAGACAGCCTCCTACTCAGCAATAAACCGCTCTTCCTAAGAAAACACAGTTGGTTTATAATCATCCAAAGTGCAAGCCCGGTTTGAGGTTTGCCAACTGAGCAAGGCCCCAGCGGAGATATTTCTATACAGCTTCATCTGTTCAGTTACTGCTCCTGCTTGTTCACTACACTGTTGAGCCAACTCAGCAACAACACATAACTATTATTGATTGTGTAGGTGGTACTCAGTACGTGCATTGTTAGTTTGTGTTTTGCTTTCTTAGTTGTTTGTACTGTATAGTTATATTGATAAATGGATATTTTCTTTCAACCTGGAGAGCATCATTAACACCGAAATTTAAGCTTTTATCAAAGAGGTTTATATTCAGGCTCATACCATGGATTAAATGCCTAGATGGGGTTCTCCTATAATGTATAGCGTATATAACATTTAGGGGACCTTATCTTTATACTGTGTCTCTTCAGCCGGCCACAGCAGACACCCCAAGCCCCCTGGACATACTTAGACATGCCGTCATAGGAGAATGAGAAGTATTATACAGAAAATGGAAAATGTTATGAGCACATCCAAAGGGTTAAAGCTGGAAGAAAAATAAAACATTAAGCATGAACAAGGACCAAGAAATAAAGATAGACAGCAGAAAAAAAGGGACAGTGAAACACATTTATTTAACTTGGATTTTATCAACTGTTTGGACGTAAATTAAATTAAAATGCTAAGCCATTTAATGTTAAGTACTGAAGACAAATTTAGGCATTATCTTATTGTATCGTATATTATCTTATCTTATTGTTATGATAGTATCATTTTAATCACTATATTGTTTATTTATTATCTTATCTTACCGTATCTTATGTTATGATAGTATCATTTTAATCACTATATTTCTTCATTATCTTATTGTATCGTATCCCATCGCATCGCATGTTATCGCATCGTATCTTATCTATCTTATTGTTATAATAGTGACTATGATTTTAATCACTATATTGTTCATTTACTGTGTTTTTGGAATTTAACGCTAACATTTTATTTTGTCTCTTCATTAACTTGACAACATACATAAGTTGTTCAAGCAGTATTAAGCCATTTATCGTTGGCATAGTGACCTGACCACAGGCAATGACTCTAATCTTATCAGGGATGAACTGCGTGTCTCATCCGTTTGGCACCACTTGTTTAAATAAACATGCTAAAGCTAATATTCCATCCTTGCTCGGTAGCTTCCAAGTTAATAAAGTGACTTGTCCTTTCCTAAAACCTCTTGACTGGTACGCAGCCCTCCCCAAGGGTCACATGGTAGAGGAAAAATAATCATGTGGAAATCCATGCACATGTGCAGGGATTGCATAACAATTGCTAAACTGAGCTCTTGGATGAGCACACTGGTTGAGCAGTCCATGTGCAGGGGTAGATAAACTTTAGGGGAGAAAAAAAAACTGTATTTTGATGCCACTTTGTCCTTGTTTATGAATGTGTCTTTGTTGCAAGCACAAGAAAAATGAGAACTGTACATGTGAATTAAGTTGTGCATTGATAACTTAATAAACAGTGTACAGACAATCCCATATGGGATATAACATAGTATATACACAGTAAGTATATATATCACCATTTTACAGTGTATGCTTGGCTTTGATTGGATGATCCTGTGAGGATGAGATACAGGCTGAGAGGAGTGTTGCAGCAAATCTTTTGCGCATGAATAATTAAAATGAATTGTAAAGAGTCTAATTTAAAGTCAGCACTGACTGACTGATTGTTATTATTATGTGCGGCCTCTACAGTTGTTGCACAGATGAGTGCTCAATAATCTTTGTGCTTGGTTTAGCAATCACTGTGTACAGATTTCCACATCAACATTGTTTGTTTTACTATGTGACCCTCAAAAGGCTGGAGAGGTATGAATGATGCTTGGTGTGTTTTAGAAGTGGCTCTGTGATGTGTTGGCAGACGAATAACGACATAATGTCTTCTACATTTATACATGAATAGCTGGGTCCTGCATCGCAAATTTCGTAATGAGTTCATTTCCAAGCCCTTCCAAGTCCAGTCTTGATAATGCTCTAACTTCCTGGCACACATGTTGTTTTTAAATTCTTTAAGATCACACTTAAAGACATCTCGTTATGCAAAACGAGCGTGGTGGGGGAGGTGCTGCTGCATATGCCTATTTAAGTGGTAACATATGCAGATGGAAAAGGAGCACTCTACTGAGGCAGAGCTCAACAGGGACACACATCACAAGGGCATAATGCAAGCATACTATTATCAGTGAGCCATTACCTTGTCTAATGGAAAGAAAATATATGGGCAGAAACAGCACTGATTTAACACACCTCCTACGCACTATTGCTCTTTCAACACTAATTGTTAGTGGGTTGCCTCCAAGTTTACTCACTGTCAGAGACAAATACAGACATCCTGCTAAAATAACTTACGGAGATCACGTTTTTCCGTCTTCATGTTCAGCTCCTGCTTTTGCTCTCTTCTGCCTCATTGCCACTGTCTGTTAAACTCAGTCCTATAATAAAGGTTATACAGCCTACGCCATGTGCTAAACCCCTGTCCAGATCCTGCTTATAGCTGTAAGTGCCAATTTGATTTCTTCAACACATCAAGTTTAACTACTTATCGCATGGACAGGGAGATACTTTGAATGAACTGTGGCTTCTTTTGCTCTGCTTCACTTAATTTTAGCAGATAACATCGTGTGCTCGTCATTCTGAGCTCTAATCCTCAAAAAAGTATTTCACCACTGGAAACATGGTCTTTTTCTAAAGCTAGGCTGTCTGTGCAAGTCCGAAGACACACATACTTTTGACATTGGTGTTATAAGACCAAAGAAAACAGAAGAAAAGGGCTGTGGCTTTTGCTTTTGCTCAAGAGGTAGAAAAGTTACAACTACTAGAATGCACCGCACCGCACCAGACCAACAACCGCTCCACCACCAGGGTGACATAATGCGGGTTTGGACATTTTTCCAAAAGAAACAAAATGGCAAAGATTTGAGCTGAGAGATGATCAGGAAGATCTGAGTGCCAGCAAGACGGAGGGAAAATAACCACAGTTCATTTACACATACTACCCACATGGTGTAGTCACCACCTTCCCCTAGCCTTGCTCCCAATGCACCATCTTCCCCTTCTACTTTCAACTCTACTTCTTCACCCCTGCTGTGTTATCTCCATTTGCTGGTTCATGTAGCTATGCCTCCAGGCTGTTGCTCTGACCCCTGGCCTGTCAGTGTAAGGTATATGTTAATGCTATGCATACAAAAGTTCTTTGTTCTTCACTTGATAGTGTGTAAGACACACACAGCGGAGTGTGTATTGCTCCTAGATTGGACCTAGCAGATTCAGAGTGTATTGTAATAAATCCCTTTTGAAATTCAACCTCACCACTTTGTCCAAGATATTAATATAATATTTTCAAGCTGTTAGTGAAATTGCATGATGAATCATTATTTTAGTTTTTTAGTTAATCACTATTTTACATTCACGTGACTGGGGTGTCTTTAACAAGAGGAGCTTTCCACGTGTGTATTCGTTTTCTGTCTCCATCATTAGCTCCAGGACCACCAGCAATAACTTTCTAGGAGACAAGGATTTTCATTGAAAGAAAATTACTCCTCTTCCTGTAATGATTTCAATGCGCAGGCAGCACCAGCCTTGGGTAGCTGGCTGGAAGCAGAAGAATTAGACAGAGTTTCATGGGAGTTAAGATTGGATTTTTTTTCTCCCATATTCTCCAAGTCTTTTCATACATGACAAGGCGTCTTGATTACTATAGGGAAATTATTTAAAAAGCATTTGCGGTGGCACAGGGTAGTTACAGCGGGCCCCAGTGCATGCTATTATGATGGGCCCTAGTACATGCTACGATGCACATAGCACAGTCCTGCACTGTCTACATTTATACCCCTGCATTTGGGAATGATTGTATCACAAGTTTTTTTCTATCCATATGGGCGGTTGATCACTGTACTGTGATCACTGTAAGTAGCTTCCACTGCGTAACAGTCTGCAGTGGCTCTGTAACGTGCAAACATGCACACAATGACAACATGCTAAGTTTTACATGTTCACCATCTTAGTTTTGCATGTTTGCATAATAACATGAGCAAATAAGCACAAAGCATAAAGCACAGCCGAGGCTAATGGGAATTTTTCAGTTTTGAAGGTAGTTTGTCATAAACCCAAGTATTGGAAAAATAATTATTTTGTCCTGATGATGGCGCTCGAGATAAAGTCAGGGCAATACCAAAATGATTGCAATACATCCTCTGGGGGCCATAAATGTCTGTACTAAAATGTTATGGCAAAGTGATGGACTGACATTGCCATCCCCTAAAAAGCTAGTAATTCAGTGAAAATAGGATTATAGGAATATTTGCTTAAAAAATGTAAATGTACCATCAATTTAAATTCTGGTTGAAAATCAGTTCAAAACAACTTTAAGTATGAGTCTATGTTTCATTTGAAAAGGTGAGCCATAATAATTAATTTTAAGATTTTACTGATCACTTTTAAAGCACGTCTGGGTCTGGCCCCTAGCTATATAACAGAAATGTTGACCCCATATGAGCCTGTGCGCAGCCTTAGATCCTCGGGCAGGGGCCTTTCGGTTGTTCCAGAGTCAAGGCTGAAGTCCGAGGGCGACCAAACTTTTTCCATCAGGGCCCCTCAGCTTTGGAACGACCTGCCAGAGGATATGGGGTTTGCAGAATCAGTAACTTCTGTTAAATCACTTCTTAAAACCCATTTTTATAGACTTGCTTTTATGGGATGCTCTTCCTCTTTTTTCTTGTATTGTTTATTTATTAGTGTTTTAGTTATATTGTATTTACTTATTTTATTCCCTTTGCTGTTTTCTCCTGTACTCTTTGCTGCTACCTTGATGCTGCCATGTTGTATATGTCTGCCTCTGCTATATTGTGTGTTATTGCTGTTTACCTGCTGCTGTCATATTGTTGATTGTACTGATTTTTACTACTTTGTAAACTTTGTTTCTATTTCGTCCCTACTGACCGCCAGAGGCGGTGCATAAGCACTGGATAACTCCGCCCGCGCTAGCGCATGTCGAGTACGAATATCAACAATGTCACCCGTGACCCCTGCATGAACTCCGGGAGGCTATATCTTCCGGTGTCAGCAGGTGATCTGTTCCTCCTTCATTCTTCTCGCGACTCGCGCGTCGAGGTGTACGTAAGTTGTTTGCTGTTGATTTCATGTGTTGCTGGTCCTGGGCAGCCTCGTGCCTTTGTGGCGGAGTAACGGGCTGACGCTCGTCCTCCGAGGGGCTGTGGCCAGCGTGCACCATTGTATGTTTGTATTGTCCCTGCTCTGGTATTGTGGCTTTGCTGGTACGGCGGCGTTCCCGCCCCTCCCCCCCGTTTCCAGCATTCCCCGCAGCTGCTGAGGGCTGTGTGAGCAGGTCAGTGGACGTGAATTCTGATAACTGTGTCTGTTCTTTTCTCTTTTCTGCAGTTGTGGGATTCAAGGTGAAGGATTCAATTGTGTTTGGTGACGGTGGTGTTTCCACTACCCTCTCCCAGCTCAGTTGTGTTTGTCAGACGTATATCTAGATATATTTCTATATGTATATCCCTATATAGATATTGTATGTATACATATATATACATATATATATATATATATATATATTTAAAAAAAAAAAAAAAAGAAACAGAGGACAATAGAGAGAGGAGATAACCTTGTTGGTGAAGGTTGCGTGCCCGCCCCCTCTCCCAACTTGGTTTGGTGGTTTTCTTCTGTTGTGTTGACGTTCCGCTCCCGGCAGTGTCACACGTTTCCGGGCCTGTTGGTTTCTCCACCTGGCTGCAGATGGAGCACGCCTGTGGCGTCTGCATGACGCCCCTCGAGCCTGAGGACGGCCATGACCACTGTGTGGCCTGTCTTGGCATGGACCACCTGCAGGAGGCCCTCACGGATGAGGCCTGCATGAACTGCAGTATCATGCCTCGGTCAGTGAGGTTGGCCCGACTGGCTCAACTGGGTCCTCCGGCCTCCCTCCCTTCCTTCCAGTCTGAGAGGGCGGACTTCTGTGGGGCTCCTGCACCGAAGAGGACCGCCACACGCAGCGGGAACGGTGCTCCTGCAAAGAGGAAGAAGAGGGCCGCGGACGACCAGCTTTCATCCAAGGTCGACCGCCTAGCTGCTGACATGGAGCACATGAAGGCGCTCCTCATGAATCTCCAGCCTGCTGGTGGGATGGCCCCTCCTGCTGTTGTGCCAGCCCAGGACTCACCGCTGCCGCTGGACGATGCGCTCTCCATTGCAGCTTCGTCGAGTCAGTTCCGGGACTCGCAGGGTAGTCCGGCCCCTCTGACGACGGCGGGCTCCTCCCGTTCCTCGACCCACAGTTCCCGGCGGGGATCTGATGACTCCTCTATGGGGGCGGTCATCCGAGCAGCCCTGGCACGCCTGCAGCTCGATGCCCCGAGTCGGGGGCAGGCTCCCAGTGCGTTCCATAGGCGCAACCCTCCCCCGGCGAGGGTTACAGTGCCGCATTCTCCGGACTTTTTGAAGGAGCTGCACTCCTGTTGGAGGGACACTTCGGCCCTCACCAGGCCGGGGTCGGATGATCGGGCCTTGGCTGCCATGGAGGGGGCCGAGTCGGTGGGGCTCCTCCACATGCCGGCGGTTGAACCTCCTATCGCGGCCTTGATCGTGGCTCCGGATGAGGCGATGAAACCCGACCCTAAGTGCCCGTCTGCGCAATGTAAGGTCACAGACGATTACGTTTGCAAGGCCTACAACACCGCAGCACGTATCGGCCGCGTGGGGAACACCCTCTCCCACTTACTTCTTGCCCTCTCAGCCTCCCTGCAGGATGCACAGGTGGACGACTCCGTCCGCGACGTGTGTGATGCGTCCCTGCAGGCTTTTGCCTACCAGACGAGGGAGCTGGGCAGGCTGATGTCAATGCTCGTCCACACTCGCCGTCATGTCTGGCTGGCACAGTCGCCTCTGACAGAGGCAACTCGTAGGGTTCTTCGCCGGGCGCCAGCAGAACCTGGGGAGCTGTTTGGTTCTGCTGCTCTGGACGCGCTGGACCGCACTGCTGAGGCCGACGACACCAGGCGCCGGCTTGCGAGCCTCCACAAAAGGGCACCTGTTTCCAGGACCGGTTCGAGGAGTTTTCCACCTGCCTCACAGGGTCCTCCACGACGATCTCCCCGGGGTGGCCGTCAGCGCCAGCGGGACGAGGAGGTCAGCGGGTGACTTTCGTTCCACTCTGCGCCGCTCACCTCGGAAGCCTCGGGACCCCAAGCCCGACCGCCGTACTTCCGGCTCCTCCAGGGGCCGGGGGTCTCGGCGCTAGGGCCACGGGGCCGGTCGTCGGCTGCTTTTCGCAGCGGCAGCTCAGTCACTGGGCTGCCTGCTCGCCAGACCCCTGGGTAGTTGCCACCCTGACCCGGGGTTACGAACTGCAGTTCCGACGCCGGCCCCCTGCCTTTGGCCGGGTCACCATGACGGTCATCAACGACCCGGTCAAGGCCCAAGCCCTAGCCCAGGAGCTGTCCACCCTCCTGGACAAGGGCGCCATCACACCGGTGGACCCCCTCCTTCAACCCGGGGGACTCTACTCAACCTACTTCCTTGTCGGCAAGAAGGACGGCGGCCTTCGTCCCATCTTGGACCTCCGCGGCCTAAACAGGTACTTGAAGTTTTTGCCATTCCATATGTTGACCACGGCGGACGTGATGCGCGTGATCCGGCGAGGCGAGTGGTTCACGTCCATCGACCTGACGGACGCGTACTTCCATGTGCCCATTGCGGCTCATCATCAGCCCTTCCTGCGGTTTGCCTTCCAGGGCCGCCACTATCAGTTCAGGGTGCTCCCCTTCGGGCTCTCCCTGTCTCCCAGGGTCTTTACCCGGTGCGTGGCAGCGGCTCTGGCGCCATTACAGGCCGGGGGCATGAAGGTGCTGCCATACCTGGACGATTGGCTGGTGTGTGCACCTTCCCCGGGCCGAGGCGGTCCAGGATACGGCCCGCCTTCTCACACATGTGGCCCGGCTGGGCCTCACGGTCAACGTGGCGAAGAGCTGTTTGGTCCCCACCCAACGGGCCACCTACCTAGGCCTGGTCCTGGACTCTGTGGTCATGAGAGGGCCTACCTGTCGGAGCGTCGTGTGGACGACATCCTCCGGCTCCTTTTCCTTTTCAGCAGAGGCAAACAGCTGCCGTTCATCATGTTTCTACGGTTGCTGGGCAAGCTGACGGCCGCGTCGACCGCCATTCCCTCTGGCCTGTTGTCGTTGCGCCCCCTCCAAATGTGGCTGAACAGCTTTCGCCTGGACCCCAGGCTCCACAGGCACAGGCTGATCACTGTGTCGCCGGCATGCATTCGCGCCCTGGCACCTTGGAGAGACCGGGCGTTCCTGCTGGAGGGGGCGCCCCTGGGTGCTATCCCGTCCTTTCGGGAGACCATCACCTCCGATGCATCCCGCTCAGGATGGGGTGCGGTCTGGCGTGGCAGGCCGGCCCAGGGACAGTGGTCTGTCCGGGACCGCGCATGCCACATCAATGTGCTGGAGCTGCGGGCCGTCCATCTGGCTCTCCAGCATTTCCTACCGCACCTGCAGGGGAAACGTGCTGATCCGGTCAGACAACAAGGCTGTTGTCTCCCAGATCAACCATCAGGGGGGCACCAAGTCGGTGCGACTGTTGAGTGTGTTCCGGCACCTGTTTACCTGGGCTGCTCCCCGTCTGTCCAGCTTGCGGGCTGTGTGGCTGCCCGGCGACCGGAATCGGGTGGCAGACTTCCTTTCCCGGCACAGGCCTCCTCCGGGGGAATGGAGGCTTCATCCGGAGGTCGTGGAGATGATCTGGGGCGTTTTCGGCAGGGCGGAGGTAGATCTCTTTGCCTCGAGGGAGTCAGCTCATTGTCCCCTCTGGTTCTCTTGGACAGAGGGGGACGGTCCCCTGGGACGGGATGCCCTGGGGCACGAGTGGCCCGACGGCCTCCTGTATGCATTTCCGCCATTGCCTCTGATCCTCCCGACGCTGCAGCGGGTCCTTCAACGGGGCCACCGTCTCCTCCTGGTGGCCCCATTCTGGCCGGGGAGGATTTGGTTTCCACTGCTGCGGAGGCTTTGCTGCGGCTCGCCATGGCACCTCCCAGACAGGAAAGATCTCCTGTCACAGCTGGGGGGTCGGATATGGCACCCCAGCCCCTGCCGTCTCCAGCTTTGGGTCTGGCCACTGCAGGGCCCGACCCGCTCCTGACTGCTTGCACTGAGTCGGTCAGGTGCACCATTTTGCAGGCTCGTGCGCCATCCACCCGCCTACAGTACGAGTGCAAGTGGAGGAGGTTCTCTGCCTGGTGTGCAGGCAGGGGGGAGGATCCCGCCTCTTGTCCGGTAGCCACCATTCTGGAGTTTCTCCAGTCTCTCCTGGAGGATGGCCGTACTCCTTCTACCCTGAGGGTGTATGTGGCGGCAATTTCATCGCGGCATGCCTTGGTTGAGAATGCCACTGTGGGGCGCCACCGGTTGGTATCTTCCTTTCTCAGGGGGGCACTGAGGCTGCGGCCTCCGGTGGCCCCCAGGGTTCCGGCATGGGATCTCTCCCTGGTGCTGGATGTCCTGTCCTCCTCGCCCTTTGAGCCTTTGACCCAGGCTGATCTCAAGTGGTTGTCAATGAAGACAGCCTTTCTCCTTGCTGTCACGTCAGCAAAGCGGGTTGGGGAACTGCATGCTCTCTCCGTCAGTGAGTCCTGCCTGCGTTGGGGGCCGGAGGGTTCGTGGGTGACTCTCTGGCCGAACGTTGCTTTCCTGCCAAAGGTGCTGCCACGCAACCATCTCAACCGGCCGATTCATCTGGCTCGGTTTGACCCCCCTTCGGCCGACGGTGCGGCGCAGTCGTTGTGTCCTGTACGGGCCCTGTCTGCTTACCTCCATGCCACTGCGCCCGTGCGACGAACGGACCAATTGTTTGTGTGCTATGGGGGTCATAACAGAGGTTGTGCCCTCTCTAAGCAGCGCCTGTCACATTGGATTGTGGATACCATCTCCTATGCTTACAGGGTCACCGGTCGTCCGTTGCCAGCCGGGGTCAGGTGCCATTCGACACGGGGGGTCTCCACATCCTGGGCTGCCTTGAGGGGTGTCTCACTGGAGGACATCTGTGCTGCGGCCTCTTGGGCATCGCCTTCCACATTCCATCGCTTTTATCGCCTCAACGTTGCTGCTCCCCACCCGTTGGGCGTGGTCCTCCGCCACAGGGCCTCTGATCAGTGAGGTAGGTCGGGGGGATTCTTCGTGACATTGTTGGTATGTGTCATCCAGTGCTTATGCACCGCCTCTGGCGGTCAGTAGGGACGAAATAGAACGAAAGTTACAATGGTAACTATGGTTCTATGAGTCCTGGATGACCGCCAGAGCGTCTGGTCACTCTGAATCCTCGCGCGCTCGCGAGCAGATTGGGGAACAGATCACCTGCTGACACCGGAAGATATAGCCTCCCGGAGTTCATGCAGGGGTCACGGGTGACATTGTTGATATTCGTACTTGACATGCGCTAGCGCGGGCGGAGTTATCCAGTGCTTATGCACCGCCTCTGGCGGTCATCCAGGACTCATAGAACCGTAGTTACCATTGTAACTTTCGTTTTAAAAGGTGCTATATAAATACAGTTATCATTATTATTATTATTATTATTATTATTATTATTATTATTGTTATCATCACCGGAGTTAATTGGAGGTGTGGCGTTGGCCAAAATTGGTTAGTCTGTCCAACACTTTGGTCCATAGCATGACACAACAATACAATGACCATATTGTTATGGTATTTGTATATTGTGGATAGTCATAGAGGACTCCCAGTGTTTCTGGTGACTTTCTAACTTTAATTTTGTCATATCAGACCAAACTTTCAACCTACATACTGGACACAGGAAAATATAATGGAAATATTGCATGTAGGTGCTCCCCAGAGTCCAGAGTATAAATCAATTATATTAATACTCTGCACCATCTTAAGCCCAAATGTCAGCTTTGCACAGGGGATATCAAATAGGCTAATTGGTACAGTTCCGTGACACTTCAGCATGTTCATTCTCCCAAATGGCATAACACTGTGGCCTTTTCTCTTGTGCCACTCATAGAACAAACTTAATAATTTTACCCTCTTAGATAGTGAGGTTCTCCGAGTAGCAAAGCCTCCATTATGGTTTTCCTTCTGTCTGGCTCTATTGTAGGGCGACAGGGCGGTGCAATGGTTAACATTGTAGCCTTACAGCAACAAGGTTCCTAGTTTGGAACCAGGGTAGGGGGCCGAACCCCAGGGTGGGAGAGAGCATGCGGAGCCTGCACGTTTGCATGTTCTCCCCGAGTGTGGGCCTTCTCCTCCCACAGTCCAGAAACATGCTGCTTAGTTAGTTAGTGACTCTAAATTGAATGTGAGCATGAATAGTTGTCTGTCTCTATGTGTCAGCCCTATGATAGTCCTGCGACCTGTCTAGGGTGCACCCTGCCTCTCACCCAATGTCAGCTGGGATAGGCTCCAGTCCCCCTGTGACCTGAATAGGATAAGCAGGTTAAGGAAAATGAATGAATGACTCTACTGTATTACGGGCTTTAATTTACTGCTACTTTGCCATGCTTAATTTTTGTAACTGCTGTGTTCACAGAATCATTTTAATCTAATAATAGACCCATATGTCTTGCCAATGTTATTCACTCTGTCTAGATGATGAGTTCTGTGTCTCCCAACCCTGCCTCCTAAAAATTAAGTTTGTATGCCACTAAACTGCTGCCTGAATTATGTCCTGAGATAATGTTTCTGTCAGATAACAAAACACTACAGTTCTGTACTTTGTAGGCTTCAGGGTGAGGATGGGGCACATAGGACCTTGACGCCAGATCTTTGGATTCACATCTAGACTCCTGTCTTAGCTTTAGGACACAAAAACACATTGGTTAAGGTTAGGGGAAAATGTGATTTTGATTAAATGTTAATAAATAAGGTAATAAAAATATAATGCTAGTAGTAGTCAACGTATTGCAAGATTTTGGTGGAAAATGTCAGTGAGCACTTGCTGATACAATCAGTATCAACATTTTTGTGACTTTGATGCATTAGTAAGCAACATGTCCTCATTACGTAAATAGAAAATGTAATTTGCATAAGCATTGTGGTGTTACACAGATGTACAAATCATATTCCAAATGTAAGGGAACATGCTTGTTTGGTACAGATCTCAGCAATTGTAATTGGATGTAGTTCAGTATTTTTATCAATGAATAAAAATGCAAAAAATATCATTCCAAATACAGACTCATATTGCAATATGGGTCACAATAATCCCAGTATGATTTCTTTGGCAAATGGAGCAGCTCAAATTACGTTTCCCTCCAAACGTATTTGCTGTTTCAAATTACCTGTATATAAATATAATTTCTAGGAGACAGAACAGGTCTCTCCTCACTAGCATAACATTTTTGGTGAGAACTACAGCATACTGTGCATTCATAGTTCAGTTCTTACTTCACTGACAGACCCTTTATCATTTTTAATAAAGTGCTCAGCCTGTGTCAAAGCCTCATGTTACTTAAACAATGACACACATTCAAGGGTAAATTGAATGGACTAACCCAGTACACTACTGTACACTGTACAGTAGATACCTTGCCTGATATGAAACGACCTCTGCTGAAGTCCCCTCACTCTGACCTTGACGTTTATCGACAACAAGGTGACTGCCATTGACAAGACCTCTAACATGTTCGTGTTTGTATGCTTGGTATGAACCTATGTGTCATATGTGCTCTCTCTTCAGCAGCCAGTCACAGCGTGTCTGTTCAGCGCAGCCTTCTTCGGTGCCCTGGGGTCGTCTTTCATTTACGGCTACAACCTCTCTGTGGTCAATGCTCCTGCTTTGGTGAGTCCGCTTGTTGAGAGGCAACATTGATTTCTCTCCATTTGTTAGCACTGCTGGAAAATCAATAAACATTCATTTAGCTGCTGCTTCAGAACCAAAACATTCACGAGTCTATAGATTGTTATTGTCACTGTTACACTAAACCCCATTACAGAACTTATTCATTGCTGTAGAACTTTCAATTACTGGTCATTTAAATAATGGACAGTATGTTTTGGTCCCAAAAAAAAAATCTGGTAGGATATTGCATTGTATGATCTATGACATGTATGCGTTTTGAACACACATTAAACAGAATCCAGTGAGCCACTGTTAAACCAAATACATGCGCTTTAGGTCCATTGAACAACACATATAAATAAGTAACCAGAATGCTTTATTAGTTTAGATTAAAAGGCCCATCCATGAGTTACAGATAGCCAGTTCATATTTTGAAATTATCCGCTGTGAGGGTCTAAAGGACAGAGGGATGTCGTATGCTGTAAAGCCTTGTGAGGCAAATTGTATTTGTGATATTGGGCTTTATAAATAAAATTGATTGAATTGAATTGATGTACTTAAGTAATTGTTACAATTTGTTCTTTGCATCATAATCACTTCAAAAAGTTTGTTTTTGTGTTTGGGGTTTGATTCATCCCAATTTTTTTATGA
This sequence comes from Epinephelus cyanopodus, assembly GCA_026686955.1. Classification (NCBI taxonomy): domain Eukaryota; kingdom Metazoa; phylum Chordata; class Actinopteri; order Perciformes; family Serranidae; genus Epinephelus; species Epinephelus cyanopodus. The sequence goes on along the minus strand of CM048915.1, from coordinate 16,601,968 downwards.
CCCTGTCTTAACTCTCAGGACAAAGAATAGGAAATGTATTTGGATAAAAATGTGTTTACTGTTTGGACCATTGTTAGTACAGGGCTCTTGTTAGAGAGAGGAAATAAATCAGGCACCAAGACAACTGTGTGTTTTGCATTGCTCAGGCTAGACGAGGCATTTTCACAGTCTGTAAAACTGAAATTGTAATTTCCAATAGCTTTTATGTACCAGTCCACTTGAGTGGTGCCACTTATGAATTAGGAACAGCATTTTTCTGAGGTCATACTTTTCAGTCTGGTCTTGTGTTTGTTTAAGGGTAATTGGATGCCCCACGGGTTATTTAATTGGCATTCAGACATTGTAAGCTTAAGCTCTGCAGCTGGCAATGAGCACAGGAAATGACGCACGAAATGCAGAAAAAGATTTCAGCTTTTACTAAAATAGATTGAACTACAGCCTTATTTATGTCACTGCTGTCCAAATTTCTAATTGATTTGGGGTTTTTGAATGTAAATTGACTGCACTTGTATAGCTCTTTTCTACTCCTCCTACCGCTCAAAGCACTTTTTATACTATAAGTCACATTCGCCCATTCACAGTCACACAGTGGTGGCTGAGTCTACCATACATGGTGCCACCTACTACTCAGTGACCATTTACACTCACACACAGCCATCAAGACCTGAGTTTCAGTATCTTGCCCAAGGATACTTTAACATGTGGACCAGAGGAGCTGGGGATTGAACCAGCGATCTTCCGATTCCAATCTTCCGCTCTACCTCTGAGCCACAGTCACCCCACAAGCAGTACTGTTTGTAAAGTAAAAATAACAAAGCGAAAAAAGCTCTGAAAATCCACTGTACACTGTAGGCATTTAACAGTGAAAGAGCTACTTCCCTCAGAAGTAGGTGGAGACCAAAACAGAGCTAAAAGAAGAGCAATATACAATCACCAGGTGGCCAGACACAGGAAAATAATGTTGCTCTGTAACTGCTGGATATGTTCAACTTAAAATAATAATAAAAAAGATAGCTGCAACAATCACCTGATGTATTGATTCAATGATCAACAATGCAGTATCGTCGATGCAAAGTGAAAACATCAGTCCACATAGTAGGCTAATCTTTAGCATAATGTTATGCTTTTATTTTGAAATTCTGTCATTATCAAACAGTGACAGTCAGATAATGACAAGCAGCCAAGAAAAAGACAATGAGGATAACGGTATTTACTCTGGAATAAATCCGCAGCATGAAAGTATTTTGGATTTCAGAGAAAATACTTGTAAACTATAGTCTGGGGCCGTTAGTGGCCATTTTGGTAAGGAAAACGGAACCAGGGCGAGTGAGACAGGATCCGCAATTCGATGGATGCGCCTTTCCGTAAAAATAAAAGCACCAAGCTAATAAAAATGCAGTGAAACTTTTAATTTAAAGAATATAATTTACAAGAAAAGCCCCAAGCCATTAAGTTAATCAATTTTCTTACACCCCTCATCACCCCAAATCGATGGTGCGCCAGAATTTAGAGTTTTACTATGGTGAACACTTTTAGTTTGGTGAATCTGGTGAATACCGCATCCGCTCCCTGGACCGGAACCAGAATCCAGGCAAAATTCAGAGTGAAGAGACACCAGGCTCTTTGCTTGAAGAGCCTGGTGACGCGAGGCTACTTATCAACAGACAAAGCACATGTAAACAATACTATTATGTCAGTAAATGCTCTGGAAACAGGACAAACCTGGACAGGCATCTCACTCTGCTAACTAACAACAGCAATATGAGCTGCTCTGTTTGAACAATGTTAAGCAATAAAAAAAACAAAATCAAAATTCAACCTACTGTTCTGTCCGAAGATTCAGTAACTTAAACCAACAAAGGGTAGGAAAAGGTTTAAATAATACATGTAATTTGTGAGGAAAACTCCACTCGCTGCTAGGCTAATTTATGCAGTGTAAAAGGGCTTAAGCAAGTAATGGAAACTAGCAAAAAACAAGTGATTTGTCTATAAGCCTTGGATTTTATTATTGAGACAAACTTTATACTTTTGTCATATAATTTTGTTGTTACCCATGTTTAATGGCTGTTGGGGGAAGTTTGATTTCAGGGTTAACCCTTAATTTTTAGGAAAAAAGATCATAATTTGGGTTAATGAAAAGATTTTCTCCAGAAAGGGCTTTCTGGCAGAAAACCCTGTAGGCAAACATATCCCATGTGCTGTTTTATGTGTGCTAGTGGAGTCAGTTTAAAGTAAACTTTACCTAACTTAACCGATTACAATTATTCAGCCTACAAGTATTTGTGTTGTTTTTATCTTTTAAGGCCAAAAGCAAAATATAAAAAATAAAGGGGGTGGCAGCTTTTTATGTAACTTATTTTGTTTGTTTTGAATGGGCATATGACATCGTCTTATATCTATTACAAGCCCCTGAATTGATATTACAAGGGACGTATTAATTACTAAAACACAATAAAAACAAGTAAAAGTAAAATGGAAGAACAGGGATGCGTGAGTCACCTTTTTATGACTTGGCCTTGCATGCGCCAAACCAGTGAGAACACAGACAAAATAATGACACATAAATCTCTCATGAGAAATAACAAGAACTGTTGTAACTTTGGCAGGAAATATGTTGTCTTCATAATGGACCCCATGTCTCATATTCAGAAGCCGATTGTGAAAGTTTGTTTACAGGACCTTTTAATCTTTTTGGCATAATGCCATTTGGAGACACTCACAGTGGCATCAAAGAGTAAACGGTGGGGACTGAAATGGTCCCCAGCAAACTAGAATTGGAATAATTGCTACATGATATGTGGCTTGGACCCTCCTCTGGGATGGCTCAACATCTTATAACTTAAGTTGGCAAACTTTAATGAAACTGAGACCAGGAAGGTCTCTAAAGCCTCTAAACCTCTAATTGAAAAGCATGAGGTTATGCATGAAAACATTCTCACACTGTACTATCATACAAGTTAATGATTCATCGTACTACGCTATATTTGTTGTGTGCCCTCAGGTAACACCCACTGTACACACAGAGAAAGAATTACGTAAAAAGCTTATGACTTGTTAGAAACCTGCTGTTCAATGTGCCGACTTAGACACAGTGACACAAGGGTATTAAAAAAACCCTTTGGCATTCCTTCCATGGGACTTTGGGAGAACAATTCGATCACAAAACAGCGGGGTTCTTCTTTTAATTAGAGGCTGTATTTATGAGTTGAGTGAGCCACACATCACAGGGCTAGCTGTGATTGGTGAATTCAGTGAGCATTTTGGAGGATGAAAGGGAGAGAGCGGAAGCCTGGCAGCTCTGACCTGAGAGTCTAATTGGTGATTGGCTGATCTCCAGGATCAGTTCAGGGATGCTGTGCTACATACTATTTACAGGGCAGAAGTAGAGTAACATACATTTTTTAAATTACTGTAATTCTCATTATCTGCTATCTTCCCTCAAACCATCACCACCTGCACCACAAATAAAAGCTGAGCTGGCCTCAACTTTTTTCAGCGCTCAATCATATGATTTTGTTTCTTGCTGTGGTGCTGTTTAATGTAGCCTATTTAGCTGACACTGTGCTAGCTTTCTGTGTATTTCAGTGCACACAGGGATTCAAGGTGGCAGCGAGATGTGATGTTAAAATGGGGCTCAGACCTTGATCCAAAGCATAGATTTTTTTGGCCAAAAACAAACTTTAAATGGTGTTCAGTCAGGGTCCTTTTGCAAATAGCAGACACAAACAAAGCCATGACAACATAACCACGTTAATGAGCACTTTGACAGACTTTAACAGCAACTCAGAGATAATGTACCTGTCCACGCTGTTGCTTTACCGCTTGCAGTGTGAACACAGCATGAAAGCGTCTTTTTTCTTTTGGCCCTGGCCTTTTATTATTTATGAGAGGGGCCATTAATAGTTTGTTCAGCAGCACCTGGTGTAGCAGCACCAAGGTGGTTTAATCAACCTCCCAGATAACCTCTTCATTTCCAAGTTAAAACCTTCTCATGGGCAGCCAAAGCTCTACAAAGCCATTGCATTAAACACTAATTCTGAGTGTGTCGGGCTTTTACTAAAGACCTTAGCTCTGCATATTCATAAGTCTTAACCTTTAACAGGAGGCTTAGGATTCATTACAGAAACTGTCTGGTTGAACCATAATCCTGTAGCTTCACTTAGCATCTCAGTTCACTGTTGGCCTAATTGTCAAAACCTAGGCCTCATTTAAAGCTAAGACGATCTTAAAATCCATCGTTCAAACCTTCCTTCATTAGTTTGAGGTCCACACAGTTTAATACATTCAGCATCATACTTGAGTTTGGCCATGTTTTAAGGCTAGTTTTGTCTCTCTCAAGTAGCTGTCTGTTTGTCACTCACTCTAAACGGCACTTCAATATAAAAGCTTTGTGTCGGAAATTCACCGTACTTTAAGAGGCAACAGACAGCATCTTTTCCTAAATATATCATTATGAAAATAATGTGGGTTGCACAGGGTAGTGGCCACAGTAAAATCAGACTATCAGCGTTTACATAGGTTACTTAGTGGCTTTGCAATCTTTGCAATAAGCTTCTGCCACTGGGGGCGAAATTTCGCGGAAAAAAATCTGCTTTACGGCAGGAAACGCGTCATGTATTGCAAAACTGGTCAGTCAGCCAATCAGGGACTGGAGCTGGTCCTTACGAGGAGTTTTTTTTTAGTTGGGCATCAGATAGTTGAGTCACGAGCACAACGACAAAGTTTGGAGACAAGTGAAAAATGGCCTAGCGAAATAAAACAAGCTCCTCTGTCTGAGGAGGCTAAGAAGAGCAAAAAGGAGAGTGATAAAAAAAGAGGGAAAACAAGAGTAAACCTCAGTCAGGTGTTCAAGAGATGGAGGGAGGATCAGTAAGTAACACGGCTAAATGTTAGCTAGACGAGAGAGGACTGTACTGGCTGCAAGTTAGCACCTAGCAGGCCAGCATCGCAAAGTGCCGCAACCAGGGACCAGGTAGCGAATGTTGGTCGTCTGACATCATTGTTGCCATTCTACGGCAGCCCTCGGACAGTGAACCCCCCTCCCTTCCTTCTGTTCTCTTCTCACGGAGGCAGCTATCGACAGACATCACCCAGCTAAGTTACGTCCAGCTGTGAACACTGGACTTTTCACTTCAATGGCCTTAGACTGAGAAGCATCAAAATCAGTTAACGTTAGTCCACTCAGCTCTCCCAAGCTGGCCTGGAGAGCAGGAAGTCATGTCGGTCACTGGCCATAAATGTGAGGGCAGCCTTCACAGCTACTGGGCACCCAGCATCTCCGACCGGGAGAAGTTGAGTAAAATCCTCTCTTCCGCTCCCGTTTGTCAGGTGAACGCCTCTCCTCTGTAAATACACTCTGCCAGCAGTTTAATAATATTGATGCCAGTTGTGTGTGTGTGTATAAGAATGTGGGTCTGTGTCCGCTACAAGAAACTCTTCAAAATCGCGTTCAAAGTCGTCCATTGCAGCTGCTACAGTCCGGAGATATTGCTATACTAAATAAACAGCTGAGCTCTGTTTACAGGCTACGCAGTCAGTCAGTGTGCGGGCTGGAGATTGGTGGAGCAGAGAGGGGAGGGGTCCCCACTCAGTACTGTAAACGAGTATGTGTGTACGAAGTGTGTGTTACGCTAGAAGAGTTTGGGACAGAGTCTTTCACCCCTGGAGTGTTACCGGAGGTTTTGGAGTGCTCAAAAAACGGGCCTTTTTCCCGAACGCTCCTCCGGTCTCCTGCTCGTGAGGGATTCATTACAATATCGTAACATGGTTTAGATTTCTAAATAAACATTCACCTCGTCGCTAGATAGACCTACTCCTGAAAAACTCGTGTCTGGCTTTTTGTCCCTACGAGGCCACCGTCAGGCTCTGAGCTTTCACGGCATGCCAATGCATGTTCATCCGTGGCAGTGTTATACCCTGACGGCGACTGACAAAGTATAAAGAGCAAGAAACAAACACAGGACTGTCACTTAGGAGACCTCTGTTTGTGTCCCATGTGAAACAAAAGTCAGTGTCATTTTCACCTAAACCACCATCTTTTCCTAAACCTAACCAAGTAGTTTTGGTGCTGAAACCTACATTTTATGATTTATTTTGAAAAGACACCGTAAACACGTAACAGGCAGAAAGTCCACATTTCCTGTCAACATGGAAGTTTATTTTGAAAAGACATGCATGTAACAAGTGGAAACAGGCACGTCCAAAACTGACCCTAGAGGGGTACCTATAGCGTGATAATTTGAAGCCTACAGCCACCGACCAAGCATCTGTATTTTGATAAGTTGGGAGTCAGAGTGTGCTGCCTTTATGGAACAGTTCCTATTCATGAAACTTATATAATCCACCATTGTTGTGTCTGCCTCGAGCAGCATATCAATCAAAGTTTACTTTATTAAACTGACTTACACCCAGCAACATGAATTATAAAGGGCAGCAATTTACCATTCACAGAACTTCTGCTTTATATTGTTTGTATTTCTAAAAAATAGCATGGATTATAGACTATTAACTGAGCAAGGTTACTTTGTAGTGTATCCAGCATCATCTTTGGCATCACATTCAGACACCTTTGAGAAACACATAATGCTATCTGCATACACTCGCTCTTAAGTGCTGCTCTGGAAAAACTCATTATAATAGTTGAAACACTCTTAGAAAATGTTTTGAACTCTGAAGATCAATAGTTACCTGGAAATGGAGTCCCTGTCTTTGACCTGTTTTGCAGTTAAAGAAGTTTGACCTATGTGCCATCAATGCATTGAAATAATTCATTTGTTCAATCATTAAACCACAAGGTTTGAAAAAGCTCTTATATTCCATCAACACCTCCTCTCATCTCAGCTGGTAAAACATTCATTATGTACCGCAACCTTCAAATAATCAAAACGATGAGCTAATGTTTTTCCTTTTGTCTAACAAAAATGCGCAAAATTCCTATCTGCACAACTCAATCAACAGCCAGTGACAATGAAGGAAATACAGCCAGAAACTCTGCCTCTGCCAGTGCAGCTAAATCTCCAGTTCATATGAAGAGCTGCTGCTTATACTTTATTTTCTGCATAGCTTCTGCTCACCAGGAGCACCAGCTGATCACTAAGAATGTTCTGTCCACCATTTCTACCACTGTCTTTACAAAACTCATACAAAATAAGTTAACTGGCAGCTTCGCTTTTTTACTGTATGCTTGCCAACTGTCTGTGTGCTCTCAACCCCGTCCTCAGCTGTAAGTAAAGAATAAAATATACAAGTTCTCAAAAATGCCAAAGTTTGGTGCAATAAAAATAGCATAACACAGGAGCACTAAGCAGAAACTATCCAAGCCAAAAAGTTTAATTAACACCTCCATCATTGAGCCAATCGTAAAATGCTGCGGCAAGTGGCAAAGAAATATTAATAGTAGTGTTGAAAAAGAGGCCATGAAATTCTAATAAACTTTAACCATCTCAAATATGTGATCAGATTGCAAACTTCTACTCATTTAAGAGAGGAGGCATATTTTCTGGCCTTCTGTAGGAAAAGCAAATACTTGCTTCATCCTGAACAAGTAAGTGGAAAGGTGATGGAAATCTTGCCTCCAGGTTTGCAAACCATACACTGGGGTACTGTTGGCTTCATGCAGTTAGTTTACACATTTCTTAAGAACAATTCTTAAGGGGGACACCAACAGTGCCACTGAAAGTACTGTTATTATTAGTGTTGGATTATAGAGAGAGACAGAGAGGGAAAGGGGAGTCTCCTCTTACAGTGACAAACAAACTGACCCTGACTCATATGAACAGTCCTTATGCAGGTTGACTGCCCATCAGCAGCAGCATTGTCTGGTTTATGTCTCTATCCTCACTGCGCAGCATTTTTATGCATCCACGCCGGTGTTAGCTGTGGCTGGAGGTATAAAGTTTTCAGGTCGTACCTGTGTCCACGCATCTGTGCGTCCATCTGTCTCATTTATATGAATGTGATACCTCAAGAATGCTAATCTTGGGTGTCCACATCCAGACTGTGCTGATTATATAGATCTTCTCTGCTGTTGTGGCCACAATGTGTGTGAAGCATCCATGTTTTCACAGACGTGGATGTAAACTGTAAGAGAAACTTTACAGGTTTGCAGAGGATTATGACCACAGGGCAGTCATTTTAGTTATAAACAATAATAATTTGGTCATGGTTCACTCACATCTCTCGCCAGCATAAGCGACATAGAGGTTCCAAGGAAAGATAATATTAAGAGGCAACAGATCCCCAGATTCAAAATAATATAATCTAAAGTGTGGCTAAAACTATCAGTTGACAGTCAGTAGCCGTAGAAAACATTTGCTTTGGGACAAACTGTGCTCACATTACACAGCCTGTTCACTCTTTGTATTGTTGACCTAAATGCTTTGACTCAAACACGGGACAACAGGAAGCACCATAAAATGCACCTGAAATAAATAAGACATGGTTTAAAAATGATAGAAAAATTAAAATGCCTCGTTGAATGAACGAATTCACAACACAGAAAACCAAGTGAGGAGCTGTATTGCATTTCAGTGTTGTCCAGCTGAGGGCAGTGCATGTCAGCACAGATAATATTTGCCCATGACCCCACCCCCAGAAGTGACCAGACAGCTGATTATTTTTCATTTTGACATGAAAAACAAAGTTGTCTTGCTCCTCCTCAGTGTAAACTAACGGCAGTGCAGGCATGTCTGTGTTGTCCTCTACTGGACAACATTGAAATGCAATGCACACATTCACTTTCTGTGCTGTGACTCTGATTTTAAAGTGGTATGGCAAATTCATGTCACGGTGAAAAACAGTTAATTAAGTTTTGAAAGTAATGAAAAAAAAACTAAATTGCCATTTTGATTTATGCTTTTCATCTAATTATATAAGTTCACAGTGGTTGCTTAAACACAGGGAATTAGAGAGTAATTTGGCTGAACTCATGACTGACTGAGCACGTGCATGTTGGCAGGGAGCAACAGAGTTAGATCCTTGGTAATAATTAATCTGTTCCATATGAGCTGGCTGCCTGAACTGCAGTGATAACAGGGAGGAGGCTGATTAAAGCTGGCTGTCCTTTGTATCTCCACTAAATTTTTAGTCCAATGCTAAACAAGCTAGGCACTCACAGTTGTTCTGCTGACACTTGCAAGGACAGCCACACCACCTCTGAGTCATAGCAGACAATGGTGTTACCAGTGCCACTTCTGCTTTTCAGCTCTGTCTGGGGCTAAGAGGAGAAATGCACTCTGCACTGTGTCCTTTTACTGCCAGTTCTACAAGGATACTGTTTGAATTATGTCGTGTGGTTATATATTCATTCACAGTTCATTTTATGCCAGCAAAAAAAAAAAAAACATACTATGTGTCTCAGGTGTAAAATACAAGATTAATGAAAAATATGTGTTGATGAGTGATTCATCCATGAAAAGGACACCTCAGTCAAAGCTTCAGTGCTTTGAGGTGCCATTCATTTACTTATTATATAGCAGGACTTCAACCTATTCATTTAATACAGTCGCTCAGTTTGCTCTTCAGGGTTACCACTTAGAAACTATGTGTGTGTGCATTAAAGTCTGTGATGTGAGTTGATTATGGCTTAATTCAGTGTTAATCTCCTGCTATTACATGCTATTTTCACAGGCAGAGGGATAACAGTAGGCACTGTACCACCAGCACATTAAGACATTTAAACAGACATATTTAATAGGCAAGTTAATACCTGTATGAAATATTTAATACATACACATTCTATATTGCACAATGGCAGCTTGTAGACTCATGTGTGGAGTCGTCACAGTGAAAACTACACTTTGTGTGAACTGTATCATTTGCCTTTTAAATGAACAGTGAATTTAAAAGATGTCTTTCTTCCATGTTTCTCTTGTATTGCAGTACATTAAGGCTTTCTACAATAAGACATGGAATGAGAGATATGGGGAGCCTCTTACAGCAGAGACAGCCACCCTCCTCTGGTCTGTCACCGTGTCCATATTTGCCATTGGAGGCCTTCTTGGAGCGCTGTCTGTCTCCGTAATCGTCAAAGCGCTGGGAAGGTGAGTTAACTCATATAATCGAGTCTTATTCATGCAACACAATTGCATCAGCCTGGGACCTGAATCCTAGAATTAGATTAGCAGATTAGCCAGACAAATTTGGGTAAAGCCAGACTTTCCGATATCATGAATCTTACTCACTTTAGCTGCGGCAGATTGCCATGGTAACCTGCTCTTGCACAATTTCAGTTCAGAGGATCATAATTAAATAAGTCGGGCTTAAGAACCTGACTACTCAAGTATCATCCGATTGTAAAACTGGAGTCACTCTTCTACAGGATCCCGATGTGGACAAAAGTACTGCATTTAATGCAGTTTTGAGAAATAAAGAGCGCTGAGATAGCCTATATTCACAGACAAGTGTGATCACTTTTCTTTCCATTAAAGTTGGATAGGAGGGCAGCATAAAGCATTGTTACAAGTTACAACATGGACAAACAGACATATACAACTGTCATACACAACAAGTGATTGAAAACCACAGTATGCAATTAACACGAGATACAAGGTCAGGACAAGAATAAATTTGATTAGAGTACAATTTCTAAAATGATTTAGGAACAGTGTGAAAGTGCGAATTTCTCGATCCTTTAAAATCGACTTTAACTCCCCCACAGTGATCAGCTCTGCCAGTTTCAGATCCTTCTGAAGATTATTCCAAGACGAAGGAGAAGCATATTTAAAAGCTTCTTTTTTTTTTGCCGAGTTCTGTTCTCACCCTTGCATTTGAAGAATATTATGAGTGAAGGCCATATTGATTTTGGTCTCTGCACATGTATGTAGATAGATAAGAGGGAACCAGGCCAAGAATAGATTTATATATAAAAACCAACCAATGCTAGAGCCTGCGGACATACGAAGACGGACATTCAACAGTGGCATACAGAGTACAGTGGTGTGTGCGATTTCCACAACTAACTTCTTTAGACACTGGTCAGGGGCATTTATGAAAAGCACATCACCATAATCCAGCAGAGGTAAAAAAAAAAAAAAAGTTGCAGATATCAAGTGTCTCCTTGCCTGAAGGTAAAAGCCCAATTTAACCATCAGCTTGGAGAAAAGGTTTTCGATATGTGCTTTCTAATCATCTGAAAGTAATTTTCACATCTTTGTAATAGTTTATTCACCGTAGTGATCTTCCTGTTCTCACTCTATAATAAAATTCAGTAAATAGAGGTCAAGTGGCCAAATCAGCCCATGTAGTGAGGATAAACACAGCTTGCCTTGACTTGTTAAATGGGTTTTACAACTAGCTGTGAAAGTAATCTAGAGGAAACGCTGCACTTTTTCCCTTTTGCCCTTCCTGGCTCGGTGCAAACACATGGCAAGATTAAGCGTCATCCCACTCTAGAACACACATATTTTTCATTGCCTGGCTGAAACTACAATGCTGCCTCTTTTAGAGCTTCGGAGACAATACTGCTTTGTGCTCTTCATCCTTCATTGTCAGGCTTTCAGTTCTCACTTTCTTTTATTACCCTCCATACCCTGTGTACCTTCTTTCTCCTCTCTCTGACAGTCTCTAACTCACAGCTCCAAGTCAGGAAAAACTGTGAGCTGTGGTCTCACACAGATAGTGCCGTTTGCCAACACAGAACATCATCCTGGAGGTGGAACTAGTCCTGCTGTCCCATGTGTCTCAGCGGGACAATGGCAACACAGTCTTGTCCTGCCCAGTCTTTGCCCCAGGAGGCCACAAACTTGTTTTGCTGAAGGGAGTCTGTTGCCATTGACCCAGATGTTGGCGCCCTTCTTCAACATGTTCTGCAACCAAACACGTGCTGAATGGAAGTTTTCTTGATGGTGCTGCTGTTCAAACTGAAAAGTCGTGTCAGTCTTCAGCATTCAAAACAACAGCGATGTTGCAGCCTGTGCCAAGACATTCCCTGCGAGAGTCTTCCTACGTTTTTGTTTCTTGTGATAGGAAGAAGCACTGTGAAGTGTAAAATATCTCCAGAAACACATTTTTAGTGCACTGTTTGGCTGTAATTTGAGAATTTGTGAACAGGAAGTGGGCACCTTATTGCTTCCTGTATTGTATAAATGGAGGCTGAAAATATTGAGATCAGATTGTAAAACTAAGCAGTGTTGATACATATGAACCAACCAACCAAGGCCTATTACTGCGTCGCCTTGAATATTTTTAGAAATATACTTTAGCTTACAAATGTATTTTCTAGTTTGTTAACAGCCGTCCACCATATAATTTCATGTGTCAATTTGGACGAGCTGACTATGGGAATGGGACGCGGGGTACGCTTGGGACATGTTCCCCGCACTTCCCCTATTTGTGCCCTCCGTCCCCCGCACCTTTTACAGCTGTTACAACCGTTCAATTTGTTTTTAACATGTGGTAACGTGTTTTTTTTCCCGAGCCGTCTTTAAACGCACCATGAGTAAACGCCGCCAGGTGCATATACATGCTGTCGTGATGTGCTCAGAATCATTCGCATAGACCAGATGTGTGCTGCTGGGCAGTGTCTTAAGTATGTTTAGCAAACCAACCAGCTAGAAGCAAAAAACCTTGCACAGTTTCTTCCAGACAAACCGTGTAAGTTGAGTAATGCTGTTACATGTAATGTTAGCAAAATGATGACTAATTAATAGATGTCAATATATCAAGTTAAGCTAGTTGACAAGAATACTAATGTTATTGTTACCTATGTTAAATCGCTTGCTAGCTAGTTTAATGCTAGGAATAAACCCACTCCTCCTTAATTTCTGCGCAAAACTTGTGCTCACTATTGCTTTGCACATATATTTTTTTAAATCTTTATTGCCACAACAGAAAGAGCAGGGTCAGGGAGGAGACAGGGGACCATAGGCCAGCAAGGATGATCATGCAGGGTCTTCACAGGTGAGGAGAGATTATAACTGGCTGAGAGAAAATATCTATAGCATAAAAGTGACTTTGAGGTTAATTTCCACAGCTGTGTCACCACGACTATTCTTAATTCTATTTATAAATTTTGCTTTGCACATTTATTATCTTTATTATTGCAATAGATAGAAGACGGACAGGGAGAAACCAGACAGGCATTTGGCACTTAATTATTTGGCTACTTACCCTGTAAATGCTCAAGGGTCATTCTGTGTCAACTCATCTAAAACTTTAGATTTTGATTGTAGCCTATATAATTTGAAAGAACTAAAGTCAGCCCCCTGATGCTGTACTGTGGCTGTTTGTGGTTATGTGGTTCTTAAGCTGCCAAGGAGAGGTGCAATTGAATGCGAGAGGATGATAAATCACTCAATAGACCTCTGAACAATTTGTCCCCCTCACTTCTGAAATGGTGGCTATGCCCCTGAAGCTGACATTATGTCACCCACTAGCAGTGCAGTGCATTCTGGTAGTTTTGCGTTTTCTACCTCTTGAGCAGAAGGATCCTTTTTCTCTGTTTCCTCCAGTCATGAATCACCAATTTCAGAAGTATTGGTGTCTTTCTACAGCACAGACAGCCCAGTTTTATGAAAAGGTCTTTCCAGAAGTGAAATACTTCATTAAGTAACACTCTTCACTGCAGCAGCCCCACAAAGAAATGACGAAATGTTCGAAAATTCCTGTTGAGGTTTAGATACTGAGGTGTCGTTAGGACAGGGAAAGAACACAGCTTGGGTTAAAGTAACGACAGAGTTAAGATTAGTGATTCACCATGGTCATACTTGGTATTGTAGGCTGCCAGAGTGCACCATTATTTTGAGTCTAGTGAGGAGAAGAGACCTTCAGGTCTTCTGAGGGATCATTGGCTGTGTCTTAGTTCATCTAGAACCCAAATAGCAGACATAAATAGTGTGCTGAGAATGACATTGCTCATGAATTATTTGGCATAATACTTCTGACCTAAGGGTGACATTTGTATGTCTACATTTGTTAGTATTCTCTCAATTGTTGAGACATAAAACATCTTCAGTTTTTCAGAATATATGGCGATAACTTTGAACTGATCATGCATTATTGGTTCTCCCCAGACATAAAGCCACCTGAAGCTTCACTGATCATGAGGAGCCTCCTTTGAAGAATACACATTGATTTTTCTGCTTTGCTGGCCCTGAAGAATAGTATATCTCAACTCCTTTCTTCATCCTCTATAAGCCATGAATGCCACTCTTATTTTTTTTCTAAAGGCTCTATAAAACATTCTTAACCTCTGCACATTGTTGAAATGTCATTCTTAAAACTCTCCAAAATAAGAAAGTGTTGATGAATTTAATCTGTGCCTGGGATACTTCTTTCCACTCTTGCATTTTACTTATTTTATGTTACCCATCAGTGTTTTCTGATCCCCATTTTTTTGTTATTTGTTTTTGTTTTCATTCATTTGTTTTGACAAATTGAACTGAAGTTAATATTTGCACAGAGATAACAAGAACCCACTTGTGGACTAGGGCGTTGGGGGGTGTTGGTAGATAAAACCTGATAAAGTGCCCTCAGTGATGGCCTTCAAACCTCAGACAGCCTGAGTCCACCACTGCCTATGTCTATATATAATGTTTCTGTCTGGTAACAACCATATTGTCTTCTTGATTTTAGAAAGGGAACCCTGCTGCTGAATAACGGCTTTGCTGTAATAGCTGCTCTCCTGCTGACCCTGGGTGAAAGGGCCAAATCTTTTGAAATGCTCATCATTGGCCGACTCATAATCGGGGTGGACTCAGGTAAGTTTTTTTATTTAGCAGACTGGAGAAGTATGGTTTTATACTCACCATTGGGCAGTGTAAGCAAAGTGCTACATGAGAGACAAAGAAAAAAAGGACTTGTGCTCCGATGAATGTCACAGAGTTCCTAAAACTTGGATATTTATTTGGTTAAAGCTAGGGAAGGCAGAAAACTGGAAAAGGCAAAAAGAAGAACAAGAGAAGAAAAAAAACCTTTCAATATATATCCTCCTCCTGCAGCTTTCCCCTCTCTGCCCTAAGCCCCCTCACCAGGCAACCTGCACATACTTGCTGCCCATGCTTTATCCAGTAACCCAGTGTTTCCCATACATTGATTTATTTAATCCCATTTCATTGTTCCGTTGTCTACAGCGCCATTTGCTCAACACCTCCTTGCCCCACTCTCTCCCTCTGTGTTTATCACAGAGCTATTAAGCTACCCACTCCACAGTCTCTTCGCCTCCCTCCCCGCAGCTGTGGACTGTTTCCGCCTGTGGAGACCAGGCAGCAGCTCTGGAGACAGACCTTAAGTTGGTGGCTGTAGCGGCATGATTTTGGCCATTGCGAGCCCCCGAGTGCCAGGTGTCAAAGCAGGCTGGTGGCCAGCGAGGTGCAAGGTCTAACCTGTGTGACAGCAGCAGAAAGCGTGCTGACCTTGCAGGGAATCAGGTCTGTGTAGTCTGCCAGAGCTGGAGTTTGCACTGGCTGGATTCAAGTTGCTGTGGCTGCTGACTGGGGGTCCGTCTCCAGAGCTGCTGCCTCTCCTCCAAAGAGGTGGCCTGTTGCGGCGGGGAGTGAGGTGGAGGAAACACTGTGATTCAAGGCTCTGGCTAAATAAATGAGAGCTTGAAGCTTGACTCTCTTTTTGATATGTCCGTCTTCCTTTTTTGGTTGCTTTGCAGTGTAGGAAGTAGTTGCCAATGCTGGAATAGCAACTTTCTCTGCAGGATTCTCTGCCACTGAATCAGGATTTTATCATATGAAGGGATATGCACACGCATTTGCTTTTTTAGAACAGCCAATAGGAACGCTCTCTCTCTGAAATGACCTGTGATTGGCCAAAGTCTCTTGTCACAGGCTACATTTTCTAAATCCTAAAACCAGAGCCAAGAGGAGATGCAGAGGTCTAATGTTCTCTCAGACCACTTAAATTACGATATGCTCAAAGGTTATGATGGGATTTTTGCTAAGGGAAGCCAAAGATAAACTCCTTACCCAAGCTTTAACCATCTTAACCACAAAAGTAAATTCACTTTCAGCTTTTAATAATCCAAAATTGAAAAAAGCTCACATTTCATCTACAGCTTCAAATGAGAACAGCTTTGCTTCATTTAATAGGTGAAAAATCAGACTTGTGGTGTGACCCCACCCCAAGGAGAAAGACACGTGTTATATCTATATATCTATAACATGCATTTGTCTTTTGTCCTTTTCCTTTTTTTGACAGGTATAGCTCTCAGCGCCCTCCCCATGTACCTGGGAGAAATTACACCAAAACATATCCGAGGCTCCATTGGCCAGTTCAACTCCATCCTCATCTGCTTGGGAGTGTTCATAGGACAAGTGCTGGGGCTGCCCGAGCTGCTGGGTCAGGTCAGTGTTGATAGAGATTGTAGACTGTAATAACATGATGCTACCTTTATGCTTGCATTGGTGTCTGATGGGACGTTTTGAAGACTGGAGTTTAGTTTGTGCAATAGTTTCTATCACTGGAGTGAGAAAACTTATATTGGGACAACGAAGTGGAGCCTAGGTAACTACTGTGGAAAAGATTTAATGGTTGTATATGTCGAGTTAAAATTAAGTGCTTTTTCTCTTGACTTTAGTAAAGTGTGAGTTTGCTTTGGAGCCAGCAATGTCAACAATCACATATGAGCTGCATTAAGGTATTTCTGCTCTGCTTCCAGCATTCAGGCATTGTGGATGCTGCAGGTGGGTAATTTATGTTGACTCAACATTAGATGTTGAATTTTAAGCTACTACCAGTAAAATGTGAACCTGTCATGACTTTGGCGGTGGCTTGAGGCTGTTAGTTGTGTTACTAGATGATCTGTTGTTGCAGAGACTCTTGTCTACTAAGAGAAACATACAGTGTAGGTAACAGAATGAGGTGTGTGATATATCTTCAGATGTTTTTTCTTCCTTTCAGTAATAGGAAAGTGACTGGTTACATAATTTCAGTTTGGCTTAAAAATGAAGAACATGGAAAGTTTATTTATCCACGGTATACACTGTGATCCTTAGTATTGCTGGATGTGGTCAACAGGTGCAACACGTGTGTAATATCTGAACACCAGAGTTGGATATAACACGTTAGAGTATTTTGATTACTTTTTGCAGTAACGAGTAACCTGATGCATTAGTTTGCTGTTTGAGTAATCAAATACTTGAGTACATTTTCAAACAAGCCATCAGTTACTTCTGTTACTTTTAGAACGCTGGTCCTTCAGCTCCGAAACAGCAATGACTGTCTTTCCGTTCTAATAACAGAGATAATGTTAAACCTATCAGTCGGAAAGAAGCCATGAAGCTTGTGGCTAACATTAGCTTCGTGGTAGAAGAAATGCTGCCATGGTCTACGGTGGAGTCTAAAAAAAGGTGGAGGTGGAGGAGGACTCGCTGACAGACAGGTCAGACTCAGGACTTGCATTATGCCTGGTACACACTAACGTTACACGACTTTTCTGCCAGTTCTGAAAGTCACTATGTCACATTACACAATCGTTGTGACTTGGCCGACAGACATGACACACTACATGATGGTATTCACCAATTATCTCCGGTCGTATCTCACTACATGTGTGATGTCAATGTTTTTATTAATTTCACTATTATCTGAGTCACTGTGTGTGTTCATGTGCCAGCCGCCATGTTGTTGTAGTCACCTAAAAGCGTCAGCAGATGGCAGGAGCTACATCTGAAGCGCCATATGTAAACTATCAAGCTACTGTATCCGCCACAACCGCGTTCCTACAAATGTTTCAGAATAAAAGCCTATTTAGAAAATGGAGGGATTCTCTCAGCCGAGGTTATAAGGTTATAAGCTTTTAATTTGAAACAAGTGTTGAGCGCGATGTGTTAACTTTATGAAGACAACTTGAGCGGATAAAAAGTAAATGTATAAACACACAGAGGGATTAATAAATAACGGACCGTCTATAATGTAGTTTGTTTCAAATGAAGCTGGGAGCCTCTGCAGTTGTGGTGAATAAAAGCTCCGCCGCTATTTGTTAATGTTATTACTTTATGTCCGACCGTGAGGATGTAGCATTGTTTGCTAGCTTGATGCTAATGACAGTAAAGCTAACTCAGCAGGTTGACAAAGTGCCTCTGCTGTTTCAGTGTTTCCGCTACATTCATTCAGCAGCAGCGTGAGCTCCTTCAAAACATTTATTTCATATTCGGCTGAATATTGCAAAAAAAAAAAAACAAAAAAAAAAAAAAAAAAACCCACACATTCGGTATTCGGTGGAATAAGTGAAAAGCAAGGCCGAATAATAGCAGCGTGTTTTGATAAGGCAATCAAACAGCTGCGGTGACGGATGGAGTAAAATGTCAGCAGTGTGGCGATATTTTACTCCACCCATCACTGCACTTGCATTTGCGACTAAAAATACTTTTGTGCAGGCAAAATGAAACAGCAGTAACAAGGGGTTGAACGGAAGTCATAGACACCGACAGGAATATGTATTCCTGTCAAATACAGCGGCGCATGATAACAGCTTACTGGCAATGAGTGAATAACTTGTTATGACTGCCCAAAAGTACCTGGACAGCCGAGCCATGGCGGCACACAGGTATGTGGTGTATCAGAGGAAAAACGAGCCATTCACATTACTCTCTCTGTGTCAGTGACGGCCCACAAACCTCACTGCACTTTAGGGACTGTTCTTTACTTATGAAGGGACTTGTCAGGGGAGGAGGGTGGCTGGTTGATTTTTATTTCATTCATTTATTTATTTTTTATTTTGATCCCCCCTTTGTTAATCACTTATTGATGCTGTTTTTGAAGTATGAATAAGTCAAGAAGTAATTTATTCCATTGAAATATCATTGATGTATTCTAGAAAAGTGATTTATCTTTTTATAAATGACAAAAGGCACATCTGCCTCATTTTTGCTTTGGTATTTGGCATTTGCAAAAACTAAAAAACGGAAGTACTTTAAAAGTACTTGAGTTACTTTACTCAGGGAGTAACGCAGTAAAGTAACTGGTTACTTTTTAAAAAGTAAAGCAGTAAAGCACTTCGATTACTTTTAACGTAACCCTTACCCAACTCTGCTGAGCACACACTCGTTGTCTGTTTGGCATAAAATCTTTCAGCTGTGCAATTAAATATTTGATGTGGCTTGACATATAAAGAGGACTGCACTGGACCCATACAGTAAAGGCTCGCAATTAATACATGTAGCGAAATTCAAGAGAAAAAATATCTGCCCTAAGGCCACAGTGGCCTTGATTCTCCGCCCGCACTGCCCCAGGTGATTTTGCAGTTTTCTCCTCTGCCTCTTTCCTGTCCACATGGCTTTGACACCTGCTCTTTTGAGAAAAAGAATGCGATGACATTCTGGACTCTTATTGAGCAACTTCAAATGAGACAAATGCGTAGCCTACATCACTAGTGGTGGGTTTGATTCAAGCCTGGCATGAACCGCTGGGATGTGCTGTAATGACAGTTTGACACCAATCTGTCACTGGCCAACCAGGAGACTTCATGAAACCCCCGGGCAGGGATCCGTATCGAGACCCGGTATTAAACAACCCAAGGCAAGTTTGATAAACACCATAACAACAGTAAGCTCCACCATTATCGGCGTTAGTTTTTAAAGCTTCAGTTCCATGTATCATCATTGTGCAGCGGTGGCGTCGCGGTGCAGATAAAGGGAATATAACTTCAAGATCACTCTAGTTAACGACCTCAGATCTCAAAGTTCACTGAGGATCATTAAACCATAGGGAGTCTATGATATAAAAGAGGGCAAGGCTGTTAAGTGCCTTAAAACTAGTGGAAGGACTTCAAAATCAATTGTAAAAGATACAGGGAGCCAGGGTAAGTTACATAAAACAGGAGTTATGTGCTCTCTTATTTTAAGTTTTGTTAAAGTGCTGGCAGCAGCATTCTGAATGATCTGTAGTTTTGCAGTGGATGCTTAAGGTAGGCCAGAGTATACAGCCTCACTATAATCTGTTTGTGTGGAAACAGAAGCATCAACAAGCTTCTCAGCATCTTGCTGGTGCAGTAGAAGACTCACCCTCACTTTACTACTTAAATGAAAATGCAGTGTTGGTGATTGAATTAAGACAAGCTTTAAAATTGTGATCAGGAGGGACTGGATGCAGAGGGGTATTGCAGTACTCGGGGACCTTTACAGAGAGCAGGACCTCAAATCTTTCAATGAACTGCAGGCCAAATTTAAGTTGCACAAACAACAAGATTGGCAATCAACTTTTAAGCCCACCAAAATGCAGAGACTCTTTTATTATCTCGAGCTACGGTCAGGATCATGAAGCCTCACTTTATCAATCTATGCTATTACAGAAATGCAGCACTACCAGCTCCCTGAAAATTGCGTGGGAAACAGATTTCGGAACTTCATTCACAGAAAATGAGAGGACCAACATCCTGCGTGTCTTGTGATATTCACAAAAGGTTAATCAAGATTATCAAAAGAATATATTGGTATTGGTATAAGTATTAGACTGTATAGGGCTAAGATTAAAGGCAACCCTTGGTACTGGAAGTGCCCTGACGAAGGAACATTAATCCACGTCCTATGGGATTGTCCTAAAGAACGTGACTTTTGGACATCAGCTCATGATTCTATCCAGAGAATTATTGGTCAGGCAGTCCCCTTTTACATCCGTCTATTTCTGTTGGGGGACCCATCAGCCTTAAAAGATACAATTCAGTCTATCTATACTGAGTCCAGACCACTATTATGCTGAGGAGGAGACTGCTCATTCAACAATGGAAATCAGCTCATGCACCATCAATCACACAGTGGTACAACCTGCTTGCTAGGGTGGCGGCATATGAACGGGTGTCCTTCTCTCTGCTGGGCAGCATAGAAAAGTATTATTTGGAATGGGAAAGATTTCTTGATAACATTAATGGCCCTTAAAGAATCTATGACTTAGCGTCCTTCCATGTTCACATACTCTTATATACACCAAGCTTTTGCTTATTTGGCAATGCTTATAACACTGCCTCCCTTTTTTTCTTTATTTTGTACTCTCAATTTACTTCCACTTATTTGTTTTATTTGTACATATATGTGTATATTGTCTTTATCGTCGTGTATGTCTTAATCCTCTGTGTTAAGTTACACATGTATATATTATAATTTTCTTGGTATTCCCATGGCCTCCAAAAACTTAATTAAATGTGTATCATAAAAAAACAGAACAAAAACAGAAGTGATCAGAATCTAAAATGATACTGACACTGCTGCCAGAGGTTATTGCACAGTTCAAGGAGAAAGAAGTAAACACAACAAACTGATTAATCGTCTAGGCTTGTGGCTCACAAATATAATATAGTACAAATATTATATGAATGTAAACATTATACTCCCCTTAGCATGAGGAAGGAGAAATAAAAAATAAAGGAAAATCAGGCCAAACTCTTTTTTCTTTATAAAAACAAAGTAGAAAAACTCAGAACTCATAATTATTAGTTTGATAAGAGAGAGAAACTTAAATATTTTTGTAAAGTATTTTCCTTCCAAATCCTCCAGTTCTGCTTTTAAAAACCAGCAAAGACACTTAAGTACCGTTGATGAAGCCAGAAACTTCATCTAAAATAAAGTGTTATGTGAAGGACTCATCACAGAGAAAGAGCTTTCATTGCCACTAACACATGCCCAGGCCTGCATGGAATACCAGTCCATAATTATCAGTCCCTTTACTGCTACATTAACATTCCCACATTGGCATGTTTTAGTATTGCAATTACAGAGAAAACTGAACAAGAAATTCACATCTGGTGAATTCCAGCAATGAAGTGAGGAGGACCAAAAGCAGACAAACACACAAAGCAAGGCAGGTATGAAAGGAAAGAGTGAATGAACAGGAAGCAGGTCAAAATCCAGTAACAGACGAAGGGACAGTATAAGACCCAAGAAATCTAAAAACAAATTGAGGCCACTCACTTCACAGTGCTGTAATACAGAAATCCACTTGTATTCAAAGGTGTCACCTACAGCATCATTCATTCAGACCAAAAAGGATTCATTTAAGAGAAGAGTATGAAGTATAGCATTTGACAAATATTAGACATTAGATCTTTAGAAAGCATTCAATAAATTACTATTACACTTCTTATTCAAATGTTTGCATTATTTCAACTTTGGTTAGTCAAGAATGATTTGGGCAAAAAACGTCATATAAAAACTCAAAGGTGTACAGTAATAAATAATGGTGAATTTTCAGAAACAGTATATTTTCAAAGGGGTCTGAAACCAAGCTGCCTCTTATCCCCAGTTTATTTGATTAAGCTGAAAAGATTTTAGGTCAAAAAGTACAGAATAACAGTAACATAAAGGGGCATTTAATTATGAATTTAGTAATATAGGGTCACTGATGATCCAAATTTCACAATCATACCAAATGTACATTTATAGACTTAACTGAAGACCTGGAGTAATTTTCAAAGACCCCAGGACTGAAGCCAAATTATGATAAAAGAATAATCAGGTGTACAGCATCACTGAAAAGTAAACATTTAATCTACCCACTAATGTATCTCTCACATCTCAGTATATAATGAATATGTATCCCACAAAACTGACCCCCCCCCCCAAAAAAAAAACCTCCGAAGATTACATCATATACATACACACAGTATCAGATTTTAATGTTCTCACTCATTCCTTCAGAAGATTTTTGTTAAATGAACAATTTATGTGGAATAATCAACCAGATAAAATCAAAAGAGCATACTTCTGTAATAAACTTGAAGAGTGAGGCGTAAAACTCTGAAGCCTAAAAGGATTAAATAATTCTTTAAAATCTTTCATGCTAAAATTATGCCCTAATCAACATCAAGAATATACAGAAGTTTCTACCCCATATCTGAAAAAAAGTGCTTTTTCCTTATGTGCAGCTTAAAGTTACTGACACTAACCAGCGTAAGAAATGACTCAACTCCTTGAATGTGTTGTTGGGGATGATGCAGAATTAGTATCCCCCTCTGCCCCAGATAGACTACACAATATCTTATAACAAATACTATGGTTTAATGGCCAAAAGTTAAATAAAGACATTTTATTCATATATGACCTAATAGATGGTGATGATAGCACAATCATGACTTTCCAAAATTACTCCAAGTATAATAAACTAAACCTAATACAACAACTGGTATGCTGCCCATATAGTAGATATTTATCAGCATCCATATATCAACCTCAGATGTCTGAATATATAATATAAATACAGATATCATTGTATACAGATAAATTGTTACTTACCCCAAAAAGTAAGCTTATCTTTGGCCTTAAACAAACCAACTTGTGTAGATGTTTTTAATGATGTCGAGGAATCAGTCTCACATATGCTGTCCTGTCCAAGCACTTATTTTGAGATCAAGTTAAAAAATGGATAATGAGTTGAAATGAAAATTATACTATCAACTTCATGACAATAATTTTAGGAGACTTACTTTGGTGGAAGCAAATCAGAAATCAATCATATTGTCATCTCAGAAACTGAAGATACCCTGTGCACAGCCGTGCCTCTCTCCTGAGTGCCAGGTGGTGCAAAATAAACCACATGAACCAAAAAGGAAATTAAAGTTCCAGCCCACACCAGGATACTGAGAGTAACTCTTAATTTATTGACAGCTTCCATTAAAAACACAGAAAGGAGTGAAGTACATATTTGCATGTTGCTTCATCAGAGTTGCTCTGTGCTTAATCACCATCAGGTGTGCCTTTCAAAGAATCACGGACTGATTAGCAAACAAAATCAAACAGGTGCACTACAAAACATCAACAATAAAGGCAATAGCAACTGTAATTCCACAATACAGAATTTATTTTATTATAAATATTACATTTATATTAAAATGTAATATTTATATTAAAATAAATATAAATATTACATTTCGTACAATAGAGGATGAATAAATGCAGACTGTGTACATTTTCATATAAAGATACCACAAATGTAAACTACAAAAACCATAAATATTCTCATAATATCATCAAAAACTAGTAGAAAAAAAGTAGAAACAATAAAACCGCTACAACTTAAAGACAGCAGTAGTAGGAGGTGATGTATATATGTATGTATGTATGTAGGATGGTCACTTTGTGAAAAACTGTATGGGCAAACAGTCCAGCAGTTTGAGAGCAAAGTTTCTCAACACACAGTTGTAAGGAATGAGATGTCACTATCTACAATCCATAATATCATCAAATGATTCAGAAAATCCAGAAAAATCTCTGCATATAAGGGGCAAGGCTGAAAACCAACACTGAATGGCCGTGACCTTTGACCCCTCAGGCTGCCCTGAATTAAAAACAGACATGACTGTATAGATGATATTACTACCTGGGATTGGGAACACTTTGGAAAACCACAGTTGATGAACAGAGTTCGTTGCTGCATCTACAAGTGCATGTTAAGACGAAAAGTGGGGAAACTAAACCGAAATGACAGCTACACACGCACAAAAAAAAGGAAAAAAAGAAAAAGAGAAGGAGATAAGAGGAACCGACATAGAAAACAACAGGTGCTCCCCCGTCTCCACCCACTAATCCAATCAGCCTCTTCTCAGCTGTTTCTCATCCAAATTATCTTATACAGGCTCTTATAATATTCTTTATAAACAAAAACACAAAAAGGATAAATAAAAAACAAAAAAAACTTAAGGTGGTAATATTTTACTGTCATAAATACTTAAGTCTGTGTGTGCGTTACTCAGTCCATATTCCATAATTAATCCTGTAAATGATTCATCAGAGCATCTCCCCTAATTTCATTAAGTCAGCTTGTCACCATTGTCCTTATCAGTTCCACAGGTTTTTGTTTTTTTCTTTTAAATTTTTTGTAGCAACTGTTTGGCCAACATTTCAGTCAAACCCCATCCATATAGAACTTTAGCACAGCCTGGCAGTAATTTTATTAGTTCATAAGTTTGATCTCTTACCTGCTGCTGGTTTGCCTAAGTCCTTGAAGTCCTATGCAGTCAGTTAATGGAGGGGTATTTTCATTTCAGCTCTCTTTTGGCCCCTTTTGGGGATCTGAAGCTCATGGTTTTTCCCTCGTCCTCCACACATAAGGTTGCCGGGTGTCGAATGTAGGTTTTAATACTCAGCCAATTGTAGACCGTAGTTGTTCTCTTAATGGGCAAAATGCAGTCCTCCTCGCATGAAGCTGTGCAGACATGTCCGTAACCACTCTGATATTACTCCCGTCTTGTTTTCCTCTGGACAGTTTCATAATCAGCAGTTTCTTCTGATAATGATACAGCTTGAATATGATGGCCCGAGGATATTTTGCGCCGTCCCTAATTGGCCCAATGCAGTGCGCTCCATCCACATCTTCTTTCAGCATTAGGCTCCATTTTTCCTTGAAAAATTTAACCAAAAAGGCAATCATTGGGGTATCCTTTTCTTTTCTCTCTGGCACATTCAAAAGCCTAAAATTATTTTTGACGATGTCGGTTTTCCAGCTGATCAATGCGGTTGGTCGCCTGTCTTAATTTCTAGGGCTGACCTTCGAATCCGTATTTGGACATTCGAAGCTTCGGAGGTCAGATCGAATATAATTAGAAGCATTCGACGACTGGGGGGATTCACAATCGAATCCTGTGCCATCGAACGAAGCTTCGAAGTTTCAAATTTTTTGTGTCAGCCCTAGTAATTTCCTCTCAAGCTTAGAGACATGATTTTCCTGAGAGTCTAATCTGACTCCCTGGTTGTGCATTTCACCCATCAGGGCCTCCATTTTTGTGTCAAGTGCATCCACTCTCTGAACTACAGAGTTCAACAGTGTGTTTGTTGAGGAGTTTATTTCCAATAATTTATCCAGTTTCGATTCTATTTTGTCAAACCTGGCATTGTAGCTGAATCCTCCTGATTACAGCATTTTCGCTTGTCTCGTTAACATCAACTGCACTTCGATAGACCAACTCGTTGTCACCAGTTAATTTCACCTCTTCGACTTGCAGATGTTCTCACTTAAGGACATGGAGAAATAAGTTAATATATGGACCTTTTTATAGGTTTTAATCCATTGTTTGTCACGCTGTCAGGAGCGCCTTAGCCCTTCTGACCTCTCACGCCGCGCATGATCCTCTCGCGCTCTCCTTCTTTCTTTTCTTTTCCTCTCTTTATCCTCCTTTCTTTTTTCTTTTTCTTTTTCTTCCTTTGGTAATGTTGAAGGATGAAATGGATGGAATCACTAAATTGTTGTAGAAGTGTACATGAATTTGGAACAGTATGGACATTGTGGCCTAATTATTCACTCTTTAATTATGTGTTTTGACTTGCTCTTATTGGAAGATTAGGTTACTCTTGGTTTAAATTAAGCCCTCAAGAAAAGAGGAAGGGAAGGGAAGAAAGAAAAAAAAAGTAGTGGAGTAGATAGACTCTGTAAACTGCCTTAAAGGGACTCCCCTCTTTTTCCCCACTCATTTTTATTTTTGTTATTTATTTATTTTTTTTGTTATTTATTGTTTTGCACTTCATAAGAGGAGCAACATTTCAATCAGTCAGGCACTTTTTTCTGTTAATCTTATTATAGGCTGAGTGGGGCTAGAACTTTCGTTTATAATGTAAATTTAACCAACTTTGTATGGGTGATTACGGTTACATTTTTTTTCTTAAATATAATGTGGAAGATGTGGAAAATGTGTTATGTGGAATATGAAAGAGTGAGGTGGTGCCCAAATTCATACGAATAGCCCTCGTATCGAAGTAACCTACCTGTAGGATGGAGTGGGTGTTTTTGTATGTGTGTGTGTGTGCATGCGTAAGCATGTATCTAGGTTGCTTTACACGCCAAGATAGAGCAGGGGTTTACAGCTCTAACAAAGCATGTTCCTAAAAGAATTAGATAGGGAAGTATGTATGAGATTGTGGTATGTGATGTTTGAAATTCGTGTTTACATGTCTGTGTATATGTGGATGTTTTTTCGGGTGTATTTAAGTTTTAAGGCGTCTCTTTTATGAGTGTGTATTAGGTTCACTTGATTCTAGCTGGTGTGATCCTTGTGGCCCAACTTTTGAGGTTATAACTCCTGATTTTGATATAGATTATGGCTAATAAAAATCATGTACAGACTCTTCTGACTACTTTCCAAGTTGCAACCTGGAATGTGAATGGATTACAGGAAAGTACAAAAAAACATAAAGTCCTTTTTCACTTAAGAAAGCTGTCTATCGTCATTGTGTTTTTTACAGGAACTTTAAAGCAGGGCAAATAGAATACCTTAAAAGGCAATGGGTGGGTGAGGCTTTTGAGGCAACATTCTTTCCTAGGAGTGGGGTGTGGGAATATTAATTAACAAGAGGATACCTTTTAAATTGATCTCCCAACGTGCTGATGTATATGGTAGATTCTTAATAATTAAATGCAAGATGTTTGGAGAACTCTATACCCTCATCAATATCTACAAACCTCCTATTTCAGATATGATGTTTTTTTGTTTTTTTTTAAATCAAATTCAAAATGTGTTAGACAGCTCACCAACAGGTGTGATTATATGAGGGGGAGACCTGAATAACATATTCAGTGTGCATGACAGCTCAACCAAATACAGAAAAATGAATCCACCAAAATAATTACTGAAATTTCTTTCTGTTAATGAACTGCAGGATATATGGAGAATATTATATCCCAACACAATAGATTACACATATTTTTCACACCCCCAAAACAGCTACAGTCAGATAGATTACTCATTTATATCCAAGACAGGCCTGGATAGAGTAATATCTAGTAAAATTCACAACATTATAATTTCAGATCATGCCATAGTCACTTGCATTATGTCCCCGAAACAAAATATATCGTCTCACAGGATATGGAGACTGAACAGGAAATTTTGAACCGATACTGAATTTTTCAAACATATTAAACAACCAATGTAGAAGGGGCAGACCCTCAAGACAGTCCAGAAAATGGGGTAATTTGGGATGCATTCAAAGCTTATATAAAAGGAATAATGTTAGGATTTTCAGCAAAAAGAGAGTAGATCTTGATAATGAAATAAACAATGTGAGAGAACATATAAATTATTTGGAGAAGAAACACAAGAAACAAGTCAACAGTAGATTGTTAACAGAACTACAGGAATGGAAACTGGACAGCTTATTACTCAAGAAAGCTAGCGATTTTAGACACAATTCCAATAAGCTTAATTACATATCTGCTAATAAATCAGGTAAACATTTAACCTCATTAGTCAAAAAAGTTTTGAAGAGACAGCCCATATCTCTAAGAAATGAAACAAAAGATTTGGTCTATACAAATAACCAAATCATTAACAAAGCATTTAAATCATTTTATGAGAGCCTATTGACTGGAATGGTCTTATTTGTACAAGATGTTAGAGGTTTATGAATTTCCAGTATCATTTATTAATATGGTTAAAACAGTCTACAAAGACCCAAAGGCACAGGTATATACAAATGGGATTCTTTCAGAACCCCAAGGATGCCCCTTATCGCCTTCCGTATTTGCAATAGCAATCCAACCTTTGGCTCAAAAAAATTAGACAATCAGAAGAGATAACTGCCATTACAGTTGGTAAGAAACAATACAAACTTGGTTTATTTGCTGATGATTTATTACTCTATTTAAGTAATATACACACTCCTATTCCATGCGTAACTGAAATTATAACAGAATTTTCGAAGTTGTCAGGATATAAAATGAATGAAGGAAAAACAGAAGTAATGGTAATTGACGAAAGTATAAAAAATCTTGAAATTTTAAAACAATTTAAAATACAAACAAGGAATATGAAATATCTTGGCTGTTATATGAGTGCAGATAAATCACAGTTGTATAAAGACAATTTTCTCCTATTGATTAAAAATCTTAAGCAAGACATTGAAAGGTGGTCTGACTTGACGATTAATTTGATCAGTAGAATAAACCTTTTTAAGATGATGTGGCTGCCTAAATTTCTTTATGTATTTCAGACTATTTCTATTACCCTGCCAAAAGCCTTCTTTAAATAAGTTAATTCATTACTTTCTTTCTTTATTTGGACTAAAAAAGTTCACAGATTAAAGAGGAAATTACTGTGTTATCCTAGAGGGGAGGGTGGTTTAAACCTTCCTAATCTGGAGTTTTATCATAATGCAGTTCAAATGTTTTATATTGACCGTATAATTAACAACACAAACAAGGAACCATGGATAGATATTGAAAACCATCAGTTACAGCCAAATAGTTTACTCTTAACACTCTTCTCCAAGTGAAAAATTAAAATGGTAAATTTTGTTATTAACTGTACATCACATACTTGGAAAAAAATGAAAAAAAAAAAAATACTAGGTCAAGAAATAGAAATCCCAAAACATATACACATTTGGAATAATTTATCAATAACTATTCAAAATGCATAAATATAAACTAAAAGACAAAAAGAAAAAATTAGAAAAGATCTGAATTTAAAAAAAAAACAAGAAGTTTGTGCTCTAGAAAAGGATCAACACTCAGTGAATACCCTCTAAGCCCTATTATAAGCTATTATGGCAAGGATTTAAAAAAAGTTAAAAAAATTAAATTGGCTAAAAATGCCTATTAAGTTACTTTCTATCTTTATTAGAGTGTTCTGTATACCACTCAACAACAGGAATTTGTTGTAAGAATGCAATTAACATTTTTCAGTGAATCATGTGATTTCTCCCATGAAAAATGTCCTTCCTTGGTAACGTAAATGGATTTGAAAATAAATTAAAATGTCTATCATTGTTGGCATTTAAAAGTTTATAGATAACAACAGTTAGAGCCCAACAAATAATTACTGCTCAGAAAACAACATTTTCATCAGAATTAATGTAATGCATTTGGACATTTATAGTGAAATTGCTGCATTCATTCCTGTTTGTCACACTATAGTTAATGCCAAAAAGAGAAAAATGATAGAAAATGTCTTTTTTTTTTTTTTTTTTACATTATAAGTAAAAGGGTTGTTATTGTATCCTTAACTCAAAAAACATGATACTGTAGTATAATATGAAATTTGGGTTAAATTATTCGACTGTGTCATTGTTACCCAGAATGACGTGCTGTTAGCCAGGAATGACCACTGCAAGATTTCAGTGTAATCTTTCTTTCATGAAAGGCTGTTTAAGGATCATAATTTTTAACAAACATATTGCAAAGAAACTGACAACTGTTAAAGATTTGAAGAGTTGATTTATTTTTAAAATTCTTTAATCTTTTCATTTTTTTTTCATGCAACAATGTAACTGTGCAACAGAGCAATGTAACTGGAAGTCTGAAAAGTCTCTGCCTTTCTTTATTAGACAGTGGCATTTGCAAGAACAAAACTGACCCTTAAACATCTAAAACTATACTCATTTTTGGGCAATAACTTCACAATATCTGTGATAATGTCCTGTGTTGCTATCATTGAAAACGATAACAAAAACTACCACAAAAGTTCAAAAATACATAATACTGCTTCTTTTACTTAATTAATCAATTGCTGTTATTAATAATAATAAAAGTTTGACAATACAACATCAAATCAATGCCTAAAAAGCTACAGATACCGATACAAATCTGAATTGATTAACATGTCCATTCTGGATAACAGAGGACATGTCCTGGGTAACAGAATATCTTTGTTATCCAGGGAGGACATATCGTTATCCAGGAAGGACAAAATAACTATTTTTCCTTTATTATCAGGCACTAACTGGGTCTACTGTGTAAAATATTAGCTTAATCTTCAACACATTAATGTCATATTTCACATGAAATAGGTCATTTTAAAATGTAAAAAAATTATAAATGTTTTTTTAGCGTTATCCAGAAAGACACATCATGGTGGTACATCATGTACCACTGAGCGAAAAGGTCAAATTATCAACATTCTAAGAGACTTACTGATCTTGTGGTATATTTTGGGGGTCCTTCAGAATCTGTTGGCTGATGCAACACCCTGTCACATGACTATCCAAATCCAAATATGGTCATGTATAGCCACTTAATGTCTGTTACCCAGGAAGGACATTTGAGAATCCTAAAATGGGGACAAAAGTATTTCTTTAATAAAAATGTAAATGACCTTAGTGTTGTTACTATATTTGTAGGTGTCATGACAAACATCAACACAATTATGCCCCAGTACATCATTTATGCTTTTATTAAGATTTTTGACATTTTTAGCATATTTTTGTGCTTAGATTTTTAGCCCGGACGTTATCCAGGAAGGACAGTTTTGTACTTTTGAGCTAAATAGCTCCTTAAATTTTCATTTCTTATAGTAAATACTCATATGAGTAAGTAAAGTGACCAGAGTTGAGTAACAAAATGTAGTGTTTTACATTTTCTATATATTTTTAACATTATAAACATGCTCGGACACCAGAATTGACATGCCACGTCTTTGACCCTTATACAAAAGAATTAAGTATGGAATGTGTTGTATTCAGACCCTTGCTCACGCAATGAAAATAATAATAAAAAACTAGGGCTGACCCAAAAAATTTGAAGCTTCGAAGCATCGTTCGATGGCACAGGATTCGATTGTGAAAAAAAAAATTGATGCTTCTGCGCTTTTTTTCCCGTCTTTTTGGGGGAGGCCTTAAACGCAACACTAACACCATCAATGAGCCCCGAGCGCACTCAGAGCCTGGTCTGGTGTCAGAGACACTTCTGATGCTCTGAGTTGTGCATCTGTTTGATTGTGTTGCAGTGTGCGCCAAGAGTTTTAATTTTGGATTCGAAGGTCAGCCCTAAAATAAACAAAACCAAAAAAAAAAAGATGCTCCTGTCTCGACTTTTTTGGTATGTGTTGCAGGCATGAAATTTAGAAGGAGCGTTTAATTACAAATAAACCAATAAACCAAGTTTATCAGTTTACACATTAAAGTTACAGAGACAGCTGAGGAAAGGATGAGGATAAAAAGTGACAATGTATATATATTCAGTTAATTAAAACTGGCCCCTGGTATACAGTTGGTTCATTTGGGGAATATGGAGCCTGTGCTGTTTGCTGGCTTGTGCTCTTTCTCTCCATCTTTTGCTGGCACGCTGCTGCCAATGGAGTCTTTGGACAACTCTCTTCATAGCATCAGGTCCTGTGTATTTCTCTAATTCAGCCTGGGATGGTGGATGTGTCCTTAATTTCTGATCCGCTACCTACAGTGCCGTCCTGACATCCCCTCTGTTTCACCCCGGTTTGCAGCTTAATTGCTGTACCTCTTGTAACTCTCATGTCCACCATGCGATCTTAACACGTGATGTGATCACACCCGCCTTTCATGTGACATCAAGGTGTGATTAGGTTGAAATGCCAAGGATCTCTCCAGAGCTGATGAGGCCTCGTGGTAGACAAGTGGCAGAAATCCACCACTCTACAGCTACAGTCATGTCAGTTGACGTCCAAGTGTGAGAAGACTCCTCCACTGGCAGTTAATGATTTCCCATCACTTTATTTCTAGGCAAATGAATAGTGTGTCCCCCCCCAGTCACTTGTGTAATAAAGTCACGTATTTACCCTGCACAGTATTTGATTGGTGCTATCTGTCCCTCGTTTCAGTAAGATGGTAACAGGAATTCTCAATCACACCTTGTTTACCCTGGAGGAAATGTTACCCACTCCCCCCACTCACCTTAATGGCCAGAGGTTTCGCAATTTCGACTCTGGCTACTACTGAGGCATAGTCATGACAGGGATCCAATCTTCATCTACACACTTGATTTTTCATGTGCTAGGTTTTCACTTTATCTTTTAGGGATGAAAGTAGACATTAGCCTGAGGCAATCACGTTTTGAAAGCCAAATTTGGTTGTGTAATGTGAAGAGAAGGCCAATGTTATAAAGCACTCCACTCTTGGCATATTCTGTTGACTTTAACTCACTGTCTACTTTTGGCACGGTATTAAAAATTAATGACTGAATACATTTCCTCCAAATTGCTTTCCCGAATTCAAAACATGCATCTTTTGGCAGATGAATCTGTTGAGAAAGCGTGAGAGCCGTGATCTGTGTAAATGTGACTTAATATCTGAGGGTGAACTGTCATTGCTGTTGCTGGTCCTCAAGGTCAGACCAAATCTATGTCTTACTAAACAGATCTGTGTCATGGGAAGTTGATTGCTCCTCTGTTTTTGAGAGTTATAACTCACACAAAACAGTGGCAATAGCGGCTGGTGAGTGATTTAAAGCTCATTATCCCTGTTAATTTCAATTTTCACTTTATTTGAAGAGGACAGTGCATATTAATGAACAATACGTACCAATACATGACATCATGTAAATATGCTGGATTTAGCTAGAAGCTAATTTCCATCCGTAGTCCTCACATTAAAAGACAGACAGACATACCATAAATAACAGTTAAGTGAACAACAATATTAGCAGCAGTTAGACCAAAGACACTACCTACTTCATTGATGAAACCTAACTTGAGGAGATTAGATGACCTTTACAGCCCTGATTTGAAATATGTTTAAGATAAGAATACTAAATAAATGATAAATCATAATATTATTTCTGTCTTCCAATGAAAGGTATACTACCATGGTAGTAATCACCAGGCTTATAGGGTTGTAGATTTAGCTAATCAGTCCCTCCAGGACTTTACAGGCTCCTTTTGTGATTGTTGTGGCTTGAAATGTCTTATGTCACGACAGCTTTTCTAAAAAAAAAAAAATTGTGATGCAGGTCTTTTGTTTCTATCATGATAAGAGGAGGGGCTGAGCGGATCAAAAGCCTACACTGTGCGCAGTTGTACAGTGACATGAAATTTTACCCTTTTTAAATAGTCAAATTTGCGGTGAAGTTTCGGTGTCAGGACAAAATTGCAAGATTGTGCAGAATTCATGGGGAGTGACTGAATTTGCGTTAATTGTTGTGATCGCAACATCACAAAATCCTGGAGGGACAGGCTAATATAGTACAGGTTACCATGACATTGTTCTTGCTACAAAAACTGTGGAGATAGTGGATGTAAGTGTAAGAGAAAATTAAGTGATGATGCTTTGTGATGTGGATTGTGTGATAAATTGAATAAAACTACTTTAGCTGTACATTGATGCCTCTGGAAACATTCAGTGATGTTCCTTGAATCATTGGTGTTTAGGGTCTTTCAGCATCATACATCCTCCTCCAGGCCACCCAGTTGATGCTGATCAGATCCCAGCTTGTGTCCAGTTGGCTAGCTAGCTACTTTGCCCCTCATGGTTCTCCTCTCTTGAGCCACGGCCATCTTGAGGCCTTCTCTGCTGCTTTGGTGGTGTTGCAGATGGCTCATCCCTTCCTCACTCCTTCGATGACCAACAGACTTTGCTTTGCTCTCCATCTGGCTTGTGGACAGCCACGGATCAGTCCCTTGTACTTCGTGAGCGTCCTTTCACAGGCTTTTTCCAGGCAGTCCTCCAGGTAGTCTTCCAGGCAGTCCTTCTAAGGGACCGAACCAAATGTTAGGTGGCCTAAAAAACAGGAGAACAGTTTAGGGTCACAAGGTGGTGGACACAATACGGTTGGGGAACTTCAGTTACTGCCAAAGGCCAGGATGCCTGCAGATCATACTGCGCTTGATATAACGCTTGACCCCTTTATTCCTGCACCAATGGCTTCAGCGAGGCCCTTTAGGACCTCATCACATACCATCTGTACCATCTCTTTTCATGCTTGGATCACAGTGGACATGCTGGTGATTCGACATTGTCCCACAAGTGTGGGTTTGACAGGCTGGTGAGCACATTATACACCACCTGGATGAGAAACTTTATCCACTGTGACTCTACTTTCCATAGCTCCGCACAAGTCTTCATCCTCTCGGCTGCATTGCAATGTTGTTGTCTTCTATGAGTTTTAATTATAAAAACCCACTGGGTTTAAGAAGACAGAAACCCTTGTAGTTTGCCTTGACTGTGAACTGTGTGAATGATTAGTCCATTAACCAGAGCAACAGCTGTTTCTGCACACCTACTGAGACAAGATGGCAAGGGAATGTTCAGCATCTGGATTTGTCTGTGCAGTTGTTGGCGCATGATAACATACTTCAAAGCCACAAACATCCACATCCTGTTTTGTTTGGGGCTTATACTTTGTACCGTGACATATGTGCAGAACACAGTATTGCAGATTTCCAGCTGTGTGTTTGCTTTCATTCCAGCAATGATGATTTAAGAACAGCAAACATATTTCTAAGCCAGCAAATTTTGGATGAAGCTCCTTTTTTTTTTTTAAACGTAATTTCTATATTATCGCTCATGTCTGTATTCCGTGAAGGCTTGAGCATTGTGATTTATCTGTATTCTGTTAGCTTCTCCACTTCTATTCCATTATCTAATTCAATGGAAAGAAAAATATATTATGTGTTTCTATGCCATGATTCATGCTTTGGATTAAACATGACTACCACCTTTTAAGTTACTTGACTTTGATGTCCAACCTTTAAATATAGAAAGTAAAATATTTTCAAGCCAAATTTATTCCTCTCCACATCAATATATTTTTACCTTCAAGTAAAGTGAGGGTACAAATTGATAATGTTTGAAATGTGAAATATGTCTTGAGCTGCAAATCCCCTCATTCTTGGATGTATTTTTAAAGGATTTGACCAAGTTCTGTGCTCCTGCTTTCCTTCTGTGTCCCTTTGCGCTGACATTTACACATGGGCATAGTGTTCAGGCTTTTAGCAAAGTGGGCACTCATTTTTAATTTATAAGTATTGGTTTGTCCCATCCATCATTTTGACCTGCAGACCACCACCTTTATAAATATCATATTGAGCCTTAACGCAGTCTCTGTTATGTATTCATGTCACCTCTTTTGTACCCTTCAGGACCACCTGTTTCCTTGTCATTTGAGTGCGAGCATCACAGACATCTGTGACATATCCTATGATAATGCCACCATGGTTTTTGCAAGACCGTGGTTGCGAGGCTCAAACAGGTTTCCTCTTAGCAGAGGGTTCTGTTAATGCGAGCCAGTCTAAGTTGTCACTTTGTTGGGTGCAAGATGGTGATAAGTTTTGACAAATGATAATTACTCTAACCTTCATGCATTGTCAATGACCTTCTCCCAGAAGGGAACCATGTTTGTTTCAGCATTACAGCAGGACCAGGCTTATAGACAGTCTGTCAGTGAACTCCACAGAGACACTGAACTCATCAGCATGCCTCAAACGCAATTTTCACCCGTAAGGTTACACTCAGCCACCCTAATGGGCCCTTATCTATAGGCTACTCTATATCATCCATCACACTTGCCTTTGGCTTCAGAGAACTGTGTAAATGGATAAAAAAATCGATGGATTGTTATACATGGGGATGGTCACTGTAGTGCAACGTATCTTAGATGGTTGCCACACTTGTTGTCAAACACCAGAGTTATATAGTATCCTAAATTACGTTGATATTAAGTACCATGTATGTGGTGTATATGTTTGTTTTTTATGTTTAAAAAAAGAAAAGCACTTTGAATTACTTTGTGTACGAATTGTGCTATACAAATAAACTTGCCTTGCCTTGCCTTGCCTATGTATGCTTGTAGCTCTGTGAAGTTTAACTGTGCAGTAAACAGTATCCAATACATCCACACATAAGGAACAAGCTGCAGAACAAGAGTATCAGACTAAATTTCTGATAAACATTCAGCTGTTGTTGAATTGCCAGGATCCTGGGTTTGTTAATATTCTGTTATCCTATGGACTTTGTTTTCTTTTTGTGTTCCTTGTTTCATGTTATTGATTCATATTCATGTTTAATCTGCTTCCTGATTTATTTTGTAGATTCTCCCCTCATGTGTCATGTCTGGTTTTACTTCCTGTCTTTGTGTTTACTTCCTGTCTTTGTGTGTTTTCCCACCTGTTTTCTGTCACACTTGTCTTGTTAGTCCTTCCCTGTTCCCAGAGTCTTCTCTTCACACCCGTTCTGTATTAGTCCTGTTTGCTCCACCCTGGTGTTCCCCTCCACACCCTTGTTATTTGCAAATCTCCATTTCCCTCCTTTTGCCCATGTTGTCCTACTCCAGCTGTGTCTCGTTCTTGTGATTAGTTTTCTGTGTATTTATACCTGTGACATTTTGTACAGTTTTGTACAGTCATGCTCCAGCATGGAGCGGGACCTTAATAATGAGTATTGCACAGGATAAGCACAAACAAATTGGCACTGCTGATATAGGAGGTGCTAAGGCCCACTGTAGCCCCAGGGGGACATTTACCACTGGCGATACATATGCTTTGTGGGTCCTAGTTTATTCTCCTTATAGCAGTCGGTGGAAACACATCTAATTTGTATTTCTTTGGTACGGCATTTAAAATGTTTGCTTAAAATCTGAGGGCCTATTAAATGGAGACATGGGTATTGTCACATTGTTTTCACACTGTTATTAGATACACTGTGTAAGAAAGTCCACTGTTATCTGTTCCCATTGTTAAAAGTGTTTTCAAGCCCCCTCTGTAATTGTGAGTTTTTCTGACTTGCTGTAGTTTGATCCTGGCGCACTTGCTGTAGTTGATGATGTCATACCTCGTTAAGGCTAGACCCGTGTGCATTTTCCATGGATGAGCAGCTGTGGATGCCTGTTGTGTGCGTTCATGCACAAACAAACACACATACCCTCACCTGTATCCACAATACCTTGTGCTTATCCCTGACCTGCAATTGCCCAATGTGATCATTAAAGTTTTTGGATTGAACTCTCCCTGCCCTACTCTCTGATCGGAGTCCCTGTCCTTAAAGCAGCTATCACGCCAGCATCCCAGAGATACTAACTCTTTCACACACTGTGTGTTTAAAAATATCAATTATAGCCCCTTTAAGTAAGTTATTGACCTTCCTGTAGGGTTGAAATCTTAGAGGAATACCAAGCCCTGAAACTATAAGGGGCCCTGCTTTAATAATTTAAGAATGGGAAAGCAGACACCTGCTTGGTCCAACTTGTCAATTTGCTTTTCAGACAAAGCACCAGGAAAATAGGCTTATATCGGAGGTGACATTCATTACAAACAGCTTCAGGCAGAGGGATGATGGGCTTTTCTTCTGATCCTGGCAGATCTCCACCTGTATTCCACAGGCTGAGATTGTGGTGACGTGAGGATTTTACCAACAAGATTTTCATTTTGTGAGAATTGAATGTGGAAGGGGTATTGTGTTTATCCTTTTTACAGACTTACAATAACTCCAGAGAATGGTGATGGGCAGACTACTAAGTAATGATGAAGGAAAAAGCAGAATGCTTTCAGTGTAGGTGTCGTTTTTAAACTTCAGATCATTTGGCATGCCATATGCATTGCTGAATTTATAAGGGGAAAAAAAAGTTCTTATTAATACTTAACTTACCACTTTATTGCTCCTCCAGGTTAACAGAACACTGAAATATAAATACCAGGTAATCTCAAGTTTTTTATCCCATAATGCACCTTGTAATCATTATGCATTAGTTTCTAACCAGCTAGCAGTGATTGACAGCCAATTAACTGTTACGGCCTCTACCAAACTAAAGACTTGTACGAAGCAGAGTCACTTCTTGCTTGGGGAATAGCCAGGCCCGATAAGATAGTTAAGACTGACACGACACAGATAATACTGGCTTGTATAATTGGATACATCTCAGATGTGGGCCACCTGACATTTTCATTACCTCTGCCTCAGAGGTTACCTGTTCACATTAATCCCCTGACTGACTTTGTGGTGGTCCTCCTGCAACAGCAGCGTGAGCTTCATGTAGTGCATATCCCCCTCTGTTTCATTCCTCTGCTCGAGACAAAAAAAGATGTGTTTCAATGTACAATGTACACCCTGCAGCCTCGTGGATTCTCAGAGATCACTAAAAGGAAAAGGTGTGAGGCTTGTGAATAAACCATTTGTCTGCTTTGTTTAGTTCATTGTGAACGAGTATCACTGCAGGTCACAGCACAGCTTTCTGAGCTGTGATTTATTTTATCACTGGGATGATGGGATCAGGGCCCAGGAGGGAAACACAGGCTGGTTCACCCAGCTTGGCCCAGTTGTGCGTGTGTGTGTGTGTGTGTGTGAAGCAGAGAAGCCCAGCCTGATTATTAGGCCTTGTATGTGCTGTGTGAATGTTGGAATTGTTATCACCCCTCCTGTCAGTGTTTTCCATGCTGTAAACCTCCCTTGTTTAAGCATTTGGTCAACTTTTTTGTTTGTGTCTGTGCATATGTGTGTATGCCTGTGTGTATCTGTCTGTCCGCAGCTAATCTGGAATACTACTAGACCTATCAGTTTAATATTTTGTGTGTACATTTGATTGTATGCTCAAGAACCTCTTGTAATTGCAGTGATTCACAGTTGTTGAAAAACATGTTTTATTGACTGTTTAATACCGTCACTGACTGCTGACTCCTCTCCTCTTAACCAACTGGTAGGGACTGCAAGTTTTCCAGAAATCAGCTCAGCTAAAAACATCAAGTCTTACTGTCTTTTGCAGGCCACATTGGGGCCTTTGTCAGGCCCCCAAACCCTGACATCCATGGAAAAGTGTGGTCTCAGCTTGAACCTGTTTTCATTACTTTCACCACCATGTGGACTATAAGAAAGCTGCAAGACTTGATTTTGTTGCTTGGGTCATTTTTAAGCCTCCATGCCAATGAGAGCCATGGCCAGAGGCATTGTGTTTTCAGGTTGTCCATCTGTCCATCCGAACCATTCTCGTGAATATCTCACGGACGCCTTGAGGGCATTCTTCAGGTTTGGCACAAAAATCCACTTGAACTGAAGAATATGCTGATTAGAATTTAGTGGTCAAATGTCAAGGCTGCTGTGACCTTGCAAAACAGGTTTTTGGCCATAACTCAAAAATCATACGCTAATCATGACAAAATTTCACACAAATGTCTACTAAGATAAAATGATGAAGTGATGACATTTTATATCCAAAAGGTCAACGGTCAGTTTTACTGTGGAATCAAATGCTGCAGAAACACTTTTCTGCTGTTATCTCAAGAACAGAAGGGGAGACATTTGGTCAGATACTGAATTGGTGACACTAATCTTGAAACTATGCTGATTGTAAGATCTTCTGTGCTGCTGGGGAAGATGTGTGTGAAGCATCCATGTTTTCACACACATAGATGTAAACTGTGAGTGCAACATGACTGGTGCGTGGAGTTATGCAACTGCAAGGCAGAATTCTAGTTCCTTAATATTTGTGGTTATACCCTAAATAAATAAATAAGTAGGTTACGCAATTAATTATATTTATTCTCATTATTTTCTACTTTGTTGTGCTTAAACCTAGAGACAAAGTTAATTCTGTCAAAAGTCCAGTTATCAATGATAAGAACAAAAATGTGTGGCTGTGTTTTAGTCATTAAATAATGCATTCATTCTCATAACTGCAATGTCTGCGTTTCACATAAAGTGCTTGTTGGCAGGAGAACTCAGTCTGCTCAGTGCAGTGTGCCGTGGCTCAGTCAAAAATATATGAGGCGCATATTTTTCTGGGATGATCTGAAATGCACTGCTGTGCATCTGTTGGAATTGTCTTGAGTGCCGCTATCAGCTCTAACGGCTGCCTGGCTGAGATTTGCACCCTACTGACTTCATTTTTGTTGTTTTATTTTTGGGGGGCGTGCTTGTTAATAGAAATAATCAGTTTGTAAGTGAAGTTAACATCAGCGACTTGTATTATATTGTACCAGAAAATAATACAAGGCAAAGAATTGATTTTGTTTAGGGCGTGTATGAAACAGACTAGGGATGCACCGAAATGAAAATTTGGAGCAGAAGCCGAATAATATTAAACGCTTGACCGAATACTGAGTACCGAATACCGAATATCGTTGTTTAGTTTTTCATTAGTTTTTGCAGATGAACACCCTCCTGATTAGTGTTGTCACGGTACCAAAATTGGGACCCACTGTACGATACCAATGAAAATATCACAGTTTAGTAGTACTATCAGGATACCACAGCAAAAATGAGGCAGATGCGCTTTTTGTCATTTATAAAAAGATAAATCACTTTTATATAATACATCAATGATATTTCAATGGAATAAATTACTTATTGACTTATTCATACTTCAAAAACAGCATCAATAAGTGATTAACATAGGGGGGGATCAAAATAAAATAAATAAATGACATAAAAATCAACCAGCCACCCTCTTCCACTGACAAGTAAAGAACAGTCCCTAAAGTGCGGTGAGGTTTGTGGTCCGTTACCTGCCACAAGAGAGAAATGTGAACGGCTCCTTTCTCCTCTGACACGTCACATACCTGTGTTCGGCTGGCTCGGCTGATCAGGTACTACCGGGCAGTCGTGACGCCAAGAAGAGGATATTATTGGAGCCGACTTCTCCATCGCCGCCGGTAAGATGATGGCCGCCGTATTTGACAGGAATACATTACTGTCCGATTCAACCCACATCCGGTGGAATTCGCCTATCGTTTCTGCTGGTGGTTGAAATCTGTACTCACACAGCGTGCTGAATGATTTAAGCCTATTTTGATCGCTCAAAACTATTTTTAGTTGCAAATGTGAGTGCCGTGACGGATGGATCACCACACTACAGACATTACTGTGCCTGTCATGGCACGCTGTTTGATTGCGTTATCAAAACACGCCGCTATTATTCGGCCTTGCTTTTAACTTATTCCACCGAATACTGAATGTGTGTTTTTTTGCAGTATTTGGCCGAATATATTCGGTTACCGAATATTCGGTGCATCCCTAATACAGACCAGAGAAATCAATGCTTTACAACATGAATTCAATTCTTGGTGTGTCACAGCAGCCTCCGAGAGGTCTAATCCAAGCACACACTCTCATCTCCAGCTGGGTTAAGACAGCATTCCTACAGTGCAGCATGCCTTTCACCTTCACACAGCTCACATAGGATTTAGTACACAGAGGATCATAGAGGAGAGTTGGACCGTTTCCAAGCCTGTTTTATCAGTCAGAGGCAAAAAGGCCTTCATCTTCCATGTTTTTCCTATTCCAAGAAAACTCTCTAAAGGCCTTACTGAGAAAGATAATCAAGCTCAAAACTTCAGCAACATTGCACAAGATCACTTTCTGACTTACTCTCTCAGTCTGGGTCCTGGTCTTCCCTTCCCTTCTCGTTTTTAATTATTGTGAACTGCAAATTTTATACATCCTCACGGATGAGAGGCTCATGACTGTGACAGCGCAAGGTGTAAATATAAATGGCTTTCTCCTCTGCAGAGCTGTTAATGTTAGCTAGCTCAGTGGTGCTAGGTAAGCTAGCAGTAGATGCACGTATCCTTGTGTGTGATGATACGGTTGCTGGGTGTAGTTCAGCAGAAAGAAAATAGTTCCTGCATGAAACTGCTCATTACAACATCTGTGGATTATCTTGAGTAACCAGGTCATGATTTCTGAAAAGGGACATTGCTGTTGAGTTTTTCTTTCTGCAAGTGTTGTTAGTTTCATTATGTTCAAGGTAAACTACAGGTAAAAGGAAACATAGTTTTAATTTTGGGTTTGACTGTCCCTTTAAAGTGTAACATTTGTGGACAGTTGCTGCAGACTTTATGACACATGAGTGTGCGATTAATTTACAGCTCAGGCTGAATACATCACAATTGTCAATGAAAAGTTAATTACATTCTTTAGAAAGTTTTGCAGTCTGAGGGTTTTTTTTTTCCACCTAGTAAATGTTAGGCATCTGAATCCCAACAGACTTCTTTTGAGTTGAGACCTGACATTTTCTCTCCGAAGGGCACCTCCTGTCCACAGTCTCTGCATAACTACATATGTCTCCCCCATGTTTAGTCAAGTGACACCATGAAGCATACATCTGCCAAATAGATGGGGCTGTGTGTCCTGTCATCTTTTCTAAGGGCAATACTGTGTATGAGGTTTGCACATGTCTGTGTGTTTTGGCAGTATAAAAGTCAGACATCCTTTTTGGTGTCTAATGGTGGTAACTGTCATCAACACCAACTGGTCCTCACGCTCCTCTTTCTCTTATTATCAAGCCCTGGAGGACGATGACACTGTCAGATATTTGACATTGAATGAATCTCCTTCAAGAAATACTTTGTATCAAAAGAGATACGCTGTTTTAACCTAGAACATTTTTTGAGTTAAATTCTAGTCTCAGAAATGATGATTTAAAATCCCCCACTGGGTTTGAACCAGGAACCCTCTTGCTGTGAGGCAACAATGCTAACCACTGTACCACTGTGCCACTGCTGTTGTAACATACTCTAAATCAGTGGTTCCCAACTGGTCTCGGGGTCCAGATTTCTGCTTAGTCATTCGTTCAAGGTCCACATAGTTTAATACTTTCAGCATCGTACTTGCATTTGGCCATAATGTCAAGCTTGTTTGCTGTCTCTGTCAGGTAGCTATCCATTAGTCACTCACTCTACAGCAGGAAACAGCACTTCAATGTAAAAGCTCTGGGCCGGAAAATTCGCTGTGGGTCATCGAGAATGAGCACAAGGCCCACTTTTGGACCGTGACCCAGTTAGAAGTTTTTATGGGGGCTAAACTGAAACCATAAAAGCTTTTTCATTCTATTATTTATCTATTCAGTAATATTGTTATAAAATTTAGACAGATATTTTACAAATTTGCACACAATGCTGTTATTGCTAATTTGCAGCCTTTAACTCCAGGAAATGTTTCAATCTGTCTTGCTTTAAGGAAACATTAGCATGAAGGAATGCATCACTCGAAAATCACAAGCGTTATACTAAGCTTTCACATTCAAAGCACTGCTTTAAGCCAATGTCCTGATTTCTAAACGCAACTGTCCCTTATTGTTATGTCACATTTAAAGGTTCTTGACTGTATGTGACATTCA
The DNA here is from genome assembly GCA_026686955.1 of Epinephelus cyanopodus. Taxonomy (NCBI): domain Eukaryota; kingdom Metazoa; phylum Chordata; class Actinopteri; order Perciformes; family Serranidae; genus Epinephelus; species Epinephelus cyanopodus. Next base: position 16,558,321 of record CM048915.1, on the reverse strand, counting down.
GAACATTGATATAGCAGCAAACCACAATTTGCTATGAAAAGATATAGTGGAGTGATGACATCCTGAGCAGAGAATGAAGTCATGCTCCCACTGTGTATGTTTTAACATGAGCTTCTCTGTGGTTTGTTGTGGCAGGTCCAGCAGTGCATGCATGTTAGTACATGTGTGTATCCCATTTACAAGCTCGTTGCCATGTTGGCTCAGCCATGTTAAACCTCATATGCTCTGAATATTGCACTGAGCCATTTTAAAGTGATCATCACCTCTTGCAGAAATTCTCAATGAGATTATGACGCACAAACGTATTTCACAGAGGTATATGGTATAAATCATCTGCCACGTCTGAAGTTTGATGTTGATGTTTTGTGAATGTTTTACTACAGGAAACCAGGTGGAACTACCTTTTTACCTTCCTGGCGGTTCCCGCTATACTGCAGCTGTGCGTGCTGCCCTTCCTCCCTGAGAGTCCTCGATATCTACTAATAGAGAGGAGGGATGAGGCTGGAGCAGAAAGAGGTATTGTATTCACAACAGACACAAATATGCCATCCCTCCCTCTCACATACATCTGCACAATGCACACCTGCTGCCTCACTGTAGGCTTTAAGGCCTAACAATACGTTTGGGCTTGTTATGTTTTACTAGCAACTATCTGGTCTGTGCACTAATCACATCCACACACATCTGGAGCTTGACAAAATGATTCCACAAGGGGAAGAGTGTCATGGTACCACGGCACAAATGACCATAGTATATCTGCAGAGCATTGATAAAGTTGTTAGGCAAGACCATGGGCTCATTGATTACTTTCCCAGTGCTGAGATTTGTGGCTTTTACAGTATTTTAGGTTTGCTTTGGCTCAGGCTTCAATGTGCAAAACTCTTTAAGGATAGGTTCACAATTTTTCTGTCTTAAAACAAAAGTCAGGTGCCCATATCATTCTTCCTAGGATTTAGGAACACAGTGCTTTGCCAAATAAATGAATGAATTCATTAGTAGCTTATGAAATAACCTAATATTGCGTCACCTACAAGACAGACGGTGAAGAGTGGGTTTGTTGGTTCAAACTAGATGCTGAAGCTCCTTGAAACGCGCTGATAATCCATGGAGTGCTGCCCATTCCTTTCACCGCCCAAGTTGAGCAATGTGGCTATTCATACTGGACGTGCCATGGCCCTGAGCTCCATGGCTTGCTATCTGCAGCGATAGTTTCCGCGTCTGGTCTGTTTTTTCTGTGAGCCGTGAATGAGTCTGGCTTGAAAACACATATAATCTATGAACAATACAAAGGCTGTACCAGATATGATATGGATTATCTTGATTCTTTTTTTTTTTTTCATTTTCTGTAACTGATCAACCTGTTTGGGGTCACAGGGAGCTGGAGCCTGTCCCAGCTAACATTTTGCAAGGGGTGGGGTACACCCTCCAGAGTCAGAGTATCTGGAGAAAACTCACGCTGACATGAGGAGAACATGCAGACTCTGTGCAAAGGGGCTCACTCACCCCGAGTGGTCCCCCCTCCAGGAGCCCTCTTGCTGTGAGGCAGTAGTGCTAACCACTGCAACACCATGCCTTCTTGCTGCCCTCTTGCTGTGAGGCAGTAGTGCTAACCACTGCATTGCTGTGCCGCCTGATGATTTGATCATGATAAATGATAAAATATGCACCCCATGCTTCCACTTTTGTCAGTTATGTCTTAAATGAGAGGAAGAGAGACCAGCAAAACACACACAAAGAGACACACAAGCAGCCAGAGACAGAGCTCTACATGTGATTAGAAGAGAGCAGAGGAGCAGAGTCGCTCGCTGACCAGCATGGAGAAATGTGCCAATGGTATGAACAACCAGGTGACTGCAAACAGGCCATTGCGCAACAGTTGACATATTGGGGGCGCTTCTGCATCCACTGCGAAAATGATGCTTGGTGCACTGAGTCCTTTTCCTCCTTGACCGCACCTGAAGGCTTGGACATTTTCATTATTATGAAATGTAGGTAAAACGTAAATATCTGCCTATCTTGACCAGATTTTGACACAGACCCCACTCTCAGTGCGCACAGTACAGGTGCAGGGGCAGGGCAGATGAAAAATTTTGAGGAACAAAGTGTATTTTTTTCTTGCTTGCTTGCTTTCTCTTTTTCTATCTTTTTTTCTGTATTTGTTCATTTGTTACCTCCGGAAAAAAATAGGATGGGCACCCACTGGCGAATTTTTATTATTATCATTTGTTAATTTTATTTTCATTTTTTTTTCCCCACATTTTTTTTATTTATTTTTCTTTCCACCGTCTGCCTTGCCCACCAGACAATGTGGCGCCCTAGGCAGCTGCCTATATTGCCTGTGCTTTAAGCCGGCCCTGGCACCAAGTTTGTATTTTTTCCATTTCCTGTCTACCTTCCAGCACTGTCTCTTTAAAATCCTTAAATCCTCATTCATCCATGGCATGGCACAGAGGAGGATTTTGTGTTTTTTAAGTCTGACTGGGGCTATGGAGTCTAAAATATTTGTACAGGAACTGTTAAAGACATTGACACGTTCTTCTACATTGAGTCCATATTGAACATCTGAATTAAAAACTGTGCTCAAAGCAGTAAAAGCTTCACAAAAGCGAGGAACAGTGAATTAAGGGGGTGGGAGCAAATCAGAGTGGTGGGTTTGGGGTCTGGAGAGAGGAGTGGAACCTGGAATAGCACTGCATTGTGATCAGATACAGCAAAATCTTCCAGGTAGAGGGCTGCGATGGGACTGGGTTTCTCTGGGTCCTGCGGGACCCAATGCAAATATCGCGGGTGCGGGCGGGAGTGGACATACACATTGTGGGAGCGAGCGGGAGTGTAATACACACGTTGTGGTTGCGGGCGGTAATGGTCATAAATTCAGCGGGAGCGGGTTGAAGAAAACAGTCCCGCGCAGGGGTCTACAACCAGGTTCACATCATCCACACAGAAACCATAAGAGAGCACAAGATCAAGCGTGTGTCCTTTATCATGGCTGGGCTGCTTCACATATTGAATCAGACTAAATGACTCTAAAAGTTTGATCAAATGAGAAGCAAGTGAAGAGGAAGGAAAGCACACATGTGTGTTGAAGTCACCAAAAATAAGAACCCTATCATATTTTAAAATAGTGACCGATATAAAGTCTGAGAATTCTTGGATAAAACCCAAATTATACTTAGGAGGTCTGTTGAGTAAAATACATAAAATGGGCAATGTATTCTTTAGAATATAACCAAGGCTCTTGAATGTGGAGAAACAACCAAGCGAGACTGGTGACAAACTAAAATTATTTCTGTGTATTGCCGCAAGGCCGCCACCCCGGCCTGTCAATCTTGGTTGTTGGAAAAATAAATAGTTAGGGGGGAAGACTGAATTAGAGGGGAGCAGTCGTCAGGATGAATCCAAGATTCTGTGATAATAAAAAAGTCAACATTGTTGGTCATGATTAAATCTTGGCAAATAAAAAACTTGTTAGTAAGAGATCTTACATTAAGTAAGCAAAAGTGAGCTGAATTAGTAGCTGGGATAGAAGACGTGGTTTTGACTGTGATAAGATTGTTTCTGTGTGGACTGTTTCTGAAACCCTCAGAGCCTTTTGACATAACGGGAGTGGGGCCAGATAAGACACACCTCCTCCCCAAGCTTTCAATTGGAGTGGCTAGAAATTCAAGCTAATCGTGTAGTTTGATTGACTGCCTGGTCATGACGTCACATGTGCCCATATGACAAATGACAGTGTGGACAGAGGGGTGGATGTCCAGGACAGCTGGGATCAGTTCAATAAAATCAGCAGTCTTGCCTCCTGAGAGGCAGTAATTGCACCAGGGAGTCTAGCAAATCTATCAATTAAATCGCCAGCAATTAAAATCTCCGATCGTTCAGATCCAATGTTATCTTTGTAAATTGCAAGCTTTGAACTGAGATGGTGGCCGAAGGTTAACAAGCTGGGTGAGAGCTGAGCTTGGTTGCTCACCTGGTCCGATGCTTGCGTACTGCAGGGGGAGGCAGCGCTACAGCAACAGGTGGCTGTGCCACATTAGCTGTGCTAGATGCAGGGAGGAACACTGTAGCACCAGCGGGTGGCTGAACTGAAGGTGAGGGTGAAGAGGACGCTGAAGCAGACACTGGGTGAGACTGGATATCACGCTGAAAAGGTGACAAGCAAGATCGTTTGCACCCCGGGGACGCGGATGAAGGGGACAGCAAGCCGGGAGATGAAGTGGCACTGGCGGGTGTGAGGTGCGCTTTTGGACACGGCCCAATGCGTGTGCAGGAGGAGAAGAGGAGACAACTGGGTCCAGAGGGAAGCTCCGCCAGAGGAGAGAAGAAGTTGCAGTGTGGGATGGGCCATATTGGCCGTCAACAACAAAAGGCCATCAACAACAAAAGGCCATCAACAACAAACGTCCAACGCCTCATCACTCGAGTTGAAAATATTGAACTTTTAAGGCGAATTTGCATGACGCTGAGCCGTGAAAGCCAATCAGCGTTGAGATTCTCCCGACGTCACTGATTGACGTCCAGTTGTTGACACAACAATAAACTGCTACTCACCGGAGACAGATGGACAGGCACTCTGCAGCTGAAATGTAACGCCTGTAGTTGGTGTCCTGTTGGGAGATCCTGGTGCCAGCCCTTGCCAAGAGGTCCTCAAAATGGGCCCCAGTCAGCTCGAAGTACCGCTGAAAGTGGCTATCATCCAGACAGAGTTCCTGGAGGAGGTGGTGAAACTCGCTGAGTTGGATGCGCTTCTGCAGGATAGGGTGAACCCAAAAACGACAGCGTTTGGCCCTCCGACGCATCTGAGACTTCCAGAGCAGGTACAAAACCGTGATGGTGATTATCTCAGCCATGGTTGAGGAGAGAATGACGGACAAAATGTTGTTATCCAGTGAAAATGGGCGGGCTCGCTACTCGCGCGACTGACGTGATAACGCAAATTAACAAAATGGTCCGGCGTCCAAACTCACGCGCGGTGCGTTACTCACGTTACGCGTGAGTAATTCGCTTCATTCGCGCCCACTGTGAACGCACAGTCAGGAACAGGAAGGTAGACATTTGGTCAGATACTGAATTGGTGACTCTGATCTTGGGTGAAACTGTGCTGGTTGTATAGATCTTCTGTGCTGTTGAGTTGAAGACGTGTGTGCCGTATCCAAGTTTTTGAATTTGTAACGTCTTTGCCGCAACATCCTTATTTGAATCACCGTCTACTGTCATGGCAGACATGAATGTAAACTGTAACTGCAATCTCACTGGTTCGCAAAGGCGTACAATCACAAGGAGTTTATATGTTACTAATCTAGTCTCTCTTTCACTAGTCAGATTTCACTAAAGACAAAAGCCAGATGCCAGTGGGTGTTAGTGGATATTTTGTCTAGACAGCCAGGGAAGTCTTGAAGCTAAGGGATGTATCACTTAAAGCAATGCAATGTTCATGTGTGAAATCATTTATCTTTGTGCTCTCAGCTCTCAACTAACCAATGCGCATCCTCTCACTCAACCCACTTTTTTAGATTCCAGAGTCTTTATGGGAGGAACTACAGTGTGATCTTTTTGAATGTTGAAATGTTGTGACAGAAGGAGCAGCATGGGGTAGAAGAAGCGAAGCTCAACTGCATGTGTTAATGAAGCATGTTGAAAAATGTGACGTCAGATATGACTTTCATCTGTTATGTCTCTAGGGTGGTTTGAACTCTTTGATGTCCATGTCCATACATTATAGATGGATAGTCTTTGACGGACTGGTTGCCCGTGTTCTTTGCAATGCAAAACTGACTTGCTGAATTCATCCTTACATTCAGAGTTTGAAACACAAAATTGCATGCTCAGTCCTCAAAATACAGCCACCTAATATTCCACTTGTAACACAGTCGTACAGAAAAAAAGCAGCTTCTTTTTTTTTGATTAGTGTCAAATGTTGCAATGTATTCAGTGACTTATAGGGTGCAGATTGTAAAGTGCAGTAATAATGTATGCTGTGCAGCTTTACTGTATAACTGTAGCTTACTTTATTTGAGATTATCAAAGGCTCTGCACACTTACTCATGTGGTTAGACTTATTTTGATTGATTAGACCTCTGCTCGGGTTGAAGTTGAGTGAAGGTATGCTGAGATTTATGAGGTCGCCAGACCCCATCAATAAGAGTGATAAATGGGTCCTGTCCTAACTTGTGCATCAGATATGTCAAGCTCAATCAGTACATGCCCACACAGTCCTGTGAGGAGGTCTAATCAGCATAATTAATTGATAATCAGTTCTTTGGGTCTGTTGCCTTAGTTTTTGCAGTGTGTCCCGCACCATTGGCACTTCGGCGTCGGCGGCTTTTTGGCCGATTAAGCAAGTTGAATTGCCGGCGGAGCCTTTCTGTGAGAGAGATCACTCCGATTGGCTGTTGAAGTTTTATTTCCTCGCCCCTGTAGCGAGTGAATCTGCCTGTAGTGAAACTGGGGCTGACTGGTGCTTCCTCCTCAGGCTCCACTCCACTCAGCTGCCCGACAGATCTGCTGCTTCTTCCCACTTAACTTGAATAACAAACCAGAGCTATCTGGGAGCGGCTAGCGGAGTCTCTGAGCTATATGTTGGCCAGTCACACAAAGACGCAGAAGAAGATGTGGGCCACCTTAAAAAAACCCCAGTGACCTAAAATACCTGTGTACATGTGGACTAGGTCTAAAATATCTAAGATTTGAGCTTTTAATATGTTTAATGTTTTATATTAACAAACGTTCTGGTTTAAACAGATGCTTAAGGGCTGATTTTTGAAGCAATGGGTTTACAGAAAAAACAAAAGCCATCAGGAGAGCAAAAATCTTAAAAGCTATTAAAATTGGCTGTTGTAATGTCACCTACAGTAAATCTTCTCTTTTTAGCCCATTTCTAAGCAAATGGTACCACTAAAAGTATGCCATATTAACTATTAGTAATTCTTGTTTGAAATGTTCCCATAGATGTGCAGACAACTATCACCAGATTATTTTATTACTGAAAAAATAAGCAGATATATAAAGAGGCTATATCTGCACTGGACATCATGATATTCTCTGAAAATGTAGGTCATACTGAATGATATAATGTGTCTCATGTCTGTGTGTCTGAGACTTTCAGGGCCATCGCAACAGGCAGGCAAACTAGGCAATTGCCTAGGGCCCCGAGCTGGAAGGGGGCCCCCAGAGACGGCTGACATTGGTCCATATCAATGACAATATGATGGAACCCCTATAGACACAACAACGACAGCACGTTGGAATCCCCCCTAAAATGCCCCCTACTAGCTGCTGCTTGCGAGTGGCTAAGTACGGTGACCAGACGTCCTGCATTGTGCGGGACTGCACAGCATTTCTCTCTCTTTTCACGTGTCACACAAATTGAGACCATGTCCCGCATGATTGGTTGCCACCCGCGCTAGCATTATTGGAGCACTGTAGTACTATGGTACCTCACGATACCACTACTGTGGGATAAGTTCAAAGTCCAATCGCAAGAGGGTCCATGCGCTGTCCAATAACGGCATGCGCTGACCACCTGGCACTCAATATGCTGCTGTGGTGGTTTGTATCCAGTGACATGTCAGGTATTAGCTGAGCTATTGAGTATCTTTAAGCAGTGAAAATTACTATTTATTTCATTTTACTTGTGGGTTAGATTTGTTTATATGCTAGAGTGATTTGTTTGCCACAGAGCTCTACGGTGCAAGCATTTTACTCGCATTTGCGACTAAAAGTAGTTTTGCGCAAGCCAAACAAATCATTCAGGAGCACACTGTGTGAGTACAGATTTCAACCAGCGATAGAAACGAATCCTGCCGGTTGTGGGTTGAACGGAGGTCACAGACGCCGTATTTCTGTCAAATACGGCGCAAGATGAGGGCTTACCGCCGATGGAGAAGTCCGGCTCCAGGTCCAGTAATTTCCTCTTTGCTGATTTCATGACTGCCCAGAAATACCTGAACAGCCGAGCTGTGGCAGCACACAGGTATGTAACGTGTCAGAGGGGAAACGAGCTGTTCACATTTCTCTCTTCGCGGCAGGTAACGGCTGACAAACCTCACCGCACTTTAGGGACTGTTCTTTACTTGTGAAGGGACTGTTCTTTACTTGTCAGGGGAGGAGGGTGGCTGGTTGCTTTTTATTTCATTTATTTATTTTGATCCCTCCCTATGTTAATCACTTATTGATGCTGTTTTTGAAGTATGAAAAAGCCAATAAGTAATTTATTCCATTGAAATATCATTGATGTGTTATAGAGAAGTGATTTATCTTTTTATAGATGACAAAAGGCACATCTGCTCCAAGGTGCCTCTTGCCTGGGGCCCCCAGAGTGTTTTGAAACAGCCCTGGGGACTTTGATATGTTTTGTCCCTGGAGTGTTTGCCCATACATTATTAATGGATACTCTCTGAATGTTTGATTCCTTGTGTTTGAAAGTTTGGTGCTTGTGTTCTTTGTAATGTGGAACATCCCATTGGTTATTTAATAACAGAAGCAAGAATCAGACAAAACATCTGTTGTTATATCATTGTTGCTGGGAGCTTTAAACAGATGTGGATCTTTTGTGTCTTGCCTTAGTTTAATTTTTTGATCCAGAACCTGTAAACGTTTTTTGGATGTGTACACCCTGCACCCTGTTTGTCTTTGTGATTTCGTTAATATACATTAAAGGTCCAGTGTGTAGGGGCATATGTGGGCAGAAATGGTATATAATATTCATGACTGTGTTTTCATTAGTTTGTAATCACCTGAAAATAAATCAATATATGAGATGTGACAAATCACATAGGTGGGTCGGAGCAGGTTTTTAAGCCTGCTATACAGACTCTGTCTTTGTAGGGTGTGGTTGTTGCTATGTCTTGCTGTGGGCATGCTGCAGCAGACGTGTCGTGTCACGTCTGTTCCCCATGTATTTCGGTTGTAAGAATTGGAACGGAAAAATGAAACACTAGGGCCATTTGTGTTTTTGCATCGACAACCCATACGCTTGGCACACAGGAGAAGTTTCAGTTCTCCAGCCTCACCACTAAATACCACAGAATCCTTCACCCTGGCCCTTTAAATCTATGATAGTATGGAATCCATTTGAGCATTAAATTATATTCTGTGGTATCGATCACTGGATAATATAATATAATATATAATAATGTAATAATATGGTTTTGTTTACCTTATCTCTTACTGTATATACTGTAAGTTTTAGGCAATACAAAATATGCTATGAACATGTGAAATTGACAGGGTTGCTAATGATAAAATAACACTATCAAAAAGCAGAAAAATTGGGCATGAGTGGGTTAGTGGTTAGAGCAGGCGTCCCATGTACAAAGTCTCAGTCCCTGCTGCTTCAGCCCAACTTGCATCCCCTTGCTGTTTTTGCTTATTAATGCTTTTTATGATGACAACCTCTGGTGTCTCTTTGAAAAGTAACTGTGTCATTGTGCAGTGCAATTAATCTTCAAACTATCTTCAAAGTGTTTGGGATTCAACGATGGTTCTTACAGTTTTCTTGATGGAGCACTTCAATTTTGAGCTCACTCTCTTGTTTTGCCATCTGTCTTTGTTTGTAGCTGCTCTTACCAAATAAATAATTACAACCTTGAGTCTGTTTGGCAAAAGAAATCAGGGAAATGCACTCTTTTCTCTCTTTAACTGATCAACAGACAAAAATTGAAGATAGCAAGAAGAGAACTTTATAACTCAACTGCATGTTGAGTTTACAAATTAAAAAGGTGACCAAAGGGGTACCCTGTGGCTCAGTGGGTAGCAGCAACCGCAGGCTCAATTCCAGCCTGTGGCTCCTTGCTGCATGTCATTCCCTCTCGCTCTCCCCATTTCACACTTCATATCTGTCCCATCAATTAAAGGCAAAAAGACCCAAAAAATAATCTTGGTTGTGAGAAAAGTTCCTGGAGGAAAACATAAGTGGTGAGCGAGAGAACAATGTGCCAAAACTCCCATCACATCTTACCCACTGCTGCTGCCAGCCAACATTTTGCTGGCACGAGTCTGAACGGCACTGCAGATACATGTTGTTGGATTGTGTAACAGCGCTGCGGTTGGGAAATTGTTGTCAGCACACACAAATCTTGAGGGGTAGCTCTGTAATGTCGCATTATCATCATCCAGTATCCGACAGGAACAGCATGTTCTCTTGCATCCCATCTCGTCTCTTGTCATGTTGTTTGTCTGCAGTGGTCCTGCCCTCCATTTAAAGGTTACAGAGGTTGAAGATGAGATTGTTTTGTGTACGAAAAGCTTGTCAGTGTGATGGTGCTTAATTTCAGGAGCCTCGGCCTCACTGTGTACAGTTTATCTGCTTTTCAGCTCTGAGTGTACCAGTGAATACAAGGCATTCAGGGATTTACTTTGTTATTGTGCCAAGACTAGGCTAAAAGATATGACATGAGGTCTCACCCTCTCAACACACCATTTCAATCATAACTCTTCACCCATCACAGTATGAGCTTGTTTCTTTCACCTCTCTCTATAGTTGTTGTCAGAGTGGCTGAAGGCTGGATGCTTAGGTCAGTGGTTTCTGATTGCAGTCAAGCATGGAACTGAATCCAGCTGTTTTAGTTTTTGTTTGCAGTTTCACACATATCAGTCCTCCTGTGACACAGCCACTCCCATTTTTCCTCATCAAATGACCCTATCAATGCTATATCCTGTTTGCACACTTGTAACAAGCTAACTGGTTAAATCTAATCAGTAATGTTTATTAAATATCAATCACTGACATCCAGTGGTCCCCAGTTAATGCAACAGCATTTGCACTTTGCAGGAGCTCCAGTTTGGTTGCTTTCTCTGATTTGTACAGGTCCCGTATGCATGAAACTATTGCTTCCTCTAACCTGAGGACATCCCTGTAATGTCCTCTTACTTGTGTGGTGGTGTGTCTGTGTCCCTCTGCAGCTACACCTCCAAAACACTAGATGGCGGTGGAGTTTCTGTGAAGTGCTGTAAAGTCTGATTGATTCAAAACACACATTAAACACACATTGAACATGGCTTGATAGCAGCAATTTAAACAAAAGTACACAAATCGGCTTCATTATAACAAAACACAAACAAAACACTTATGTTTTCCTGGACCCCTTTTTCCCTCAAATACAACACGTGAACATTGCCTACGACATTTTTCATTATATAAATTAGCCTAGTGGCTAACGGAGTTCTCATATGAACCAAGGAAAAACAGCAATATTCGGCTCAATTACAACTCACAAGTTTCACTGATAAATCAATTGTCTTACACTAGATATGTTTTCTAAACAAATACAACATGCTAATATAAATAGCACAATCCTATGATATTTTACATTGTAAAAATTAGCCTAGCAGCTATAAGTTTTTCCCTACTCGCATAAAGCCAGGATAAATTAAACAAAGGATATAAAATGCAGGTCTGCAATCAGTTTCCACCCAGTTAGCATGTGCTGTAGTTAACTTCTTTGATTCTTCTGCTCATCAGTCTGAGCAGCTGCACCTACTCAGTTCATAGGTGGAAGCTCAAACTTGAAGATCTTTGGTGAGCACACGAGGTATTACTTTTAACTTGTCAACTGAACCTTCTGGGAGTTTTCGAAGTGAAAGGAGCCATTCAAAAGAGCAGTGGTGTCTTGTTTTCCATCACTGTGGAAGCAGTAAGCAGGAAGCTGCCACTGTCACTTGACTACAAAAGAGTGTGCATCAAAGAGACTAAATAATCACTTCGCAGTGAACACATTAATGCTGAAAGCCCAAGTAAAAATGTAACTGATGACTGGGTTGGCAGGAAAACTACTGTACAGAAAAAAAATCAGAATAGTGCCACCCTTCATATTTAAGCAAAAAAGCCTCCACATTAACTCTCTCGTCAGACCCTGTTTAATATTCAACACCTGATTTTTCTTAAAATTGCCTACTGTTGTAGAATCGTTTCTCGAGTGTTTGGTCAGTCAGCCAGTTGTATGTGCTGCGAGTGCACAGGCCACAGGGATTACAGGCCCACTGTTCTCCTGCAGAGAAAATGAAATAGGTTGACTCAGTGGGGACAATGTCACTGTGGCACATCCCACCACCATCATATTAACATCAATATGATGCCATTCTACCGACAGTGACAGCCCCAGTAGGATTCTGGATTAAAGCAGGTTTCCATAATTTCTGTCAGCAGGGAGAGGCAATTGGAGACTCATTTACATGCAGTCTTTGGGATGATAATTATGTTGAGGTAAGATCTCATGGTGGGCAACTTATTCTGGTACCACAGGAACATTTCAGGGTAACACTTTTTATTTTGTGTCTTTTACTCAATTTTTTCCCCTAGTTTTTTACATCTCTGTAGATTTGCCATTTTCCAAGCACTTGGTGCTTTTAAAAGCACTCTGTAGATATTGTACATCACCTGAGGAAAGATATTAAATTCATGCCGCCTTTTTACTCTCGGCATTAATGTAACCTCAGTACTGCACACAGAAGCCCATTGTTCTGTAATTCTTTGTACCACCAGGTAAATTAGGTGAGTCCTGCTTTCTCTGCACTTGTACACTGTTGATTAATTAAGTTAAAGCATGTGTTATATGTCACTCTTTGATTTTTGTTATTTCCTTCTCGTAGATGCAGAACGTAAATATCTTATACTAGAATCATATGTGGTCATCTGGTAAACATGAAATATCAGTTAGTAGGATGAACTGCTACAGCACACTTATGTTTTAGGCTTGTATTTTTCTCTAGTATTTTATTTTCTGAGAAATAGGGTATCAAAATCCAGCCCAGTGTAGTGTAGCATGAACAGCTGTGTTTGTGCCCGCACACATGCAGGGTTAACACATTACAAGTGCTGCACCATGCCACTATGGAGACTTGGGACTAGGCTTTAGTTGTCAGGTCTTTCTGCCTCCTGTCTGTGTGGTCACTGTTCACACTGTGCGCCACTGCATTCCCACATCCTAATGACCTGCTTTTAGTTCCTACTGGTGTGTAGAGATTTGCTATTCTCGGTTGTGTCCTCAGCCTGTACCCACCTCAAATTCCCACAACCACGGGGATTCACCTGTACAGGAGAAAGGATTAGAGCGAGGAAAGAGGTCCTTTCACATCCAACTATTCCCTTCAGTCTGTCACATTTAAGTAGAACAAGTTAAAGCAACCTTCAAGTGGCCCACTGCAAATGGTTGCCAGATACTGGTCAAGCTGGTTAGCTCTGTCCACACCATGACAGTGTGTAAATCTTGCTCTGGTGACATAATTATCTCTGCTGTATTGACTTCCTGCCATCTGACCAATTGCAGGTAGCACCATTGATTGCAAGTGCCTGACAGCAGGGCGGTGCCGCCCATAGGGCAGGTTAGGCAAATGCTGTTCACCTTATTTTTCACGGAAAAACGGAGGCAAAACAGAACGCAGCCAGCTTCCGTTTTTTTTGTGTGCGACACTTCTGGTCCAGCACTCTTGACCATGTGTAAATGGGAATCGCCTTGTTGTTTGCCTTGTTGAGTTTAGCTATATATATACATATCTATATATATATAATATAAATATAGTTTCTAACTGGAGTAGTTTCAAGTCGTGGGCACAGTTATCTATATAAAATACACAGACTAACTTACTAACTAACTAACTAACTAACTGATTGACTAATATAAACAATTGAAAATTGAAAAACAAAATTAGAATCGCATCGTTAGCTCCGGTAAAGGAAAGCATGAGGGAAAGCAGCTGACCAGAAGTCACACACAAAAACACGGAAGTTGATCACTATTTACTTCCATGTTTGAAGATAAGGTTGATAGGCGCCAGCATGCCAGAGGGCACCAGGGAGTGAGGTGGGTTTTTTTGTTTTTTTCTTTCTTCCCCATTCTATTCGAAAAATTAGACAAGAGTACACTACAAAAAACAACAGTACATATAGCAAGAAGTATTTAAATAATAATGAAATAACAGGGCTCAACAATAAGGATTGCTCGATTACCCGGGGCAAGTAAAACTCAAGGTTGGGCATGCAAACTAACAACTCACTTGCCCGATTGGGCAAGTTGCTAAAAATAGTAAAAGTTAATAACTAATTGATAAAATAAATGTATTTTAAAACATGCCCCTTCAGCTCTGATGCAGCGGTCTCTACACAGCGTGTGCCTGAAGTCACAGGTGTCAATAGCATTTCCTCATCGTCATTAAACATTGGCAAACATGCAAAAACATCACAATATATATACATAACTGGGATAGACTCAAAACATTGCTCATTACGTGCCACTCTTGGTCAATAACTCCACACAGAACCTTTTGTGGAAGTTTGTAATTTACACACTGATGTTTTCTTTAATTAAACATTGAAGGTGAGATTAAAAACAAAAGCAAGTTTTAGTCATACTGTACATGCTCATTTGCATGATCACAGAGTTACAGTTTGATAGCGTATAAATTAACAAAGCAATGAAGTTCAATCAGTAAGTCTGCTGATTCTCCAATTTAAGACGTCAACGTCTCCACTGGGTACTTTTAATATCCACACTTATCAGTACCGCCTGGGGGCTTCAAGACTGCATTACCCATAATACTCACTTTGTGAAAGCCAGAAGAGCAAAAGAGACAGGAATAATTCATGGTTAGAAAACAGATTACACAGGAGTTCACTCATTTGATAAAGCTACAGAAAACATTTCGTAGTTTAGTATGAGTGAGTGTTTAGTTTTAAACAAATTGTGTGTGTGTGTGTGTGTGTGTGTGTGTGTGTGTGTCAGCCTTCCAGCGGTTTTTGGGGAAGAAGGACGTGTCCCAGGAGCTGGAGGAGGTTCATGCGGAGGCTCGGGCTCAGGACAACCTACAAACAGCCTCTGTGTTACAGCTGCTGAGGAACCGAGCTGTTCGCTGGCAGCTCATCACCATCATCATCACCATGGCTTGCTATCAGCTCTGTGGCCTAAACGCTGTAAGATCCAGCCCTTGTGTTTCACTTTTCTCAGATTGTCAGAGGAATCCTGTTCTTTAAATCTTACTTAAATCTTATTTACAAACATTTGCAATTTCCTTGGTATTTATATTATTAAAAAAAACAATTATGGAAAGAATCAATGATGCAAAATTATGGTTAAAAATTTGATCAAAGGTAAACCTTTCAACACCATTTTCATTACAAATGTGCTGCATACAGTATTAGCAAGAGACTTTCTTGAAGGTGCTCTGTCTTACCTCAAGTCACACCTGAAAAGTTTCAATCAGTTTTGGGCCTCGGTATACAGATTTGTGCCATGGCCATGGTGGCAGGAAAGTGAAGTGTTTCCTGTTGTATTTGTGAGACTCAGACAAGAGAAATATTATTTGTGCTTCCTTCTTACCAGACCAACATGTGTTGTTGTAAATATGCTAAGAAGACATTCGGTTTCCCTTCTTGAATAAGGATTATAGACGACTGTCGTTTGCAGGTGTGCAGAGTTATTTCTTCTCACTCAGGTGGAGAACATAAATGCACGTTGACCGTTGGTTATAGGCTCTGCGGTGTTCAGTGTGTCTTGGCCTTAAGGAATACTAATGTTGTTAAAATTTCCAAGTATTCAAGCATTTCCCACACATTTATTTATATGTGGTGGTCCGCCATGATGAAAACATCTGCTGCCACATTTTGATATTCTATTTTTGGAGCTGGACCGTTCACTGAACACTGTTGAAATATATATTTGGTTATTATTTGCTCCACAGACAGAGCAGCAAAATGCCAGGGGCAGTGAGAGGGAAACTTAACCTTCAGTGTGCTGGGTCTGTAGTTTGCTTTAACTCACAAACAGCTGCTCCTCTCATCAATTGATCTGATCTGATAAACTCTGATCGGATTGACTAATTAATTATCCACCCCATGAGTCAAAACTCAAAACTGCTGCTGAGGGGGAAAAAAAGAGTTCTGCCTGCACTGTGATCACAGACCTACAAAAACCTTCAATTCATTTTATTGACAAATGCAGAAGATGTGATGTGACTAAAATATGATTTTGCCTAAACTATATACCTGGATATTTTTTGCCTGAGCCTCTCTGAAAAGAGTCGTCAGTGAACTCTGTCTCTGCGTAGGCGGTCTGGATGCTGAGGCATTTACCTGCTCCTTCTTCTTATCTGTTGCAGCACTGAGTTCTTTCTTCTTCTTTCAGCCATCATTGCAGTTACGTGTCATATTAAACTAGTCAGAGTGCATGCCTTTCATGTCAGGTTGTTTACACAGACAGTTTTACTCTTGATATATAAATGAGTACAACACAGAAGAGAGAATCTTTAGACACTAGAATCAATCTTCAAAACGCAAATGTTGTATCTGTAGAATCGATATTTTGTTCCTAAGTGCTTCTGGCATGCTCTCTTTGAAACGGGGAGAGATGTGTAACCATCTTCCATCTGATGTGTTGCACTGCACTTGCTGGGTGTTGTGACTGTTAGCCAATTATGGGATCGACCCTTTCAATCTTTGGCATATAGTAGATGCCAGGAATTCTCCGGCATGAGGATAAGAGTTGCTGCTTACTGCTGTCGCCCAGTACTTAAAATAATTAAAATAAAAACACTAGTGAGCAAAACTGACCTTAGATTATGTTCATTCTGTTCCAATAAGAAATGGGACCTCCATGAATGGCAAAAATGTACAATGTAAAGGTCTAGTGTACAGGATTTAGTGACTTCTAGAGATGACTCAAACCTCTCTCATGTGCCTAGCGTGTATGGAACCACTGTGGCCGATGCAAAAACACAAATGGGTCTGTCTTGAGCCAGTGTTGTGTTTGTCCATCCTGGGCTACTGGGCTACTGTAGAAATAAGGTGAATTCTGGGAGAGGATCAGCTCTGTATGTCGATGAAAGCATTCAAAGGTAATGGAAACACAATGATTCTTAGTTTCAGGTGATTATACTCATACTCATACTCGTCGTCCTCCGCTTATCCGGGGCCGGGTCGCGGGGGCAGCGGCCTCAGCAAAGAATCCCAGACAGTCCTCTTCCCAGCCACTTTCATCAGCTCTTCCAAGGGAACCCCGAGGCGTTCCCAGGCCAGCTGGGCGATGTAATCCCTCCAGCGTGTCCTGGGGCAGCCCCAAGGTCTCCTCCCGGTTGGACATGCCTAAAACACCTCCCAAGGGAGGCGTCCGGAAGGCATCCTTACCAGATGCCCGAACCACCTCAACTGGCTCCTCTTGATGTGGAGGAGCAGCGGCTCTACTATCTCTAAGGCTGAGCCCAGCCACCCTGCGGATGAAACTCATTTCGGCCGCTTGTACTCGCGATCTCGTTCTTTCGGTCACTACCCAGAGCTTGTGACTATAGATGAGGGTTGGAACGTAGATCGACCGGTAAATCGAGAGCTTTGCTTTCTGGCTAAGCTCCCTTTCACCACAACGGACCAGTTAAGCTCCTGCATCACTGCTGACGCCACCCCAGTCTGCCTGTCCACCGTCCCAGCAAGAGCTGGAGGTCACTGTTGGATGGAGCTAGGAGGACCACGTCATTCGCAAAAAGCAGGGACGAGATCCTCCCGTCACCGAACTTGACATCCTCCACCACTTGGCTGCGCCTAGAAATTCTGTCCATGAAAGTTATGAACAGAACTGTGACAAAGGTCAGCCCTTGTGGAGTCCAACCCTCACCGGGAACAGGTCCGACTTACTGCCGGCCACGCTAACCAGACTCGTGCTCCTTCGGTACAGGGACTGGATGGCCCTTAGCAAAGGGCCACCAACCCCATAACAATGATTCTTAGTTTCAGGTGATTATACACTAATGAAAACATTAGTTACAATTTCTGCCGATATGTATTCACCTAAATCCTTCACACCGGATGTTTAAATTCATGTTGAGTAGACAAGAGAGCTCATGTTCTACAGAAAGTATTGCAGCTTCAAATTTGTGTCCATTAAAGGTCCAGTGTGTGGGATTTTGGAGGATATATGGTCAAAAAAGTTCTGTAACATCTAAAGCTATGTTTTCATTAGTTTCCAGTCACCTGAAACTAAGAATCATTGTGTTCGTCACATTAGAATGAACAGTTTATAGCTAAATATAGAGCGGGTCCTCTTTGAGTCGGCCATGTTGTTTTTGTCATACAGAATAGACATAGTTAGTTTTGATCTGCAACCTCACTGCTAGATACCACTAAATCCTGCACACTGGACCTTTAAGTGCGTCTTTCAAGACTCTACTAGCAGGAGGAATGCAACCAGAACTGGTCATTTTTAAAACTATAACCCCTGTGTTTAAGGTGGGCTAACACACTTGCTCTTGGACTGATAGTAGGCTGTATGAAATGCATGCAAATGGATTTTTAGCTTTTCATCAAATTCATATTCAGGTTGCATTTCAAAGAATAATATTTGTGCTCAATCTTTCATGATCAAATTTTCACATTTGATAGGTTGATGGACTTTTCAGTAATATAAGACAAAGCTGGAAATAACAACGCTCATCTGAATTATCATAGATATGAACATGACTCCATTTGCATACATTTTTACTGCAAGAAGACAGGAATTTAATTTAGATCACTGTGGAGGTCTTTATTTTGATTTGCTATCAGCATCAGACCTGTCAAATGACATCAGAAAATATTATAGTCTGAAAGTGACTTGAGACAACTGAGAATTTTTTATTTTATTTTTAATATGCATATTTTTTTTTTGATAGATCTGGTACTACACCAATGGGATCCTTCGGGAAGCAGGCTTTGCCGAGAACATTCTACCCTACATCACACTGAGCACCGGGGCCATAGAGACTTTGGCTGCTATCATCTCTGTGAGTATTGCTACCTTAAATCACCCAAACAGGTCTGGGCATAACGCTGGTCTTGATTTAAAAAAATTACAAGGTACAGTTTATTTTTGTATACAATGGACACTAGTGGTTGGAAAGCTTCCCATAGGGTTGCTAGGCTTTCTTGATTTTAAAGGGTGTAAGAAAACTCTTTAAATATATATATATATATATATATATATATATATATATATATATATATATATATTTAAAGAGTTTTCTTATACCCTTTATATATACAGTGTATATATATATATATATATATATATATATATATATACACACACACAGTATATGTATAAATATATATATACCGTAGCAATTAAAAAATCTCACAGGGTAAGGGCACTGTGAGAACCTGAACACAAGAAATATTCACAGAGCCTTCACTCTCTGCTAAACCGCCTCATCCTGCATGAAAAAGTTTAAGCAGTTGAAACAACCTAAGAGCTGATAGAATACTTGCCAAGCATCAGGGAGAAGTAAACAGTGAAATAATTTTCTTTAAAAATATTGGGAAATCTCAGTTCTGATGCAATATGCAGAAATTATCTGTTTATAATTGATCCAAATCACTTGTTTTGCACGACCTTCCTGCAGGTATTGTGTTCAGTATTTGGGTTAATTGTGCAGCTTATCGACTGCTCTGTAGTGTTATTGCTATGCAGTGAATATAATATGAAATATCCATAAACAACGCATTCTCACTCTCACCTTGTCGCATATTGGCATTTGTTCATGTACTTTCCACGTCCAGATATGACTGCCAAGGTACCCTGGGTGCGTTGATTTTTGACGTTCTGGGAGGCCTGTTACATGCATTGTCTTCTTACAAAATAGACTTTTGTTTTCACAGGAAATTTGCCGTTTACATCCAGTCACTTTCAAAATAACACAATATTTTTTCCAACAACAAAAGCATGTGGTTGGGTTTAGGCAAAAAAACACACATGGTTGAATTTAGGCACTAAAAGCATGTGGTAAGGTTTAGTAGAAAAGAACAGGGTTTGGCATTATAATCTTGTGGGACTTTCATTCTTGTTCTCTCGCAAGCTGCCGGGCACCGTAAAACTGTAACAGCAACCGAACATTTATCATGCCGACATTAAAGGACGGCTTTCCATATTTTCCCCTTTTTCATATGTTCCCACTTAAATTTCATTTTGAGTGGGATTATAAAAGTCTTAAATCTAAATTCCCTTAAACTGTAGGAATCCTGTGTTTGTCTTAACACACCATTAATAAGAAGTAGCACAAAGCACCTTTAAAGGTATATTATGCAGGATTGTCACTTACTGTTTCTACACATGCGCGCCAGCAAAAGTAAAAGTAAAAATCAGCCCTAGATTCACTCTCACTTAGTGTTTCGCCTCTTTATATTTGCATTTTTTCGGTTGTGTTTCTTGGTTGTGTTTCCTGACGTCACCTGAGCGCTGTGGGGGTACACGCCCCCACAAAATCCTGAACACAGAAAATAAGGCAGAGGAAAATCCAGGCAGAAAGATCACTCCTGCACTTGGGATTTGTTTTATTACTATTTTTATTTTCTATTATTCTCTAAAATATTTCCCAAATGGGACACACGAAAAAGCAAAGATTTGCAGAAAAGGCTGTAGCAGTATGTGTCTTTACTATGTAATCATCAAATAGAGGACATAAAACTGTGAATAGGCAGGTTTCACTCTGAGTGTGGTGGTTGTGGTGTACAGACAGTATCTCCTTAGGTAAATACTCTGCAGAGGAAGACTGTTCTGCTGTTAAGGAATCTGAGACCACAATTATCCCTTCTTTAGATTTCAGTGCATTACTACAATATCTGTCGCTAAGTCATGGGGCAGAGGGCACTTTGCAGCAAATAGCCCAACAAGTATTTAGTTATTAATTAGGTGGGATTGTGTCTGTTGGAGGCTTGTCAGGCAGATAATGCAGCATTCCACTCCAGAGCAATATGTGATGACCTCTGTGCAATAATTACTGTACACAACAAACTAATGATAATATAAAACATGCAAGAAATCAATGATAAAAACTCCTAATAATACAACCACTGACAAAACCGCTTTTCTGTATTTCATGTACATCCTAACATATAGCAGCATTATGTACCAAAGAGATGAGCTGTAGTGTAATCTTATCTCCATCACACATTCTGCTCCGTAGCAACAAACTACTTTGACACAAGTTGTCCACACAAGAGAAAAGGAGCCAGTCTTCTGCTATATTCAATTTAAATCCAATTATCTGTTGCTGTAGGAATGCTGACCTACTGATGGCAACATGCTATTGATTTAGATTACACTCAGTGAGGTGTGCAGGCTATTATCAGCTCACACATTAAGTACATTACAGACTGGATGATTTCGACTGATAGCCCTTTTGACCAAAGAGATACGTATTTTTCTGGATCTTTCTTGCATTTTTAAATATATAGATATGATTAAAATTCCTGGACCATAGTCCCTTGCAAAAAATGTCCTGTGAACAGGATGTAACAATGCTGAACTTTTCTGACTGTTCACACACAAACGTCATAACTGCCACAACTTGTGAACAGCGTTCATTTAGACTACAATATTAAGCTGAAGTTAGGAATGCCTTTTGTTGTCATCAATGTTTAATTTACATTATTTTTTATTTTTTTTAAGTGAGCAAAATGAAGGGATGGTTGTTGGGAGCTTTTTCACCACAGTAAGGAAAAAATCCATGCTATTAGTTTCTCACTGTGAGCAACCCCTTTGACATCACATACAGTCATCTGACCTGTTGTTTTTTTGTTGTTTTTTTAAAGATTATTTGGTAACACTTTACTTGAAGGTACCGTCATAAGAGTGACATGACATTGTCATAAGAGTGACATGACACAGTCATAAACATGTCATAAACATTATGTCAATGTCATTAAACGTTTATGACTGTTGTCATTAAGTGTCATTTGATTTGGTAATGACAAGTTGACATTATTTTGGTTGTCTTCATTATGACAACTTGACATTAATCAAGGTGACATAACCAGAATTTGTCTTTGTCATGACAACTTGACATTAAATTTGTTTGCGATGTCCTTATTATGACAACGTGACATTATTCAAAATGACATTACTAGAAAATGTCTTTGTCATGACAACTTGACATTAAATTTGTTTGAGATGTCCTTATTATGACAACGTGACATATTCAAAGTGACATTACTAGAAAATAGAAAAATGCTGTGCAAGGTTAAAGACCAATTCTAGCACTTGGTCATCGATGTTTGACAGAATACCAAAAACTGACTGTCATGACATCATTATGACATTGTAATGACAAAATTGTTAAAATGTTAATGACAGATCAAAATGCTACCACTTTACTTTAGGTCAAAGAATTTCTTCATTACATTGTCATAATGATGTCATGACAGTCAGTTTATCTTCACGATATGTTAATGACAGATCAAAATGCTTCCACTTTACTTTAGGTCAAAGAATTTCTTCATTACATTGTCATAATGATGTCATGACAGTCAGTTTATCCTTCATGATATGTTTAATGACAGATCAAAATGCTACCACTTTACTTTAGGTCAGAGAATTTTGTCATTACAATGTAAATGATGTCATGACAGTCAGTTTTTGGTATTCTGTCAAACATCGATGACCAAGTGCTAGAATTGGTCTTTAACCTTGCACAGCATTTTTCTATTTTCTAGTAATGTCACTTTGAATAATGTCACGTTGTCATAATAAGACATCTCAAACAAATTTAATGTCAAGTTGTCATGACAAAGACATTTTCTAGTAATGTCACTTTGAATAATGTCACGTTGTCATAATAAGGACATCGCAAACAAATTTAATGTCAAGTTGTCATGACAAAGACAAATTCTGGTTATGTCACCTTGATTAATGTCAAGTTGTCATAATGAAGACAACCAAAATAATGTCAACTTGTCATTACCAAATCAAATGACACTTAATGACAATAGTCATAAACGTTTAATGACATTGACATAATGTTTATGACATGTTTATGACTGTGTCATGTCACTCTTATGACAATGTCATGTCACTCTTATGACGGTACCTTCAAGTAAAGTGTTACCGATTATTTTTATGGGCTTTTTGCCTTTATTGACAGGACAGAGAGTGAAATGGGGAGACAGAGAGAGAGTGGGGACTGACATGCAGCAAAGGGCTGCGAGCCAGACTCAAACCCGCGTTCACTGCAGCGAGGTGATGCCTTTATACATGGGGCACCGGCACCATCCACTACGTCACCGACGCCCCATCTGACCTGTTGTTAATAAAGATATTGATTACAGCAGCTAAAGTCACCTGCTAATGAATTCAATATGGTTGTATAGGTTTGTAAAACACAAAACAACTAGATTTTAACCACTGATTTGTCTTTTTAGCATCTTCATTCCCCAAGTCACAGTCACACAGTGGTGTAGTGGTAGTTGATGAGGTGAGTGTACTACAATTAGATGGGTAGGTTACAGAGGAAGAAGTGGATATACTCTTATATATTCTACTGTCTTTTAGCTGATATGTCTTCCAATACACGACCGCACTTACGTAACATTAAATTACAAAGAACACAGTAGCTATGTGTTGTTTTCTCATCATGTTCCAAAATACGTCCCAACTAAATCTGTCTCTGTCAAATTTGTACTTGATCTAAGTTGCTTCCTCTTTGCTTTTGAGATGTGCAAACAGAAATGAACTGAAGTGAATATCACTTTCCACCAACCAAGATCTGGGACTCTTCAGTTCCTGGGACTTTTTGGTTAAAAAGGGCTCATTAATTTCTCAGTTTACATCTGCTCATCAAGATGTATTAGCTGTGATTCAAGAGATACTTTTCAAATAAGAACGCAGTACAAAATGCAGTATGGATTAAACACCACCATCTCTCTGCATTTAATGAATGTGTTAACGCCTTTTTTCAGCTTCTATCTAATTCTGCGATTTCTCTTAGCACCAGCATATTAAATCTTTTTATTTTCAGCAGTGTGAGGATCTCACTGAGTGACTTAGCTGCCAGGTGACTGACTTCAAACACCACTGTGTAGCCTACAGATATCAGTTCTCTCTCCAACCCTGCAGAATCTCCTGTTAAGCCGCAGCCAAGTCACCCCCAACCACCTTTACTGAGCACAGCACCACTTACGTTGCTGATAATAATGAGCCACCATCTGTTTGACTGGCATACAGGAATAAGTCACAAATTAAACTTGCATGTCCATCAGTTGTACAACAATGCGTTAATTACTTAACAGATTGACTTTTGCTCATTTTTGTTAATGTTGGTACAAGCAAACAAGATGCTACAACCATTCACTGCTTTAATTTGTAACAGTATCTCAGCCACTGACAGACAGAATTTCCTTTGGGAAAAAGCAGAGTACTGAAAATCATTCTTTCTGAAAGCAACCTCAAGATTTTTACAGACTGGCATTAATGTTTAATTGCCATTGAACGGACAACATTTGTATGGGCCTTCTGTTCGCAATCACTTTGACATCCAGTGAGAGAGATTAATTTGATTTGTGGTTTCAGGAGCTTCAACAATTTATAATATTAAAATGAAAGTCTAACCCTGGCTTTAAAAATGTGACCTTTTTCCATTTAGCGTGGCAAACATTTATAAGGTGAAATTTAATCCCCACATTCTTTGACATACGCTTCTTTGATCACCACTGTGTGCATTTAGCTGCAGCTCTGACCTTATTCCATTAGTGACGCCTTCACAGCACACAAAGCTGCCAACACACAAAATATAATTTCTGACATATCAAGAGGGGAAAGCAATGTTCACAATAGGTCACCTGCAAAATCTAAGAAAAGATTACCTGTCTTTTTGCATTCTGCACATGATATTAATGAGTGCTGGGAATACCTGGGTGTCGAGTACACTGAGACAGCACCATTTCTCCTAGTATTACTCCCTAGGGAAATTAAGATCACCTCTAAGATATCAGACGAGACAGAACAAGAGGGCTGTTGCTTAAGCGTTGTTGCATGAAAATAAGATTATGGCACATTAATATGTTATATATTTTGAAAGTAAGGAAGCTGTGCACAGTAGTCCAGTCAACTTTACTTTAAAGAGAATGAAAGTGATACTAAATTATTTCTCTACATAACTATTCTCGTGCATCGTGTCATAGACGGCCTGGCATGTACTTACTCACATTCAGTGCTTGTGTGGCACATTCAGCCTCCCCTCCATGCTGGTCGTGAGATTGGTTGTAGCAATATGTGACTTACAGTTACAGCTGGTGACTTAAATGGAATTAACTTTTTGTCATATTTGTTGAAACTGTCGCTATACTCTGAAAGAATTATGAGACAAAAAAACCCCACGTCCCTCCTCCTCTTCTTGCTGCCTCTAATGACGTTTGCAAGAAACAACTGTAGCACACTGAAAACAACCAATTAGAGCCATGGAGTCTGTAACACAGCTGTCAATCATGACAATCACTGTTCGTGAACTGCATTCAAACGGTCAAACTAGGCAGTGTTGATCAAATATGAATCAAGATTCTATAACTGTGCTGCCTGTTTCTCACCTCAAATATTTTTAGAAACATATTTTAGTGTACTGTTTAGCTGTGATGAGAAAGTTTTGCTGTAGCTGGTGGGTGGTGCTTTGTATTGGTTCGGCTGTATCCAAAATGGCAGCCAGATCAAAAACCTTCTCATTTTACAGCTAAACAGTACAGTAAAATACATTTCTAAAAACTTTTAAGGTGAAAAATAGGCCATGCAGTAACAGAATATTGATTTATATTTGATAAGCGCTGCCAAGTTTGACAGTTTGACCACAGTTTACAAGCACTTACTGGCATGATTGACAGCTGTGTTGAAGACTCCTCAGCTCTGACTGGTTGTTTTTGTTCACATGCAGTAAAGCCATTGGAGGACCTACAAGGCAATAGAGTTGGCAGGGGAATGTGTTTTTTTAGTACTGTGTGATTATAGTGACAGTTTCAGCAAATGCTTTTTTTTTTTATAAAAGTTTCCAACTAAAGCTTTAATATGGAATTGAATGTGCCTATGTGGTGCCAGAGGTGAAGCAGTAACTGTATCACAAGTGATTTTTTTTTAACATTTATACTTTCCTTAAATGTCAAAAAAGATAAAAGTGCACATCTTTTGTTCAACATGTGTGAATGATGCCATTGAATGCACTGCAGTCACTTTTCATATCATCTGCCGTGATTTGTAGTGTTGTGTGATTTTGTTGTTTTATTAAATGTTGTCTTGTATTTTTGTGTATTTAACACGACAAATTTGAGGCTTTCTGACAATAAAGTGAAATGAAATCGAAATCAAATCTAATCAATTCAGGTTTGTCACTGCACACCATGATAACAGAAAACAAACAGCATATCTGACTGACATAAACGGGCAGTAATGCAGATAAGATGTCCTTCACAGGCCTTTGCAGTAATCGATTCATGTGATAATTGATCGAAATGCATGCTTTAATTCAATAGTCACCTACCGGGAGTGTAACATCATTAAACTGTCCTCAGACCAGGACAGCCAAACGTGTTATCTCTTCCCGAGCTAACTTAACACCCTCCGTCTTCAGCAGCTTATTAAGGAAATCCCACAGATGCCTTTGGCAGTTTTGCACCTCAACACAAGGACATCAGTTCCTTGTTGCGGGTATCTTTATTATCAGAGGACTGTGGCATGGAGGGCACAGATTTTTAAAGGAAGGAAACTGGTCGTATCACTCTACCTGTAACAATGCATGCTGGGAAAGGCCACAGCAGCGGTGTAATCAGTGTAGAAGATATACAGCGCGGCTGGATGACTCATTCTGGCTTTTTTTTTTTTTGAATAACCGGATTTTTCAGCGATGTGAACGCCTGTGCACAGAGAGAGGTCACTGATACAGTGTAATTTACAAGACAACTGTTGCTGACTATGGAGGCCACAGGAAACTGCCTTTAAGGAGCAGTAATCTCTGAATGTCGAGGTGGCCCAGGGGCTTAGAAGCACATATCATGTAACCTTATTTAGACCCAAGCCGCACACTTTTTTTGTGTCAGTATTTTCCCCTCTCTCACTCCATTTTACAATCAAATCTCAAGTTAATGGAGCCTTAAAAATAGGGCAAAAATTGGGTTTTCCCTGGCTCGAAAAGAGGCAGAGGTGGTTCCAGCCTAATCATTTGTACACACATGCGTGTGTACTGTGCCTTCACCTGGCTTAAGGAGGCAGTTTTTACAGGCAACGTTTTCTAATCATTATGTGATTGGAAAAAAACAAAACAAAACAATTATTAACAAATTTTGACCAAATTCTCACACAGTTTGACAGTTATGTCTATAATGTGAATTCCTGGATACTGAATGTGTTCATGTATTGTAATGAATTAATATGTTTTACAGATGTCTGTTTGGACTTGTGTACTGATGAAGTGGAAAAAACTCTAAACTCTAAAAACACTATTCCTTTACAATTCACCAGTGTAAACTTTGCAGTCTCAGTACAACATGGCGTTCAGACACACATATAGAGACGCATGGAGTAGCATTCACAAACGCCAAGCCTAACTGACGTGTGTAAAATTACCATTGAACATTTGTTGTGGCTGTCTGAAACAGATGGCTCATTTCTTCTTTTTTGGCAGTTTTTGACTGTGCCTTTCCTGGTGCTCTGCAAGGAAACGATAAAAGAAGCAAAGGACATGACATCAGTGACAGCGTTTGAATTTTGCACTGGAGCTAGAGATTGGTGTCATGGGGCGGGCACAGTAAATTACACTATAGCCCATCATATCTTGGTTGTTTCACCTCTGACTGAAAAATCCTTCCATCAAATGAAAAAAAAAAACAACATTATTTGACGTTGACTGACTTTTTTAATCTAAATGCAATAAACAATAATCCTTGTGAAGTTGTTAAAGAAATGATGTTACGGCCTCTCTATCTTACTGTAATTGTTGTAATGATTTAAAGGTGTGCTGTCTGATAAACATTAACGTCATAAAGTGAGTATATTCAGTGAGGCAAATACAAGGCACTGTAGCACATGGTCAAGTCCTAGTTATGCAGATATTTACCTAACTGACAGAAGGAGGCAGCCACCTTGTAATTCTCTATACAGGAAAATGCTGATCAGCTGTCTTTTATTAGCCTCTTACAAATGACACGCTTGTCAACAGAGTTTGACGGGGAGCTTCTTATACTGTGTAACACAGAATTTCAGTCTCATATCTGCTGGACCCTCACATCTTTGTAAAAATGTTGCCATTAATCCCCCGAAAGACTCAGGACAATGGTCGGGGCTTTTGCCACAGTCAGGCCGAGGCTTCGGAGTAATCTGCCTCCTTATTTGAGATTGGCTTGAGCTCTGAGGTGCACACACACACACGCAGCACAAAGCGAGTATATGCCCTGCTGTGTTTGCTGTACCTTTGTGTTATGTTAGCCTGACGTACAACCTTTTGCTAACACTTACTCTGTGAGTTCTTGTCTATGACAGTTTGGGTAAACCGATTTTAAAATTTACTACCATCTCTAGGGGCCGGATGTATAAACAGCACAAACACACAAAAATCATGGTGACACGACACAATCCTGAGTGGTGGAGCGGTCACAAGTATTGATATGCAAACAGGTGTTCCAGAACATGTCTATATTCATTTATGGCTACCTGTGGGGGTGAAAATAAGGCTGACTGATGTGCACCCAGAGATTTATAAAACAGAACCAGGCATATGTGGAGCTTTATAAATCTGACAACAAGTGCATCTGGCCCAAGTTGTTTCTCTTATTTTCCCCCCAGGCCTTCTCCTCTTGTGCTCTCATCTCATCTCATGCATTAATAAGGTGACGTCACGAAGCTCGAGATAACAATGAATATTTTCTTGGTGGTAAGATGTGCACAAGTTCAGGCCGCCTGGAGTGAAATTTTGTCCTTTCATGTCCCTTTGCATCTGTTCATATCTTTCCATTGGCCTTGTGTGCATTGATGCTGCCATTGAATTCTGCATCTCATTAAATCTACATGTGTCATTGAGCAACAAGCACAGACTTTTATTTATTCTGCTTTAATGAAGCTCTGTTTAACTCTTTTATTGCATTTTGTTCTTTTTTGTCGCTCAGTATATTCTGATCCAAACACTGTAACATCTTTATAAAACATTATATGAAAAAAAAAAAAACAGTCAGGATGCATGATTATTTGATGCAAAATGCTGTCCACTGACCTCTTGCCCTCCTTTCTAGTGCCCTACTGGGCCATCGCCCTTTCACTGCCGCACACTTGTCACTATGTGGCTGGCTAAAACACAAGAACTGTGGAGTGTGTGCCACCCTACATTAAATCACACACACATCCGGCTGTGTCGTCATAATCTGTTGCCCTTCGGCAAGTTTAAGTCGAAAACACAAACAAATTGGCACGAAACACAAAACTGGCCTTATTGTAGCAAGAAAATGAAAGAACAGTAGTCACACTGACTAAACTTAATAAATACTGATGGATTTTATAGCCTGACTAATTCTGCCTGTGGAAGTTGTTTCCATGCTATACAAATACGATTATCTGCAAATGACTTTCTTTGCAAGCAGTAACACAAACCCTGATATCTTCTGCTATGCTGCAACTGCAGACATAAGATGGAATAACAGAAAGCAGAGCCGTTTACATAGATCTATAACACAATTTGAGAGACATTTTCTCCTTAAATATCTTTGTCCTACAAGGTAATTTGTCTGTCGATTGTCACTAGTGTGAAAACAATCAAAGGGTCATTATCAGTGTCTGTTAATGCGGCAGAGTCTGACCTCTTTTGACTCTGCCCAGAGGTGGGATATTGGGTTGCATTTATGGTCATTTAGGGTGGTCATTTATTCTGATTTCATAAGTAGTTCATAGTGTTATGTGCAGAAAATGGACAGACACTGGAAACACATCATCAAATTATAAAATAAACCCATCAAAAGTAATCCCTCTCAGTCATCACTTATGGCTCACTGGAAGTGTGGCAGTGTATTTTTTCTTTAGAGACTCTGCCCTCTGCCTGTATTACCTTAATTTCTTCTTACTATCTGTGTCGGTGATGTTTCTGGGCACAGTGCATAAGTGAAGTCGGGACGAAAAGCAAGGGACCAGGTGGCAGACTGTGAAACACTTTCGTGGAAGTACCATTGGAACCAAAAGTAACCCTTCAGACATGGTATCTTGACCCTACATCTGTTTAGTGTTTCTACCACAAACAGTGCCCTTAAATGTGGGCGGAGTCATTGTCACTCACTGCTCCATCCAGCTCTCACTGTATGTCCTCATCATCAGTAGGTGAAGGACTGCACCTTGTTTATGTCCACGGAACAGGCGGCAAAAAATCACTTAGATCCACTCATTACTTAAAGAGTGTGTCATCCAAGAGAGACAATTAAAAAAAAATGAGGATGATCAAAGTTGTTGAAATTGAAGGTATTCCTGATGGATTCACATTGTCAATCACAAACAGGCAGCAAAACATCTTTTCATTTTAAAGTCATAGTTAACTAAACTATTTAAAACTTGGTGGCATGGTGGTGTGGTGGTTAGCACTGTCATCTCACAGCAGAGTTTGCATAATCTCCTGGTGTCAGCGTGGGTTTTCTCCAGGTACTCTGGCTTCCACAGTCCATAGACATGGAGGTTAATTGGTGACTAAATTGTCTGTAGATAGTCTGACGACCTGCCCAGGGTGTACCCTGCCTCTCACCCAATGTCAGAAGAAAAATCTTTGTCTCAGTATAACATCCTCTATTGCTTAGGAGACAGAAATTAGAGGAAAATCTGTTTCTCATTTGTGGATCATTTCCGTTTCATTTAAGTCACATTTATTTCTCCTGAAATTCCCCTGGAGAAATAAGGCGGCCAATGGGGAGACATTGAAATGGGAGCAATCGACAGATTTGAGATTTAAGTCAGACATAAAGGAGAAGAGTGGGTGATCTCGCTCTCGATAAGATTAAATCTCTTCTATGACTCAGTGTTTCTGACCTGGAGCAGTCACAGAACTATACAATGAAAGTCTCAAATGTTTCTCACTTGGAAAGTTGACAGCACTTATATAGCACTTTTCTAGTCTTACAAGCACCACATGCCACATTCACATGTTCACACTCATCTTTAACATGACTGGACGAGCTGGGAATTGGGCCTCCAATCTTCCAATAAGTTGACAACCTCTTGAGTAATCGCTGCCCCTGGAGCAATAACGTTGCTATATAAACTTCATAACAACATTTTTATTATTGATTTGTAAACATATCTCAACATCCACACAGTGTCAGGCCAAACAACATTTTTTAAATGTAAAAACTATAATCTATGTGGGGAAAAAAAACAAAACAAAAAATAGATAAAGTGAGAATAATCTTAATAAATAAAACATAATAAATAACATTATGAGCATAGTAAGCCCTTTTTGTTTCAGTTTGGGATGCTTACTGTGGTGATGCACTTTAACAGATAACCTCTAGAGGGCAGCAGCTACTTGTGTCCAACACACCTGCTGCATTCAGATTGCTTCTACAGCAACGTAATGCTTGTGATAGGAAAAAACAAACAAACAAACAAACAAACAAACAAACAGAAACTAGCACTGACTACAATTCGTAACAGCAAAATAAAGCTGTGTGAATAAAAAAAGTGAATAATTATTTTTTACAGGAGTCATTCTGGTATCATTACCTTTTTGGGACCCTCCTATATATGCACTGATTGTCCTTTGATGCCCACCACATGGGGCTTGATTGATGCTCAGATGATCCAGTCCCCAGTGCTTTTTCAGCTCCACCCTAGCCAACCATTTTTCTTATATGGCCACTTCTGGCTTCAAATGAGCAACATGGCAGAAGTCAAATTCAAAACTTGAGGCTTCAGAATAGCAGTCTGCAAACCAATGTGTGGCGTCACAGTTACTGCCTCCATTTCATATATACAGTCTATAATGTGTTCGCAAAAAACAGCTCAGTCAAACACTGGTGTGGTTTCTTCTTCTTTGTATGGATCATTAGGTGAGATTTACCCCAAATAACCACACCGTGACCACCTGATGAGCACAACTGATGAGCCCTGAAGCCTGACTGGCATTGTGGGTGCTCCGCTCAGATAAACTGTCAGTGCAGAACGAGCTCACATTAAGCATACTGATGTTTATATTTTCCAGAATAGATTGAAAATTGCTGCAGGTGCTTCACAGCATAACATTGTCTGGGTGTTGCCTGTTCACGTGCTATTTTTCTGAATGCTTATCTAAATTCCATCACAGTTAAATCTTGGTCCTCAAATACATGTTTACCATACAAGGGTTGGAGTTTTGTGACTAGAGTATGGCAGGAAATAAGAGCTACATTGGACAGGGATAACCCTCTGAATATGCAAATGCTCATGCAATGAAGCAAGCAAACAAACGTTAACCTAATGTGCAAGGTGTGAAAGAAAAGTTGCTGTGGTGAGACTTGAGATAGGTCTGTCATCAGTCAGATCTAAAACACATGAACACATGAAGATGTGAAGGGAGCTATTTAAGACTCTGGAGTCCGGAAAGGGATTTAAGTGAGATTGATATCAGTCTGACTGAAGTTTGAGAAGCAAAAAAAGTGTTAAATTGACCGTCACTTACATCTTATTTGAGATCTCTTGTATAGATCGACGTACAGTAGCACAGACTGTTTAATGCACACACTCAAGCTGAGGGACAAGTGTATGATACTCAAAAGTTAATCAACAGCCCTCATGTACGAAGCAGAGTGAACACCTGGATGAAAGAATTAAGGATTGTCGTTAGTGACAACACACATTTCTATAGTCAACAGACACTTCACCTCTGTTCCCTCTCTTTATCTACGTAACAGGCTTATTCATGCGCACACACCCCCACCCTCACACACACACACACAGGCTTATTAATATTCAGTCTCTTATACCCTCAGACACTTTAATGAGCTGTGGCTTCGCTCATTGGTATGTGTACTTCTGTCTGTGTGGGGCTGCAGAGAAACTTCACAATGCCTTCGGGAACCAGTGACACACACATACACACACAGAGTGAATTCCAATGCTTCTGTTGGAGTCAATCCAGATCTAAACCAGACAGAATCTCGGACATAACCAACAAGAAACTGTTCTAAAGAAAACAATGGCTGACGTAAACATTAAAGCAGTGGAAAACTCCACCTGGATCACGTTTTCTTGTTGTGAGGCAGCCCCATGCCTCTCCTACACTACACACACATGGAAAAACACCTCAAGTTATCTTTTCCACCCTTTCTCCTCTCAGAAGCCCCTCGCTGGGGGTATATATACACCATACAAATACCAGTGACCTTTTTCCACAGCTTTGTGAAATCCCACTGGTTAGGTGAGTTGAGGGCAGTGTCATGAATACATTAATGCTTTGAGGCCACAAAGAAAGAGGGGCCACGGCTCTGGCGAGGGCTTTGCTTGGGGGCTCAGTCTGGGCTTGAGTGTGGCAATGAATGAGTACGACCTCTATCTTGTGTCCTTCACTGCATCCATGACCCAACTAGAAAGACACCTCCGTGCAGAGCAAGAAGTGGCTGTGGAATTATTGATGAGCCACATGCAGTACTGGTTATGAGTAAATCTCTGCATGTACTATATGATACATAATGTATAGAGTATTCTCCACCACCAACTTTCAGTAGAATTCACTGCTGGTTTGAAGGTTAAAAGCAAATAGATGAGATGTGCTCCCTCTTCCCTCAGCAAATCTTTACTTTCAAATCATATCCTGTCATACCATGTTACCATATGGCACACACAGTATGATAGAGAAAGCTGAGAAAATGCACATGCGCTCAAATAGACTGTAACGTGCTGAATGATCACACATCTTCAACAGTTCAATATGTTGTACAATAGTGAGTGGGCGTCCAGACCGAAAACAGGAACGCTGAAGTGATGTATGCCAGCTATCAAAGATCCTCACATTCTGCTTTGACAAGTCCAAATTGCATTGTATTTCATGTATGCTCTCTGAAGCCTGGACTTCAATGTCAGTCCATTCCATCATGTTTTCTTCCATTTTTTTTCGTCAGTGTGAAGGAGTTTTGTTGTGTTACAGTCTTTAGCCTTGGTCAGTAAAGGAAATGGATGATTGTTTAGGTAACAGTCAGGTCAGCAGAAGGCCTAAAAGAGGCCTCGAGATCAGGCTATTTGACATGTGTTGTTGAGATTATCTCCCAGTTGTGGTGAGTAGGCTACAGCCACCCAGATAAGGGTGCCTAGCTGACTCTGTTGTTACAGAGCCCAAGGTTAAGGGGAAGGGAGATTGCCCTGTGCCCCAGATTAACAGACAAGAGCCCCTTTATAGATATGTGCATTTTGTAAGAAGCAGTTGAGGTGATTTATAGAGACCCAGGTGTTGTTTAAAGTTAGTAACAAGTAGAAACTTCACAAAGCCATAGAAAGCCGATACAGAACAACCTTATTCTGGAACGTGGAGTAACTCGCAATGTAATACTGTTTGGATTAAATGCAAGAACTGGGCAAGAACACACTCAAAATCTTGGCAGCAAACACAGTGTCACACTCTGTATGTTGAGCTGTGATTATCCTTGATCAAGTCTTCACTGAATAATACTGTCTGTAATCCATCGAAGTCTCCTGACGTCTTCTTCAGCTATTAAATCATCACCTCTTGGATAGCACGTAGTTCCTTTGGGGCTAGGAGAGAACCTACTCTGAAATACAGACTAAAATAAATAATCCCTCAAAATGCCGTTCTAAGAACTGCAGTTGCAGATTTCCTGATGATGCAATATTATATCAACAATACGATATTGGCTGATATACAATGTCCGCCACGATAGAATTTTGGTTTACTTCAGTTTACTTTGAAATCCTGTGATCAATACAATATCATAAGCATATTTAACAAAACCAGTCACAAAAGAAGCCACCACTTTTTTGCTTTTGACCATAAAATGTAAAAACAATACAGAAATTCCCGTAAGTGATTGTTACCTCTTGAGTGCAGTAAAGTTTAACCTGACTCCACTAACAAACATTTAAAAAGCACATGGAATAAATTATCCTTCAGAGCTCTCTGTCAAAAAGTTATTTCTGGAAGAAATATTTTCATTTTAACCCAAACCACGATTTTTTTCCTAAAACTCCAGGGTTATCTGGCCGAAAGCCCTGAAGGCAAACTTCTCCCAGCAGTCATAAAACATGAATTAATAACAAGATAATTAAACAAAAGTACGAAATTCGACTCAGTAATTACTGTCAAAGTTCAAGGTTGGCTCAAGCCCTTTTACACTGCATAAAAGATCCTAACGGGTGGCAGAGTTTTCCTCTGCTCATCGCTTAATAATTTACATGAATTATTTATGCTTTTTCTTTTATTCACCATTGGTTTAAGTTGATGCATCTCCCTACAGAATAGCACAGTTAGATTTTAGCCTGCATGCACTTTTTCAGCTAAACATTCCTTGAACAATGCAGTTAATGTTACTGTGGCAAGTTAGCGGACTGAGATGCTCGGCCAAGCAAGTTTGTCCTTTTCTCATAACGGCATTGTTTCCATATGTTATGTGCTTTGTTTTTTGACGCGTATTCTCTCAGTTATTTCAACACTTTGTATTTACTCAAGATTGAATAATGTTCTCCTCATCATCTGTTCCTTAACTGCTTTTCAAATCTACCTGGCACTGTTTGATGGTGACACAGATTTTCAAAAGAAAATCGTGTCCCAAAGATGACGATATGGATTGATGTTTTTACTTTGCATCGATGATATTGGATCATTGCCCATTGAATCAATACATTGATCATCATCGATCGATTGTCACTCCCTGAGTAAAAAGGGGGGATTATATTCTTAGAGCTCCAGGAAATCCCGACGAAGTAACAGATTAATGAGTTTTAAGGTTTATCAGATGCCAAAACAAAAAACCCTCAACAACACATAACACAGTATTATAAAACTTTTCTATGTTTCATCACGACAGTCCCATGGCAAACAATAGAAATACGTATATAGGTAATCAAGTAAACCAGGATTGTGCACTTGCAGATATTCGATTGGCCAAGAACACCAAGAGTGGTAAAGGACATCAAGTTGCGGCAAAATTTGAATTGGATCCCTTTAAATGAATGGGAGTGCTGTGTTTTTTCATACATGGCTGAACTCAGCCTTAATGCAGCCTCAGGCCCTGCAGGCACCCCTGTGAGGCTACTTAGGCACAATAGTTCTTTTCGATAGATGCTACTGCCAGCATGCTAACTTGTTCAGTGAGACAATGCTAACATGTGCCTGCCTAGCATATATAATGTTAACGTGTTTGAATGCTAGCATTTGTTAATTAGCTCTAAACACAAAGTACAACTGAGGCTGAAAGGAATAACATCAGTTTTGCATATATTTGGTCATGAATCGAAGTAATGGGCAAGTTGAAATTTTGACGTGGTGATGGTTAATTAACCACTGAAGTCATTAGGATTCATCCTCTGGGCACCATGAACATCTGTGCTACATTTCAAGGCAGTCAGTTCAATAGATGTCAAGATATTTCACAGAAAAAATGTCAACCTCATAGTGTCTCAACAGGTAAAGCCAGGGGATCACCAAAATCAGTCAGATCCTCTGGGGAACATGAATGTCTACACAAACTTTAATGAGAATCCATCCAATAGCTGGGAAGATATTTCAGTCTGGACCAAAGTGGTTAACCAATTTACAGACTGACATTGCCATTCCCAGAGCTGCACTGCTAGCAAATATAGGTCTGTAATTACACAGCCTTTGTGCAGAAACACCTTGAAATGTGTCTAATATGCTGCTTTTGTTCTGTTCCCAGGGGCTGGTAATAGAACGAATTGGGAGGAAGCCCCTCCTCATCTTTGGTTTCTCTGCCATGGCCGTGTTCTTCAGCCTACTCACAGTGTTCCTCACTTTCCAGGTAAGCCCTCTTCACTGGCCTCATTCCAGACACACTGTAAGTGAAAAGGTGTCTCAATGCACCTAAGTGATTTGTACTGTGGCCCAATTATACTATGAACAGACTGCCATCCGAATTCCCACTGATGAGGTTATTATACAGTAGATCACCTCTGCATGCATGTATATTTCTAACATTATAAATCCTATGTTGTGAGTCATTGGAAAGTGTTAATATTTTGCTTGATTAACACTGATCATCATAACATGACAACAAAATAATTTAATAAAGGTTATATACATGCTTAAACAAAAGCAAAATAAAATGTAGGCTGTAGCTTTAAGTTATTAATTTCCCTGATACATTTGCTGTGATATTCCTGGTCAGAATCGAGTCATAACTTCTGCCAACATTATGATACCATACAATCTGTTTCGTTCTCTTATCCAGGACAGTCTGTCATGGATGCCCTACCTCAGTTACATCAGTATACTGGCTGTGATTGCGTCCTTTTGCTCTGGGCCAGGTAAAATGACTGACCTAAATTACTGGCTGAGATATCTGCCTTTTCTTCTTCTCTTGCTTGGGTTTTCATTTTCTGTCCTACAGTCCTTTTTGAGTGCTCCACTTCACTTGAAAATGCACTAAAAAGAGACTGAGTAAATACCCTGTAGATTTTTATCAGCTTGTGTTATTCCTATTTGGCTGTAATTTAGTGAAGTAGTGGTTGAATAACACGTCAGTGACCCAACTCAGGTCCTCTCTACTACTAGTAAGGGACATGGAGCTGTATTCGTAGTTCTTTTTAGATGGAAACAATTGGAATGATCAGCCAACAAGTCACGTGGTAAAAACTGACATATGTTAGTGTGCTAAATAGGAGCCGCACAGTATATATATAGTCGTGTCACAGCACTGCAGATGCACAGGTGACAGTGTGAGTGTGAACAGTGGGCCTCGGTGTGTGGTTGACTTTGAGTTTCAAGGTGAGGCTTTCGCTGTCATCAGACAGTACATCCTATCTGAATAATAATGTCTCCAGGGAGCGTTAACACAATAAAGTGCCTGAGTGTATCAGAATGAGTTGACGATAGTGGAGTGGTACAAAGTGTGGCAAAATGAAGACTTCACCAACATCACATACAGAATACCAGAAGAAGCACCTCTGATTTTCCCAACTCTGTAGGGACCATGTTCTTTAATAAAAAGAAGAAAAAGAAAATACCGAAACATCAACACAACCAACTGTAGGCTGCACAGGGCTACGAATGTCCCCTATTAATATGTAACACCAGCTTTTGATCGCTCAGTGCCTAGCTTTGATGCACCTCTGTGGTAATCGTTGAGGGAAGGAAGACCTGTTCTCGTTTATTTCCCCGGCACAATGATGATTTATAGCCTATTGGAAAAAATGAAGCCCCTCAGTGCTTTAGGATGGTGAATGACTGGGAGGGGAAGAGAAGAAAATTCACATGAGGCATGACCCCAGTGGTGCTTTGAGCTTGTGAGTGGATAAATGAGGAGCCATCATTACTCTCAAGTCATTTTTACCATGGAAACAGTGGCCCAGATATCAAAGTTGGAGGAAACCGCAAAGACTATAGAAAGAGATTCAGGGCAATTTTTGTTTTTGAAATGATGAATTTAAAAGGAAAGTCATATATATTATGTCCACGGTTCTAAGGGAAGTTCGTGAACATGAGCTACTCTGTCTCAAACCAAGAAACCAGAGTCTCAGACTTATGATTGTCATCAAGTATAAAATCTGGAGCTGCCTCATAAACAGTGAATGGGAGATTAATTTTGTGGACCCACTGAATGTTTGTTTTCTTTTTTTTTATACCCAAATGAGTTCTGAGACACAACATTTACCCATATAGACCAAATCACGCCAACACCAACAATCACTTAAGGGTAGGCAACCACTGATTTCCATTCCAGAAATATGTGGTGTCAATTTCAGCCATAACTTTAACATTTAAAGATATATCATTGTTTGCAGCAGCTCCATTTATTTTGACTTTATACCTTATGACATCACAAATGTGATTTTTGTCACTGTAGTTTTGGGATTTGGGTGATGAAGGCTTGTGATAGTGCTTAGTTATACAATTAGACACTGAATATATTTTATATCTTTTATCTATAAAGTGTATGTTTTTATGACATATTTGTTATATATTCACATGCGACTTTTTATTGTCATCTGTCTGCACACCCTGTAGGTGTTATGACTACATGTTTGCTTACCTACAAATAACCAGAGAAATAAAACACTGTCAGTATTGTGTGAGGTTAGTCATCTTGTGATAGAGATCTCTGTAAGCAACTAATGACCTGTAACAATGTTTAGAGAAGGCAGTTTCACTTCCAATTGCCAGTAAATCCCACAATTATCTAATTGTATTCAGAGAGGGCAATATGTGAATAATCACTCTGGTTTGTAATGCTCAATAAATATTTATATCTTGCTTTCACTTGAAGGGGGGAGCTACAGTAAGTTTGCAACCTGCAATTCAGAACCATTTCAATAATTTGAACAGTTCTTTTTAATAACTATTGTCGGATCTTCCTTCCCTCCTTTCCTGCCTTTTTAAAACTCTCCAGCAAGCCATAAAACCCATTTTTAAGTCATTGTAAGTGAATATGTTTCCACAACACCTGCACCATTCATTTTTATAGCCTACTTTGCTAATTCGTCAAACTGTTTTTCACATGTCTGCACAAGTTACCATCTCTAAAACCTGCACCGCTCGATTTTATACATTTATGTATTTTGTTATATTTATCTCTGCCAGGAGCAAGCCTGGAGGGGCTCATGCACTTGGTTTGCTGTGTGTGTGTAAGTGTGTGTATTTGTCTGTCTGCAGATAATCTCCCAACTACTGGACCAATCAGCTTCATATTTTCTGTGCACATGCATGACTGTATGCTTAAGGATGTCTCATGGTTGTGGTGATTCATTGTCATCGAAAAACCTGCTTTATACCATCATCGACTGTTAACTTCTCACTCCTCTTAACCAGCCTGTTGGGGCTGCAAGTTTTTTGCAAATCAATCTCGCTTAAAAAATGGAAAAAAACAAAAACAAAACAAGCCTTATTGTCTGTTGCAGGCCACATTGTGGCCTTTGCCGTGGCTCAAAACTGGCATCCATAGAAAAGTTTGGTGTCGTTTTGAATCAGAACATCTCCAGATTAATTCCATACCTGATATGTTATGCACCACTAAAGTTAGGCCCAACATGGGATGAATATCATTCATTTGTTTTTGTTATCTTTGCTGCCATCTTGACTGTAAGGGAGCTGGGGACAGTTCCATGAGGAGCTGCACTGCGCTTCAGCTACTATGGCTATGACCCAGTTTTGTTCCATCCACCATTTGGCATAATACCACACTAGGAGTGTTTAAGTAGCGGAACGTTTAGCTTGCACAATGTTGCAGACTTGTAGATTTTGTTGATTTGGTCATTTTTCTTTGATATTTGTGCTTTTACCCCAAGTAAGTAAGCAGGCTATGTAGTTAAATGGTCTCTTTTTGTCTGTTTTAACCCTGTAAAACCCAAATATAGAAAAACACACAAAAATTTTTTTTCAACCATTAAGATGTTGTTGTAGGAGGCCTTTGAGGCTGAAAATGAGATGTTTTTTAAAAAATTATGTTTTTGTAAGTTTTTACGGAAATGTTGTAATATTGCAACGTTGGGCTCAATGGGGAGCAGAATCTCCTGTATTCGTACTCATTGTCTGAACAACAATACAGAACTAAGGATTCATTTGCAGGGTTTTGCTTTTATCCCAGAACAGTATAATAACATGAAAAATAATCTCAGTCATGTTGTTATGAACAGTCATTTATTGCAAAAACAAGAACTTTGACATTTATTTACAGTGATAGTCCCAGAAACAGTTCTTGTCTGAAAAACAGAGGCGAACATCACACTTGCAGCATTGGGTATTAGTATACCATGTCTGCAGCGTCCTCTCTTCACCTTCATCAGGAAATGTCCAGTTAGGTCCTTGCACACATCCTGTGGGGGGTGTGCACATGCTTTCTTGGAAGAGGGACCGTTTGGACTCCCATCACCTGGGGATGGTCTCTTCCCAGCATTCAAAGGACTCCCTGCTGCATCTGGGATCCCATTGCTGGAAGATGGTTGTCATCTCTTCAGAGT
The DNA here is from genome assembly GCA_026686955.1 of Epinephelus cyanopodus. Taxonomy (NCBI): domain Eukaryota; kingdom Metazoa; phylum Chordata; class Actinopteri; order Perciformes; family Serranidae; genus Epinephelus; species Epinephelus cyanopodus. The sequence goes on along the minus strand of CM048915.1, from coordinate 16,517,480 downwards.
TTTCAGTGTTGTGTCCACCTGGAGAGAGAAGAATCAATATTAATATTAATAATCAATTCATGTACATGCCAAAAATGCATGATGTTGCAAGTCAAAGATATCACAAACATGGCAAATAGCAGAAATAGATTCTTACCAGAATGAGAGAGGATGCCAGTTGTGCCTGGAACTTTCTCTCTCCTTCTTTGGCATCTTGAGAGCCTTGCAGCGCTGCTTGTAGAGGAGCCAGGCGTTGACCACAGCAAGGGTGATGGTGTGCCAGAGGATGTACCAACGCTGGGATTTCAGGGCGGTGTGTGGAGGAAAGTTGCATCGTCTGTGACAGCTGGACCAGTATAATCAGTATTGGGACTGATAAAATCCTTTTTTTTTACCAGCGATATCTGTCACGGGGCTTGATGTGTTCATTTGATTGGGGCTCAATGTCCACATTGGCTGGGCAATCAGTAGGTTCTTGGTTTTCTTTGACCACACAGGCATCGTTATCTGACTCCTCGTCACTCGCATCAGTGTCGTCGAACTCCATGTCTACATCACTCTCTCCATTTTGGACAATCCCAATCACATCCTGCACACTGTACCGAGGATCTCTCCTTGCTGGTGGCATTCTGAAATGGAAAAAATAAAACTGAAACAAATGTATATATAAACAGCACACATGCTTATGCACATGACTCTAGATAACTTGCAGAAAAAGAGGGGATGGTGGGGAGATTGATTTCAATATGAAGTGTTTACATATTGCACTGAAGTAACCTATTCACACATTTAAGGGGTCACACAATAGTGTATAGCTGACCAATTGTAAACTCTGATGATCATACTAATAGGTATGCAGGTAGCCTCCAACTTACAACAACACCTTACATTCCTGAACATCAACACCTGTTCCAGAACAATGGAAAAATTGCCCTCCCCCAAGCATCCCCCACAACTGCTTTGACTATGAATTGATAGGAACATTTTCTTATCAATAGCCAAGACAAAGGGCAGACATGCACAAACAGAATTTCTTTGTTAGAAAGTCTTGCTTTCTGTAATAAGGGGAAAATACTGAGTGTTGAAGGTGGTTAGAAATCATTATAAGTAAATGAAAATGATTAGATATGGCAATATATCTTTGCACACTAGTTTCTAATACAATAATATGTAATCTAATATAGAATGTGTAAATCATGTGTAGTTTAAAGTTATATTGGGAAAATTTAAATTGAAGTTCCTCTCAAGACGTTCCTCTCAAAACAGGGTTGTTTTGACTACCACATTCACCCAACGTTGTAATATTGCAACAATTACAAAACAAGCTCTAAATACAATGTAAGGCACATTTTCCACAATGACTACATATGGACATGTTCGAGACACTGTAATGAACACAAAAAAAAAAAATATTTAAAGCATTTTACTTACTTCAATCAGACAAATCCAGTCCAGTAAATCGAGGGGATGAGGCTCTCTCAAAAATCTGGAAGTTGTGTGACTTCTGGACTTAAGGGCAGGCCTTATGTACAAATGTATGACCCAGTAGCATTCTGAGACTGAACAATGGGACCAAATGAGTATGTTAATGTGGTTAAACAAATTAATTAATTAAATTAATTCTGCAACAGTGGGTCTTACAGGGTTAAGTGAGTTAATTGTTGTTATTTTGTACTTAGTTGTACTGTAGCCTACAGACAAGGTTAATACAATTAAGAGTCAAGTAATGAAGGACAATCAAAGGTTCATGGCACTGTTTTAGTTATTAAAATATGGTCATTCTTATAATTACTTCATGGGCTACCTTTATTTCACATTCAGGGTTCTAGTTACGCACACTGTGCGCGCTGGCGCAGCTACTCCTCTTTCCCACCTCTGTCCCTCCTACCTGCGCAAGTCGGAAAGAGGAAGGAGAGAAGGCATGGAGTGGGTTTTACACACATCACACCAATCAAATGAGCCCCTCTCCTCGCCCTTAAATGCGCTGCGTGAAGGCGTAATCGCCATGGCAGACGACCAAACTTCTCCCAGGAGGAAACTGATATTTTGGTTCGGGAGGTCCAAGCTCGCAGTGTCCGAATATACGGAAGTGAGAGCAGACCTCCACGGGCTGATGATGCAAAGGTAGCCTGGGAGGAGGTCACCACAATTGTAAATCAATGTTGCGTTTCTCTCGTGCGTGCGCTCTCTCTCTTTCTCTCTCACAGTCTTACTCTGTTTCTTTTCTTTTGACTTTTCTGAGATGACAGATGCTGAATATATACTCCCTATCTGATGCTGTGGCTGCTTGTGGTTGGCTGAGAGGGATGTGAACTCATTAGTTTGCAGCTGTGTTAATCTAATCAGGTTGGGTTTCCATTACGCGTGCCAAACGGTGCCAATCCCCTTTGATCTGACATCAGACGTGATGGGACAGTCAATATAGAGATACATTTATGTGCCAATTGCAGATAGTTGCATTGAATAGTGTTTTTGTGGGTATTTATTGTGTTGTTAATGTGCCTGACATTCTGGAAACCTGCCTGTGAGGTGTTGGTGAAGTGCGCACTGTTCGCCGGTCAGCCAAACTTCCACTTACACCGGCTGCGCTCTGCCTGCGCTGACAGTAGACGAGGTTTCAGTTGGCGAGCTTTTAGCGCACCTTCGGCGAAGCCTTTTGGCACAAAACTGTCACTGCGCCAAGCTGGATCTGTCAACACCTCCCCCTGCTGCGCCACCACACCCATCTCAGCACACCTCGGTCTGCCAAACTACCAAACTGAGTGCGCCTTGGGTTGTGCCGCTCGAAACTAGCCCTGCGCAGGGTTCACCACCCTGCGCTGTGCCGGGAGACTAGAGCCCTCAGTGTCTGTTAGCAGAAGAAATTGATTCACTCTGTGCAATGTGCTGCAGCTCTGTCAAAAATAGACAAAGCGTGTTTTTTTTTATCATCTTCTATGATCTTCCTGCTGCAGGTCTGCTGCACTTAAAATTGCCTAGAGTGGCTGTGAACAGCTCAGGCGACTGCCTGGCAGAGATCTGCACTCTACTAAGTGCAGTTTTCTACTTTTATATATGCTATTCTGTAATGTTTATTCACAATTCTTGCTTTTATTTTTTATTTAACTTTCTCTCACTATCTTTATGTTATGCACAAATACACCCAGTGTTTCCTCCTCTGTGAAACACTGCCCTTGTAATCAGCTCATATCTAAACAGCTGAATCTTTAGCTCCTCTATATAGATGAGAGTCTTGTTTGCTGGATTGTCTATGTTGTCACATTGTCACTTTAGTTTCTGTTACCCACATCCCAGCTTTGACTACCTGTTGAAGGTGTCCTGTCAGTCCGCCTACCTATCAATACACTGGCTATTGAACAAAGTACATTGCCATTTGCTGCCCCATTGTGGCAACATTTGTAGAACAATACCAAGAGAACATAAAATGACATCATGATCTACAGTGGAAGTAAACAGAGCAGGTATACTTTGTGCTTAAAAGATCATAATGAAATCTGAATCATATATGTTTTTGTTTTATTTAGTATTGTGCCCGATAAATCTATACCTATAATTTGTGTTGTGGTGGTTTTCTCATGTGGTATCACCTGCTCTGATAAGTGTAGGATTCTAGTAGCTTGGATTGTATGTGCTTTTACCAACTGAGATGACGCCTCTCCAAAACAAGTAGAAGGTACATAATATTTGTTTGCCTGTTGGATGCAACTGTTGTGACCAGTAATGCCATTGCCAAATTTGTGCACTGCCGGCACAGCACTGGGCAGGGTGGTAACAGAATGTTCCATTAGAGCCTCTATAAAACTTAAGCAATTTAAATGCATCGGAGGAAGATGACAATTTACCACCCTGGAAGTAGAAGCCACAGTTTGTGTGTGTGTGTGTGTGTGTGTGTGTGGGGCTTCAGCACAGCCAATTTAAAACTTGCCTATCATAACTACCAGCTAGTGCCATAAATTAGAATATCTTAGCAAACTAGATGACTTGATTTGGATAAATGGTTCTGTTTACATGATGCTCACATGGATGAGTACACTGTGTACATATGTACAATAGGTGTTACCTTTTCTGTATAGTCATGTTTGCTCTGAATCTGGCCTTGTCCACTGTATGTCATGCATTACTGACCTATTTGAGATCTGCTTTCATCAAGCAACACCCTTCATTTCATCCTATGAGGCATCACACTGAGATAAATTACGTGTTAGATAAAGGTGGTGGGTCTTCATCAGTTTCTCTGACAGCAGTGTTCCAGAAATGAATGTCTTAAGGACAAAGAGACAATTTGGCATCAGTTTTAATTTTGTGTCTGAGGTCGCTCTTTTAAAGAGGAATGGCAATGTTTCTGTTTTTCTCCTTCAGCACAATTTAGCAGGAGCAGTGCAGGTGTTTGGATTTTCGCCTGCCAGGATGATTATACAGTGAAAACAGTTCAATTAAAATCTTGATGTTGAAAAGTCTAATGTACTGCAAGTCGCTGCTCTCTGCAGCAGTCAGGTCTGCAGCAAAGATTGGGAACTTGTTCTGGGTTGTGTGACTGTGTTACGCATTTGAATCAGCCACTGTAAAAGTGGGGGAAAAAAGCACCAGCTTGTGTTTGGGTGTTAGCATGTGGTGTGGTCGCTTATGATCAAAGCATCTTCACATTGTTCCACTTCCTCAGTTCACCATTCTTGAAAGTGTATGCCATGCTGGGTGTGAGCAGCTGTAAAACACCTGTCCTCTTTGAAATCTCACATTTTGACACAGCTGACATCTCCACCTTTTGTCAGAGCTGCCACGTCTGATTAAAATCTATGCATACCTGCTCTGCCTACATATTCTTACCTACACATTACTTGTGTACTTTTCTCTCTCAATATAGACCTACATGCAATAAATGCAATAAATGTGTGTGTGTGTGTGTGTGTGTGTGTGTGTGTGTGTGTGTGTGTGTGTGTGTGTGTGTGTGTGTGTGTGTGTGTGTTTTCACATATGAAACCCTTTTTTCAGGCATTTGATAACTGGTTATCACAAACATTCGGGGGGGACTTGACTAAGGCTGTGTAAACCTAGCAATGAGATAGGCTACATTTCACGATTTAGGATTACACTTCAATATTGCAATGTATTGGTCATGAATTTTGACCAATTTATCAGTTGAAAATGTATATTGAATATATCATACTGGCACTACAGTGGGAGATGATGGAACAGCAGAGTGCTGCTGCACAGGCTGGGCAGTTCCATCATGTTGCTCCAGGGAGATGAGAGCCCTTAACAAAATAATAACCCAGAGGCAGAGGCGAGGATACCTACATGGGAATAATCATTTCAACATCTGCCAGGTTATTTGGACAAGCTAACACAGCAGGAGCCACCATCATCTAACACAGAGCTGGTAAACAGTCCCAACAGACTCACGCCAACACAGACACGGCTCCACTCTGTTGTCAGTGTGATGGGTAATGGGAAACATGTTGTTAACAAATAGCCCAGTCGATGTGTGTGCAGGACGGGTGAATTCTCAATGTCCTCGGGGTGGAGCACACACTCCCGCTGCAGTAGTGTGTTAATAGAGAGAGTGAGAGGGCAAGGAGGTGCTGGGCGAAGCAATACACTAAGCACAGCTCTACAATGAAGATTTCACCTATTCTGAATAGCAAAAAACAAAAAAAGTCATGTTCTAGACTCTCGTGTGCTAATGTTATTAGCGTTAGAAGGTCTGCGGGATGAGGTCGTTTTTAACGTCAATGGTGTCCACACCAGGCAAACTGTTGAAATTGTGGGTTAAAAACACTTTTTATTTGTTTTGTCTGGCTCACATATGACATGAGTTTCAATTTCCTGACAATACTTTCTGCCTGCAGGTTCATCCAACCCTTCATGTAGTCACTTTCCACTATATCCAATTCAAGCAATATATGGATTTATCCGTTCCTGCCCTCCATCTGACTATTTTGCATCATAGTGGTCACGTGATTGTAAACAAGCTATTTGCCATACTGTAAGCAGGGCGACATAATGTGATTTTTTAAAATCTCATTTAAAAAAAAAAACCTCACTTGTAGCGGCATGTCATGTATGTGCCTGTTCTTTGTATTTACTCTTGTGAAATGTTACATTGAAGTAAAAGAGTCAAATGGCTGAAGACAGACTACAACCCTGAAGGATCAAGCAGGGACACAAAATGAACCACAGCCTTGAATCTTTGGATGGAAACCATCAATTAAAAATTGATGCATTGTTATTGTTAAAATATCACAAAGTGTATGGATATTTTCTTACTCCTCTTGACTTGACACCCTGTCACCTGCTGCAGTCACATTCTTGGTGCACACAAAGCCACACACAACTGTTGTGTGCCTCTTGAATATCAAAGATAACACTTTGTCAAAGATGACACTTTTTGTCAGTCAGCACCTCCAGTTGTGTGTGATAAAAAGTGTGGGTCAATTTTTCTGGTTCATTCCACGAGAACACGTCTAGTTTATTATGTTATTATCTTCACATGCACCTAACACACATCTGTGGCATCACAGCATTATTACCGTTTTTACCGTATGCAGTGTTTGATATTTTTCTACAAAATCATATGTCACAGTCGTGGAATTAGGAAAAAAAAGTGCCTCAGGCTGGATGAGCTCTGCTAAAGGCCTCTGCACCTGAGGGTAATATCACGGCGGTCACAGCAGTCACTCGGTGATGGATGATGCTGGAACCCTGGGAGTGTGGGCAAAGCACTCAGATGGTAGAGCTGCTATTATGAGGCAAACTGACAGATTTGCTTAGATTATAGTGGAGTAAAATGCAACAAGATGCAAGGCAAAAAGACAACTCATAAAACTGCACACTGAAATGTTTAATGGAATCCATAAGTCATGAGAAATTATTTTTTCCAGCAGCAATGTGATGGACGTTTTGAATTACAGTTTGTCAGATGGGCTGTTTGCTGTTTGAGATCATGATTAGGTGGACTGATGGTGAGAGCGAGCCCTATAAAATCCATCTATATATAGCACCACTGCAACAAATAACTGCAGTCAGATAAATTCGATGTATCACAGGGTCAGCTATTGAAAAAGTAAAGGATAAAGCTGTGTTATTTTACATTTTTATTATCAACAAAACCAACAATATATAGTATCTTATTGCAGATGCTATGTAAGGAGCCTCATTCCTCTGTGCAATCCACTCTTGACACAATAATAGAGGAATACAACCCTGTCTCCCCGAAATTACATTTGTAAATATATGTTGTTACGTTGATGTGGCAATGTACTGACTGGATTATGCTCAGAGACAACATTTCTGTCAAGCAGTGAAACACTATATTCATGCACCACATAGGCTTTGGAGGGAGATGGATGCAGAGAATGGCAGGTGTTAATAGTGCAGGACCTTGACACCAGAACTTTGGTGTGTGTCCAGACTCCTGTCTAAGGTTTAGGCAACAAAAGCACTTTGGTTAAGGATGGGAAAAGATCATGATTTCAGTAACATGAAGCAGCTGCAGTGATCTAGCCTGGTTCCAGACCATAGACCCCGCCCACTCAACTGAGTAGGCTTGTCTCACTGGTCTGGTATACCTTATTGAATTTGCGATTTATCTCGTCCAAACGATGGACGGACCAATGAACGTCGGGGGTCTAGCGATTAGCCAATCAGCGCCACGCAGATGTCAAGCTGTACGCCGGTGGGTAACTGGTGAGGATAGCAATAATGGCGACCGCCGCAGATCCTACAGACCACATTAACGATGCTATCGAGGTATTTTGCCACTACTTGCGTAAATGGAGGACCAAATTAAGGAAGCTGCTAAACTGGATTTAATGGCGATGCAGCTGGACGTGCACCACGACGGAGACATTTTAAACGGGCAATGCTCGCTTGTTTTCGGCACCCCCGAGGCATGGATACTAATGATGTCAGATTCTGGGTGAGTCGATGATCTCTACTGATTGGTTAGGGAAAAAATCAAATTCCCTCCCCCTTGTAAATGGCCTTCAATGGAGGCGATATCAGACTGAAGCTTCTGCGAGCTTCAGTCTGACACTCATGCTAGCAGTGATCAGCTTATTTCCTTGTATTGCAGGACTGAATGCTTTAAGAGGTCCTTGATCCAGCCGGTTCAAAATAAATAGTCACTTAGGGACTCAGGGGCTCTTAAAGATTGCCTATTATGGTGGAGAACAACTTAAATTCCTTGTCAGTGAACATTTTGCTGATACAATTAGTATGAATTAATTAAATAATTGCCAACATCTCCTAATTATGTTAATAGCAGTTGTAATTCTCTCTGCATTACTTTTCCCTAAAAGTGGATTTACTGCTTAATTAGTTGTATATGAAGGTAATCTCTAGGAGACAGGGCTGAGCGATACTTTAAAGCCATTTCACTGAATTGAGTGACATTTTCCTGAATGATGATGAGTATGATGGAGTCCTAGCTATACTCATTGTAATGAAGGTATATGGTACCAAAATTATGGTATATGGCTCTTTGATGTGTTTTCCAAGAGTTTTTGGATGACTCTGGGTCCCGGCATTATCCTTGAGACAAACAGCTTTATTGTCAGTTTGACGACTGCAAGTTTTTTAATGATTTTTACTGATTTGGAAAAGGTTTCACCCGATAGTTGTCCATTTAGTTTGAAATACAGAATAAAGGAGCGTATAAAGTTTTCAAACTTATATACTTATACTCAAACAGTTCCATTTGAGCTTCAACCAGACAAGGACACAATATATTAATGCCATATTTTTATCTACGTGGACAGCAGAAAAGTAGATCATGCCGCTGGAGTGCTTTGAGAAATGTCTTTCCACATTGGAATCTGTTGTAAGTAACATGAAATCAGCCTATAGAGATTGAGTTATTGATCGTCAATTCAAATAAACACAAGAAGTTTGTGCTCTAGAGAAAGGATCAGCGCTCAGTGAATCACCTCCTAAGCCCTATGATAAGCTATTATGGCAAGGCTTAACTATACAGACCAGTGAGCAGTGATAACTAACATGTCTTTGGGATCATCGGGTGGGAACCTCCTTTCACCAGTGTTTCGTCTAGTTGGTCCCACGACACCTCCAGGAGGCTAGACAGTGATCTCTGGCGTCCCAGAGACACTCGCCTAATGCCAGCTCTCACTCCTTGCACCGACCCAATAACCTCCTTTACCTTACATTACACATGGCTTTCTCAGCCCAAGCAGCACTGCTACCTTCAACAAACCCAGGCTCCGTACATGCGAGCTCCAGGTAGAAGCTGTGCTGATACTACATTCACCATACTCTATTCCACACCCTTCATAGTATAACTACAATATAAGCTAAAATTAATGGAGATAAATAAACTTACAGGATCAGCAAACACACTCACCTTGCAGCATGGTCTCAAACAAAAGGGATTCAAATAGGCCACTCCCACACTTAAATAACCTTCTTCCTGGATTTCCTCCTGAGAAGAAGTGGATCTCTCCACCTGATCTCAAGGAGTTATGTGCCCTGCTTAGTAGTTCCCCCTGCTGGCCCCCACCTGACATTATTTCTTTGCTTCCAGATCCATTGACTACATCTAACTGCTTCATCTGACATTTCCTTCACTGTCCTCCTCAAACTCTGTCCCCGCACTCCGAGTTCCCCCAGGAGCGAGACATCTGATCTTGCTATGAATCCCCTACACCCCACTTCCACTGGACAAATCCTAGTTTTTCATCCTCGCTGCTCAGCTTCTGCTCCTAAGTCTGCATATCTATGTTTTTTTCTTTCATAGGCTTCTTCCACTGAGTCTTCCCAGGGAACTGTCATCTCAATGAAATAAACTGTTGATAATCTGTTGACTCACTGACCACAACACTAAGTCAGGCCTCTGCTTGGTACAAACTATTTTCTGGGGAACAACAAGCTTTCCCCCTAAATCCACTTGCATTTCCCAATCACAAGCACCTACTAGGCGGCCACACCCCTGCCGCCTTACTAACTTATCCCTTCTGTATTTCTCTCCCTCACAGACAAACTGAATTACTAAACTCCTATCTGTAACACCTTCTGAATTCACCTGTCTTCATCAAAGGGAAACCCCTTTGATGCCTGCAGCTAAACATTTCAACACCTGGTTATATCGCCATGTATATCGGCCTTGTTACAAGCTAACTTTACAGCCTGGCAAAATATAAAGGTTGTTGTACCTGAACACAATGGGCATGATGGGTCCCCATTTACCCACAGTTTTAGGTTCTGGGGAGTTGGTAACACATCGTATGAATTGTATTAGATTCCTGATAGGGGCTACCCCCTATCAGGAATCTAATACAATTCTCCTCCATACTTCACAGGTCCCTCCAACTAAGCTTCCTCTTCTCTACACTTTCCCAATTCAACCACTGTCCCTGTTTAGCCTGGGCCACTACCTTTGCCCCCCTTAATATCTCCTCCTGTCTACATATCTGTTCCATGACCAGCTTTCTTTTATCTTTGAGACCTGCTTTATTCCATACCATACCCCCAGGCCTCCCTGGCCAAACTGAACATTACCTACAATCTCTGCATGCCCAAGAGATTGTCAACATATAGTTTGAGTGGAAAAATGTCACCCTGAACTTTAAGTTAAAAGTCACTGTCATAGTTCTTCTGCCACAGCAACAGTGAAATTCTTGCCTCAGCTGAAGTAACATTAATGCCCTTTTACTAATGCCCTTTTACACAGCTGATATATCTTCTCACATTTTTCTCTCAGGCCTCCAAACTACAGTACTGTATGTGTTGTTTCTGACATGCAGCACACTTTTAATTGGCACTGGAAGCTGCTGGAGTCCCGGGTGAGGAGTCTTTGGCAGATCTTTCACAGATAGATATCTAGATGGTTTGAGTCAGATGACTGACAAGTTCAACTGCTGTAAGCTGAGACAGATCTATTCTTCTACCACACACCAGAACTAGTGAAGAGTACCCATAGTGCGGATAAGTATAGTCAGGGTTAATTGGATCTTTTCACTGCTGGAGGCTGTCAGTCACTGTATAGGTTATAAGCTAACCATTTGTTAGCTGTAACTATCGAGACAGCCTTGTGAATGGTATGGAGGTCATACTTCAGCAAAGGTAAGTTGAAGTTGCATAATAGTTTCTTTTTTGTATTTCAATTTTCTCAAAGCTACAGTTGGCAACTTTTATGAAAACAAATTTTGTTATATTTACTTAAACTGTCACTGTGAAAGAAGTACATGAAACAAATAATCAGTAAAACAAAGCTGGGTCAAACTCTAGAATATCGCACGAGCGAGTGTGAAATGCTAGAGGGCTTTTAATTTAAAATGAGAACTTTAATTTGAAACTTGAAGCAGCAGCATATACTCAGTCACATGACTTTACAGCATAGTCTCTTTACACATCCATATACTAACCCTGTTTTTGCGGTGCAGCCCCAAAATTAATGTAAATACATGTTAAAAATGAAAAACAGTACAGTTAGACACAGCAAAAAGGACCTGCATTCTCTGGAGCTTTACCCACCAGTCTTTTCACACATCCCTCCTCTCCTCAGCTCCAGATGGGGATGTACATCCCAGCGTTAATGGTGAAGTTTCACTGATAATAATAGTCCATCATTACCATAAGGAGAATTTTGTCATTGTGGTGTCACCTGTTCGAACTTAATAACATGTAATATTCACCTCTATTTCAATCAGTGGCTTATTTCCACTCTCTCCTCACAACGATGGTGTCACGCGTTGTGACATTGTAACACACAGTAGTCAATAACATCTGAATAAATAAAACAAACTGATGTGATGGTCCTCTCTTTCCTCCATCCAAAACTACCATTTTGACCGCAGTTGTGCTGTGCTATAATGCCACAGTGTTCACAGGAAAGAAGAATACATGACGGTCAGAGTCCACAGCTCTGTCAGTGTGTCAGCACCTATTCACGTTGTATGAGCAATGGCCAATGGGGAAACATCAACCTTCACGTCATCAGTCACTCTGACTATTGCTGTAACTTCATCACTGACAAAGTCACTCACTTACTGAGTCTGCTCCATTTCATTGGGTTGGTGAACCACTCAACACGTCATGGCGAGGGCTGTGAGAGCTGTTTAGATGGAGTCTAATCTGTCAGCCAACGGCATGAACTGTGTAATTGTCATCTGACAAAACTAACAGTAATGTCCGCCTACAGGGCTCGGTAGTTTTCCTAGTTGACAAATAATTGGCTGCATGGACAGTGATGGTAACAAAGTGAATGACATCCATTTAGTTTTCTGTCTTATCAATCTCTCTTGACTCTTCGTGTTTGTATGGGCAAAGTGGTCGTGGTGATGTAAACAGCGGATCCGCTTGCTACGATAATTGTCAAATGGTGTGAAGACCCCACGTACTTAACGCAGACCGGCGTAGTAATGGTGCAGACCTACTTGTGCGTACATGAATGAAAGAGCCGAGGAGTGTTTTCCAAAGATCTTATTGTGTTGTTTAAAAAGCTGACATTTGAAATTATTTAGACCACAAAACCAGTTGCAATTTACAGCAAAGAAACTGTCATAGGTTCAAAAGTCAAAGGTTCCTGGCTCTTTTTTCTCTTCTTGGAGCAGGCTGACACTGTCATCTCATTAACTAGAAAATGTTGATTCTCTCTTTCTGACTCTGCTGTCGAGTGTGTGGTATTCTGCCACTTTGTCATAACAGAGAAACAACCCTCTCCTGAACCAATGTGCAACCCTTGTAATGCTGGTGCCTATATATGAAAAACTAACAAGACCAGATGAACTAACAAGAGCAGATTCGGCCTTGTTTCTGCATTCTGCACGGAGAATGGGATGACAGTTGGCATTTTGATAAGCCTTGTATACATTTTAACAGCTGGAGCTATTGCTGTATAAGGAAGCACACTGACAGAGGTCATTAAATGTTAACCTCCTGAGAAGGGAGAAGTGGTGGAAAAATATTTTTCTATTGGATTACCTATAGTCCTCAGAGAGCTGTCCCTTATATCCTTTCCATAAGTAAAAACATGTAGTTTCAACACAGAGCCTCACTGTTCCCATGAGGGGCAGCAGAGACTGGCACTTCCCTTAAAATGCAGTGATGTGATCATTAGTTTGAAATGAGCAGCTTGTCCCTGATGTTTCTTTAAGTGGCTGTGACATACTGTATGTGACCATTTAAAAGTAAACAACTTTAATTTAACGTCTTTGACAGTGAGGATGTGACGACAAACACCTGCGGCCTGATCCCTCCATATGCCCAGTTTTACTTTAATTACTGAGGAACAACAGCTCAATTTTGCTTACCTTGTTGTCATTTTGTTCCAGAGATTTCCTAATGTGATGTGTCTGTGGCAGTGGTATAATGTAACTCACAATAATTAGCATCCTGTCAATGTTCTTCCCATTTACAAGGTGATAGGGTGTTATCACCATATGTTGAATCGATGCAGTTAAAAACAGCTGCCTCTGAACGTGTTACGCATCCAGTGTGGGTTTGAGTAAAATGTTTGTGTGCCGATTTATCCACAAATTCTAATTATTTCATGAAGAGGTTCTGTTTGATTTATGCTGTATGCAGTGTTATTCTGTAGTTGCGATCTCACTGAGGGAAACAATATTCTCGGCTTGTGTCTCACTCAACATTTGGTGCAGCTACATCATACTTTATGGTCCTACAGCTTTGGATGACAGCAGTGACTCAGCTGTAGCAGCAGTAGCTAGTTGTTGCTCCACAGTGTGAATTTCTTCGATTTAATTTTTTTTTTTTTCTCCTTAAGCAGGCAGGTCTGTATTATAACAGGCAAGCAGGGCTGCACTGATGGGGGCATGTTGTTTAAGGTATAGGTGAGAGACTGAAATCCTGTCTGCAACTGTATAATACTCACAGACAGGATTTCACAAGTTTGGAAAGTTCTCACAGTGGCAACTTTTATGTCATGGCATAATAATTGTGAGGTAAACAAATGTGACTTTTCTGCATTAGGCTGTATTGGTAGGTCTGACTTCATTTTTAGGTGTTTTGTTCAGTTTAGTTAATTGGAATCCCAGTCCAACACATAAATAATACAATATAACAAACATCTATGTACATTATTAATATTCAAACGTCACTTTACATACAAAAAAAGGACAAAAAACAAAAACAAAAACTGAATTACGTATCAAGTGTTGAGACACTTGGAACAAAACCCGCAAGCAGGATTACATAATTTACATAATTTCATTACATTTACTATTTGTTCATATAGTTAATTGCATGAGGTACTTTAAGTGCTTTCCTGAAAGTGACTCTGTTTTTTTTATTCTAATGATGCGATTTGGTAATGACTTCCATCCTGTAATGGTGCTGTAAATTGCAGAAGATTTAAGGGAGATTTGTCCTTTGTCTAGGCGGTAATAGATATCCTGACCTGGCCTGTTTTGTCTGATACTTACTGTATATTCGGGGCAGCAGTAGCTCAGTCCATAGGGACTTGGGTTTGGAACCGGAGGGTCGCCTGCTCAAGTTCCTGTCTGGACCAAAATATGGAGCGTGGACTGGTAGCTGGAGAGGTGCCACCTCCTGGGCACTGCCAAGGTGCCCCTGAGCAAGGCACCGAAAAAAAACCAAAAAACGCTCAGAGCGCCTGTCATGGGCAGCCCACTCTGACATCTCTCCACTTAGTGCATGTATAGGTCCAGTTTGTGTGTGTGTGTGTGTGTGTGTGCGGACACACTGAATTGACAAACTGAAAAACTGAATTTCCCCTCGGGGATTAATAAAGTATGTAAAAAAAAAAAAAAAAAAAAAAAAGAATACAGATGTACACTACTTGGTCAATAAAATACTAATACCATAAAACTATATTGCAGTATGTCCTCTACAGAAAGCCATGAGAGATTGTGGACATTGTCAATACAAAACAGTGGTCCTAGATCACACTTTAGACAAGTCCACCAACTGATGATATACATGGCACTGAGTAATGGCCAGAAAAGTGTTTTCTGCAGAACGCTATGATGTCACAGTGAAGTTGGAGTTTTTCTGACCAAAAGCAGCCCAAACTTTTAACAGTGTCAGAGATTTGGGACCCAACACTTGCAATGTGACTGCTGCTACGACCTACATCCACAAACACATCCACAAATAAGAATGCAGCATGAAATGAAGCAGAATACACTTGCTGACACAACATATCAGAAGTGCTATTTTTGAATACAGTTTGAGAAAAAACAAAACAAAACTAGGCATAATATATCGAGTGCAATGAAGTCTGCAAAAGGAGGTTGGTCAGGACAGTGAATGGTTCATGGTAATACAGGACTTTCACCCTGGAGACCAGGTCGTCCCAAGAGGCAATGTAGAGTTATTTTAATTATGTGGCCTAAGTCACTTGACATATGTCACATAACTTACTTACCAAGCCAAACCATGATGATTTTTCTAAACCTAACCATGTAGTCTCTGCGTTTACCTAATAATAGTAAAGTGAAACCTAAGTCTAAAGGCAACTTAAGCAATGTTTGATTCTGCGTCAGTGTTAATATGTCTGTATGCGTGAGTGTGTGTTAAAGGACAACTTGGGTATTTTTCAACCTGGGCTCTATTTCCCCATGTGTATGTGTTTGCCTATGATTCATAGGTACCACTTGTTCTAAAATTGGTTCTGTCTTGAGGGAGGCGGATGCAGGGGGCAAATGCGTCCTGTATTAGTTTGCGCATTAAAAGTGCTTTTTTTCGCCACTTACCGATTCAGATCGCCAGTCTCTGTAAATAACATGCTAAGCGTTTCCCTTACCTCTGGGCTGTGTGACGTCATGAGCTTTGCTCCACTGTGTCTGTAGCTCTCTCTACTCGTGTGGCAGCAGTTTTCTTGTGGAAGAGGTGTTTCAGGATTGAATGTCTTCTCTTCTTCGGCTGGCGGTAGTCATCTTGGGAGAAGTGAGCACTGCAGACCCGATGGTGGTGTCTGGACAGGAGTGTTAGCATCCATTTGCATTCCTTTTCTTGCGTTCGGGAAAAAGGCCGGTTTATTTGAGCACTCCAAAAACTCTGGTAACACTCCAGGTTGTAGCACATAAAAGACTCCGTCCTCTGTCTCTTCTAGCCTAACACATACACTTCATACACACATACTCACTTACAGTACTCAGCAGGCAATTTTAGAACAAATTGTACCCATGAATCATATGCACACATACACATGGGGAAATAGGGCCCAGGTTGAAAAATACCGAAGTTGTCCTTTAAGCCAGCTCTGTCAGCAGTGCAAAGCTTGTGTGGAGAAAGGTCTGGTAATGTGAAAGTAACACCACAGACACTCAGCACAGGCGTCCTCGCTCATCAAAGTACTTTCAGATAATGATCGTAATGTGTAATTGGTGTGTGCTCATTTCACAGCTCAAAAATGATGTTGATAAATCCTGGTGACTCACTTGTCACATAAAACAGAGATTAGAGTGTTGCCTCGCACAGAAGTAAACATTTCACACCCATGCCGCCACCCCTTGCACTAAACGCCTAAATCTGTGTGCCGTTTGGTTTGTCATGTCACTTCAAGAAGCCTGTGCAGTTTTTCCGTTATATATCAAATTGATTTCCCAGCTTGACAAAAGCTCATATCCTCTATGCTTTGTGTATGACAGAAACTCATCTCTCAGCCTTAGTTTTCCTTCTTGTCTCACTCTTTTTATGTCTTCCATTTTGTGATCTAAAAAGCGTGCATTTCTGTTCTTCAGTGAGAGAACAAGGGATCAGTGGAAGCTGATACTGAATGGTCCCACAGCGCCCAAAAAAAGTGTTGTCACATTTAACTTTTCTCACTTTGAGCAGATGATGTTAGATGTTAATAAGGTGCTTTAAAATGTCTGACAGTGGAGTCCGCAGTGTCAGTAAGGCATTAGTAAAAATAAAAATACATTTGAGTTTAGTTATTCTGAGAAGCGCTCCTCGTTTTCCTCATCAATTAGGGCTGTTGTTTTTCATCTGTCAATGATTAGAATAATAAAAATGCTTTGAGCTTGTTTTGAAGACTACCTTTCCAAAGGGCAGGACTTTGAATAAACACTGAAACAATGCAAGCAGAGGATGTGCATGCAGAAAACTTTACATTATAGATTCAAACACCAAATTACTATCTTGTTGATTTGCTTAAGCACACCCCCAGTGTTTGACCCATGTTACCTCCGACACACTGTGGGAGACACAACATGCTGAAAACAAGCTTTGTGTACTGTCGCTGTAAAGGTGTCCTTGGTTTATATGAATTTGAACTAAATGTTAATGTGTTTTCTGTTAGGGATTTTATATTCAGTTTTATTGGAGGTGACATTATGGAGTGTATATCCTACTATCCTATCCTACTATTAGATAGAGAAACCTCTGTCCCTCCGTCTGTCATCATCGGTTTTCCTCCTCACTGCTTAGACCTATTTCTCTGAACTTGCACATAGGCTTTCATCTTGGTCATGTGCAGACAGCCACAATGACTTTTTTGCATTTTTCCCACATTTCTACTGTTTATATTTGCGTTTCCACTACCCATTCATACCGTGAGCACCATTAGCAGTGCGAGCTGCTCATGCACGGAGACCACTTGGGACATGCTAGTTCAAGCACCAAGACTTGCTGAAGACTATGGTAATTATTTTACTGAACGAACGCTCGTCTGTTTCTGTGTGCGCGCGTCTGTGTCAGGGTGTGTGAGCGAGTCATTACGTATTTTCACTTTACTGACATTTGCCTACAAACATTACAAACTGAACATTGCGCTGTGCACTTTGCACTGTTTCTTTCATTCTTTCTCCGTGTTGCGTATGTATGTGTGTACCTGTGTGCCCAGGCACGGCCCCATGCAGCACGTGCCTCCATGCCGTCAGCCAAAACTGTTTTTGATTCATTCCTCTTTACATAACACATCCCTGGGTATGGACTAGTTTTACTTAAAACCGAATATACCCCTTGTGTACTGTACATTCCTTTTTGTCTTTTTCCCTGCAATCTGTCGGATCCGCTCCTCCTACATCAAGGCTCGCTGCTTGCATAGACAGTCTAGGTAAATGCTGTGGGTGCTGAGGGGGCACATGACTCAGAGGAAGAGGGGAAAAACAATGTAGTGAAATACATAAGAGCTCTTCATATCACCAGTAGATTATGCTTAGTTGTGTTCTCATTGTCTTGGACTGTCTATCAAACAATTTAATGCCGAGCCTGCACAGTTGCTATCTTAACTGTTATCTTCATTAATTATTTAAATTCTTTGGACACACTGACCGACCTACTGTGGGGTTTTTTTTCTGTATAGTAATTAGCTGTTTGTTGAGTTAGCATTTTTTAATCTCACCCAGAGCGCCACCCTTTGAAGGCTTGAGCTGATACTATCCTAGAAAAACCTCCCGTGGGTGTTGTTTAGTTTCATAAAATCAAGGCAGAAGATTAGCTCTCAAAACTTCAGTATCGGCTGAAATTTCCCATGCACACTTAGTAGTAAGATAAAATGATTATGTTTTATTTGTAATATTATTCACACCCAGCAACTTTAACTCGTAATTATTGTTAGATCATGTATTGAATTATAGGCAGATTGCTGAAGAACACTTGATGTGAATAGGGACTCTTGCTTTCTTACCTTAAAGGTGACTCATTAGGTTTTCAGGTTCATACTTAAATTTTGTGTTTCTATTGGAACATGTTCACATGATTTAATGGTCACAAACAGTTTTAGTCATGCTGTATGTATACACTCTGTCTAAGGGTGTTTTCACACCTACCTCGTTTGGTCCAGACTTTAGGACTTTTCCGTTTGATCCGGACCAAATTTACAGGTGTGAAAGCTCCCCTGGACCATGGTCCGGACCAAAGACCTGAACTTTGGTCCGACCAAAATAGGTGGTCTCGGTCCAGACCAAACGAAATCATGGTTCGGACTTTTGCAGTGTGAAAGCGTATTTTTCTATAGTTCGGACTTTAAAACCTTTAACCCCATGGGCCCGAACGACGCATAGTGTGTCCAAATTCACAACCTGTTCTTCTCTGTGGATTTTCACCACAAGTGTGTGTCGTAGCATGAAGAATGTGCCTATTACGTGAAACAGCGGAAAAGGCCCATTTTGCTCTGATTGGTCAGCATTTCCAGCAATATTAACATCCACAGCTAAGTTTACATATTTCCCTAACATTAGCATGTAGCTACATGTAGCAGTAGTAGTGTGCCTGGAACAGATGACCATGTAAAGAATCCACGTCAGCTTGTCTTGAATGTACAGAAAAACAGTTGGATTATTTTAGAAAAGTCTGACTAAGCCTGACTATTTTTGCCCACAGGGATTACGTTTATGTACGTTTACCTCCTTATTTTAAAATTTGGGGATGTTTAATATGACCACCTAACACTGTGACATTATGTTTGACAGAAAGTAAAGAAAAGCATAACAGGTTGCCTTTAAATAGAAGCAATTTGATGGCAAGAGCATGTTTGGTATGTGCCTTAGCATTGTGGCTTTTTACATGTAGCCTGTAGCCCTCAGTTTCACACTGACAGCAAGCTGTGGAACACATTAATTTATTTCAAATCAAGATGAGTCTCAGATGTTTTACCTTCAGCATCTTTACAATGGCATGATCTGGTCACGACTTGAACAACAACATTTGCTCACTTCAGCAGCAAACAAATAAGCCCAGCTGGTGTTTCTGCATTTTATTTGTGTGATAAAATGCAAATGATATTCTTTTGTGCGTTATGATGAGATGCTGCCTGGAGTTGATTATGGAAAAGCAACCAAGGCCAGATACACGTTTAGTGATAGTTTTTTCCCCCCATCAGATCACACTGACCCCTTTTTTGTCCTAATTTTAATAGTGTATCAACGTTAGAAAATGGCTCAGCCCTCACTGTCAACACGCAGATCACCAAAGAGAAATGCACCTCTAGTTCTGTTTTCTTTTGCCTCTACTTGAAAACATTTTACCATCAAAATATGTGTCCCATGATTTAAATGAAATACTTATTCACTAATACTAAAATACTTTATTGGCTCTGACAGTTAATTTATGTTTGGTAATTAATTTAAGAAGCAGCTTCGCTATTCAAGCAAATCATTTACTGCTGCCTCTCACTCATCAAACACTAAAGCACATGGCATGTTGAGCATTTTCAGTGAGCTCTTTAAGCTGCATTAAGCATTATTGTTTTGGGATCTGCAGTATAAAAGCATCTCTTTTAGATTACAAGAAGTCATAATTTAAGTGTCACACTTTTCTCTCTCCCCTCTGGTAATGAGAGTAATTACATAAACACTGTCAACATGTGCTTATGATGTTTGCCTGCAGGTGAGCTTGCTGCACCTCCCCTGTACCCTGAAGCGCTCTCTTAAAGTCTTTTTCTGACTTTAATCCTTCCTCTGAACGTTGACTGTCTTTTTATCTTGAGCATCTGCTCCAGAAACTTTTCATGGAGGCCTCTTAGTATTTTCCGCCATATTCCCTGGTTGCTTCAGTTGTTGATGCTCTCCCCCTCTCCGTCCTGTCTCCTGTAGATGGTTGACATAACACGCATTGCTTATGGTGTGCTGGAGCAGGAAAGTCACCACATACACCACAACACTGGTATACTGCAAAATACAAAGAGCTTTCCCTGCTGGCCATGGGCTTGATCAGCATTCTGTAAACCCAGCCTTGAATGTAACAGACGTATATGTAAAGATCCCGCACTCCAGCTTTAGAAAAAGCAACTTAAAGCTATTTCCTAAAATCATGCTATTATTATGTAGGTCTCACACATACACACACATGTATTATCTCACATACAGAACGATACACTTATAGTGGTTGAATGTAATTAAATGCATGAAGTGTTTCAGTCTTCTACTGCATCATACTTCTGCTTTTTACTCCAATACATGTATTTGACAGCTTCAATTACCTCTTATATTACTTTGCACCTATTGAAGTTTTTGCTTTATTTCATCCGTTATGGACCATTAGCTTGCAACTGCTACTCTGTCTTTCTCCCCACTTCCCAGTGGTCATTGTGTATCTACTTACAATACACGGCACACTTTGACAGTTTTCAAGACAGTTCAAAGTCAAAAATATTCTTACTCTTACCTGTAGTACTATTTATCAGTTTAGATGGTTTTGGCGTGAGTTGCCAAGTGTTGCGGGTATCAGCTGTAGTGATGTCTGCCTTGTCTCGAATATAATGGAACTAGATGGCACTCAGCTTGTGGTGCTCGAGACAGTAAAAAGAATAAATAGAAAAATAATAAAATAATAATAAAATAATAAAATAAATACATTTGAAATACTCAACAGTAATGTCTCTTTCCAGAAATCATGATTCAAGATAATCCACAGACCTTGTTGTGAGCAGTTTCATGTAGGAACTATATCTTTTCTTCAAAACTACACTCGCCAATTGTATCACTGTGCAGAAGGATGAGTGCATCTACTCATGGACTTGAGGCTTCTGCGTTAGCTAGCTTAGTGGTGCTAGGTGAGCTAGCAGTAGATGCACACTTTCTTCTGTACAGTGATACAGGTAGTAACCAACCAAAATGCACCACAGGCAAGAGGAAAAAGCTGCTGAACTCTATGAAGAATAGTTCTTCAGAGTTGGACTTAAGAGTTATGTGTGGATCTTCACCTTCTCTCAGCTAGAAGGTCAGTAGCAGTCCTTGTCTGAGAGTGAATTAGTTTTTGTTTTTTTAGTTTTTATTTATAAGGATCCCCATTAGCTGTGCCCTAAAGCAGAGCAAGTCTTCCTGGGGTCCACATTAAACAATACATTTAAAACATACAATTTAAAAAAACAAAACATAAAGAAGACAAAGACAAAACAAAACAACAAACCTACGTTTAACTTACAGTACATATATATCATCATCCTCAAGCAAAAAATATACATGAGACCTTCAAGACATGAAAATCAGATCAAGATACATCCTGTCGTGTTCAGTATATGTCTGTGTGTGTGTGCGTGTGCGTTTGTGCGCATGATGTGAATGATGTTTTATGACACTGTGATCCATAACAATGAAATGAGTGCTGCTTTTACCAAGGTCCATCCTTGAGGGTCTATGTTTTTTGTAACCATGGCTTTGGGAAATATGCTGATATGGATGTTATTGGAGCTTTGATGGGCAACAAATGAAATCACAGCTGATGTGTCACAAATAATCTGTGCTGCTGATGTAACAAAGGTTTTCAGCTACATGCAGATTTAATTGTAAAAGCTAAAGTAGAATCAAATGTGTTTTGTGCTGTAAACCCTAAATAATATTACTTTTTTATTTACGCTTTTATGAACAGTGTGGGCTTGAAATGATAACAGAAAGGTAAGATAAATCCATCGATTTTTGTTGGAGAGCTATGTTATTTTGTTTTTGACGTCATTGTGAACACAGTATGGTGGAGCAGACCCTGTGGTCTCCTCATATAGCTGGATGGTGTAATCAGTTGGTTCTCCTGGGAAGAGGAAAGACCATAAATAGAGGAGAGATTGAGGGGGGGTTACAAAGCACTGACAGACAGGCCATAGAGCACAGGACAGAAGACCATTGAACAAAATGAATCACCTTTCAGATGCCAGTGTGGAAACAAACATGTTGGGGCAACCAGACTTACTGTTGTGAGAGGTACACAGGTATTGAGAGACACCAGGGGTGAGACGTGAACATGTCCAGACAAGAGTGGCATCTCCTTTTTTTTAGCTGCAAGCAAAATATACACAGGACAGTGGTGATGAGAAGACACTGAACTCAAGCTAAGGTAGAACTTAATGATGTGTGGCAGCCAGTATTACATCAAGGTTTAATCAGAGGAGAAAGAGAAAATATTACGAGTTTGTGAGAGAGGAATGGTCCCTTAGCACCTGGAATTATTTGTTTGTGGGTGTGTATTCAAGTGCTTTGTGGCTCTGATCATCTTTGTGAGTGATTAATATCTTTTTAAACACAGATATGCAGTTCATCTTCATCTTCTAACCACTTCATCCTCTTGAGGACAGGTCACCAGACTATCACAGGGCTGACACACAGAGACAAACGCAAACCATTCACGCTCACATTCACACCTACGGACAATTTAGAATTATCAGTTAACCCAGTCCCCAATCTGCATGACTTTGGACTGTGGGAGGAAGCCAGAGTGCCCGGAGAGAACCCATGCTGACACGGTGAGAACATGCAAACTCCGAAGGGAACGAACCGGCAACCCTCTTGCTGTTAGGCGACAGTGCTAACCACCACACCACCGTGCCGCCCCCAGATATGCAAATTGCTAATATTGAATATTGGCAACTTACCATACTGTCATTAATGTATGGAAAAATCAAGCAGCATTTAGCAAAAAGCATAAGTCATAATCACAAATCTAAAGAATTCCCTGTATTTCTCAGTTGTCCCTGGTGTGATTGCATCCAATGGAGCCTCCTGACGAGCAAATTCCTGATTGTTGTCATTCCTTGCCAATGCTTCCCAACACTGACGTCTCCTGTCAGACTGACTCATGTAATACTCCCCTCGTGTTCACAGACCCTGAGAGGTGTTTACTGAAAAGCAGGAAACAGTGTTTTCTTCACACACTTTTTATGACTGTGACATTGATCTTCTGCCAGGAGCCTGTCCTCTACAGGGAAAGATTCATTTCTCCTGGGGGTCCTGATGCACTCACTATGGAAGAGTACACTTGAGATGTCGTCTCCTCTGGATTTATCCCTTGCTCTGCTTTACCAGCTTGAGCAGGTTTTTCCTTTTGTTGGAAAGAAAGGCCAAGGGCACAGTCAAGAACTGTATTTCCCTCACCGTGCTCACCTATTAAACATGTTAATAGTGCCACTATATTCGCCACATTACACTTAAACATTACTTTTTCTAATAAAATAAATACATTTTAAACATCTCAAAACTGAAGTATTCTGAGACCTGAGTTGCTGCTGTTATTTGTCCTTTTTGCTCCGATAACTTGGCAGATCTGCTCCAGTGATGATGTTTTCATCACTATTTGCAACATTAATCCAACATAACACCTGCAATATCCAATCATAAGATTTTCATTAAAAAGGTGTGTCTGTCCAATAAAAGACTTCCACATAGGAATCCTCTTTACTCCTCAGTCCTCAGGGCAGCCTTAGGAGAATAGATATGCAGGGCCGGTGCTGGCTGGTTCTCTCATGTGGTGCTACTGGTGTGCTGTGATGCCAATCCAGATGTGCTGTGGGATTTTGTGATAACCACACATTATTATTGCAACATTCAACTCGACCTGTACAAAAAATCGTGAATACATTTTAATTAACTGTATCAGTATGTTGTACACACCCATTTCCTAATAAAGAGGCAAACTCTGGCTAACCTACAGTAGTAGTCACTGTTCAAGCATGTGAATTTTAAGTGTGTGACACATTAAAGGCCCCGATTGGCAGCCAGTGTGAGGGATAGTAACATTAAAAAGAAGAAACAATGAGTGGGACAATGGATGGCTTTATTGTACATAGCAAATTAAAACAAAGCACTAGCAAAGACAAACTACCACCGAAAGAGAAGAGAGAAAAGTAGAGAGTATCATGAAAGCTACCTGTCTTATTTTTTTCTCACTTTTATTGTCTTATGTTGTGAACACATAACACATGTTATAGAAGTTGTGTGTACTTTGAGATTTTGGCTTGTCCTTTGGTGTGCCTTGGGCACAAAAAGTTTAAAAATCCCTGCTCTGGTGTATTTATATTATAATTATATTTTAATTACCGTGAAGTGCGGCGTTTTTTCGATAACTTCATAAAGTAAAGGCACTGCGGTATCGCTGTGATACTGTGATTATGTACAGCTGCTGTACAGACAGTTGGTCTTTCTTTCTTACCCTAACCCCGGGTATTTTCTGAAAGCACAGAGCAAAGAAATGTCTTTATATTCTCCCCCGGTCTGCTGTCAGCAGGAGCGGGGATTTCAGCACCACGGACAGCGCGCGTACAAAGACTTGACAAGCGTCTCCTTTAAATGTGTTTGCTGCTGGTGAAATTATACATAATAAATGAAGACAGTGACATATTTTCAATAAAAAACAATGAGTTGAATGTTCATTTCAAGCTTTTGTAGTACAACGATTTTCAGAATTGTGCGAGTGCGGCCGGAGAGCGGGCGGCAGTGTTTGATGCAGGAAACTGATATGGACTTGAAAATCAATTTCGGAGCGGGGGTCGTTCAGAACATAACAGAAATCCCCGCCTTGTTTAAATGATTTTGGAAATGTAGCTCGTGTGGACGCTACCGCGCTAAGTGATCAATAAAAGAGCTTAACTACTGAGAAGTTACTTGATTCAGAAAACAGCGACACTACCACCAAAGCTACTGAGAAATGTAGTTAAACTACCAACGTCCGCTACTGTAGTGACGCTACTGCCCATGTATGAATGCACAAATATGTGCTGCATTTACCCTCTGCAACATATTTTATGCAATATCTGTATGTAAATTTCTTTAATATTAAAAGTGTTACTACAGTCAAAACAAAACTGCAGTGATTGTTGATGCATTGCCCATGGTGCTTTAATGCGGGTCTGCTGATGGTTGTAGTGCGCGATCTGACACAGAAAATCAGCGCAGTAGAAAATAGAAGAAGCTTGGAGAGGGTGTGCAGGCGAAGACGGGTCGAACTAACGGGACCTCCCATTGGTTCGACCTAGTCAGACTTATGGGAGGTCGAACCAATGGGAGGTCCCGTTAGTTCGACCTACGGCCCACTAAGCCACCGACGCCAATGAAATGACAATTTCTAACCATTATTTGACAGCTAGTTTTCACACCTCATAAAAGGAAGTGATTACACTCAGTTTTATTTATGAGTTACAGCGATAAACAGTGTTAGACCACGTACTTGAGGGAACTGTAAAGTTATTTCAGAAGATTTTAAGATAATATGCTTACATTTACAACAAACATGAGCTGACGATGTTTAAAGCAAACAATTTATCTTCCAGTCTTTATATATAGCTTTAGATTCCTGCAGCTTTGCTGTATTTGTGTAAGGTTGAATTCTAAATCTGTTTACGCAGAGTGCTCGTTCAACAGAAGGTGATCTGCTGTCTTGACACTACTTATCTGCTGAAAAGGTGTGCAGTGAGAGCAGCAGCACCCAAATATTTTGCTATCAAACCTGGCCTGTCAACACAGTTTCTCAAACATTACGTGCCCCACTCTTATCATTGTCAGTGTGTAATAGTGCAGATCATGTTCTGCTTATCACACTTTGTCACATTAAAATAAAAAGTGGCTATTCTCTCTGGCTGTGTTTTGATTGCTGCAGGTGGTTGGAACATTACTGTCACAATGTCAGCATATTTCTTTTCTATACCTCCCCTCAATTGCATTACTCATCTCTTAATAGATTCAGTATTAGTCATCACATAGCTCATTATTTCGCCAGATCTTCTTTAGTTTATCTGTGCATTAGTTAAAATGTTCCTTTCTGAACACTTCCCTTTGGTTGCTATTTACTATAATCGTCAAAGTCAGGAAACTGATATATTTTACTTTGTTTCAACCAGGAGACTTCATTTAGGAGTGAAATAAATCCACTGATATGGTGCACAATGACGTTGAGAACTGTAGGGACTGGTTGGGGATTACCCCATTATAACATCATAAATTTTTTAGGGGATAGAGATGCCGTGCTAAAATAATATTCCACGATAAAATCTAGACACTAGCAGTGGTAAAGGCATGAAGATCTGGATGGATGTGATGTGGAGCGGTGCTTCTGATGATTGAAGGAACCCTGGGTGCTGGATGTGATGAGAACTGGTGAAACGACAGCTGGCAGCAGCAGAGAGGAGATCGGTTTAAAAGTTCGACAGCAATGATAAGATGGACTCACAGAGATTGTGGAAAAATCTGGTCTGGCTGGTTGAGAGAGAGAATGAGAGGCATAAAAGTCTACCTGAATGAACTTCTGCCATGCTCCATTTTACACCTCTGAAAACTCAAATGCTATCATAGGGCTCAGCTGTATGGCAAGTTAAATACTGGTGCAACATGCTGTGCTCAAAGGTTCAGTGTGAGAAGCTCAGTTTAGATCAAAGATTCACAATGAGACAAAACCATTTTCATACATTGCAGAGAAAAGTTGCAGCAGAGTGAACCTGGCCACACTGAGCTCGACTCAAGCCGGCTGATGGTGTCACCTGCAGCTCAGCTGGTCAAATCACAGACTGCTGCTGCTGGTTTTTGAATGTAAAGCACGTCACCTGTTTCTACAGGCAATCAACTCATAGTGAAGTCTGCTGGTCAACTCAAAATGACTGCAGACGGTGTGTTTGCCTAGCCAAGCCCATCCTCAGGGTGTGTTGCTGCTTGCTGTATGTGCTGGAAAAGCTGGAAATCAGTACAGAAGTACAGAGAGTTGTTGCATAGTGATGATACACTGTCTCATCTAGTTGCATTGGTGTGAACCGGCAGGTTTTCAGAACGTTGCAGACCAGCGCCTTGCCAGTAATTGCATGTTTTAAATTTTCTTGTCGTGAATCTTTGGTCTGAACTGGGCATTAGATTTAGGGGATTTTGTGAAATCTAGTGATGAGGACTGCAGCTTGCAACCAGCTGAAATATCCCCTGGTTAGAATTCCTTTACCGTTCAGTGTCCAGGAGGTCTTTACCAGGAGCCGAATTATCTGCTGAGGTCTCTTCCTCTCCAAAACCAATGGACCAGGTGATTTAAATCAGTAAAAACACTAAATAAAGCAGTTTCATGTTACAAATCAGTGTTTCTCTGACACTGTTTGGCATGTTGAAGACAGGCAATTTAGCCAAGCACCTGCTAATCTGTTCGCCTTTTTTCCCCGATAACTTAAGATCCAGATGTTCAGGAGGTTTTTATTAGGAGCAGAATTATACACAGAGGTCAGACTTGGTGACGGTTTGTCCGTTCTGGGCTACTGTAGAAACTTGGTGGTGCAACATGGTGATCTCCATGGACGAGGACCTGCTTCCCTATGTAGATATAAACGGCTCAATCTAAAGTAATGAAAACATGATTCTTATTTTCAGGTGACTACACACTAAAGAAAGCATATTTACTATATTATATTCTATTTCCACCAATATATTCCCTTAAATCCTTCACACTGGACCTTTAAGCTGTTTCTGGTCCTACTGTGATATGTCCAAATATAAAATTAAATTAAGAATGATTCAAAGTTTGTAAAAGAAAAAATCCAGTAAGATGATGCATGGTGCTTCAGATCAACTGCGTGACAAATCCTTCACAGTTGTTGTGTGTCTGCACGCGTACACTCTGCATGTGCATGTTTTGTGCATGAATGTCCAAGCGTGTGTCACTCTGCTCATGTAGCTGCATGTATGACATGGATGTTTCATGTGTTTGTGTGGGGGGGACAGTATTCTGCCAGTGTGACACTATTATCCTATTATATAATTAATCTCTATTTATAGAGTGTGTGCTGGTGTTGGATAATATCACAAGCCCACATCTGTGAGCAATGGAGCAGACCACATGAGTCACTACAAGGGCAAACGGTGCTATCAGAAAATCCCTTTAGATTAAGGCAAACAAATATAACCATTTATTTCTTTGAGAAAAATATGCCAGAAAATCAGATCTAATCATCAATATTTCTGTATTTATAATGAACGGTATTAAAATGCGTTTTATAATCCTGACATTCACTCAGCCATGAAATAGGATTGCTGGTACACTGACGAACTACACAGATGAGCTAGTTAAAAACCCTGTCAGAACCAGTTGCTAGTGGGAAAAGCTTTGGCCTCTGGTGCTGCCTTCTCACCGCTGTCCTCTCATCTCATCTGTGCCTCACCGCCTGAGGCACAACAGATCAAGGCACTGGCACTGGTCGAGTGCGGACAACCAGCCTAAAATGTGATGTCTCAGGAGGTCAAGCTGAAACAGAAGGCACGAGCTCTTGTCACAAATTCAAACCAAAAAGAATCGCTGTTTCATTTCTGTCTAATCAGATTTGCGCTCTCTTTCATATTAGGCTTTTAAATGATCAACCATCTGTTCACTAAAACATCATTAGTAAAGCTGTCCAGCTCTGGTCCTCCAACCCCAGAAAATGAGTGGTCTGTTTTAATTTTATCAGATAGTAAAATGAGTTATGCTTTTAAATTGTTATTTAATTGATGGCTAGAATGAAAACCATAAAAGTGCTGATTATAAAAGACGCTCATCGTATTTTTTTCACTATTTAGGTGATGTGAATGTCAGAACTAGCAAAGCGCCATTTAGAAAAAATGTTGGTATTGTACGTTACTGCAAACCACCACTGATGTGTTACATTTACACCTTTCACATCAGCGTTTCTAAAGCAACGTAGTATATCAGCGGACTCATAGGGCAGTGGAGGGGATAGTGGATCGCATATCACTTAGGCGAGATGTCTGCCAAGCTGCAGACCAGTTTTGGAGCCAACAGTGTTTTTTTAGGCCCCAAATGTAGATGTATTTTAATGACACGTCAAAGTGTTTCCAGCAGTGGCAGTGCTGAGACATCATCGCTTTTCCAGCCAGGATTGGGCCCCTAAAACTGGGTATTGTTAGCCTAAACATGATCTTTTCCTAACCATAAGTAAGTGGTTTTGTGCCTAAATTAGCAACATTTTTTTCTGGCAGTTGGGTTGACTAGAATGTGTTGTTTCCATTGTGTGAATAGATGCATGCATTGCCCATCTGCTCTGTATTGCACATACAACAAGTACATATTCAAATCTTAAAAATTCCAGCTCTTTTAATGGATTTATATTAGCCAGTTTGACATATGTAAACCCCTCCAGAGGGGAAAAATAATACATAAAACACAGACTTTTCTAAGTGAAACCTGTAAGGAAATACATTTTTAATACAAATAGGCCTTAAAGTAGAAACACAACATCATTATAGATCTGTTCGATGAATGGTTTGAAGGGAAAGCGGTCATATATGCAGGCGAATCTCCAGGAGGCCTTTGTAATTCCTACAAAAGAGAAGGTGGATTGAGGAAGTTTTTTCGACTTCCGGTGTCATGACGGCATGAAGAAGTCAAAGCCTTGCTCCTCCGTATTGTCTTTTGCATTTCCTTGGTAATTTCATCACGTTGCTTTATTTGCACTAAGTTGCTATTTGCATTGAGAACACTTGCATCGTTTGAGTTCTGCTTTTTGGCCGCTTGTATCAATAAAATGTGCGCGAAGACGTCTACCAGAGCCAATACCGCCAGAGCCACAAACACTAACGTGGACGAGGACGCCACTGAGAAATATCCTGGATGACATCTGCTCCGACGTTGCAGCAATGAAGCAAGAAATCCTGGCTGAACTGCGTAACTCTGTTACAGCTTTGAATGCTGTAGTGAGCTCTAACACACAGAAAATTTAGGATATGGAGGACGGCCTGTCCAGAGTTGGCGAACTGGAAGCCGAGGTTGGCGCCCTAAAGTCTCAGACCGAGAAGCTGCGATCCCGGCTGGATGATCTGGAAACATCTGATTCATCAGGATCCCCAAAAAATCCGAAGGAAATAATCCCATCATGTTTATGGAAGCCTTTTTGGTTGAGACTTTTGGAGCAGAGAGCTTTGCTCGTAAACCTGAGGTGGACCGCGTGCACCAAGCACTCAGGCCGCCCAACCCATCAGGACCCCCGCGAGCTATGGTCGCTTATCTGCACCACTTCACTGCGGCAATTGGCACCACAGGTAGTAATGACTGAGAGACTATATTATTCAGCTTTCCATTCTGGCCATTCGCACCGAACATCATATAACCATTGAACATTATCAGTGACTTTTATGACGTTTGCTGACAGCCCTGTCTTGGCTTAAATAAATAAGTGAAGTGACAGTTATCTAATGTGAGATTTTGATGGACAAACTTAATGATTTTGCAAATGGCTCTCTAGTTTGAGCTCAAGAGCGATATATATTTACTTAACTCTCTTCTGTTTCTTTCTTATTTTTTATTCTCTTTTATTTATTTACTCATTTTTTATTTTTTTCTTTATCCTCCTCTCATGTGGGTTTATAGTGTATCGGAGAAGCACTAAGTTATAATGCTGTGTTCCCATCAAACGCGATGAACGTGATTTACTCGCACGAGTAAATGAAAATTCATCGCGCTACTCGCTCGAGTTTGGACACTGGGCCATTTATGTAAAATTCACGTTATCGCGTCAGACGTGCGAGTACGAGCCCACCCATTTTCACTAGATAATAACAACATTACTTCAGCAATTTCTTTCTCTCATCGACCATAGTTGAGATCACCACGATTGCTGCACTGTACCTGCTCTGGAGGTCCCAGATTCGTCTGGGTGCATGATACCCTGCGGAGGCGCACTGAGCTCGGCAAGTTGATTCATTCATTGATTCATTATTGTTACTGGCCAGCTCCTTAATAGACGGGTTGTTTTAGCATGTGTGTAGGGACCAAACTGGGATCATAATTTTTTTAATACCTTTTTTGCTTTACTCCCCAATATTGATGACCATGTCCTGATCTTAGGTGGAGACCTCAATTGTGTGATTAAACCTGAGCTGGACTGCTCCTCTCCCAGAGCTGTCCCCCTATCTAAGATGGCGACTTCCATCAACAACTTTATTGAGCAATATGGCCTCTTTGATCCCTGGCGATTGAATTTTCCAACACAAAAAGCTGAGTCACCTCTACTACTCGCAATGTACAATGAAGCCCTGTCTACAGGCCACCTGCCGCCTATCGGTTTAATACCAAAAACTGGCAAAGACCTTAATTTGCCCAGTTCATATCGTCCTATTTCTTTACTTTGTGTTCATTGTATAATTCTCACAAAATGCCTCACTAAAGGCCTTGAGAAGACCCTTCCATCACTTATTTCACCCGATCAAAAAGGCTTTATGCTAGGCAGACACTCTTTTTTGAGCACTCGTCGGCTTTTTGACATTATTTATTCTACATCTGAAACAAATATATCTGAACTTGTGATAACTCTAGACGTGGAAAAAGCGTTTGATCGGGTGGAATGGGATTTTTTATTTGATGCTTTACATAGATTTGGATTTAAGGCTAATTTTATTTCATGGGTTAAGTTAATATATTCATTACCGCTAGCTTCGGTCCGCACTAATGAGGACACCTCTGACTATTTTCCTCTTTTTAGAGGAACTAGGCAGGGGTGCCCCTTGTCCCCATTACTTTTTAACATCGTCATAGAAGCTTTGGCCAGCTCTCTCCGTCAATGCACAGCTTATGAAGGAATAAAAAGAAGGGATATCACCCATAAGGTGTCGCTCTATGCAGACAACCTTTTGCTATATTTAGTTAATCCCACACTTTCCATAACCCCAGTCCTAGCCATTTTTGAGCAATATGGAAGATTATCAGGCTATAAAATTAACCTGCAAAAAAGTGAATTTTCCCCTATTAACTGCATAGCACTTACGTAATATTTCGGCCACGTTACTCTCTTTTAAGAAAGTTAGCTCCCATTTTAAATATTTAGGCCTTACTGTTCCTAGATATTATGAACAATTATTCAAGCTTAATTATTCTCCTCTAACTGAGAAATGCAAATTGGACCTTGAACACTATACACACATATAAACGTAATAAAAATGAATATTTTGCCCAGATTTTTTTTTTTTTTTTCAGCACATTCCCATTTCAATCCCCTTGAAGGTATTGTCACAATTTGATAAGAGTCTCTCCTGTTTCATTTGGAATGGTAAGCAACCATGTACTCGCAAGGCATTTTTGCAAAGGCTCAAGTATTGTGGGGGAATGGGCTTACCCAATCTCTTCCACTATTATTGGGCCAGTAATATCCAGAGGATCAATGCTACTTCCCCTCTTGCTCTTTTCAAACCCTACACACTTGCTAAACACCCAGTAATTTGTCAGACTTTAAAAATATGGTCACAGTTTCGGAACAAATTTGGTTTGCTGGGTCCATCCTTGATGGCGCCTATTTTAACTAATCACCTTTTCACACAAGCTAATCTGGATCTGGCTTTTTGTGCATGGCACTCAAATGGAATTCGCTTTATTAAGGACTTATATATTGAAGGGATGTTTGCTTCATTTAATCAACTCTTAGAAAAATTTGCTTTAACTGCTTCCAATTTCTTTCGCTATTTACAGATCAGAGACTTTGTCAGGAAAAGTTACACCTCTTTCCCTAAAGAGCCGTTACCTATTATTATTGATGAACTTCTGTCCCTTGGTCTTAATCAGAAAGGACTGATTGCTCATATATATTCTTTAATAAATATCTTGAGTTTGCAGCCTCTGGAAAATATAAGAACACTCTGGGAGCAAGACTTGGATAGTCCCTTTTTGGAGGACACTTGGAAAGCAATATTGAATTCAATTTAAAATAGTCCATCGTTCTCACCTTTTTAAAACTATGTTTTGTTGTTAATTTGTTGTTTTGTTGTTTTAACACAGAGTGCTGTAACAAAGCAGGCTATTCATTTAATTAGCTGTTAGCTCTCTGCTTGAATTTTCATCAGTGAGCTGCTGTGATGTTTGGCTGGAAGGCAAACCTGCATACTTTAATCCCACATTATTCAACACATGCTGTCTCCTCTGAGGCCCTCCACAAACATATGCTGGCTTTATTAGTGTACAGTCCCTAGGCTCCCCCAAGCATGCCCCCAGAAATGCTTTACATGGAACATGATTTGGTAACAAGTGTAAGGTTTATGGCTGAAAATACCCTTACTACATTTTGGATCAGAATTGTGTAAAATATGATAAATACAGGATCTGACAAACACAGACTTTTAATGCAAGATGAGGCCTGATTTATCAGTGTGTATAAAAAAAAAAGGAGATTATCCAGCATTTCTCAAAATATCGCTTTATTTTTCACCTGACCTTTTTCTCTTCTCTCTGCCATCTCTCTCTGTCCTGCACACACAGGCTTCACATATTATTAGGTCCACAAGTCCCTGGAAAACACTATTTTGTACTGAGCGGATTATCTTGGAACAGATCTAACCAGCACACTCACAAACTAAAATCTCACACGCACGCACGCATGCACACACACACGCACACACACACACACACACACACACACACACACACACACACACACACACACACACACACACACGTACACACACATACACAAAATGCCCATGCTGGCTAGCCGCCCCACCCTGCCTGCATCATGTGCGAAGGGGATTTGTCCTCTCCGGGCAGAACTGAGATCAGTGCTGTTGTGGCTGCATCCAGAGAAAAAATTCTCTTCCTAATGTTTCCTGTTGCTTGCTTGTCCTGCTCTCATCATTATAAATGGGTGGTTAGCGGGATTCCTTACATCTGAGGAAGCTGTACCCACTAATGTCTTACAGATAATGCATAATGTAAAAAAAATAGTCATTAGAGCTGCTGCACTGTTTCAGTAAGTTGGTATTTAAACTTTGCTGGAGATTTATTTTGTCGACAAGAGGAATACAAGTTAAGTGCTTATGTTTACATTTATGTTTTAATATAAATATATAATATTTTTTCTGTGCTATGACAGATATGGTGCCTTAAGTGCACATGACAAAAAAAGAGATTGGTACAACAGTGTGCTTAAAGACGATGTCAAGTCTACATAGGTTTGGATTGTGAGAGGTTTTTGACTGTGTCATGCATATTTATTGTGAGAATGCATAGGAGCAGGACTTTAAGTCGGTAGCGTTTGAGGTGGCATCAAATATGTCAGCTTCAACACACTTAGGTTGGATGGACCCGAGCGATTGGAGGCCATTGTTGTAAAGGCTTCCACAGGCAAGCCAGTCCATCCTTGAGCTCTTAAGTTGTGGCTGCAAGAAAGGCTTCTGTGGGCTTTGCAAATGCAGAGAATCCTCCTCAAAGTGCACAGCTCTGTGTCAGTGTGGAGGAGACCATGAGGGAGACAGTGACCAGTAAAATGTGTTTTTGAAATAAATAATACTTCTTTGTGTTTGACACATTCTTTTGAAGCTCAGGTGCTCAAGTCATATTGAATACTCAGGGATTCCCACATATTCATCTATTAGTGGCAGCCTGCCACAATCAAACAACTGCCGCCACAAATAGATTTTGTATTTTTCTGGCTGAACCATTCACTGGGAGTGCCGCTGAAATATATACACTCCTGGGTTATTTATAGCACCACACTGTGGTGTGAGGAATGCACTTTTGACATATGTGGAGCAGCAGAATGTCAGGTGCATTGAGAATGACACATAACCATTCATTCTACTGGGTCTAAACTGGGTCTAACTCGCCTCTGCAGAAACTGCTCCTCTCTATCAATCTGATCCGATCAGCTATGAACAGATGAATGGAGCGACAGATCAATTATTCACCCTGCAACTCACAAAATGCTGCTGAGGAAAAAAAGAACTCATGGAGAGCTCCACCTGTGCTGCATTCACACACACGCAAAACACAGATTTTAGAGAGGGTATCTACTGTGTTGTTCCCCTCTATTCAGTCACTGTATTGCATATGGCAATACAAAGTCTAGTCTACGTTCTCAGATACTTTAATTCCCTTCTGACATTACTGAAAACATTAAAACATAGTGGGAGGCATCACCTATTCTGTGTTATCATGTTTGGTTCAGTGATATGTTGCAAAATGCAGAATTTGGTTTTAGCAGAAGGCAAAATGGCCACCACAAGGTGCTTTTGTGATGGCCACATATCTGCAAATGTTCAGGGCCCCAAACTGTACAAGTATACCAAGTCCTGCTTTCATGAAAAAGTGAACATGATTTTCACGGATCACCTGCACTATAAACCATGTCTCCACATTTGTCCTCCTGAGTGTCGATGTACTGTGCTCCCAAGGGAACCAGTGACACACAGTCACTCGTAATCAGCTGGTAGCACTTGTTAAGTGGCAAGGCATCTTATTCAAATAATGAGTGTTTATTTTTGCAAGCAGTTAAACCTAAGAGGATGCTGATGGCTAATGTGAGCCATATCACCCTTTATTCAGGTCTGAATGAAAATGCTCATGTGGCCTGTAGCTCATTAGCTTTGCTCTCAGAGGCAATTATGTGACAACAAATAACCTGCTGTGTGGATAAAATGCAGCATCCACAGATTTAGATTCATGCAATGCACAATTCTATAACCTTAGTTGGTATTTTTGTGTTCTTAGAGGGTACAGGACTGCCTGCAGCCATATGTGCAGTACATAATGTTACAGAACTATTGTCTTAAGCCATTACATTCACCATTAATGATGAACGTAATGTACTCAAACAGGCACCAAAGGAACAATATATCTCAGTTTAGCAGAGAACACTGTGGAGAAAAAAACTGTTAAATATGTGGCTAGCCAGCTCCCTAAACTTGCTTATATACTGTACACCATTTGACAACATGTCCCGCGCCACAAAGAACTCTATCTACACCCATACCTGTATACCAATATGCTGTCAGGCTGCAGCTTATTCAAAAAGAGCCAGATAAAACGAAGTCCAGATAAGACATAACTTCCTGTGTTCGGGCTGTGAATAATATTGTATGCTTTTATTTGTGTCTCTCTTCCAGCACTTTATCTTATTGTTTGTGCAGTTTCTAAAAAATGACTGTTCATGTGTGAATTCAAACTTTGAAATGTTATCAGTCACATATTCAAGCAAAAACTTTATAAAAGCATAGACTCAGTATCGCGTTTTGTAGCGCAAAACACCATACACACACCTACCACCAGTCACCAGCAGCCCGAACCTCCCTTAACCTTCATCCTCCCCCACAACTGACCGCTGGAGAAGCTGGTTGGCTTACTTGAGCAGCTTGCTGTTGCATAATATCTGCAGCAGGCCTGAAGGGATATTCTCTGATGAAACATGGCTGAAAATGTCACCGTCCATTACATTTTCAACAGTGGAATTCCTCTTGCATCCATAACTGAGGGGGCAGAGGAGTTTGGAAATCCTGTCTAGATGAGTCTTGCGTGAAAAGTGTATAATTGTGCCCTTGCCTGCACACACAGAGTTAGACGTCTGACGAGGCAGCAGACTTCTCTTTCAGCACAAGTCATTTAAGTTGGTCATTATCAAACAAGGATGTGCCTCTACAAAGATGCATGACCATGCTGCTGCTATACAAACTTTTTGTCTTGTTTTTATCAAGCAGTAACCAACTAGGGCTGAAAATTGAAGCCAACATGAAGTGCCAAAAACTGCAGTTCTCTGAATGGCCTCTTGAGGCTCTCGCCAGGAGGAAATCAATCCCTACAGACCTCCATGATAAAATGCCCAACTTTAAAGCAGAAATAAACATGTTTACAGCCTGGTACAAAAACGTTTTTTGTCTCTATAGCTAATTTACCCCTTCATGACAACTGCACAGGGGGTGAATTTCCATATAACTCGCTCGTTAAGATTTTATTAAGGCTTAAAGTTGTGCACAATTAAGGGTGAGGTCGCTTTGACAGCCTGTTTATACGGTTCCGTATATTTCTGAAAGCAGGTATTTATCTTTGCGTTTGCACCTATCATTTACACTTAACCAGCATTTTTCTTGACGGAAACGGAGGTCTTCCAAAGTGAAAGTTTTTAAAAATATCCGTTTTTATGGAGACGGTTAAACAGGGTAGACGGAGATTTTGGAAAACGATGACGTTGCAACCCAGTTCGCACATGCCCATTAGGCACCCGGGAACCACAACAACAATGGTGGATATATGCCGGGTTGTTTACATTTTGTTAGCACTTCTTAGACTGCTTACGAGCTTACAAATGAACTTAGCACTGCTGCATCAACATCACCGCTACATCGGCACACAAAGAAGTCTGCTGTGCCCAATATTAGTAAGTGCATAGCAGCTAACTATGCTACATAAGGTTAAAATGTAGTTTATCATTGTTTTTATCACTAGCGCCAAGAGGAAAATTAATCACTGTGAATGTGCAGAACGTTCTTCTATGGTGTTTGACACATGGCATATCGCCACCTACTGGCCTGGCATGCTAATTGCAGCAAAAAGCTGCCGTTTTTGCGTTTTCGTGTAAACAGGGATATCATTTTCACAATTGATCGTGTAAACCCAGAATTTTTTATGAGGGATAAATAAAAATCTGTTTTTATTTGTATCGGTATCCGTGTAAACAAGGCCTAAGTGACAGGCTGTCTACTGCATCGCAACAGTCTGAGTCAGATCTACCCCTCACTCCTCCACAGCTCCACCCTCTCATTCAAATATGGTCACTTCTGGCTCCAAAAAACAAAGAGGACCAAAATGCCTGAGTCTAATTCCTAGGTCGTCAAAAACAGAAGCTTTGGGTTGGCATTCTGGTCCAACAACCAACGCAAGGTCATCAGTATAACAATCAGCTGTGTTTCTCATTATGACAAAGTGAACCTTCAAGTAAATGTGATGTACAGTTTTCAAAATTAAAAGATAATGAGTATGAGTATGCCTCTTTGGACGGAGTCAGAGGAATAAGTCACTCATGAATCATCATTCACTGTGTCCGCAGCCTGCTGTTTACACTGTTGTGATCTAAATTTCCTGTAAAAAGATTTATTTATTTAATATTTGGAATGGATAAGCAGCAAAGAGAGTAAATAAACAGTCAAACTTCCTGCTGTAGAAGTTGTGTTTGTGTTTGTTTGTTTTGGGTTTTTTTGCAGGGTGGGGGGTTGTTCATGGACAATGTCATTCTTGAGGCAGGGAGCTTGGAATTAATCTTTAGTACAACCTGTATATGTTGAGGAAAAAAATCACATTCATTGAAAATTGTAATTGAGGCTGGACACACTCAGTCCCTTTGCTAAAAGCTATTCGCCCTGATTGAGCTAGTACAGGCAAATCTAAAAAATTACTTTAAAGCATCTCAAAATGTCCCTCCGCCCACTTCCAACTCATTACTGTGGCCTTAAGACTGTCTGCAGATACAAAGGGAACTTTGAAAAAGTACATCTTTAAAAGTTTGATTCCCCTGCACTGATGGTTTTTGTAATAGAATGTGTTCAATACGTTCAGCAGCTTGTGTCAGTCATTTGGTAAGATTTGGGTTCATTTTGTATCTTAACGCTGCTGCAGCGACTTTATTCTTTTAACCTTCCTCCTAAATTAAGACTATACTGTTTTGAATTGTTCCCCAGTGCTCTCCACTGAGTTTGCAAACATCTGTCAAGATGAATTACTACCTTTTACATTTGAACTCAGTGGGCCAAGTTTTTCAATCTCAGCCTCCTAGTTTGACGTCATCACCCACCAAAACATCCAAATGTCAACGTCTGCTCTCGGAGGTTTGGAAATGTTGGTTGCACATTGTACTTGAGGAGAGGCTGGAGGAAAGTCTGACTTTCAACAAGGGGACGACCATATTAAAATGTTTAAACTGTGATTGTGGTATGTCAGGTCTTATCAAAACACAGTTACACAACTCAGTCTGGCTTTATTCACAAACTGAATCATTTAATTATCTTCTACAAATCATCAGTTTTATTTTTATGTTTTAAAATAATCAGCAGCTTGTGGCAGCATAGTCATTTTTTACATGCAGTTTTTGTGTATTAAGTTGTTTTTTACAAGTCAAGTTATGAAAATTTCAACATGGTCAAATAAGCTGCTGATTGTATCTTGCATCTAAGTATGAAACAGTCGTATGAAGAACTAGACAGGAAGGTGGTGTTTGGTGTTATACAGTAGTGTCAGACATGCACTACTATTTATTACACAATGTGGTGAGAGGGAAGGACAAATAAAAAGATAATATCACGTAATATTGACACCCTCTAACTGTTATTATCTCTGACAGCACTAGCCAATCATGGGGAGAGTAGGATTCACAAATTTGCATGCAGGATGCTTGATTACAATACCTATAAGCTATTCTGTGCATCTTAAACGTATGCTATGCAGGATTGTCAGTTGCTGTTTCTGAACATGCTCACCAGTAAAAGTAAAAGCCAACCCCAGACTCACTCTCATTTAATGTTTCGCCTCGCTGTGTGTGTGTTTTCTCGGCGGTCTGTCTCTTGGACGCCTGCCACTTACTTTCTGGCACCTGGTTATTACCTTTTTGAAAGCCCCGACCTTATAGTGCCGTGGGAGTATGTACCTATAAATGTCCTGGATATAGAAAATAGGAAGAGAATACAGACAGAGGGCAGAGTCCCTGCAGATAAACACACTGCCAGACACTTGTAGTGGGACTTAAGTGATGTCTGAGAGGGATTGCCTTTTAATGAGTCTATACATTGTCTTTTCGGAAAATCATGCATAGTATATCTTTGGTTCCACTAATGTCATGTAAATACACTGGACACACAGCCTGCCATGCACTCCCTGGTCCCCACCTTCATGCCCCCCAATTACACTTGAGATCTGCATTGTACTCTGTGCACTTTTCTAGTTCACTTCTGTAGTTTCAGCTTGGTGTGATTGTTGTCCTATCTGAGTTAGACAAACGTTCACTCTGCAGCTGGAGGAAATGTTGAGCACTTTTTTTCCCACTTGATGTCGTTTGTAAGTACATAATGATGCTCAGAGTGAAACTGTTTCCATGCCTCTTCACCAGAGGCCGGAGGATTTATGTTTTCGGGTTGTATGTACAGCCATCCCATCCTTGTGAACACGATATCTCAAGAATGCCTCAAGAAATTTGTTTAAATATGGCACAAATTTCCACTTGGACTCAAGAATGAACTGATTAGCTTTAGTGGTCATAGGTTAGGGTCACTGTGACTCACGAAAACGCCCTGAGGGAGTTTATCAAAATTTGGCGCAAACATTAACATGGATTCATAGATGAACAGATTGGATTTTGGTGGTCAAGGGTCAAAGCTCCAGGTCACTGTGACCTTGCATCCATCTCATTCTTGTGAACGCAATAGCTCAAGAACAGCCTCTGGGAATTTCTTCAAATTTGACACAATTGTCTCCTTGGACTCATAGATGAACAGATTGGATTTTGGTGGTTAATTGTCAAGGTCAGTGTGACCTCGCAAAATATGCTTCTGGCCATAACTCAAAAATTAATATGCTAAGTAAGTTCATATGCTAAAAAAACTTAACACAGATGTCTCATAGGATAAAACAAGAAAGTGATGACAATTCATATCCAAAAGATAAAAGGTCAACTTGACTGTAACATCATCATGTTCTGCATAAAACACTTGTCTGGCCATTATTGAATGTTTTATCTCAGGAACAGAAGGGGAAATATTTGGTCAGATACTTAATCATGACACTAATCTTGGGTGTCCATCTTGACACTTTGCTGATTGTATAGATCTTCTTTGCTGCTAGGGGATCAATGGGTGTGAAGAATCCATGTTTTCATAGACATTGATGTAAACTGTAAAACAAACTTGACTGGTCTATTGAGGCATACAACTGCAGGGCTGTAACTCTGTAATTTTGATGCCCTTTTTTCTTCTTTGTTAGGTGGCATCCCCTTTATCCTGACCGGGGAACTGTTTGAACAGTCCTACCGACCTGCTGCCTTCATGATCGCTGGTACAGTAAACTGGCTGTCCAACTTTGCTGTGGGCCTCCTGTTTCCATTCATCCAAGTGAGTAACCTCATCTAAATGTGTGCTGCGCATGTACACACTGTATCAGGGTCAAGGGTCAGGTTTTGGACCCCAGTCACTTCAGAATCATATTCAATTTTAAAGGCTAAGTTAAATGTGTACACATACATGGGATTTCACATGGAAATAGATTTTTAAAAAAATAGATAAAACAAGGACCACAAACATATTGGTCACAATGTCAGCAGAGACAAGTAATGCTTCTATTAAGTAAAGTGTTACACATGCTTTGTCATCATCTTATTGTCAGCTAAACCAACACCAGCCACGGTTGTCACTTCAGCCTTTCACAGTCCATTAAAGTTGTCAGCCCCTCATTAATCCCAGCAGTTGCTGCCTGTCACACCATGCTGTCGGGTGGTTGTTGCTGCCCGCTCTCTGCCAGCACCTCCACCTCCTCTTTGGACTCTCATTAGTCAACATGCTTGCTGTTCAATGTTTCAGCAGTCCTGTCACATAAAATTATGTATTTTATATCCTCATTATACAACTACTGAGCTCTAATGGTTGTCCTAGGAAGGGTCAGAGATCCCTGCTGATTTACAAGCTTTTCACAGTAATGGTATTAAGTTAATGACCAGAGTGCTCCTGACTTAATATACTGGATTACACAAACAAGTCACAGATGTCCTTTGCTGAATCATTTCTTAGCCTAACTGTGCGAGAAAATCTGAACTATTGCTGGTCAGTGCCTACCTCTCTACTGATATTTGCCCAGTAGCTTTCTTTACACTGCTCTGGTCCTCTTGGCCTGGGTGCAAAAGTGCTTCAAAATTCTGACCTGACCTAACAATATAAGACATGCACTGCCACTGCGTCCACAGTGGCATACTATTCAGTACACACCCATTATGTGTACTGTTCATACTTTTGTCTGAATAAATGGTAGTTTGTATCTTTTCAGATGCACTGGGCTATAATTATCTCACTGTTTTTTTTTGAGAGCCTCTTTGCCGACTGGAGATGCATAACCATGGTAACTCATGCCAACCTCAACTCTGCCTGCAATTTAAAAACAACTTTCAAAACATTCTCCGCCCTAGCAAAAGAAAATCTGATACTAGCTCTTAAAATTAGTGTTAGCCTATTGACGTTACTGAGCTACCTTAGATGCTGTCCTTTATAACGTTGTCATCTGCTGATTGCATTCTGGGATATTTATACTGCAGCTAAGTCATGAAGGCTGTTTCACCAAGCTTTTGCCTTTACTACTCGACTAGCATCATGACGCACAGTTTTTATTTCTCTTGTTAGTTTTGCAATCTGTGAGATTTTTATAACTGCAAGATATTGGCAGTAAAATATACTGTAAAGGGGCACTGTGCCCATTTTACCCATTGTGAACAGTTTAGTCATCTTTAGATGTATTACTCAGCCTGTGAATACACTGTTGTGTAATGTCTTCCATGGCTCTGGAGTAAGTTTTACAAAGTGTGGAAAATAACCCTGGTGATGTCATCAGGGCTATTACCATTGAGATGAATTATGGGAAATGTGGGATCCAGTGTGTTGAGAGCTTGGCCCATATTAGGGAATTAAAATTTGAGGGCAGATGTATAAAAGTCTGTGCAGATTCACGACTAAAACTGTGTGTATGCACAAAGGCAGCAATATGTGCATGTATTTTTTTCATCCAATTTATGAAGCCTTGCATACGTCTGATTGTGTTTTATAAATCTCAGTCATTGTGGGGCTGGGCGCACAGGCACAAGCCTCATTTCCACGCCCATAGTTCTCCATAAATAGATATAGAAGTGCCCTTTTACACTTGTTTGCATATTAACACTTGTGACCCTCCACAATTCAAAGACCTGTCAACAAGAAATACAGTAAAGAAAGTGCATTCTCCTTCTGTGTTGCATCAGAGAGGTTCTCTACCAGTCAGAACAGGCATCATTATGCATGGCTGTGAGTATTTGTAGCCTCCCTAATCCAGTACATTCCTGCAAACCATCATCATGCTTAATCATAATCATCATTAATATGAAATGTCAGAAGGATGATCAATGATTCATTTACAGCACTCATATTGAAGCTGACTTTACAAAAATCAAATTAAAAGATCATTAAGATTAATTTATATACAATAAAAATGACATTCAGCCTTTATAAATAATTTAGAATTAACTTTATAGATACACCTTTGATTGACATTTTGCAGAACACCGTGTAAGCAGGAAATATGATAACATGATCAGTGGAATTAGCTAACAACCTAAAAACAAACTTATCTGTCCTTCAGCTTATATTTAGTCTAATCCTCATCATCACCCTCTGTTATCTCAAGCTAAAGCTGAGAGTATGCCTGGTCTGAAGAATGCATGAGGTGCACACATTCTCACCCCACTTTCTTTCTAAATACCAGTTTATGTGTGGGAGAAGGCGTACACATGGTTTTGTGTGTACATAATCCATCTGGCCCAATGTGTTGTGGCCT
The DNA here is from genome assembly GCA_026686955.1 of Epinephelus cyanopodus. Taxonomy (NCBI): domain Eukaryota; kingdom Metazoa; phylum Chordata; class Actinopteri; order Perciformes; family Serranidae; genus Epinephelus; species Epinephelus cyanopodus. The sequence continues at coordinate 16,473,605 of CM048915.1, read as the reverse complement.
CTGCTGCTTCTGCTTTGACTGTTCATTTTAAAATCTTTCTCTTGTGACTTATTGGAGGTGCATTATGTTACATGTTTCAGATGTGTTTTTCAAGTCATTGCTTTCCACGTTTTACACATATTGATTTGGGTACCTGATTTTGGGTATGGACTGTAAGCTCTGCTGGTACTGTGGTTGAAGGGAGTGTGGACACTGGCTGTTGTGCTGCTGCTGACAGGCTGCTTTTATTGCTCGGCCTTGTAAGCAAGGTTTTACAGGTGAAATGTGAGACATGACAGGAAAGCTGAATACAAAGTTTTAGGCACAGAAGCACTTTCAAAGCTTCATAGGAGCTGTAGATTTTTGGAACAAATTACAAATCCGTTTATATGGTTTGAATAAGGAGACATTCTGGTGGGTTTTTCAGCCAGCACAGAAACAGATACCTGTTTATCTGAGAATATTCAGTGAAAAACCCATTTTAATGTTTTTAACTTTTCAAAAAGACACGATAAAAGAAACAATCTTTACAAAAATACGCCGAGCGTTGAGAGCTAGGGATACGGAGACTAACATGAAAGGGGGCCAGACTTTGGCACTCCATTATATAATCCTTTAATGCTCCTGCTCCAGTCATTGATCCTTTTTGTTACGATTTACAGTATGAGCATCTTAAAACTGCTTCATATGCAATTGTGTTTTTTTTTTGTTTTTTTGTTTTTAAATGAGCAAATACAACAGTTTGAGACAGAAGAGCCTATTAGTGTCTAACACAGGAATGTTTTTCCTGGAAACTGCAGGGTCCTCTTTCACCTTCTAAAAGCTGCTGTTGCTGCGGGCGGCTCCACATCACTGCCTCCTCTCATTTTACCTTCTCTGTTTCTTTCCCTCTGTGCCTCTTCCTCTCCCCCTCTTTGACCTCCCAGCTTATTTTTCTCATTCTCTGACTCCTACTTTCACTCTTTTATTCTTATACTTTTTTAACTTCAGTGTTTTTAACTTTACAATCTTCTCTTGAAGTTACTTTGTAAGAGTACATAGTGTTTATACAATTCAGAATTGGGTTTGGCGGTATGAGAGGATATAGGTACCTGTTTGGCCACTTGATGGATAGATTGTGTATTGTTTCAAGTCTGTATCCGTCAAATGCACAACAATTACAGTGAAGAAATCAGTGGCAATGAAATTCTTGTTTTCAGACTCCCTCCAACAATGCTACTACAAAATGTATAAAAGAAAAACATTCAAGTTAAGATGATAATCCAAGACATAATACATAAAATAGTGCAAAGGTAGGTGGTGTACAGTAGTTATCAAATGAATTAACTGTGATATAGACTGGATGAAATAAATATAGATGTAAACTACAGTGTGGGCATCTGTAAACAGGTAGTAGAAGTAGTATTTAGGTTATGTGCACCAGTGCAGTGAGTAAAATGTCAAGTGATGTGTTCAAGAGTTCAGCAATCTTGTGGTCTGTGGATAAAGCTGTCCCTGAGCCTAATGGTGTGGGAACGTCTGCCAGCAGCCTGACAATGGGAAGAACAGTTTGTGGCTGCAGTGATTCAGGTCTTTGATGATCCTGTTTTCCTTCTGCCTGCAAAGCTGGGTGTAGAGGTCCTCCGTGGATGGCAGCTTCACAGTGGTGAACTGTTGAGTTTTAGTGCTTTAGTTCATGTTGCATTACTGAAGCAGAAGCCACAAGTCAAGCTGTGAATCCCTTACTTTTTATTCAGACAGTTCACTCATGGGCTGCAGCTGAAATCACCTCCAGTTTACTATACAGCGCACTATAAGGGAGCAGCTGTGGCTCAGGATTGGAGGGTCAATGATTTGATCCCTGGCCCCTGCAATCTAAATGTTAAAGGATCCTTGGGCCAAATTGCTCCCAATTGCTGTGCCATCGGTGTGTGTGAGTGTGCATAAATGATTACTGATGTGCAGGTGGCACCAGTGTAACTAAGACTGGAAAAATACTATCTAAGTGCAGTGTGTTTACCATAATTATCGTACGCTACTTTATTTAGCATTCAAATTCTGTGTGTGAAATGCGTGCTACACAGTGCATAGGGCTGCGTGATATGGACAAATATTCACATCTCGGTATTTTCAGGCTCAATGGTGATTCACATTGTATCTCTCAGTATTTTCTACTAATTCAGCTACAGGTTCAGTTGCAAGGTGATCCACAGCTGAAGTCCCCTGTTATTTTTGCTGCATGTTTTTTCTCCACAGCAGGGCAGGTAAAAGAAGTTTACCTGTTGAAGGTGTGTGGTTTTGCAGAGGTGTAGTAAGGGTCTGTTGTTTGCTGCTCCTCATCAACATCACTGTGGCTGTTTCTGCTTCCACTCTTCCTCCCTGCAATATTATTAGACTTGTCTTAATTGGAGAAAAGCCACTAATAAAGTTTCACTAATTCAGTGATTTATTTAAATACCTATAGATTCTTCTTAATAAAAGTCCCCCGTTATTTTGTAATGTAAAAATTGTATTATGAAGCACCGAAATAAGGACATGTTGGGTTTCCAAACAGCAACTTCACACAACTTCTAATAGGCTGGATAGCGAACATAAACAGTAAAATAAAGCAGATATCTAAAATAAAAACAGGACGCAGGAGTGAAACTAAACTCCAAACCACAGAGATTCAGTTAGAAGCTACAAACGTTCTGAGCATTGAACACAGAGACTTTAAAAATGCCTTTCTCTCTGATCTCCTGCACACAGAGGTGAGTTCAGTGTCACAACACACAGGCTTGCTTGAGGGGGAGAAGCTGGGTTATCGAGTATTCGCTGCAGTCGGCGAGACATCATCACTACCCCCATCTCTGGCGCAGCTTGGCATGGCATGGCGCTGCTTACATGATGATGCAGATGCAAATTGGCGCAGCATGGCTCAGCACAGTCAAAAGTGACAGTGGCAGTCATTCATCTCACAAACTGATAAAGCATAGTCCTGCAACTCATAGACTGATGTCACACTGTAGACTATTAAACAGATGGATTAAACAGAGGAGCAGCAACATGTCTCTCTTAGTGTTGCTGGAGTCTGGAGGGGGAGATCTGTGCGGAGAGCGTGAGAGATGAGAGATGCACGCTGGTATGCATTATGTAACACAACTTGACTATATTGATATAATATATATTCAATCATATATACACATCTGCAAGCGCAACCACTATGTACTATGTACTATGTACTATGTAACTATCAGAATTATGTTAACAAATGCTCCATAATGACAGATTTCTGTATGAAGAACAACATTCTAATACAGTAAATTAAATTACTCCTATAAACTAATGTCTAAATACAAATACACTGCTGGTTAAATGTATTGATCAACAGCATAATTTTCTTGTTAACTGAGAAGAACTCAAATTTAACATAAAGAGCCAAGAAGCAGTGATATACAAGACGTATCTCCATCATGCTCTTATTTAATCTCTTCCTTATAAATCACATAAAAACACCAAACTTCATGAGCTAAATGAGAAATGACAAATTGATGAAAAAAAATAGATTAATACCATATTTTTAATTAGAGCATATTTGAAGTGATTTTACAAGGAAGTGATTTGTTCCGTCTCAGTGTAATTTTCACTGACTACAATAAATAAATAAGGCACTTCGATGTAAGAATGATGGCATGATTGAAATGGAACTGTAGCTTTAACTGTAACCATGGTTGTGCCACTGATACTGAGATGTGTCTTATGCAGTGAACAGTTTTTTCAAATCCACCTCCAGGTAAATGTCCTGGGGCCGTCATGATGTCTTCTTATCCCATTAATGCTCCCCAGGCCTCTGCTGCCTTTTTGCATTTGACTGATGTAACAAAACATTAGAGAACACACAGAGAGAAAGACATAGCTGACTGCTGCATCCAAAGCACTCATTTCATCAGTTAGTAGATCTCAAAGTATGGAGAGTATAAAACAAGAAGAATCTACCAAACACTTGAAAAGAGCACATAAAGCACAAGCACTTCACTGTAAGTGAAGGGAACAGAAATTAATCGGAGATAGGGACTGTTCTTGTATTGCTGCCCTCACGAACCAACCTCACTATCAGGACAGATAACCCCAAAGAGATTAAGTTCCCAAGGTAATCTACTCTGAATCTGAGGGTTCAAATGTTCTGAATTGACACCCCTTCCAACAATGTCTGTGATGTGGCAGAACGCTGTGTAGAATGAGGATATGGGACCCATGAAGACCTTGGCATTATACATTTCTCCAAACTACGCATATATTACATTTCTAAGTTTCATAATAATGACATAGTTCAGATTACATGTATATCAGCTGAGTTTGTCAATATGAGGAAGGCAAGATGGATGGCATGACACATAGGTAAGACAGCTGCCAACCAGCAAAAAAGAGCAAAAAAAGTGGGTAGTTTTTAATGGATGTTCAGGTCAGGATGTGTTTGTAGCGACCAAACTGGGTATTTTAAGCTGAAACATGATTTTTTTCCCCAACCCTAACCAAGAGTTTTTTGTGCCTAAATCTAACCACATATTAACCACAGCCCTTTAAACATAAGATTGAAAACACATAAGTGGTTTGCAGAAATGTACAAAGCCAACATTTATTCTGGTGAGTGCGTTGACTGAGCTAAGCCTTTCTATGGCCAGGCTGTGATTAGTGAGAGTAAAGCAACCACACTTGACATTGCTCTTAAAAAGATAACTGAGATTAGTGGAGCACCAGCAGCTCCGTTGACATGCAGAGATAGGACAAACTGGTGGACCGAGACAGCCACGGCCAACACAAGCATCAGAACTTTCTTCCTCAGCAACTCTTTCTTTTGCACTTTCTCAAAAGGATTTTGAGTGACAGTGTCTAACAACACCAAGGTCAGATCCCAGGTCAGTGCCAGGGTGTTAGAGAATACTCAGTGATGCCCCTGCCTACACGAAGCAGCACAGCAGAGGAAGCTTTGCCTTCATCTGTCATATCCTGCAGGAAGAACAACACACGAGAACAATAATTTGCCTGCTGTTACACCAATTATAAACGTGTGCAATTTTGTGCAGCAAGTGTGAATGCTTGGAATTGTTTCCATCATGCTGGTGGGCAGACTGGCAGTATCTTGATTAAACTGCTCACGAGCCAGGCCCAGAGGTTGAACCACTGAGTGAGAATATTAAATTGTGTGCCTTGAGTAAAAACTCTGCTACTCTGGCTCTGCCGTGGGGCATCAGGCTAAGTGGGGATTCAGTGTGTGACCACCGGTGAAGTCATTTTCGAACCAGACAGAAGGGTATTGAGTGTTTGTTGTTGAGGAAAGGTTATCCACAGTGGCCTGCACCAACAATATCTCTACTTAACATAGCTGACAGCCTGCAAGTGCAGAGGACTCGCCCTGAACAGGAGGTCTGCCTCGTGTTTCTGGAGATTTGTGCTTCTCCACCTTTTAGTCCAACCTTTATTAATAAATCAAAATGTGTGATCATTAAACTTAAATCTGTGTGGAAATCTGATAACAAAAATGCAACTTTCAGCACAAACACCAAAGTAATATTGGCTTCACAGTTTGCTTTTTTAATTACTTCAGGGCACTCAGGTGTGTAGTCAGCAGCTCATGTGTGTTTTATCAATCCATTCACCGGCATAAATGTTGGCCTTGGTTTCTGCAAACTGGAGATATATTATATTTGTAACATATATCGCAGATAGGATAAAACTTTACATTTCAGTTTTCACTTTAATATTGAGGCAATGCTGTGGTTACTATGCAGTTAGATTTAGGTACAAAAAATACTTTAAGCAGGTGGCACGGTGGTGTGGTGGTTAGCACCGTCGCCGGGTGTGGGAGCCCTTCTGTGTGGAGTTTGCATGTTCTCCCCGTGTCAGCGCGGGTTCTCTCCCACAGTCCACAGACATGCAATTTAGGGACAAGGTTAATTGATTACTCTAAATTGTCCATAGGTGTGAATGTGAGTGTGAATGGTTGTCTGTCTCTATGTGTCAGCCCTGCGATAGTCTGGCGACCTGTCCAGGGTGTACCCTGCCTCTCGCCCGATGTCAGCTGGGATAGGCTCCTCTTTGTAACCCTCCTCCACCCCAGCTCCTGCTTTTCATGCTGTGTCTGACTTATCAATGTCATTTCTGTTCGTCATTGATGCTTGCTGTGGTCTGTTCCTGGGGGTCTTTGCTGCTGCTCTCCTGCCTTAGGCTTTCCAGGTAGGCACATACAAGGGCAGGGAGGTATGCTCTCTCTGCCTTAGGCTTTCTAGGAAAGGCTTAGAAGCCGCAGAACATAAAGAAAATAAAGTTTTCTGACTACAGTGGTTTCTGACTGAAATCATGTTTTGGCTTAAACTACCCTGTTGCTACAAACATGGCTGCATTTGTCATGAACTCTAGGTTAGAATCTGCTTTTGCTGTTCTTTAACAGTAGTCTGCTGCCAGTGGCTGCCTCCCAGTTTCCCCATACCTCAGCTCTAGCCATACCCACTTCATCAAGGCAACTCAGTTCACCTGTTCCTCATTGCTCACAGCCAGTATATAAACCCCAGCATATATAACCCAGTGTCACAGATACTCTTTACCAGATTGTTCTTCACCACTTACGCAAGACTCCAGCACCCTGCTGGCCTATGACCTGCTTGCCTGCCCACGGTGTCACCACACTCACCATTGTGTGTGTGTCCTGAGAGTAAACCTGCTGGCTTCTCCATCCTCTGCCTTGCCTCAACCTACCCCCGTCTGTCCCCTACTGGTTTGTCTACTTGGACTGTGAGCTCACCTGGTTCTGGAGCCACACATTTTGTCGCTTGCTCACACCCCACATTGCCCCAAAAAAGGCACATTCTGTATAAACAAAAGTAGGCAGGCGGCACTTTGCCGCACTCCCTGATTGGGCTTTCCTGCAAATTTGCACAATTCCTGTTTAAAAGGGCTCCTGTCTCACCAGTGTGTCAAGCCATTTACAATCCAATCTGATGAGAAACTCAGCTCACTCACATCATCTGAACTATGATATGCCTGTAAAATATACAAACATATCCGTGGTTTGCAGAAACAGACTTTGCCAACATTTTGTTCTGGCAACTGGGCTTTTTTATCCCCATTGCTCTATTTACTCTCTATTATGAGAGGCATGTTTTGAGCTGTTTGTTTATGGTGAACTGAAGTGAATAGTGTCTTCATATGGCACTTCATTTCTACTGGCATGCCCACCCACAAAGAGAGCAGGATATATTCTATCACATTTAATTCTGAAATCATGCTTGGTTTTCAGAGCCATCTGTCTGCAGTGTGTTCCTGTGTTACCAGCCATAGATTGTGAGGCAGAGCTCTCCTTTGTTTCACAATCACAGGACTGAAAACGGTTTTACTTGCTGCAGTGAGATCACTCACCATATTGCATAACTGACAATACTTCCTGAAGAAATAACCATGTTGCACCTTTTATGTACTGTATGTCCAGTACATTACAATTCCCACAAGCCCTTCATGCTATACTTCAATATCAAACAAACTGAGATACTGCACATTCATTTTTAATGGGCTAAATAAAGACCCTGTGTTTTTATTGATGAAAATCTTGGTCCATGGCCGTTTTTCTTTGTCAATACTCCCACTATTCCCAGGACACCATTAGGGACTCAACCCATGAAGTGCTGCTTCATGAGTGAAGCTAAAACAATTGTTTTTTTAGTGAGCTACTGTAAGTTCATAAGATGACCTGTGAAGAAGGGCAGAGAAAGAAGGGACTTAGTGCAAATGCAATATGAAGCAATTACTATTAACAAATAGCCTGGAGGATTTATCTGATCTGAAGTTAGAATGTGGAGACAAGATAATGAGCCTGGTTATGTGCGTTCGATCGTTACTGATGATTTTTATTGAGCTGAAGAAGAAGAGGAGAATGGGGGGGCGGGTGTACCGCAGCCTGTATGTGTACTCTGTATTTACTGTCCTCACCTCTTGGCATTGTGCTACCTTCCCCTTTTTTCTATGTTTTGAAGCAGTCTTTAATGTGTCGGCAGGCGTCCTAAATGAGAGCACTTCTCATCCCAACTCGCTGTGATGTACTTTGACGCCTCATTATATCTGCGTGTCAAACTTTTTCATTTATCTCAACCAATACGTAATGAATATGGGTCATGCACCTGTAAAAATGATTGGATGACAGCTCAGTCAGATGAATCATCACTTTATACATTAAATGCAACATTTTTCTAGAGACCTTGACCTATAGTACACATCAGCTCTGTCTGTTTATAAAGTAAATACTATACCATACACAAGCATAGAGGTTGTTACTGAATTGCAAGGAGGAGAAATCAATGTGACATTTTGGCTTGAAATGGTCACATCTAGGAAGTTTGTCTCTTTATTTCACTGCCCACGCACTTGTTCACCAGCCCTGTGCTCCTTTTATGTCTCCTTTCCCCCTGAGTGTCGTGTCCTCCTCCTTTCTGTTCCTCTGTAGTGCACTCACATCATTTTCCCAAGGACTTTAGTTAAGTGAATCTATGAGTAGACTTCGTGTGCTGTTCCTTTGACCTGTTTTGCATGTTCAAGCAACCATAAATGTAGCTTGTGCCTTTCTTCATTTGAATGTCTCTTTGTCTTTTTCCTTTCCAATCTCTCTCTAAAAAATCAGTCTCCCAAGGTCCCAAAAAGCATAGTTTGGTGTGTGAGCTGTTTTGTTATCAATCAAACGTGTTATTTAGGGATTAGCTGCCCCCCCCTTTGAGGCTGCATGTTTATGTTTAAGGCTTTTCCTCTGTGTGCGGGACTTTCCCTAGGAGACGGGAGTTCAGAACAATGTGAACTTTAAGTGAATTGTGAGTCATTTTAAGGTACGTCCTCACCAGACGTTGTGCTAGACTTTTTCGTCGCCGGTCATTTTGACCGACAGGGTCGTAAAAATCTGGTCATAATCTATTTTTACCAGCCATTTTAATTTTCCTTTAAGATATTCAAAGATATTTAGTTTCATTTTTAATAAATCCAACAAGCAAGTTATAAAGTGTGCATTAATAACGACATGAACAAAAAGATCAACAGACATCCACACACCCGTGCCATTCTGGACACACCGGACGCGGAACTGGTCTATTTATCACGCGAGCCGCAAGCGCTTCTGTCAAGCTGGATAGAGCAGATCGTACCAAACAGGAAGTCGGACACAGAAAAGACCAGAGAATCTGGCCAATTTTCAACATTAGCACGCACTGAGGAACGTGAGGGGAAAATATTGTGTTTATAATTTAAAACACAACAGTGCATAACCAAACACATTTTTCAATATCCTAATCATTTCATAACAATTTTAATTTTGTGTCACCAAGCCTGCAGACATAACTACAGAGAGAAAATGGTCAGAACAATATGCCCTATTCATTCAGTGTTTATCCAACACGCTCAATACATGGACATGCAATGACAAATTGTAATTAACTGTGTGGACAAAGTGCCTGCAAATACACTCACAGGACTTCCGCGGCACTAACGCGTCCGGTGTGTCCAGGGCTCAACAACGCTACATGAAGCAGATGAATGACTTTTTCTCTGCAGTGTGAAAACGGCAGCCACTGGCTGTGCACTCCGTCGCCATGTGGGCAGGGGTGGTAATTGCAACCTGTCAAAATGACTGACGACCTTCAGATTTTCCGGTCATTGTTGTAAAAAAAATGGTCAGTGACCGAGAATATCCGGTTAGCGACCCCTGGTCCTCACCATGTTTCTTTGTTATAAACCTAACCACAGTACCTTTACTTGCCTAAACCTAAAGACACCCAAACATGTTTCTTTTCCTTTATGTAAATTAAGTAACTTTACTTAAACGATGTATCATCATTAGTGGGGCGCTAATTTGTAGGATATGTGTTATGTGTGCATTATTTTAGGATATCATTCAGACTCTTGAGCATCCAATTTTTTTCTTTTTGGGGGGGGGGGGGGTGCAGTGGGGTTTTTATGTTCTGTTTTTCAGGGTTTTAGGATTGCATGAATGGGCGTTATCTGTGGTTATCAGCCTATGGGTTAGAAGGGACTCACTACACCTACTAGTAGATTCAGAAAAAAAAAAAAAACATGGTTTGGGTTCATTAAGTTTGTTACGTTACATAACGTAACGTGATGAACTTTTGAATGTTCAAATAAGTTATAAATCACATTGACTTTCGCAACCACACAAACAGCACTCTCCTGGGTGAAAGTCCTGTGTTTGAGTAATCCACCCATCTCCCTGACTACCTTTGTACATGGGCTTTATCGCTCTTTATACCACATCACCCGACCACTTCCTTCGCTCCCATCATAATTACTACAACCACTAGAGGTCGCTGTCTCTTCACTTGATGACGACAATCACAGCCACTAGTAGGTCAAGCAGGCCATTTCTACCTCATATCTATGAGGCTGATAACCACTTATAAAGTCCATTCAGTCGAGTGCTTACATTCGTTTGCGCTGGAAAGAAATCACTGAGCTTAAACACTTCATGGAGCTGAGGGGAACTGTAAAGTCAGGTAATAATTAATATGGGTTTATCACAACATACACATACAAACAGTTATGTCCTATGTTAACATTCATCCATTTAAGCAGGAATAAAACTGTGTACATACATTCCATTATAAAATGCTTTAACTAAACACAACGCGTCATTATGTGGAAACTGAATGTCTTAGAGGGACATTCAGACTATAATTGTTACCTATCCACCTAGTAGATAGAATTTAACATATTCAGTTTTATATTTCATAGTATGAGCAAAGTCCTACTGTCTGCCTTATAATTGCCCTCTGTGCCGCGGACATATAGTTCAGCTCTGCTTTTTATAGCAGAACTTTGCCCTCGGTTAAAACGTCCCACTTGTCCCTCATTAGATCCTAATGGCATTTGACATTTCAATCTTCGTGAACTGAAAAAATGTAGAGATGTACGCTGAAGTTCATGCCCTCCTAAACCCACAGTTATCTTAACTTTTCCAGGCACTTCTTCACTTTCCCAATGTGCCATTTCTTTGCTAAGAGAGCCAGGGGCTTGTTTTTATCTGTTTGCAAACAATAATTTAGTATTAATGGAAGTACATGGTGCAGGTTGAGAAGTTTTGCTCAAGGCTTTCTACATCATAGTGAAGCAAGCCTTATTTCATAGTTTATTATGTCTCCATTCTTGGGAACATACTTTGATTAGATTGCTTTGTTGAAAAGTAATTTTTACTTGAAGATTCCTCCTAAAACATTGTCTGACTTAAACTAAATGCACAAAAATATTCATGTTTCAAAAATCTCTGCATGTATATCTACTTAATACACTTTTATGAATTAATTTGCTGCATATTCAGTACTGAGGAACCAGACAACATAATTATAGATCTATAATGCATCAAGATTTACCCTTGCCTAGATAGATTGTGATGTTACATGAAGCTATATTTTCTCTTCAATCATTCTTACTGTTGAAAATTAGTTGAATCACGAGGATATCGCCTGTTTGTTTTCTTTTTCTGCATCTTCTGTCTTGTATTGAATTTTCCAAACATTCGTCTGTCCCTAGAAATAGCGTGAGAATCATGGCTGTGTAAGTCAGGAATGAGTCTGACCTCTAGTCTCTGCAGCTTGATGGATGCAGGCATTTTGCCGCAGGCATTAATCAGGACTTTTGCAAGCAGGATTCAGTTACAGTCACAGTCTGCTGAGGATAAGCACAAACGACATGAGCACAGGATATAACCTTGTTAAATTCTGAGAACAGGAGCAGGAGCTTAGAAATTCATTAACATGTCATCTTGCTGTATCCAACAATAAAGCTAATGTGACGGAACTACACAGGAGATTCTAATTAAGTTGTATTAGAGCACACCTATTTCCTTACAGCTTGAATTAATGGGGTGAACTCAATGTCTCATTGCTGTTTATGCACAAGTGCACATGCAGTTTTCACATCGCAGCTCACGTCAAGAAATGGTATACTTCTACTACGACTACATATAACAAAGCTGAATGAAGTTAGGTATACTTTCTTGAACTTCAGATACAGACATGGTCATGGTAAACAAAACACTAAAAGGGGACTCTGAGTTAAGGAAAGGGCTTCCGCAAGGTTGAGGGAAGAAGAGGGGACCCAATTAGCAGTTAAATCCAGTACCGGTGATAGATTTACACCTCTTGCCTGCTGCTGCAACCTTTACTTTTAATTTTCTTTTTCTTTTTTGGACCATTAATATGAATTGTTCCAGCCAAATACACACTCACAAAAATGCACTTACACAATGTTACTGGTACTGTAACTTGAAGGACATGTTCATAGAGAGAAACAGAAAAGAGTTAGACAAAAGTCAGCCCAGAAGTTTGAGATTAGAGTGAATCTTTGCTTGCGGCATGCTGGACATTGTACTGACGTTGGGTTGACCTTCTGTCAGATATTTTCTGCCCGTTTTCTCTGCAGCCCCTGCAGACAAACCTAATTTTGTCCTTTCAGCCAGCTGCACCAGTGTGTCATGTGTGGGAGGGAAAGAGTAAGCTAAAATAGCTGAAAAGGGCATATCAAATGTACGGATAGTAATTTCTTAGTTGTTATTCTAACAGGAGGGATCAATTGTCAAGGATGAAATAGAAGCAGTGCACAAAAAATACAAGAAAACAGAGGGGCAGATGAGTGTTATCATAAAGCTTGGGTGTCAAGATGCAAACACTTGAAGGTAGCCTGTGGATTTTTTGAACACTGGTGATGCTGTAGAACAATGTTTTGATGAGAATGTCATGTATTGTTTGTATCCGATGTTCTACCACAAGCACTTTGTACACATCTGCTGACAGCAGCAGCTATGACAGTGGACACGTACCAATAAAAGGGGAGACGAAGACCAGAGGTGTAGTGTTCCAGAAGCACACAGGAACAACGCTCTGCAACTTTTTTTCTATCTCCAAGTGAGGAAATAGAATATTCTGAGTAATTGAGGAGGAATTCATATATATTTTTTAAGGACTTGAAGATGCAATAATTACTGAAGTGTACAGTATGTCATGCAAGACAGACAATAAAAACGTAAGGAAGAGCCAGAGTTGTCATAGTGACATATAAGGTGTGTTGACTGATTTACAACATCAATTCATGCATGGCAAGTTCACCATCTTACTTTAGCCTGTTTGCATGCAAATAAGCACTAAATCCAAAGTACAGCTGAGGCTGATGGGGGTGTCATTAGTTTAGCAGGTATTTGGTCTTAAACATAACTAGTCCATACCCATTGAGTGCACAGTTGCCCATGTACAGTTTCGCATGGTGTGTGTTTGGGATACAGGTCATAGGATATTTAGATTAACTATTCAACTGAATCCATTAAGAAGAGCAATGTATTCAGACAGAGTTTTTGTGAATTTGATAGTACAACTGACCAATATCCAAAGTCTCCCCTAGCTACACTCACAAACACACAGACACACAAAGTTGAAGGGTATGGGGCAATTTCCCACGAGCACATACACCTACACAACATGGCAACTGGTTAGCATGTGAATTTGACATCAATGTGCACGTTTTAGCAGTGTAAATATAATTAAGTAGTTAATAAGCCTGCCTTTATCGGCTGCAGCTGAGATGATGTCTGTTTGAGGTGGATGTATATATTAACACGTGCACAATTTAGCTCTGCTGCTTGGCTACAGCTCATGTCCGTTTGAGGTGGATACATATATCAACACGAGTGCGCAGTAATTTGTGGGGTGAATGCATACAATTCACTTAAAAGCAACTTTGTAAAAGAATATACTAATAGTCTAATTTTTGGAAAAAGTAGCTTTGTCACCTTCTACCTATGCCAATCCTCAATGCCTATGTGCAGTTTCACATAAACTGACCACGTCAGTGAGTAGAAAAACGTGGGACAGACAGAATGACTGACAGAATGACACACTGACAGTTTCCGTGATTATGTACAGCATACCATACCACGACTTAGTCATACCAAAAATTAGAAAACAACATTCGGCCACAGGGGGAGCCACAGTGATTAGTTGCATTTTAGCCATTTTTAAGCATTTTTCTGTTATTATAGCACCACCCAGTTGCCAATTAGATAAAAATTTCTCCAGTCACCTTGAGGCGTCCTGTCCTACATATCTACCAAGTTTCGTAAAAATCGATATGGCGGTTAGGCCTAGATAAGAAATTAGCTCTCTCGCACCCCCATTTTGTTTGATGGGGTCAATAATGGAGGGGTCCCCTCAGATTATGTGTGGTCATATGCCTACAAAGTTGCGTGGTGATCGGTGAAACCCTTGAGATATTATACACCTTTATGTGATGAGCCACGCCCTCCGCAATATTCATTGCCTTATAGAAGCTCAGTTTTAGTAAGTTTTCCAACTTTTGCCAAGAGGGAACTTTAGATATTGGTCCTTTGATTGTGTTCACTGAGTTTCATGCAGATCGGTCAAACTTAAATGACTGTGCTAGAAGTAAGAAGATCACCATGTTGTTGCAATTTATCCTCTATTCTCTGGGGATGATGAATGTCTGTGCAATGTTTCATGACAATCCATACAATGGTTTTCAAGATATTTCACCTGAGTGATCAAAACCAACATTGCCATCTCTAGATCCATGCCGCAAGACTTATTTCACATCAAGTTAACTCAATATGCACACTGTCAGTTATCAACACACAGTTAATGTGCCAAAGGAAGGCATACGAATGTCTACACTTGATTTTGTCACTTCTCTTGTGTAAACACAAAACATACATACTACAAAAAAAACCTACTTAAAATTGAGAATGATTATGCAATGTTAAAAAAAGACAGGTCAGCAACAGAGTTTTTTTAACATCTCATTTTGTGCAAATAGTAACATTCTCCTAAATATTGTACAATTGCTGGAGCCTTGTAAAGTCATGTAATAGAATCTCTCCACCAGCTTATTTCTTCATGAATGTGTAAGTGATTGAAGCATCCAGATTTCCCCTGTAAAACCTTAAAAGACTTTTTCTTGTGCTCTGACACTGTAACAGGGAAGGAGCTACCTGTTGCCATGAGTAGAAAAGTGATACCATGGAAGTAATTTTGAAACATTTACAGAAACCTGTTGAATTCCGGTGACAAAGTGTCAGTGACTTATGGTATGTGTAATCCTATAAGTTTATCAGTGTTCATTAGTTTTAATGATTGGAGTGGGATCACTGTGTTGTCAGGAAGGTGCCAGATTTAAAGTGGTATGTGGTGAAACCTCATCTGGAGAATGTCAGCAAACCCACAGGACACTAATTATAAATCCCATTATTGTCTCTCTACACTGTCACCTCGTTCCTTTATGCCTGATATGTGAACTTATATTTTTATATATTCATTTATATATGAACATATCAGCATTTCTGTCTGACTGTGTCATGGACAGATTGTAAGACAGAGAGGAATAATATAATGTGATGAGAGAATAGACAGCTCCTTCATTTTGATGGATGTACAATGAGACAGATGGCAATAGATGTCAGTCAGTGCAAGGACAAATAGAAGTGGAGCTGAATATGTAATAAGGCAGACAAGTGGAGATGCCACAGGAGACATGTAGGAATGGATGTGCAAAGGCAGAGAGTGGGGGAGATAAGGCTGACCAAGGCGAGGAAGGAGCAGACAAGTGTGAGAGAGAGAAAGAAAGCGACAGAGGGTTATTTTTAGCCATATAGCAGCGTTGGTTTTGTTGGTTGGGTTTTTTTGCCGTGCTCGCTTACTCCGGGGCACACACAGGATCACAGCAGTGACTCACTGGTTACTGACTGGCACCTGAAACCAGCTCTGACCTCTGTTCAGACAGCACACTGCTGCACTGTCACATCCCCTTACCTCTGTGACAAGCCACCACCAAGGTGTCAGTCTGGCTTCTTGTGGGGGCTGGGTTTATAAGCTTTTCAATGGGGGGCAAGCAGACTGCAAAGGGGAATACATTTGGGAAATGAATAAAACGTATTAAGAGACCAAAGTGGACATTTTTAATAGTTTTTATTCAGTATAATAAATGGATGCCAAATAATCAACTTTAAAAGATAAAGTCAGAAAACAACAAGAAACATGCACGCAGTAGAGTTCAGATCTCCACCAGGTAGCTGAGCAGTCACCCTTATTGCAGCCTCTGTGGACAATCCCTATAATTCCAGCAGACAACAAAACGGACCAAACAAGGTACAGCATTTACTATTTAGCCCATACAGTAGAAGCATAAATCTCAAGGAAAAATGACCATATCAACAAAATTTGCAAGTCTAAAAAATTTGCAAAACGCTCTGTTTGGAAAAGGCTTCTGGTGTGGTATGATGCCATATAACAGACAGTACAAGGCAGCCATGGCAGCTGGAACATGGCAAAGCTGCGCTGGTGATTTTGTTCCCCTCCAGGCTTTCTTACAGTCAAGATGGTTGTAAAGATAACAAAAATGAGGGCTACTTCATCTTGTATCGTGCCTAAATTAGGTGGATCATAACACATCTGGTAGGGAATGAATCTGCAGATGCTTTGGTTCAAAATCAGTCAGTTCGGTTCAAACCACAACCACTTTTTACCTCAGCCAATTTTCAGAGAACCTGCAGTTCCTCCTGGCTTGTTAAGAGGATGGAGGGGTTAGCAGTCAGTTAGGGTATTAAACGAATATGTCGATAAAACATATTTTTCATAAGTTGTAAATCACCACAACCACAAGAGGTCCTTGAGCATACAGTCATACATGTGCACACAAAATAGGAGGCTGATTGATCCAGTAGTTTGTGAGATTAGCTACAGACAAATACCCACGTGCACCCAAACACACTCACACACATGCATATACATGATCAAGCACATGACATAGCTGCTATTTGTAACTCCAAACAGCTCACAGCCATGGACAGATAATAAGACTGTGGGACCCTGGACTCAGACATGTGAAAGGCCCCACACACCTCCTAGATACAGTAGGAGCAAGACACAAAAGTCACAACCGCATCGTGTAGTCATGTCTTTTATGCATCACTTTTCTTTTGTTATTTTTATTTTTTTCAGCATCACTCTGTGACCGACTGCCTTTCCAACAAGACACATTAGTCACTTCAAACAGGAATTCATGCCAACTACCTGTCACTGTCGCTGATACGGGGAAACTCCCCCTGACCCCACCTTTGAGCTCCTGGCATCAATCATTTAAGCAGAACTGAGGATGATTAAGTGATGTATTGCTTCTCATTTCAGAGCTTTGAAGTCAGGTTTTATCTTTAACTTCTACCCGGACAATGCAGAGCATTGTTATGCTCCAGGGGTTGCAAGGAAATTTCAGTGTCTCCATTTCAAAGAGCAGCAGTATGCTCTGCTTAATATTAAACAAAGTTTTACGAAAGGACTAATTATCCATTTTGATAACTGGATCAAAGCATAACAATGGTAAAGCAAAATTATAATATTCTCTGTAAGAGGATGAATTCAAACTCAATTGTCTGTTCAATTCAGTAAATTCATTTCTCTTTTTGCATTCAAAGAGTATGATTGTGATAGTCATATCTACAAAACAGCACAGTTTATTTGGCACAGTAACCTCTTACATTTTTCCCATGAGGAAATCATCAAGTGTTATTCAACAGCAGTGCAGCAGCTGACCTCATTTAACCCGTGTTGAGGCAGAATTTGATGTCATAGCACTGTGCTGAATGTCAAGCACCATCAGTTGGTTGTCTGCGGCTGACTGCAGTTTGCTACACTGATAGTCTTATTTAAAATTTCCATATAGATCTGCTACTTAGCCGCCCTTTTGTTGCTTGTCTCTTGGCCCTTTGTCTCATCCTGTGGGCACACATTCTGTGGAAGATATCAGCTGACAATAATAGAGACAAAGGACTCTTGTGCACAGTCTGTGAGCAACTCCTTGCTCCTTTTTTCTTTACAATAGAACTGATGGCACCTTTTACATGTCATGATGAATTCCTGTAAGTTTGTAGTGCAAACAAAGGAAATATGAGAACAGTAACAATGAGGTGCAAATGCCATTAGCTTTCCAGACAAGTGTTGGCTATAAAATTAACAGTGATGCATTCCAGTCATCCTGCAGGAATCTCTATTACTATCCTGTATGTCTATTAAAAAACATATTACTGGAATATGCATGTGGGATTTTAATTTTGATTGTTTCCATTAAAGGGCGAACGTCTCTGAATCCACAAGCTGTAAACCTTTGAAGTAGTTACCCCTTTGGGTTGAAATGGAGATTTCACTGATTGACAGAACAATTTCCGGAACAGGTACCAAATGGATCCGTCTGGTTTCACTGACCTTTGAATTTCAGCTAAACTCTGACTTGTCTTGTGCTGTTTCACAGTAGTTTAAGGCTGGGAAATCTATCTTTTCGCAAGTTTTATCTCAATCTCTAAAACGTGTTTCATTTCGTTTATTGTCAGACTCTCTTCTAGATTCTCTTTTTGATAAGTCTGCCTCCCTTTTGTAGATTGCTGTGCAGTGTAGGTAGTTGATGCCAATGCTGGAATAGTAACTATTTCTGCATGATTTTCCACCACTGAATCAAGCTTTCACCATCTGGGATGTGGGAGCACATCTGCATTTGTAGAACAGCCAATAGGAGCACCCTCTACCTAAAATGACCTGTGATAAGCCAAAGCTTTGATGCTCTACAGCCTGAAAACAGAGCTAAGAGGAGGTGCAGAAGTCTATTATTTCTCAGTCTCAGTCTGCTTGAATTACAATGCACTGAAAAGCTGTTGTTGTTTTTTTGCCCAAGATAAAACTGCTCACCCCAGCTTTAAATTAAGCAAAGCTTTTAAATACTGAAACTGAATTATCTTTTAAAAATGCATGGAAAATATAGGAATTATCTGTTGAAAGGCATTGATCAGCGTGGAGGGTCATTGTTAGTCATTCAGCAGCTTGTTTGCATTTAATGAGCTTCTCCAGTTACTTTCAAACATTGAACTAAATGCAGTTGGCGTGCAGATGATTTATTGACTTATATTGAAATATAAAATGGGGAAATAACAAGAGGCTCTGTTTGATGACATCTGTAAGACTAATGAGCCATCAAACCCGATGACAGTCATTAGTATACTGTGAACTTTTAACTATGATGCTAATTGACTGTATGCTTTTTTCATGTTCCAGGGATGTGAAAGTATTGACATAATGGTAATCCATAAAATCCATAAAACTGCACAGGGTGGACTTTAATGGTCTAACCTTATGTACAGCACAGTCTCTTATGCATCGCAGATGCTGACCTTGAGTGTGACTTCCCTTGGGAAGATTCAACACAGTCTATAAAAGCCCACACACATGCAAATAACCGCCCACCAACAGTTTGTATCCCTACCACCGATGATGACACACTGTTGGCCCAGAAACCAGTGACCGTGACAGTATATCTCACAGCACCGGACAGTCACTGGACCAGGACATTTTTTTAATGTCCACAGTGTATGTTTGAACCTTCCTCTCTCGTGTAACTCTGTCCTGTCCTATTCCATAACCTTGTGTTCTGTCCTATGCCATCTGGCCCTGTTCTGTCCTGTTCACTGTTTGTTAGACATTAAGTCGAAACTGTCTCATTCTCCTCAATCCAGGGGGCTCGCTAAAATTTGATTAATGACAGACGGAGTGGACGCAGACATGTCCTGTTTGTACCGTGACTCATCTCACATGACAACTGGGAAAGAAAGGCAGTGTTTTCTGAGGAACTTGCTAACTTTGCAGATGAGCATTACGTCACAGAGACGGCATGGAAACTGGGTCAGGCCCCTTTGCACGATGCTCTGTTTTTTTTTCTGTTTTTTTTTTTTTTTATCTTTTTAGTGCTATTATGAAATACACTCAACAGAGGGAAAACAGCAGAGACTAACAGCAGTGGTGATATAACAGTTGAAATCAAAAGCAGTAAGTAGTTCTTCATTGAGGTCATGGTTGTTTGGACACTGCATTTCTAATACCGGTTACATAGCGCCACATTTGAGTTCCGTCCCTTCATGAGCAAGGTATTATAGCTCAGTGGGACACTGGTGAGGGTCAGTCAAGTCGCATTCATCCTCTCTCTCTCTCACACACCCGTGCACATGCACACACACACACACACACACACACACACACACACACACGCACACGCACACGCACACACACACACACACACACACACACAAACAAACCCTCTCTTCAACTCTAAATCTCCCTCTGGGTAATCAGTCAGTGTGTATTTTTAAATCTGTCACTAATCTCTATTATTGGCATAACATGCTGGACAAGGTTAGCTTTCAGACTTTGGGTACTTGGACATTTTTCAACACACAAACACATACATACATTGTTCAAAAATCTGAACTGAATTCACATGCACAAACCCCTGGAGCCTTTTATGTGTAAAATCATGGGGGTGTTATGCTGTCCCCAGCAACAGATGACAAAACAGATGCTACAGACGACGTCTCTCTGGAGTTGGCAAGAGTTTGGGATAGCTGAAAAATGCCAGGATTTGGTGGAGAACTGTAATCATCAAATGGTTCACATGCAATGATAAAAAAAAAAGAATGGAATGAAATTTTGTGCTGTCTGTTCATTTTACTCTTGAAGATATGTTAACCCATTGTGCTTGCTTAACATATTTTCATTCATTTTACAACATATCTTGATACAGAGTAATTGGCTCTGTCTAATTTCTGTTTATGTGTTTTCTGTTTCTGTAGGAGATGCTGCAGACGTTTGCCTTCCTGGTGTTTGTGGTGGTCTGCTTCTTGGGATCTGTCTACCTCTACTTTGTCCTCCCTGAGACCAAAAATAAAACATTTATGGACATCAGTCAGAGCTTTAACAAGATCAACAAAATTCCTGTCCCCTCCCCAAGCCATGAAATGGAGTTGGTTCTGTCAAGTAAGCCTGGCATGAATGGAAACGATGTCGCTAACATGGAGAGTTCCTTCTAGCTGCACAAACTACGCTAATTTTGGAGACGCAAGATTGCAATATAAACTCATAGTATTAGTTGTTTGTACATATTTATTTAATGTCTGTGACAACATCATTTTGGTTAAACTAAGTATTATAGTATGCAGTAGGCAAATATCCCTTTCTGTTTTTTTTCTTTTGTTTTTTACTGGTGTGCCACTGGATGTCAGGAATACACCACAAAACAGGGTTAGTAAACAGAAGAAGGCAGCCTGGAGGCCGGTGAAAATGTTATATGTCTATTTTTTTCCGCTTCAGTCTCTCTTTCAGATTCAGTGCCAACTAAATTAGGACAATGTACGTGCATGGACAAAATCTGTGGTGCACAAGTTAACTACAAAGGCAATGCACATCATAGCATTGCATCGGAAAAGGGACAAAAATTAGCATGTCCTCCCAGGTGTCATGTTTCCATCCCTTCAGATGGGAGCTGATTGAGACTGCCGATAATTACCTGTGATTACTGCAGAGTCATTTGTCCTTTAAGTGAATGCCGATTGTAACCATCCCACTAAATCCCACTAGAAAACAAAAGCCAGATGTTAGTGGGTTTGTCTTCCAGTGAGAGAGGGACTGAAACTAATTTAACTTATGTACGTAAGTTAACTAGTATGTCATGTGACGTAAACCATATCACTTAGCTAAAAAAACAACAACTTGATGCTGACTTCTCTTTTCACACAAGACACAAACAGTGGTCTCCTGGGTGAAAGTCTGTCTTTGTTTGACCAATCCGCTACCCGACTTCCTCTATATGCTGACCTTCTTGCTTTTTATACTACATCAGCTGCTCTGAGCATCTAATACTATATTTGAGGCCCTGGGAATGAAAACAGTTCGACTGTGATCAGTAAAAAGAAAATCCATGCTTTTGTTTTAATACATTTTGGTATTTTGTATGTTTTGTATGACAAATTACAGTGTTTCAATTTACAGCAATCTGTTGTTTATGTCTCTTATTACAGTGAAACAAATGTTTTATGCTGTATTTATTACTTAATATTCAGTATAAAATAATTATCATTTGCAGAGACTATATTGTTGAGGTTATGAATCAACAAGGCAATTAAGATAACATTAGACTTAGTTTAACGAAACAGAGAAATTTGAATGCTTAACAAGGAAAGGTATAAGAAAAGTGAGTGACACACTTTGCAGTCCCCAACAACTAAACACTATTGCAAATTACCACAGCAAACTGTTCAATGTCCTTTCCATCCATTTTAGTTTAGCACCTTTAATGAAACACTAACATTCCTATAAGACCAGACTGAAGCATGCCTGAACAAGCTGCAGAGTGATTATTTTCTGAATGAACCAGACAGACTGTTTCTGAATGAACCAGACAGACTGTTGCAGCATGCAACATCACCTTGGTCAGATTTCATCTTTGTCATCATACCAAAGCAGCTTCATAATGAGAAGTGGGCAGACGTGTTTCTGAGGAGAGACATATTTCGCAGGATTATAATCCCAACGCTGACATCTTGGGTAACTTCCCATTATAGACAACAAGAGAGAGAGGACCCAGTCAGTAGAGTAAAGCTGACGGGGACACTTTTTTGGAGCCTCTCCAAATCTAAAAGGAGCCAAAGCCACTTCCCACCAGATGGCAGGAGCCAGCGGAGGAGGTGATCTGAACAGAGGCAGACAAGCAGAATTGGACAGCAGTCACAGTTTGCTCCACAGTAGGGTGTACTCAACATTTCAAAGTTCACTGCCGGTAGGGCTGACACCCCGCCCTCTCATACAGACAGAGATACAAAGGTGTGTGTGTCAGGGGTGTCGATGTATTCAAATAGTGTTACAGAAGAGGGCAAATATCATTGCCTCATGACTTTCAGTTTAATTTCAGATCATATATCCAGCTAACTAGTGCCACAGACAGACATTTGTCCAACTGGCAAGCAGGCAGAGAAGTGAAGAGAATAATAATTCAAAGTGTTGACTCTCACAGCTGAGTTCCAGCATGTTACTCTAGAGAAGTTATGACCTCAGGACCATTAGTTAGTGGCTAATTGACAGAAAGATGTGCTGGTGATTGCTGGTGGGAGAGTAATTATGAAAGCTCATTGCAGCCAAGACATAAATACTGTGCATTTAATAAGAAGCACCATAGAGCAATGCTGTGTGTGATAAATTACTGTTTGTCCAGCCTCTTAGGTATCCTCTCAGGGAATGTTGTTAAATCAACTCCCCATTATGCAAAGCAAGGAGTGGGCGCAATATGGGGAGCTGTGTAAGTCCTGCTTCTACATTAGCTCAAAGGAGAATACACTGAAGTAATTATCATCTCTTAGTAAACTGTTCATTTATAACTTTGAAAAGAATTATTAGGGCTTCCACTGGGAAGTTAATTACAGGTTAAAAAGTTGTTTACAGTCCTCCGTGTGTACAGTAACACAAAATCAAACGTAAGGGTTTTTTTAAGAAACCAGTGCTGATAAAAGTAGGAACAGTGGAAAGACCAGTGTAGGGAGCATTAAACTGCATGTAATTAAACTATAAGTTAAACAAAAATTGCAGTTTTGCAGGCATGTGACTTTTCTGTATTATATGTTGTATATATATTTACATTGTCAATTTGATTTTTATCAGCTTTAGTAAATGAAACTAAGAAAGTAAGATTAACATTAACTGCTGGCAATTATGAACAAACTGGCCTGATCTAGCTTAAAGCTAAACATTATCCATGGTGACAAAGATGAAAACATTTTTTAAAATGTAAAAGTAGCTGTTGGATAGACTCTGCATATTGACTGATAGCTAAGCCAAATATACAGGGAAAAGAGACAAGGGATAACAGGGAAAAGTGTTGATAAAGAGTATTTGTCTCTCCGCAAAACTACCTGGATCATAATTATTATAGTCTCTAATCCACATAGCATGATGCCTGAACATAGGACTTTCACATTAGAATGTCCGTTCTGCCTTAGCTGAGGCTTGAACTCACAACTTCTGAGACTGAGGTCCCTCTTTTATCCCACTGAGCTGATTAGCAAACGGAAACATCCCATGTAGCTTCACAAACTGACCAGTCACCTGTGTGAAAGACAGCAGCTGTTAGTGTGTAAAGGCAGATTTCAAACGGCTGTCAAAAATTCAGTTATTAAGACAAAAATCCAAAAATACACAAATTGCATCTAGACAGCATGGAGATGGTGATTTGTTTTTAACAATGATTTATTGGCTCCATAAGTGAAAAACTGATGTTTAAAAATGCCATTTTGACTCCAATTGTTCGCATGAGAGCAAATTCAAAATGCTGTAAAAAAAAATCTGTTTTTGAGATAAAATTCTGATATGTTCCACACATCATCTACCATGACTCAAAAATGTTGTCATTTTTTTAATGAACATTCAAAATGTATTTAGCAAGAATTTGCATGTATATGTTTACAATACCGTTTACAGTCAAACATTTTGATGCACTGTAGGCTCAGTTTTCAATAAATCAAAAATCTGTGTGGTTTGTTTGTGTTGGACAGTCTGAAGATGCTCTGTAGCAAGTTTGGTGCCAATTGAGCAAAAATTGTGGGAGGAGATAGGTTTAATAAGTTTTACAGTTTTTGAAAAAAACAGAGTGATGGACTTCATAATTTGCAAAAGTTTCTTCAGTATTGGGGCTACATTTTTGTGAAAGTTGCAAATCTGTAGCACATATGGTTGATTTGTTGTGAATTTTCAAAATTTGAAATTTTGGGGCTTGCTGTAGCGCCACCATCAGGACTATTGGCCTGTTTTTGCAGCTGAGACAATCTGGCATGGGACTGGACCTTTGTGAAAAGTTTGGTGATTTTTCACGCATGGGAAGTATGATTTCCTCGGAAGAAGAAGAAAGAAGAAGAACATGCAGGATAACAATAGGGTCCTGACAGCTTAGGCTGCCCGGCCCCTTAATAACAACAATAATACATTTATTTATAGAGCACTTTACATCACAGTGCTGTACAGTTGAATTTAGTAAAAACATGCACAACACTAGTAAAAACACAAACACAATTTAAAACAGGACACCATAAAAAAGAAGAAAAGAATGAAAAGCAAGCTACCTAAGATTCAATACGCAGCAATAAACAAGCTTTGCTTTAAAGACCTCAATCGAGCAAGCCTGTTTAATTTCAAGAGGCAGGTTGTTCCACAGTGTCGGTGTGTGGTAAGAAAAAGCCAGCTCACTGTCTTCATTTTGACCTTTGGGACACACAGACTCCCCTGAGAGTGAAGAGGCCATGTGGGCACATAAAAATCAATAAGTTCTGTCAGGTAAGAAAGTGCCAGACCATTTAAAATTGTATATGTCAATAACAGCACCTTAAAATCAGCTCGAACCTGGACCGGTAGCCAATGATGAGAGGCCAACATGGGAGTTGTATGGTCCTATCTATGATCCAGTCAGAATACAAGCTGCTGCATTCTGCACCATCTTTAGACCATGAAAACTCTTCTTAGGCAACCCTGATAAAAGAACATGAGAATAATCCAGCCTAGATGTCAAAAAAGCATGGATAAGGGTCTCAGCATATTTCAATGAGAGGACAGATCTTACTAACAACAAATAACCACAGCAAACAGTTCAGTGTCCTTTCTATCCAGTCTCCTTCTATGGCTATTTCCCGTCTACCTTTACCCAGTGAGGATACCCTTAATGAAATGTATCCATCAGATGCTAAAGGAGGCCACTGGTGCTAAAGCAACAGAAATATTTCCTCTTTTTTTGTTGTTGTAAAGATTATTATTGGGGGCTTTTTGCCTTTAATGAACAGGACAGAGTGAAATGAGGTGAGAGAGAGAGTGGGAGGTTGACATGCAGCAAAGAGTTGCAAGCCAGAGTCGAGCCTGCGACCGCTGCAGCAAGGCATCGCCTCTATACATGGGGTGCCGGCACTACCCACTACACTACCGACGCCCCCAGAAATATTTTCTTTGTGATTCCTCAACCCACATAACCATTATCCGTTTCATCAGAGTTTACTCATTGATACTGAACGGTGGATCGAAGTGGTCTAAATGTGGTGGTTCAGTCAGTGCAGTGGAGGCTGCACACAAAAAAAAAAAAAAAAAATAACAATACACACAAAAAACAACTATTTTCTCCTTCTGTTTGACATGTGGATGGCAATAGCTGAAGTGCAGTAGTGTCCTTTTCTGACTCAGTCTGGTCAACCAAAAAAAAAAACAGTTTTGGTGCCAGTTTTTTGCATCATGTGACTCAGACTGGCTGTGACTGTTTCCTGGAGGGTTGAGGTTGACTGGGCTCTTTGCTCTGCAGGTGTGTCACTTCAGTTATGAATGGCCATTTTGTGCTGTTGTTCCCCCTCCATAGAGTCTACCTCAGCACTCACACTTAAAATACAGGCATCCTTCATCTTTCGTTCATAATGCAGGAGGCTGCCTGTCTGAGTAGGTCCCACGCTGTTTATGCAAAGTAAAGAGCAGTTACAGCATGCTGATGCTTAATGTCCCTTTTTCCTGTACAGTCATCAAAACCATAAACAATTCTGCTCCATAAAGTCTTTCCTCATGCAGTCTACAGGATTCAACATGATTAATAAGTGCAATTTATCTTTCACATGGTCATTCACATGTCTTTCTCCTTTGATTTACATGCATCCTAATGTCCTAGCAATGCCTCCTATCCATGTTTTGATCATATGCAGGATACAGTGTTTACCTGGAACACACAAAAAGCCTGGTGATTCATCTCCATTCATGCATGATTCTTACATTATTATTAACAAAGTTTAAATAGTCTCAGTGTGTGCAGGCGTGTATTAGACTCCTCAATATCTCGGCCACTTTGTCATTCCTGCACTGACTCAATTACCTCGGCAGTGGCGGATTAACACATTTCCCATCTGATTACCGCTAATGGGAAAAAATAGCGACAAGCAATGATCAGTCTATTATCTGAATTACCGGTGTCCAACCTCTGACTTAATTTTAGCATGTTAATTATCATTATGTCATTTGTCATCTGCATCCCGATGATATCCAGGATGCTAGCATGCATGTAAAATTAATCAGTGTCTGATTTATTTTCTGCAATATGATACAGTCTTTAACTACAGCTCTTGTTGCAAAGTAACATTGACCTGTTGCATCCCATCCTCCCACACCTTCATCTTGAGGCACTTTGCTGTTTGCGTGGTTTATTCATCTTATGATCCTCTTTTGCAGACTGACCTGAGAGTTGATCATTTCAACTCTGACACCCAGCAGGATAGTTTGGGGCTATTCTTGATACTGAGAGAATTTCTGCTTTGTTGTGGTGGCCATCGCTTCAAGACCTTTGTTGACACTTGCACTTAATAAAACTAATTTGGCTAAAGGGCCCTTCTACTGGCAGTTCCATTAGAGGGCTGTTGTGCCCCTGAAGCACCTGCTTTCTCCTTCAGTCTCAGTGGTGCTCACTGGAGCTTGAGCACTTTAGACACCCTCAGGTAAATATTGAGACAGTAAATGTGTCTGGGAGTTTGAGTGTGTGCTTCTGTTGACGGGCAACTGAGGACCTCAGACTGCTGGAACCAGGCCTGGTTCTACGAAGGTGCAAAAGCATGCATTTCACCTGCAGTTAAATATTTTACACATTCACTTTAAATGTGAATATTACTGTATTCCCCTTAATATATGGAATGTTTATAAGACGAAGGGCCCTATTTCAAGACTCATTTTTGGAAAATCACTTTCTAAAGATTAAATCTTGTTTTTAATAAAGAAAATCATTTTATTTGAATGTAATGGTATTAAAACACATTGAATAAAACAAGGTTTTTGATTTTAATATCTTTTAAATTGAATCATGTTGTCGATATTTGAATTAAATGTCCTCAACATTTGTAAAGTGACAGATGTTGATGAGTCAAACTGGAGCTGAAAAATGAAGCCAACACGGAAGTGCCAAAAACTGTATTTCCTCTTATGGCCCACTGAGGTTCGTTCCAGAAGCCAGTCAATCCCCATCAACTGTAAAAATAATGGATGTTGCTATACTGTGACATAACACATTGGTTTGTGTTTTTTTGGAACTATAAGTGACCATAGTTGGACGAGAGGCTGGCACTGTGGAGGAGCGAGGGGTGAATCTGACCCATAGCTTGCAGCGACTTCTCACAGAGAGCCTGTCAATCAAGAGTCCCGGCCTTAAGTATGTTTAACTTTAAGCCTTAATAAAATGTAAGCGTGTGAGTTATACAAGAAAAATTCACCGGATCCCCTGTACAGTTGTCATGAATGTTGAGATTGGCCAAGACCAAAACTGTTTACTCTGTTTTAAGTGCCAGCCTCAAGTGGTCATGTGAGCATGAAGAACACAAGTAGCAGCCAAGTTGTTATAAATGTAGTGTCTACCACTTGCTCACTCCTGCTGCCTGCCTCACCCTGTCCCTTGGCCCTAACTTCAACAACTAGATACCAGATGACCATAGTGAAGAGGAGCCTGTGCATGTGTCTAAATAAATATCCAGCTCATCTGTGGGTGGGATATATCTTCATTTTCAGCTCGTGGTTTTAAAAAAGTAAAGTATTCCTTCAAAAATGATGCCGTATTTTGCTACATACACAATTTTTCTTAGCTGTTGCCAGCCTGAACTGTAGCTACTAATGCATCTCGAATGTCAGATGCTCCTTTAGTCTTTTTGTTCTGGAATCCGGAAGTGCTAGATGGATAGGATAACCTTAGATTGTCTGGTTCATTACAGTTGACCAGGCTAAATGGAAAGTGTTGTATGAATATAAACCTTCCCATCACTGATAGCTGTGATAGGATGAGAAACTTTCTTAAATAAATGTCTGTGTTTATCAAAAAGATTATTATTATCTGCCATGTGAGGGATGCAAGAATGAGCTGATTTGCTTCTGGATTTAAACCTCATCATTTAAACTGAGTGATAACCCAGGCATTGTGTCCTGTGCCCCCTTTACCACGTCATACTGTGCAGTGTAATGTGAGTCATTGTGCAACAGTGAGTATAAATGACTCACAGTCTAAAAGACAATTAAATTCTTAGGCCTCGCCCCGTGTTACAAAATGATCTCATTAGATGTTTGACACAAATACAGATAATTCACACAGTGGGGCCTTAACTTAAATAACACCGGCATAAAATTACAAATGTGAAATTAAAAGATAATATTCATCACAGCAGTATTTTAAATTTGCCACAGATCAAAGGGGCTACACTTGGGATTTGCCCAAAGGAGTGCAAACAAACAATGATTACATGCTGTAACCGCTAATCAGCCTAATGCCAGACCTCAGTGTTGCCACCCACATCTCAGATTTGGTCACTGATTCAAAAAGAGCAGCAATTACACCGATTAACGCTGGTTAGAGAAACAGTCAACGAATCAGAACTTCACACTCCACATTAAGAACATCAGCATCATTTAGGGCCTGGTATTGTTTAAAAAGTTATGATACCAGTACAAATATCAGAACCATCAAAGTGAAGTATAGTACTTCATTCAAAACCCATGATGTGAATGCAGTGGCGTGTTGTATTGCTTACATATCAGTAGCGAATCGGCACGTTGAACTGCCATACACAGCAAATACACAGCGCTCAACTTCACCACACCACAAAATATTTGGATTGTAGCTGCTGCTGTGGGAGTGTGAGCTCTGCATCTGCAGACAATTGTGAGAGTCAGTACGCACACAGTGATGGGGCTAACTGTAAGTATCACATGGCAAATTTTACTTTGCAGTTATAAATGAGTTTAACAACAGAGTCGAGCCATGTCGGTGTAAATTTGTGGGGTTGGATGTTAGCCATTGCTTCTGTGTTAGCACATGCTAACCAGGCAGATGTTGAAGTGACCTGTCGCTGAGAAAAGCAGCTGCAGAGATGGTCACAACAAAAGGTTTGTGGGGACTGTTAAACAGCTCAGTGCTGCTGTCTTAGCTTTTGCTAATCAGGGCAGATGATGAACTTATTGCTCACAGAGGAGAGCGGCTTCGGAAACTTTAGCAGCAGAAAGTTTGCTGATCCAGCGGGGAGTTTAGGATCAGACACAGCACCAAAAGGGATCAAATGGAGGTATGGTTGGATGGAGACTAGAGATATTGGGTTAATCTGTCAACACCTTAAAGGTGTTGAGTACCCAGCCCTAGTACCATCTATAGATAGCTACCCAGGTTGAAAAATTGCTACAATATTATTGTATTGTATTGTCCTAAAAAGTTAGTTATTTGCAGTTAACATTCCATTGAAAAGTGACCCTAATTTAAAATTGCATACGGGAACATTTTGTCAGGATAAATTCATAAAGGTTATAGCAATTCAGTTTGGTTATCAGGATGTAAAACAGCCTCTGTAAGATGGCACCACTCTCCTTGGCAGAGCAGCATTCTTGAATTAATACTTACTCGGCCAGACAGGACAACATATGATCTCACTCTGCTTGCACCAAGTAAACAACTTCTTGAATGACATGGTGAGATGGTGAGAGGGCTTCAAGAGCAAGCTGTTTCACACAGACTTCACCCTCTAATAAGCATCAAAAGCTTAAAGGGGGGCTTGAAGCCAGACGCCTGCACCCGCTGCTGTGACACCAACACAATTGAACATGTATGCATCAGTCACCATGGCAACAGGCCACCATTCTAGGACCCAACAACCCAAGGCAGAAAGCCAGGATCTGCTGCTCCAGTTCATGGCTGATTGACCTTGTACAGTCCAGGAAAGGCAACTCAGTCAGGCAGCAATACGGCACCTCTCAACACTGCAGAGGGAGGGCGTGTCTTGCTAATGAGTCAGTCATGCTAATATGCATGCTGCTTGTAGCAGACAACACTGCTGCACCTATTGCACAGCATAGAAGACTACCGGCCAGCCGTGGATGAAAGAGTTCCTACAGTACAAAACACACATAAGCTTTTGTAACTACACACTAGTGTTGTCACATTACTGAAATTTTCCACTCCGATGCATTCAAATTCAATACCACTTTCAAAGAAGAGTGTGCAAGAAAGTAGTACTGATATTATTATGTAAACACAGCTTGAAATAGCAAAAATGCATATATTTTATCAAAGTCGAGTGTCTCATTAATCATCCACAAAAATCTGAGTGAAAATAACCATTCATAACTATTAGAAAACCTGGTTTAAAAACAGCTCAATCTGCTGTTTAGACCACTTCCCAGGACAGAGCGGGCGTGGCAGATAACGCTCTGATTGATAGCACCCTGGCTCAGCAATGGCTGCCACAAATTTAATCCAGCCGTACATGTTTGAGCCCTCTGATGATTCAGAGGATGAAGCAGAAGCCCTGCCAGCTCAAAATGATCCTTTTCAGTTGGTCACTGAATGGTAAGTTTCAAAATGTTTTGTGATTCACATTAATGTTACTTCGTAGAATAGTTTTATATGCAACGTTAGCTGAGATGAATGACAACGGGAGGCTAGCAATTTGCCTTTCTTCACTGAGATACGTTTTCATTGAAAACATAAATCTGCTCCGTTTTTCTGATAATAACCTATTTCATTTAAACACATCCAGTCTTAATAGATTAAATATGTCTTTACTCTGACACACACACCGACCCTCAAAGCAGGAGAGACCGGTGCCGACCGGCTGTCTCTCTGGCGTTGTTTAGAAGTATTTGCCCACCTCGAATAATGTTACCCTCCGGCTAAAATTGTGTTGTTTTCCACAGCATCACCTCCGCGATTGAGGATATGTTTATGCGTAGCAAAGCTAACTGCTTGGGGTTGGGGTTAGGGGTGAGGAAGGGTGCACATTACATCCCCTCCCTGCGAGTCGGCACCGGCACTGGGCCCGGGGGGCAAACCCAGCTCCACGAGCTGCAAAGGCTCGGATTGTCCGGACTCTGGAGCCGGTCAACCTAATTCGAGTGCTGCTGGGAGCCTGCTGGAGGCAGAGCCTCCGCTGGGTCGCAGCCGAGTGGTTCAGCCAGTTTACGATCTGTATTTTCTAAACATCAGACTAGAAAGCTGTTGGTTGGCTCAGACTCAAAGAGGCAGATTAAGCTGGAGCAGAAAGGTTTTGTGGAGCTGCCACTGGGGGGCGGGATGAGACAACTGACGGATGATTTATGATTGGTTTGGAATTTATTGCGTAATAAATCTCAGAGATAACCACGGCCAAATCAAACCCAATTTCAAGAATATACAAAAACTTAAAAGACAGATATTTTGAATTTGGATGAAAACTGATTTCTAATTGTTTTTACATGTTTAATATTATGTACATCAGACCCTAAATTACATAGTTTGGGTTTCCAGAGGCTTTAACAGCAGAACCTGGGCTACAAGGCTGTAAAAACCCTTTTTACATGCCCCAAACACAGCTCAAACAACAACTAAATAAACAACAACAAATCCAACTCCATACACCACTGATCCATACAGTCTCACCGAGCTGAGACTCTGCTGTTTCCACACATATGCACCAAAGCACTCTACCCCAAAGCTTCAGAGAGCTAGAGGCCAAAGAACAACAACAGAAATCTTTTCACCAAAATATATTTGTAACATCTCTCTTACCTTGTTGTTTTTGCCATGAAAAGCTCATTCTGCCGTTAAAGGGCCAGTGTGTAATATTTGGCATGGTTTATTATCAAATCTGAATCTGAATCTGAATATTCTACCCATCAATATGTTTACATAAGTGTATAATCACTATAAAATAAAATTCGTTTGGTTTTCGTAGTCTTATAATTATGCTTTTATATATATATATATATAGCAAGGGCCTTGCTTTAGAGAGATCGCCATCTTGCGCCGCCATGTATGTACGGCAGACTGAGCGGACAATCCAGCCAGCCAGAGAACCCGTTTCGTGTGTATAAATAAAACAACAAAGACAGTAGGAAGAAGGAGAAGGCAACAGGAGAGAATGAACCCGAACCGTCATCTGTGAGGAAAAGAAGATGCAACTTCACTCCTTGTGATGCACTTTCTGCGGCGCTTTTCCTCCTGATGATACAGTATATCTCCCCAACGATGGCAGCAGTAGCACCAAATCCCATTCTGTGCAGCAAAATGGGAGCAGAGGATTCAGCCTCTCTTCTCGCCCGCTCAGCATCCAACACATGGAGTTCCTCATCTGTATGCTCCGGCTCAAACAGGTATGGCTCTGGGTCTGTGTCCGCTACAAGAAACTCTTCAAAATCACGTTCAAAGTCGTCCATTGCAGCTTCTACAGTCCGGAGATATTGCTCGGCTAAATAAACAGCTGAGCTCTGTTTACAGGCTTCACTGTCAGTCAGTGTGCAGGCTGAAGATTGGCATAGCAGAGAGGGGAGGGGGGTCCTCGCTAGGTACTGTAAACGAGTATGTGTGTATGAAGTGTGTGTTACACGAGAAGAGTTTGGGACGGAGTCTTTTACCCCCTGGAGTGTTACCGGAGTTTTTGGAGTGCTCAAATAAACGAGCCTTTTTCCTGAACACTACTCTGGTCTCCTGCTCGTGAGGGATTCATTACAATATCGTAACATGGTTTAGATTTCTAAATAAACATTCACCTCGTCGCTAGATAGACCTACTTCTGAAAAACTTGTGTCTGCGCAAGGCTTTTTGTCACTACGAGGCCACCGTCATTTACCCGATGGGAGGGCTGAGCGAGTGAGCCCTGCAATCTAGAATTTGACCACTGATGTCACTGTTTTCAACGGTTTTCAACCCATTTTACACACTGGCCCTTTAAATCAGGCTTCACTAACGTTGACAGACATGTTGTCCGTCTGATATTTACACATCTTAACAAATCTCACAAGTGTTCCCTTTACCATGACACCAAAAGTATTCAAATAGACCTTGTTGTTGCAGAGATATATTCATTTCATTATGGGTATGCATGTTTCAAGCATAAAATAGGCTTAGCTTTGAAAAGGTTAACACCAGTCTCCTGAGAGGAAAGCCCTGTGTTTTGTGAATCATCCACCACCCCAACCTGTCTCTGAGTACTCCCTAATTACTTAAGCAAAAATAGTCAAAAAACACACACATCCCAAGGTCTAGTTGGAGTGGGTGCTGGATACATACATATAAAAGTCGTAAAAAACAGAGAAAATGTGCCACACACCAAGTCTTAGCTCCCACTGAAGGCTTTTTTTATTTGCGCTGTGATGTTTCGGACACAAGGCTCTTTCTCAAAAGGCAGCAGTTTGAGAAAGAGCCTTGTGCTCGAAACATTCATTACTCTCTACTCCCATTGGCACATTAGTCATGTGATTGGAGCCTTACCAAGTATATGGTTTACACGTGAATTACTGCCTCATGATCATTGTAGATATATATGAATTTTGGTGCATTCCTTTTCATGTGTGTACATACAAACAGTGCATGAGAACAGCCTGCACATCTGCATATAAAGTTTGCCATGATCTTAACTGTGTCTTTCACCAGTTGTTTTAGTTGCCCAACCCTAACCATACCTCAGTCATTTGTTATTTACCATAACCATGATTGTTCCCTGACCTAACTATATTTCTACAATATATGTTCACATATATGTATGTATGTAAAAATATTGGCACTGGATAAAAAAAAAGTGCCGCTGGGCAGTAAAAACACATAAATGGTAGCTAATACAAAGCTAGTACAGCCCCATCAAATCCAAAATAAAGCATCACATCTCACCCTCTAACCATCTGCTGATGGAGGTGAGGCGCTAAGAGCAAGGTCTCAAAAGTGGCTGCGTTTTTGTTTTTTTTTGTTAAGGAATTTGCAGCTCTGACCTGGAAAAATCTATGAACATCCAACAGGATATTACACCTAACAAGTCAAGGCCAACCCAAGACCTGCTGTAGTAATGTCCTCTACTTATGTTGTGTGTGGAGTGCACACGAACCACTGCGGGAGAATCTCAGCCATCCTGCCGGTGGACACGTGACACGCCTCACAAAGACAATGTGCAACCTTCCGTCTTGGAAGAAGCTTGCCATGAGCCCCATTGTTATAACAGATGAACAGCTGCTGTGAGCATCTCAGGGAGCCTGCGTGGTTCCGCTTAGTATGCCAAGACGTGCACAGTGCACAGTGATGCAATTTGTCCTCTCTCTCTCTGTGGCAAGGTTTACGGGGGGGGCATTCAGCTGAGCGGTCTCACACCTGTTGTTTTTCAAGCAAAGAGCTGATTGAACTAGTCAGTCAGTCAATCCTTTTCTTCTGACAATACCTATGATGGTCCATCTGTTCTGCTTTACAGTCAGAAATAGGGACTGAGGACAGCGACACGTGGGTCGGCAACACGTTTCAAAGGGACCGGCCCATCAAGGTCAAGCTTATAAAGCCCATTAGAGGACCAAGCCTGTGTGAAATAGAAACTGACTGCTGTTTGTCAGTCAAACAAAAGTGTCAGTTTTCTGAATGACTCTCAGCTATATCATGGGGAAAAAAAAATCCCTTTCTGATGTTTTTCCACATTTCAAATTCTATATGCATTATAAGCCCAGTATAATGGATTAGATCATTTTTTTTCAAGTACTGATGTCACTGAAACACTGAAGAACTAGAAAATGTAGTCACAAACCAATTTCTCAAGAAAAAGAGAGAAACTGAGCAACAAACTTTAAGACAGCATGTAAATAGACGAGCAGCATCCTTCCTCACAAACTCACAAGCTGTTGTCTTGATTACTTTCTGTGCAATAAATTGCCTCTGACAGTGTGCGGGGAAATCAAATAGTCATGATAGATCAGCAGACGGATCATTTTAATTCTCTCCAAAGTTACACTGAGTTACTTATCGATAAATTCTCAAGCTACATGGCACATAATGTCCAACCAACCATTATCCAAGTCGTTTCATGACTTGGTGAAATCTAACGACCTGGCCATTGAATGGGCCGATAACAGCAATGTGAACCTACCCGTAGGTAAAGCAGGGCCCTGCTGACCTATAAGGTTTATAATCACTGCAGTTTAATGGGCTGATAGCATCATGATTAGATTCAGCATTAGCACTAAACAACAACAAGTACAGCTGAGGTTGATGGAACATCATTTGTTTTGCAGATATTTGCTCATAAATCAAAGTGCTGGACAAGAAAATCGACTTGATAACAGCTCTAGGTAAGGGCTCACCAAAAGCTGTTACAATTTATCACATGAGAAACATGAGTGTTTGTACCAAATGACAATCAATCCAATTGTGTTGAGATCAAAACCACAAATGTGAACCTCATATTGGCACAAAAGGAAAACTCATTATCATCTTTTCACCATTGATATCTGTACCAAATTGTATTACAATCAACCAAACAGTTGTTGATATTCCAGTCTAGGCAAAAGTAGGCCGACTGACATTGCCATCCCCCGAGCCCTGCTGCCAGCATGGCTAAAAATACCCAATACAACAATTACACTTGCCCATGTCAGTGAGTCAAAATGTCAATGAGTTTGTGTTTAAAATAAATTAAGGTGACTTGTGATGTAATTTAAGATGTTTGTATGTCACACCAACAAGACAAAAGTCCTCTACTCACAGACCTTTGGTGTCCTGAGAGTGTAGGCTGTTAGTTTGACATTGGCAGTGATTATCAGGAAAACTACTGAAGGATAGCTGTTGACTAATGAATACAAAGCAAGCAGGAAAGGAATGACTGAAAACAACCACAGCTCCCCTCCAACAATAAAATGTAATATCTAATCGCTGTCTGTGATAAGAGCTTTATCTGTAGCCTACATTACTGTCTCAGCAGTGTAAAAATGAGGCTGTACTGGAGGGAGAAATCTGTATGTATTTGTCACTTCTTTTTGTGATCACAACCTACTTCTAACATCAGAGAAATAGCTTTGACAGGCTGCTCTGTAAGGATCACAGAGTAGTCATTTATCATGCTGAGATAACTCCTGATCTTGCTGAAGATCATGGAACACTTTTTATGCAGTCATAGGGAAACTTGTGTTTACTAATGTCCTCTCTGGA
This sequence comes from Epinephelus cyanopodus, assembly GCA_026686955.1. Classification (NCBI taxonomy): domain Eukaryota; kingdom Metazoa; phylum Chordata; class Actinopteri; order Perciformes; family Serranidae; genus Epinephelus; species Epinephelus cyanopodus. The sequence goes on along the minus strand of CM048915.1, from coordinate 16,436,807 downwards.
CTGGGACATCAACTGCATATCTCTGATCTCATCAAATGTATTATTTTAAATATTTGTTTTCCCTTTGTCTCATTTTCCATCCCATCTGCCAGTTGCAATAACTACATCTGATTTCCATTTTAATGTTGTCTCAATCAGTCAACATTATTGTCCCAGAGGTGCAGAACTGACAGGACCCAACTGTTGGAGCTCATTAAAGGCTCTGAACATCCATACAGGTGTTCTCAGTTACTCTGGCTGATTAGACCTCTGCTCAGGTTGAAGGTGGGCCAGGACTTTGACTGGAAGTTATGAGGTTACAAAATAGGAATGTTTGTAAAATATCCTGCCCTATTTCTATATAAGCAGGTGCAACAAAGCTGGCGGGAGAATCGGGAAGATGTCAGCCAATTACAGTTTATACAAACAGTCCTGAGAAAAGGTCCAGATTAACCCAAAACATCTGTGTGGGTGTTCAGGGCCTTTAAAAAAAAAAGAAGACAGAATCGTCAGCTGTTGCTGAACGGGATCGATGCTTGAGCGGCATGGTGAAGCAGGTGTGTGTCTGTGTGTGACACAGTGGCAGTGGCAGTTCATTTCTGACATGGATTGGACCAGTGACCCTTCCTGACCTTTATGTCACCTCTCAAAGACAACTTGTGCTCAAATGTTACAAATAAGGACAACAGAAAGAAGCTCTTTCAATCTTCATGTCAGTTTTGAAAGCAATAACATTTTCAAGACACTCAGGAGGCACACGGAGAGAGCTACCTGGAGCTCACATCTCTCACATCAAGGGGTTTCTTCTTCAAAACTAGGACAAACAATTCTGCAATAATACTCAGCTTCTTGGTCATCTGTCAGGGTCTAGCCTAGATGTAGATGAAATAATTTATACTTTGAGCATTTTGAGGATTCGTACATGATAACTCTATTTGTTCTGCTCTCTTTCACTCACACAGCTACAAGCTATGAAGTGCCAGCCCAGTGGCCAGAAGAAAATGTTGACACTTACATTTCTGCAAACCACAAATATGTTACATTTGCATGCTTCATATCATAGTATCAAATGGTCTATCTATCTAGAATGGTGTTGTAAGTTGGATGAATGTATCAGTTTATCTCTTATTAGATATAAAACACATTGTTTGGTTACAGTATAAAGAGAGAGAGAGGAGCAGAGAGAGGACTTTATTTATTAGTATTCTTATTAGTATTTTTGGTACTCGCTATAGGGGGCTGGTTTACTCCAGAAACGTACATACTGTTTATGTGTATGTTGAGGAGCTGCTGTATCAAAATGAGTTGTCTTCCCCCAAAAATTAGTGTTACGATATGTTTCTTTTATGATACCAATCCATTCCTCTTTTGCTGTGGCTCAGCATTTAAATAACCTTTATCAGATTTGGTCACAGACTTTCCCAAAAAGTGTTGTGCTTTTCTCTGACAAATGTGGGAATGAAATTGAGTTAAAGTGTAAAAAACAGTGAAATTTATCTTGCCTGGCCGGGCAGCTCTCTGTGTGCTCAGCACCCCTAAACCTCTGATCCTAGAATCGCCCCTTATCGGTGGTACAGCAGCACAAAATGTAAACAAATTCAACATCTTCTTCTTCTTGTTCTAGTTCTTCTACAAACAAAATAGGCCTATATCTTGTGTAACAGTTTGACACATGACACAAATATTGTTCTTCTACTCAGTCAAACACCACAAAGAAAAAGTTTCTGTAGAACAAAAGAATTATACTCAATTTCCAAAAATACAAATACAACTGTAATCACTTTCAAGAAAGTATATATTTTTTCACCAAAGAAAAGAAATGCTATGCTCCGTTCAGTCAGTCAATCCAGTTCAAACAAAAAATTCCAGGATTTCCAAATAACATACCACAGTTCAATTCAGTTCAATCCACACAGTTCACTAAACAAAAGAAAACTCCACCCCAAGTTTTTCCACAAAGAAAATCCACTGTTGACTCTGACTCAGTTCAGTTTGGAAACAATAAATCAACCCGGCCCGAAGGTTCCAAATAAGGAATAATGAAACGGGAAGTAACCCCCGGTTGCTTTTGCCAGTTCACGGGACGTTGTTCCGGGCGTGGAGGCTCAGCAGGATCCCTTGGTATCCGTGGCGGAGTCTCTGAGGTGAGGCCGGTGGTTGGACAGATGATAGCCTATTCCACAGGGAAGCACACCTATTTCGCGGACTTTGAGTAGTGTAAAATGCCGTGGTAGGCCGAGTACGCAGATGACTTCTGGCTCATTTCTCACTCGCCGGTGTCTCTCGCCATACTGCCAGGAGTGGTATAATGTAGGGGCCAGTCTACCTGGGCTCAGCTGATGAGCAATCCCACTAGGCCGATAGCACCGGTGGGTATGTCTGGAGGTCCTACCTCAGTGTCTGGAGGTGGGCAAGCCATCAGCTGACTGTTTTATTAAAAAAATATATATTTATAAAATATACAGGATCACTAATGGATTGGAAAGCGGAGGCAACAATGAACAACATAGATGAAAAACCTGGCCATTTTTGTGGTTTTGATTCCTCCGATCTTTTATTAGATTCTGATTATGTAAAAATAATGTGATCAGAGCCAACACCCGATCGAGGATGGGATCGCGACATCCCTAATTTTGAAGTAGTTTTTGTGCTTAAAAACATAAAGTTTTATTGCATCCGGTACATAATAACATGCAAATGGAACGTATCTGTGGTTTGCAGAAACATTAAATGCCAGTTTTTTTCCTGCTATTTGTTTGGAAACACAGGGATAGGTGACAGAACCAATTTCACTTTACTGGTGTACACGAGTTGTGAGCAAAAATGGGCGATGTTGCACTTTCCAAAATGACCATGGCTTTGATGGATGAGGTGTATGTGTCCAGGATGTCTCAGAGATTCTGTATGTGTCCTGTGTTGTCTTTAAAATGTGTATGATCTCACTTTCACCTTCTCAAAACTAATGCTGGGAAATGTAAATCATGACTGTAATTTGTGGTGAGGAGAAAGTGCATTTATCACTGTGACATAGAAAAGGTCATACAATGTTACAGCTGCTTTAAAGCGCTGCATCAAAGGACACACTCCACAGCTGACACTGAATGATATACTGTAAGTCCGCTTGTAGATACTGTGTCCATTTGAGTTTGACTGATGAAACAGCTGGGCACATATCTGCTGAAATGTTGGCTGATTAGTAACCAAAAATTGAGGTATTTTAGAAAATAGCAATGCCATCAGATAGTTTGTCCACAAGAGGGCACTTGCACGTTTATGTTTTTAATTTTAACTGTTTTGATTATTTGTAATCTAAATCTTCCTTTGCATCTATGATCTGTATGTGTGCATCTCTGCCTCATAGTCAAATTTCCATCCAAATTTAGCCGAACAGGCAAAAACAGGCAAAAATAAATACTTTTTTTTTTTTTTTTTTTTTTTTTTTAAATGAATGCACATTTCCATCCACTGCCATTATAAAAATAGAAGCTGGGTACATGATGACGCTAATTCTTTAGCAGGGTGCTATTAAACTGTTGCAGTAGAAGATGGCTTAACTGTGTAGATGACATAATTAATAGAGATTAAAAAAGTGTCAGTTACGCCTTAATCAAAAGAACCTGGAGGGTGGAAACACTTAGTGTCTTTTTTGATAACACCACTAGGATTAGAAATTAGAAATCTATAAATCTTATAAATAGGCACTTTATTATCATGGACAGGAAATCCAACCTAATCTTGGTAATTATTTAAAACATTCAGATGAATGTCATTCATGTAAAATCTGAACCAATGTAACTGTCACCCTGGAGTCATGGCTCCTGCTCTGTTGTTTTTCTTGCACAGCCAAATGACCTACTTGTTTGGTATCACATCAATTTACCACAGGCCCATAATCATCACTTGACCTCATGTAAAAAAAACTCTGAGGTCATGATTCATATCTGCTGTGTCTGCAATGGAAGACCGTTAAAAAGAGTAGAGTGGAAGAGTATCAAAAGCTGAGACGGTAGACCCAAAAGTGGAAATTACATGTTGTTCAGGAAATCAGGGGAGTGATTTCTGTGTGTCACCGTGTTGTGCTGTCAGAGTTTGTGCAGCACAGGGGGAAGCAGGTGGATTGTAGCTGCAGGAAAAGAGTGTTCGTACAGTCAGAAGCTGCTGACACACTGTAAGTAAGACGAGGATTACACAGACATGGCTCAGATGGGCACTGAAATAGAACATAACAATCTGTAGTCCTAAAACCCAGAAATATTTGGACCATGGCTCCTGTCACCTGATTTCCAAAGCTTTTCTTACAGCAGGATTTCCAATTTCTGCTGAAATAAGGTTTTCAGTTCACATAAGCTCACTTACTGTGCCTCCTTACTGTGATAAAAAAAGATTAATATTGCATCAGTGAAATTATAAACTGTACAGTGTTAGCTTTCAAACATTGTTTGTGGAGATTGTCATGGTTATCACGATAAACCTAATAGGTGTGTATTATATGGTTCATTTGCCACAGGGCTTATTTTCTTTATGTTAAAGCACAAAATCTAGTGGAAATCTGCAGTTGGAGCTGAACAAATGCAGACTTCCAGGTTGATCCGCAAAACATTACATCACTGGGCTACTATATTTAAATAGAAATCCTGCTTTTCTAAAATTCAATAAAATATTAATAACAAAAAAATGTGTCTAGTGGTATGCTCAGTACTTTCCATTTGTGAATTTAAATGCATGTACCAAGGTGTGCTACTCATACATGTGTGACACTGTTTATTCAGGAAAATGTGGCCCCCGTTCACTTTAATGAATTTTCTTCATTCACCGAGGAGGCATGCAAGAAAAATGGTTTTTCATGAATTCAAGGTAACAGAGTGAGTACTTGAAAACGATCATTTTGTGAGTGAAGTGGTCCTTTAATTTCCACTTTATTTACCTTCTGTGGGTTTGGAATACGAGCGACACCTGTCACATGTCTCCTAGTCATCTGACCCATTGTTAATATAGATATTGATCAGTGCTGCTTTATAGTTGTGTTGCAGCCATTAGCAGATGTAGGGTTTTTTTCATTGATTTAGGGATTCATGAACAAACAAAGAGAAATGTAGGTATGGCTATTACAGGGCAGAAAATCAAGTTTTAAATTTGCAGATGTCTGCAGTGTAAACAAGCACTACATCTTTTGATTCATAACCTTTTTAATCAAGAAATACCACAGGGCATCGTACATTTTGTCCTTTATCAGTCCTAACTGATTTGGAGATGTTGAATGGCTGTTTCAGCTTTAATAAGGATAAGTGGAAGCTTTCAGAAGCCCCCAGTGGTCTGTAGTTAGCTCTGTCTCAGCAGATGAGGTCGAGTACATATTTTCTTATTGTTCTGTTATAAGATTACATTTTGCAGAATAATCTGGGCATTTGATGAGCAAAGTCACCTTGGTCTAGCCGACATTGTCCTCCCAATTTTATTTTCCTGCCTCATTGTCTGGGGGAGAGTAGAAGAATAAAGATCTTTTTATTGTAAACATGCACATAAAGGGAGCAGCCCAAGCTCATGCTTCTCTCCAGTGAGCTATTTCGGACTTTCTTAAGACAACCACAAGCCATAAGCCTTTGAGGGTGGACATTTATTTTGTGTCAACAGTTCTATAAAAATGTAATAATAATTTAAGCGAGGGCACTGTGGGAGCCAATGAGCTGTTGGTCATATTGATTTTCAGTTTGTGACTGTACAGTTGGCCTAATCGAATGTCTGACTACTCTGGCTGGGTATCAGTGCCCAATACCTTCAAGGTATCCACCCAAATAACCCAGTACCAAGTAATATCACAACCTCTCCAGTCAAATACCTGTGTTCAAGCCATTTTGCGCCAGGGGTCTGATCCCACACTGTCCTGACTCTATGCCAGATCAGCAAACTTTCTGTTGCTGCCGTCTCCAGAGCAGCTCTCCTTCCTGTCAGTTTGATGTCTGCCCAGTTAGCATGACTTAACAAAGCAGCAGTGGCTAACATGCGACACCGAGCCAGCCAACAAACAAGCACTGACACCCAAAAGGCTTGACCAAGTGCGCTTCCATTACCCCTCGAAATGCGCAAAACCTAAATATCACAATAAAAAGAAACTGGTAATGGAAACACATACATTTCGGAAAAAACTCTCAAATATTTAGAAAAAGTTTTTACGCTCTCATGGGGTAGTTTTTCAGACAAGTATATCACAAAAGTGTAATGGAAACACTTTTTCCACAAATACACATCACGTACTGCAACAGCAGCAGTGGCAACTGAGATGATTGTTCCAGCTCGCAAGAGATTTTGAATGTTCATCTTACTTCTGCAAACAAAGTGGAGTCCCGTGGGACGAGATTTTACAAGAATTACGGCTCATGCATAAAACAGCTTTTAATGGAAACACATGCAAGTCATAATTGTACTTTATCGAAACTTTAGAAATATCGTATTTATTTTTGTGCAAAACTGTAATGGAAATGCGACTACTGTCGTTACTTGTTAATAACATAACCGATCTCATTCTGAGGTCATCAGATACCAACGCTTGGTCAGTGAATTTGGCGTCAGACACAGAAGAAAAAGGCATCCTTTGGTGACATTATTATACGCCATGTTTTACCAATGTTGTAAGTTTATTTTTAAAAAGACTGTATGCATCGAACAAGCAAAAAGTTTACGGTTCCTGTGAACAGAAAAGACAATGCATGTAACGTGGGTAAATTCACTGTGCACCAGAATGTCAACAGACACACCCACGATCCTTACTGTGTAATATGTAGACGTGAAAGTTCAACTAAACGGCAATATGTGGGATTTGGAAGTGAGAACGTATTGTAACAACCATTAGGTAACATAAGCTGTGTGACGCTAAAAGTTAGCCCTGTCACTGTGTAGGTGCAGGCGGACTCTCTGTCCCTGGTGCAGAGCTCACACTCCTGCAGCAGTACGTATTTGACAAGTGCTGTCATGTTGAGATTCCACCAAATTAACAAAAAAGTTTGGCTATAGCACACTCCACTCTTTTCACTGTATGGGTATTGCATGAGGTTAAAAAATAAAGTCATCAAATGAAGTACTCTATCAATATTACTTTAGTTAGGTACTGGTACTGGTATGGTCATTGTTGAAACAATACCCAGCCCTATTGGCTACTGATCTCGTCATGTGATAATGTTTTGCAGTGAGACTATACGTGTCTTCTGCTGTCTCAAAGTTTATTTTTAATTTTGCTTGCATTCACTTGAAGACAGAAAATAAGATTAATTTCCCATCAACTTTCACAAACACTACATAATGCAAACAGACACTTAAAATCCAATCAATGCTCAGCTGCCACACACTATCAGTCTCACTCTGTGAATTCCTCCAGATAAGCATCCTAAATGTAATAAACAAGAGACTTTAATGCAAATGCTGCCATGTTAAATTGCTGCATATAAAGCTGACATTTTGAGCACAAGTGATAATTTTTAAAGACATAATTTAACTCTCTATGAAACACTGACAAATCAGGAATATAATGGCTAAAATAATCCTGATACACAAACTCAGCGGTTCTGATTCCGCACTGATTCAAGTCAGACAAATGCATGTAGGTCAGTGGGTGGGTCTGTTGGCCTAATGGGTGAGAAAAATACCACTCATCTCTTGAAAAAGTTTCAAATGACAGTGTGCCAGTACACCATCTGTACAGCTGCTGATTGCGCCAACCTACAAAACAGAAGGTTAACGTGGAACTGGGCCACATCTTTCCTTCCAGGTCCACAAATAGACTGGCTGATGTTCACACACAGGGAGTCTTTCACTCACATTCCCCTCTGAAATACCCAGTGCATTCTCATTATTATCCGTGCAAATGATGTCCCCTTTTATGCAAAATAACTTTTATCTTAAGATTGTGTTCAAGGATTTTATCAGTTTTAAAGTATTAAAGCATTAATGATCATAAATTGTCAGATGCATAAACATCTTGATTTAAAGGTCCCTAATTGAGCTTTATTCGCCTGCTGGAGCACCATCTGACTGGGAGCTCTCACAGTAATTACATTGGATTAGCCTTTGTCTACATGCTAAATCCCTACAGCATGTGACGTGCCCTAAATGACAATTATTTGGTTCAGTATATTCTGTGCACTAAATGGAAATTCACTCAGTGACTGGTTTTGTTAAGCCCCTCTAAATATTACAGAACTGATGGTGTATATTTGGAAAATATTTGCACTGAAAACAATAATTTTGAACATCTGTATTTCTCCACAACAACTGCTGAATGGAGCTTGTGGTGACTCCTGATTGACCACTTTTTTGGTGTAAAGTGAGCTCATCAGAAACATGAAAAAACACTCTTGAACACTGCTCAGATCATTTTCTCTGCATCCTCAATTACGTCATTGCTGTCACACAATAAAAAATACAATACAAATGGCAGCTGGTGGACCATCCACAACAAATACCGACATGCATGTTTGCGATAATACATGATATTACACACAGTGTGTTTCAACAAAATGCTCTGCTCAAATTAAACAAGAGGAGAGAAAACAGCATGCTTGCAGCCTGTCCTTCTACTGTAGGTAGTTTATAGTTTAAAATTTGATATGATATAGTTTGCCTAACCAGTTAGTCATGTCATAACTTGACAATGTGTAACCTTATGCATTAACATTATACCATAACAGCACAAATCACTGCTAATAATGACCCAGCTCACTAGCATTATCATAAGCCCTCTTCTGTGCAGCATTAGAGAAACATCAGTTGCCACTTTGGTCTCTTCGGGCACCAACAACTACACATTATATTTAAAATTTGTTACATGACTAAGGAACTGGTGAAACAAACTTCAACATGTGTTTGATCATGTACAACAGGTTGCACTGGTGAGGTTTGTCGGCTTTGTCGAGTGTACCAAGTGCAGCACGATGCTGGTATATGACAGCAAAAACACGGGGACCTCGACACTTAAGAGGCACATGACAAAGGCTTGCCATGGAAAGAAAGACAAGAGTCAGCCTTCAATGTCCATGTTCGTATCCTTAAAAAAAATGTCGGGTTTAAACCGGGCTGAACATGCACGGGCTCGGGTAGGGTCGTGCTGGATTTTTTGGCAAGATCTAAGCTCTAATTTGAGCTGCTCTCTCACCTCTAGTCTGTCTTTACATCTGTCCCATGTGGTCTGCCTGTTCTAAGTGGCAACCTGCAGGGCAGAAAAATGAAGCCAAATGTGAAGGGTCAAAAACTGCAGTTCTTTGAACGTCCACTTGAGTCCCCATAGACCCCATGTTAAAAAATGCCCAACTTCACAGCAGAAATAAACATGTGTACAGCCTGATACCAAGAACAGTCTTTGTCTCTATAGCTAATTTCAGCATTCATAACACCTCTACACAGGGTTGATTTTCATAACTATAACGTAATAACTCGCCCATTTTCATCTTATTAGGGCCAAACATTATGCATTATGCTTGAATGACAGACAGTCTGTGAGATGTTGCTAGAGTTTGTGAGTCAGATCCACCCCTCACTCCTCAACAGCTCCAGCCTTTTGTCAAAATTTGGTCACCTCTGGCTCCAAAAAAATGAAATGCCGAGCTCAAGGCTTCAAAACTCTAACCCACAAACCAGTGGCTGACATCACAGTTGTTATGTCCATTATTTAAACAGTCCATGGTCCATTCCTTTGGCACAATGCACAATTCAAACAGCACTACAAAATGGCTAATTCCCTATATAGCAGACTGAGTAGTGAGGGATTTGGGACACAGCCTATGTGAAAGGGATTGCTCGTAGTGATGAACCCACAGAGAATTATCACCTGACTCTGAGGCTGACCTCTGCTTTACAGAGCTTTATAGTTGGATTTGGCTCATTGTTCAGCTGTTTGGCCCCATACTTTTCTGTTTTGGCTTCTTCTCACTGCTCACAGTGTCATTTTTAGCCGCAGCAGGAAACTTTTTTTCAGACAAAAAACTCTGTAAACCCGCTGTATACTACCTATTCATCACCAAACAGCAGACACACACAGTAAACGACAAGCTGGTGAACATACTGTGTGGAGCAATAAGCAGCTAAAGAGCCAGATATTTCCCTCAGGAGTTGGACTCGAGTTAAAAAGAGAATGAGTATTAGATTTACAATAACCAAGGTGGGCAACAAACGCGACCCGAAATGAATTATAATATTGCTCCTCCAGTGCTGGATGTGTGAATAAGCAACTGTTTGCTAAAAAAGCTCACTATTATCAACCTAATAGGTGATAATATGTCAATGTTGTGTCTGCATGGCCAAAATAATCAGATGTTGCAGTTTTTTTAACTACAGAGTTTTCTTGCAATCAAATAGAGAACAGTATGTAGGTGCACTCTTCTTTTTCCCTCCCTATGCCTGAACATGTTCTTGCCATGTTACCACCACCACGTAAAAATCAGCCGAACAAAACAGCAGAAGTGTGTGTATGATTGCAGATCCTTCTACTCTGAAACTACTCATTTCAAAATTACTCTATTGTGCTACTGGTGGTCAAAAACTCCACACGATACCTCTAAAATTACATAATTTCTATGGAGCCTTTTATTTCATTAAACTATTTATTGTGTAGGGCCATTATTTCAGTTACAAGAAAGCATATTTGTGAAATAGAACTTACAGCATTGTGAAAAGGCGCTTTGAAGTAAACATTTAAAAACTTTTTTGAAACAAATTATAAGTTGGGCTTACGTGTGCTATCTCACAGTATGTGTCCAGCATTTCATTTTTTTATTGGCATAAAAGATCTCTGTTTTGCAAATTATTATCAAGAGATTTTTTAAAATCCTCAGTTTATATGTACATCTTCTCATTTTGACTCCCAATCTGGATCCATTATTCCGCTGCAAAAGCTATTTCTTGCAATAATAAAATCTGGTTTAGGATTTAATGCCCGAGACTTGGAAACGCCAGGCAGCTCAGCACGGGGTATCAACAATGAGAGCCTGACTGTGGAAATGTGCCTGGAGGAGAGGGAATAAATGTAGATATATGAGTAATAAGGAGAAATGCAGCAGTTTCTCAGATGGTATTGGGATGAGGCAGCAGCTAGGGAAAGGAGAAAAAAACACAACAGACCTTTTTCATCTGGACTTGATCAACAGAGCAGCATCACAACAACAATGTACAATCTAACCCATTTGTCATGTGAGACAAAAACCATAACGGAAAGTAACAGAACTTAGAAAACAAAACTTTTTTCTTGTACATAAGCTCCTGCAGTGCTACCTTTATCCAGCAGGCTCTTGGACAAAGCTTATAAATAAGTTCTGACAAAACACTTTTATTTCAAAATTCATAACTCCTTTCCCAACGTTAAGTCCAAGTTTTATAGGAGACCTAGAATGACCCTATAGACAGAATGATGACTACGAGAGCTTAACAGTCAATCTACCAGCACTTTGTCAATGTACCGCCACTGATATTGGCCTTCAAATCACACATAATTAATACAGGTATTTTTTACTGCACAGTGAGCTGCTTTTACAGATCTAATATTTTCATCTGAATTACTCCACCCTGCACTGCCTGGGTCTACCCAGCAGGATACCCTCAGGTTATAATTTTTGACTTTCCCAGAATGTTAAAAACATAATATGTGTTTCCATGTCTTTTTGTTGCTTCAGGTTTTGTATAGATGGAAGATGTGTATCCACCATTCATTAATCAGTAATCTGGCTGCCCGCCCGTTGGCCCTTGTAAGGTTTTATTCGATAATGATGACATGTAAGCAACTGTTGTTTTTGCTGGATTTGAATGGTTTACTCCAGAGCATAAAATTAACACCCACCAAGCGCCAATGGCGGGTACAAATTAGTTTGGCATGTAAAACAAAAGCACACACCTGCCAGTGGCTGATGGAAAATTTTGAATTGCATGTGAGTTTTTGTTTTCATACTTTCGACCATTTCTGCCGACTGTCAGGCTATTTTGACCTTCGCAGCGCGCTGTACTTGTGTTGTGATTTGGTATGCCGGGAGTGTATCGAGGAAGATGTGGCGACACATTTCTGGCAAAGCCACCACAAACAAAAAGGATAAACAAAGAGGTAGGAGACGATCAAGAAGAGGAACAGATAGCTGTACACGAAGGATAAACAGAATCAAAACCCATTGTTGTTGGCACAACGAACATGAAATTAGAAAGTATTAAGGACCATGAAAAGTCAAAATACCAAAGTGACAACTTAAAAACCTTGCAGCCTGTGAGCTCAACCCGTGTCATCAAGTCAGTGACAGCTATACCAGACCCCACAAAACGAAAACTTTTCACCATGTTCAGGACTGGACATGCATTGGCAAAGAAGGGAAGGCCGATGGCTGACTTTGAGTGGATCTGCAAGTAAGTGTTTTAACTCTTAAGTCACTGTGAAATTTGTGGGAACTGTTGTATATTAGTTAACGTAACGTAAATATCAATGACGCTTTACGTCGGCTACTCTCTCCTGTTTACGTTACCTTATGAACGCTTAGTAATATGTAACGTTACACAGTAGCAGTCCTGAGCTACAGTTTGAGCAATGTTTGTGTAACCGGCACCAGATCTAGGGTATCTGGACCGGTCCATGTGATACATGTGAATTTAGACCACATCATTTGCATTACATATTCAGGTGACACTGACTTTGTCCACTCTAATTGTAATATTTTCCTCTTCTTATCTTTTTAGGCTGGATGAGATGAAAGAGCTGCCAGTAGGGGAAACCTATAGGAATAAAGTAGAGGCAAGAGTGTTCCTCCATTATATAGCAGACATGGAAAGACAAAAATTGAAGACAGATTGGGGAGGGTGATATTTATTAGTATAATGAGTGATGGTTCAACAGATAGTGCTGTGAAGGAGCAGGAGATGGTCTATGTTAGAAGCAGTGTGTGTGTGTGTGGGGGGGGGGGGGGGGGGGGGGATTGAGTCCAAATTTGTTGGGATTGATGCAGTTGACAAGGCAGATGCAGAAAACATAACAAAGGCCATCAAAGATGTCATGGATAAGGTCAGTCAACAGTGGGAAGTTAAGCTTGTGGCAGTAGCCACTGATGGAGCTGTACTGATGGTTGGAGCGAGGACTGGGGTGGTCCAGCGTCTGAGGAGAGACAGACCATATGTAGTTGGAGTACACTGTATGGCGCGCAGGTTGGAGCTAAGCTTTAAAGATTCCGTTAAAAACATAGTCCTTTTCAAAAAAGTAGAAGAGCTCCTCACAGGCCTGTACACTTTCTACCATGTTAGTCCCTTAAATCACTCTCACCTCAAGAACAACTTTGCAGCACTGGAATTGGCACCTATCATGCCCACAAGAGTCAGTGGCACAAGGTGGTTGGCCCACCTCCTACGTGCCATTGACCTCTTCCTGAGAGGCTACCCAGCCATAATGCAACACTTAAACTGGGTAAGGCTCATATTTCAAAATGCTGATGAAAACCTCTCTCCGTCACACTCTCTCTCTCTTTCTGTCTCACACACACAAACACACTCACTCACTCACACCGACATATTAACATTTACACAAAGTATTGAATAACTAGTTACTCTCTAGTTGTGTGATATTTTCATTAGCAGCAAAATAAGAAAGATAAACAAACAAAATCACATTTTGCCATAGTATTTGAACTCATTAGACTGACCATTTGTGTGTGTGCCTGCACACATGCAATTTCAGATCACATCCCCAGACGCTCAAGGTGCTTCAGTGCAACTGCCAAAGAAGCTGTTGTGCTTAGATTCAGTGGGTTCTTACATGACACACTGACCCATCTCAGCAGAGTATCAGAGACTCTGCATAAGTCGGACATCTCCATTGCTGACATCCACAGTTGTCTGAGCTCCACACCTGCTGTATTGGAGAGTTACAAGTCCAGGTATGGCTTTTTTTATGATAATGTTTTGCTCAGTGTGCAAATAAATACTAAATACATTTGTGTAGTGTAGTAAGGAAAAAGTGTAGTATAGTGAAGTGGGATTTTGAATCCTCAGAGCAAGACCAATGATGAAAGCCACCCAGGACGGAGTGTTCAAGGGAGTTTCCCTGACAAGTGGAAGGGCCAGGTCCAGGGGTCAGGAAGGTGAAGATAGGGTCCTCATCTCATGTCAGGAGCAGCTGCTAGACAGGCTTATTGAGAGCATCAGGGCCAGGTTCAAGAATGGCAGCTCAGATGTTTTGATTTCAACAAAGCTGGTCAATTTCAGGAACTGGCCACAGTCAAGAGAAGGTGAAGCAGGTGGGTTCATCAGGTCAAGCTCAGTGGACAGAACAACTAAGTCTATTAAGACATCACTGCCAGTATGTAACAAAGTTCTGCACAAATTGATGTCCTCGCTGACCACTTCTCCCCTGTTCCATTGTCTCCTGAACACATCCCCGTTGAGTGGACCCTGCTCAAAGCCAGACTCTTGAGCCCAAGCTGCTGACAAACCTGAGAATGTCAACCGGCTTCATAGGGACACCTGTCCTAATGTCCTGGAACTGATAGACCAAATCCATCCCATCACCATCCCTGCATCAACTGCAGACTGTGAGAGGGGCTTTAACATCATGAAAGTGGTGAAATCGGACTGGCGGTCAAGCTTAAAGGCAGACACACTGTCTGATCTTCTGCTTATGCAGCTCTCATCTCCACCCATTTCTGAGTTTGATCCCAGTGCTGCTGTCGAGTTGTGGCACACTTACTGCATAAGAGGTCGGAGGCCTAATTTTAAGGATCGCTCTGAGCAGGCTGCTGACACAGACTCAGACATGTCTGACTCTGAGGCTGATGATGTGGTGATTACCTGAGCCACAAGGACAGTAGAGTTGAGGAGGCCTACCTTTAAAAAAAGGCAGATGCAAATGCACTTGGCTCACTCAGTCAATGTAAAAGGTTGCACTTTTGAATATTTTTAATACATGATGATGCAGCAGGCACCTTAAAATCAAATATAACCTAATAAAATAGCAATAATCTAATTTTATCTGTACCTAACTGTATTCTTTAAGTGATGCTTAAGTTGGATTTTCATAATAAAAATGTATGGTAATTATTTTAATTCAAATAAGGCATGATTTTTTTTTTATTTGGCCAGTGAAAAACATTTTTGGCCGGTTTGGCCGGTTTTGGAGGTCACTAGCCAATGGCAGATGAGGTAAAAAGTTAATTTTACGCCCTGGTTTACTCATATGATCTATCTTGCGGTTCAATTGATGTGCACCATTTCAAGATACAACCGCCACAGCAGGTTCAATAACACGCTTCTGTCAGACAAAAAACAAACAGTTTTAAGTGACCTATTATGTATTATTTTAATCCACACATTGATACTATGCCAACAGAAGTGCCTGAGAAAAACCTTAGAAAAATTGGTAAAATGTTTATGTTCTATGATATTGTTATCTACTTTAAATTTAGACTAGACGAGGCTTAATGACATGGTCCTAATATGTTTTCCAACTAATACCTCCCGGTTTTAGTCATCTGCAGCATTTTTTTTTCAAGAAAATATTCAAACCCTTTAATTTTAGTGTGTTGAAACTTGTATAACTCAATGACAGAAGCACTTAGTGATTTGACTTTTGGGGTTAAACAGTGTAACCTTTCAAATGAGATTTCATGTGTACTAAAAACAGCTTTCAGTTAACTTTAGGTATGTCTTAGATATGTGTTTTAGGTGAATGTAGGTGAATTTTATCAGACGCTAAATAAGAACCTCCAGGAACATACACAGTTCATGTCGTAGTTGAAAATCAAAGGAAACCTGGCTTTCTGTTGGTTTTGAGGATGCCACTCATCCAGGAAATACATTTAGAGTCTAAAGCCACACTAGGCAAACCTTGATTGAGCTTAATGCAACAGATCCTCCAAATTAAACTGTTAGATATTGAGTTCCTCCTTTGCTCCAGTCACAATCACCACATACACTAGCGGGCTTTGTCACTTTAATGTAAGACGTTTTAGGGCTGAAACTACTGATGCTATCGTTCATCCTGCAAGGATACTAAATGCTCACCTGCTCACAATGACAATATGAGCCTGCCGCTGTTTACCAGGTATAATGTTTACTACGTTCGTCATCGTAGTTGGTATGTTAGCATGCTAATATTTGCCTAACCCTAAACACAAAATACAGCTGAGGCTGTTGGGAATTGAAGTGCTAGGGGAAAAGTCAGATGGTCATCAGGCTGCCACAGTTCATCCTGACGGGAACATTAACGTGTATTTAAGTCCATGGCGACCTACTTTATTCTCATGCCATTTCACTAAAAAGTATAAATGTCAACCTCATGGTGGCGCTACAGGAAAGTCAGAGGATCACCAGGACCATGAATGTCTGCACCAAAATTTCATGGCAATCCATCCAATAGTTGTTGAGTTGTGGCCTCAACTTACCCGCAGAGTGCCATGGCCAACAGTAGAGTCACAGTGTGAGCACAGCTAAGACTTAAAGACATTATTAATGACGTGATTGTGTAAGCTTAATATTCATTTGTTTTATAGAATCTAATAGAGTTAATAGATTACAGCAATGTTTAGACTGAAACATCAATCCTCCTAACTCAATCTACAATAACATGGAATTAATGTTTTTATTAATATGATTTGACTGATAACCTTTTTATGTGTGCAATTCTGTGCAAAGTGTCATTTGTTCTTATCAGTCACTCAGTTTGTTTTGCTTTTACTGTGCAGCATTTGGGGAAAATGCATTTTCTCGAGAAGAATAGAAGAGCCATCTTTGAAAATGGATCAGTCCCGAGTTCTCTCTGAATTTGCTGCAGGGGATCCTTTCAAGGGACTGTATCACTTAGATTGCTTTTCTCCCCTTTCTGATTGTGTTTCATGAGAGCAGATGCTCCCCTTACCTGTAGGGATTTATTAAAACCTGCAAGAATGGGAGTTTTCTTTTCAGCTTTACCACAGAAGATGCAACAATCAGACGATCTCTATGCTGTGTCAAGAGAAAGCAATTGAAGATGATGCAACATCAAGGTGGTTGAATTGTCACTTCCCATCAGAAGCTGAGCAAAAAAAAAAGAATAAAGATTTCCAAGAAGCTGTTGTTGCACTGAACAAAAATATAAACACAACACTTTTGTTTTTGCTCCCATTTTTCAGGAGCTGAACTCAAAGATCTGAAACATTTTCTATATTCACAAAAGACCATTTCTCACAAATATTGTTCACAAATCTGTCTAAATCTGTGTTAGTGAGCACTTCTCCTTTGCTGAGATAATCCATCGCACCTCACAGGTGTGGCAGATCAAGATGCTGATTAGACAGCATGATTATTGCCCAGGTGTGCCTTAGGCTGGCCACAATAAAAGGCCACTCTGAAATGTGGGGGGGGGGGGTCAGAAAACCAGTCATTCCATGTTTGAAAATAAGGTGGCTATGTGATCTCTGTATACTTGCTGATTCCTGGGTTCACAATCAAACACAGCCCTATTAAATGCAACACACTCAGGTTTTTTTTCTGCTACAGCCTTAGGCCCTGATCACCAACATGCAGTGGGGCTGTATGTGCAACCAGGCAATCAAAAGTTATTGACGGAAAAACACATAGAAACGAATTTCCTGTTATCTTCCTCATGCTCCCCCTCATTTGTTGTCTCTCATTCTCTCTCAGAGACAATAGCCTGCATGAAATTAGACATGCGAAACAAATTTCCCCTTTCTCACATAGTAGCTCCCTCACAGTCCACAAGCTATTTATTGGTATGGTAAATTGCCCTTTACTAACCAGAGAGATTCACCTGGCTGCTCACGCATCTCCATTCATGTGCTTGCTGACCAGTGTTTGACAAATAGGGTGACTTTCTAATTAAGTACCACAGATATAAAAATCATCATTGTCCCGGTGTTCCTGCCATATCAAAACAGTTGCAAAGTTTCCTCTTGCTTGATTTGATTGGTTACCTGGGCCAAGTGTGACATTGATGAGCAGTGGGAGACTGCACCTTGCACTGAAATGTTGAAGACTGAACTTTTATGGGTGTCTGAAATGGCTAGAAAATGTGATAAGAAGAAGAAGGGTGAAGAAGAAGTTTTTGGGGTTTTTTATACTGCCAGATTAGCACTAATACCGCCACAGGTACAAGTTAGCACTGCTGGTACAAATTTCTTCACTGATCCATGATATAGGCTAAAGAGGTCACTGTCCTGTTATCTCAAAAGCAATCCTGATATTGATTTGTGGTGTCACACGTGTGTGTGGTAGTTTGTATCCAATCATGAAGAAGTGGTCTTTATAAGAAAAAAAAAAAGCAACACCTCAGATATTGATTCAGCATTATTGCTGCAGTGGCCTTTGCAGCAGCCCATTTCTTCTCAAATGTGGCAAACTGAACTGAGCACGTTGGTGGCAGCAAAATGACTCATGTCTCTCTGGGTGCTCGGCCCAGGCGCTGTTCCTTCTGACGGATTAAATGAAAACCGTCTTCATTTTCCAGACTCTCCGTGGAGGGGTTTAACACTGCAGTCACTTCACGAAGCAGCTGAAAAGTGGAAAATACATTTTTAGATGAGATAAAGCACCTTCAGAGAGATCACAACAGGAGCTGCACTCCTCATTAACATGACATGCACCTTTAGCCACAGATCCAGGAGCATTAGATGTTTCTGATGAAAAGAAATACCTTCAACTATCTCATATACCATCTCGCTCACTCCACTTATTAAGCCCTGCCATATCTGTCACACTGCTTGTGTTTTGTTGTTGTCTTGCCTCTGTTGCTGTTCTTTGTTTTTATTTTGTATCGTAAAGTGATTTTGTCTTTATGTGCTGCAGAAAAGGAACCTGCAGTAAACCAGAGTTGGGCCAGTTTAAATGTAACACGTGATGTTACTTTTAATCTCTTCCTGTCTAACAATAAATGACATGGAATATATGCACTGTGCTGCAGGGTAAATGGCCTATTTGAAGGCTTTCTCGCAGTTAATTCTGCCCCACTGGTCCCTGCACAACTATAATGAGAGATGTTTTTTCTCTTAACCCCGGAGAAATGCTGACTGAAGCAGCTATCGAGCCTCCCTGGCATTGTTTTACCTCTAAATGACTGTTCTTTAAAAGCTGGCAACAATTCAGTAAAAACTAAAAGGAACTTGCTCTAAACTTTATTGACACTGATATGAAGTGTCATGGTAAACAGCTTCTCGATGTACTCCATGGTAGATTTCCGAAAAGCTCTTTTTAATATGTAAATTTACCTGTCAAACATTAACTTTAAATGTTTTTTTAAAGGATACAGCAGTGAAAAAGGGAAAAAAGTCTTTATATTCTCTCTGCTGGAGCTCTCAGGGTGTACGATGTTGGTTTTTAAGTGCACAAAAGGAAAAGCATTTTACTGGAAGGTGTCTTGAGAGTCAAGAGCAGTGATGAATAATAGATGAAATGTGTTTCTGTCTTTGTTGTGATGGAAAATATAGCAGCAATTACACATGCCTTAGCAGTGGAGGGCAGAGAAGAGGCAAACCAAAATGCTAATATTAGCTCTGGGGGCCAGACACTGTGTGAACATTTCGAAAAACATGAGTTGAGTTGCCCTAAATTGAAAAAGACTCCAAATATAATATGACCATGGAAACCAGATGTGGATGCAGATGTGGACTTAAAGCAAAACAAACAAGTGGGTAGCCGTTTTTATTGGTACAAAATCTCTCCCCAGCATCTCATTAAACCCTGATGGGGAGATCCCTGCAATACGTACATCAGCAACCATTGATTTGAGTGCACAGTAAACTCGCCATTAATGAGCTGGGTGACAAATGAACGCCGTTATTGATCTACTTTTGGATGATAAGCCCAGTTTGTCTTTAGATCCCTCATTTAACTCTCAACACACGTGATGACACCGTGAGAGGAGAAGGGAACGTCCTTTAGAGGAAAATCAAATTGAAGCCTTGCTGAACCTGCGGGGGTCTGACACTTTCCCTGAGCTTAAATTGCTTGAGGTCAGTCAAATTCATATTTAGCAAGAGATGACTGACAGCTAGTTAAAGCTCTGCAGCTAATGGTGTGGGAGAGAAGGAGAAGAGGAAGGTCATTAACCTCTGACTTTCTTCAGAAGGAGATGATAGAAGCAATGCAGCGTGCAAATCCTGTCGACTGTTGGCATAAGGGAGTTAACGGACCGCTCTGCTCTGATAACATTCAGAGAGAAGAGCCTGTAACAAAGCATCTAATTCCCCTTTATCTATTCTGCTCTTTTTTATTTTCTTTTATTGAAACAGTCATCCCTTTAACATAATCACAAATTTTAGACATGATTCTGCCTCCAGCTTTGGTTTTGTCACAGTTTCATTTGAACTTTGTGACAATTTTTGACAGTCCACTTAAAATATATTCAGAATAAAGGGATGATAAGTTGTTTTTTTTCTGATTGCTTTGGCACTACCTCTGAAGCTATAAGTTATTTTTGTAAAAGTCTACACGCTAACCACAAAACTTTACACCAAACCAGCAAAACATTACTGAATATGCAACACACTCTCACTACAACCTCCTCACATATCAACATTTGGTTATAGACTTTCCACTTCTAGATAAGATGTGCAAGGTACCGTGGGTACGCTGGTTGTTTGATGTTCAGGGATGCCGTGTCAGGTTCTACCTGTTACATGCATTGTCGCTTTTCCAAATACACTTAAGTTTTCACATAAGTGTACAGTTTGCATACAGTCTCTTTCAAAATAAATGCACTACATTGGTACAACACCACCAATTGATATTTTATCCATCAGCAACAAATGCATACGGTTACCTTCAAGAAAAAAGAACAGAATTGGATTTTACAATCTTACGAGCAAACGCTGACCTCCTGGGTGAAAGTCAGTGATTGTTGGACATCTTTCTATCGGGTATTAACAACATATTAACAACATTCACCTGTGCTCTGCTTTGTCAGATAACTCATTATCTAAACGAGTCACATGTATCTATGTGAAAAGGCAATTTGCAAAATAGCAGAGCAATGTAAAGACCAATGTTTTACTAGAAGTGTGTTATTAAATTGCAAACTGAATGTAAAGCAGAGAACGTGCATTCAGCTCAGCACACTTGAATGCACTGGCTACAAGTGACGATGTTTATATCATCAATAGTTTTAAGAATCCCTGTTGGCACGTAAGCACTCAGGAAAAGACTGTAAATAAGTAAATTTTGTCCTGCATCCAACAGTAATTCCTGTCCATTGAAAAATCCTTCAGCAACATGTGATATCAAGTGTAATAACTAAGCAGGAAGACAAGGTATAAGGTCTGAACATATATCTGCCTCCCGCAGGAAATCCTGGGGCACACTTTCTTACTCACGTCTCCCTCAGTCTCATCGAAAGCTCATCTAGAACAGGCCCAAGGCACAGAGTGAGACCTGAGATTGAGGCTGTTTGAAGTTTTACACTTAAAAGTCATGCACCTTGACCTTGATTAAGTACAGAGCGGGGGGGGTGGAGATGTTACAGTCGGGCAGAATTTGCAGTGATGGGAAAAGATTGGTTTGCGGCGCTCGATGGCTTTCAGCTGGCAGAAAGGAAGAGATCTGTTAGTTGAGGGCATAAGAAACTAACAGCTGCAGGCTTGGTGTTCAGATAAACAACTTAAAAAAATAAGAAATTACCCCAAAGGGGAGATCTTGTAAAATTAACACTTTAATTCAACAATAACAAATCTACCCTTTGAAATAACTGACTTTTAAAGCTATGTGCTTATTAACTTTCTTGCCGACAGTTAGATGAGAAAAGAGCAGTATCAGTCTTCTCATTTTACAGACAGCAAGAAAGCAAATAAACCCAATTTCTGACATGTCAAACCACAGTTATTCTTTTAAATGAGTGACACCCTGCACAGGAATATGCAGTTCAAGCAAATAATGACACCACATAGTATTAATCAAGCCATACCCTGTGACTGGATATCGGGCAATAGCACTCTAAGCAAATGAGTCTACAAGTCAACAGTATTCCCTGTTGACACTAATGATCTTTAAAGCTGTGTTCACACCTGTTTTTTTTTGTTTTTTTTCGCTGACACTCGGATCGCCCCTATGATATCGCTTTATCGCTCAGTTGCAATCGCTCGTCAATGTGGCAGAAATCAACAGACTCGCTTTTTCTCTTTGATGACGTCTTTGAAGCGAGGGAATTTCAGGGAGGGGAAGGGGGTGGGGGTTCTTGGCTGTCATGACATGTCAGCTTCATTAAAAGTATAGCTGCAAATTAAAAGCAACAATGGATATAAAAACACACAGAGACAATACATCTGTGATCACAATTTTTTCAATCTTCAGTTTCTCGTTTTATTTTATGGAAGTGATCAACTTTAGTGCACTTGTCCTAGAACCACCAAGACGGTTTTTATAATGCAAATAAGATAGATAAAACCTACAAGCTTCTCTTCCTATGACTTTTACTAAAAATGTGTCTTGTATGTTTTCTGGAGCCTTTAAGTTACAAAAATAAAAAACACTACACTTCTGAACATTTATACCTCTGACCGCAGCAGACCGCTGGTGAAAGTTATACATTTTGATAAATAGGTAGGCTGTACATATTACAAAACTCTGTAAAAGTAACACCAAAGCATACATTTTCATTTTCAAGTATTCATTTGAAAACAAAACCATTCATACGGTCAATAAAAAAAATATGTTGTTAATAATAAAAAACAAATCTCAACAGTGACCGCACCAGCTGGCGGAAATGCAGCTGAACCACTTCCAATGTTCATTCATTCATTCAGTCGCATGTTCAGTGTGTGTGTGTGTGTGTGTGTGTGTGTGTGTGTGTGTGTGTGTGTGTTAGTATGTCAGAGAGGAGGAGTATCAGTAAAAAAAAAGCTTCCACTAATTATTTTGGTGTTTATTTCTTTTATTCTTATTTTTTTTTTATTAAAAATGCGTAATGTAGCCAACAATATTATAGACCAAAAATTAATCAAATTTATTATTGTAGAATGTATTTAGCAAATCACCACTTTCAACTGGAGACACGTCGCAGCAGCAGTGCAGCAGCAGCAAAAAAAAAAAGAATTATAAAAAGTCGACAAATAGTGTTAATTAATTGACATGAGACACTGGAGAGGTTGACAGTCCTATTTTATAGTCTGTAATATTTTTATTTTATTTTATCATAACTTCTTGGAAATTATTCAAATGCATTTTTGGTGTGCTTCTGAGCACACGGGCAGCATAAAAACTTAAGTTACATATGTTGCGGCGCTTGGAGGGGCGCCGTAATCCTGGCGGTCCTAGTGTTAAGCACCATGGACAGCGCCAATGCATCTATCGCTGTAGCGCAGAGGCTCTGATGCCTGAGTCAGAGCATGTGAACGGTGTTGGAGCTGCCTGGAGCAAGGAGCAGGAGGATTTTGTATGTATGTGCCTAAATAGGGGGGAAAAAAATCATAATTTCTTCGTCTTTTGTGTAATAAAATATTTGGAAATGCAAATGTATGCTTTGGTGTACTTTAACAGAGTTTTGCAATATGTATAGCCTACTTATGTATCAAAATGTATAATTTTCAGCAGCGGTCTGCTGCGGTCGGAGGTATAAATGTTCAGAAGTGTAGTGTGTTTCATTTTTGTAACTTAAAGGCTTCAGAAAACATACAAGACACATTTTTAGGAAAAGTCATAGGAAGATGTAGGTTTTATCTAAACAGAGTTATTTGCATTATAAAAACCGTCTTGGTGGTTCTAGGACAAGTGCACTTCCATAAAATAAAACAAGAAATTACAGCAGCCAATCAGCGTTGAGCTGCAAGCGACAGGACCCAGATGAGATTTGTCATCTCATCGATGAGCAAAAAATCGTTCTGTCACTGTCTCCCAGGTGAATATATGCTCAATTGCCCGTTTGCATTGACTTTGTATGTAAACTTGTCGCTAGCAGAAAAAAACAGGTCTGGTGTGAACACACCTTTAGTCTGTTAACCTAAACAAAGCAGCTACACTATCTGGGTCATCACCTAGAATAATATCAATCCTCTGCAAGCAGTAATGGGGTAAAAATTGCACCTTTGGAACCACTGTGCAGCCATTTGCCATGAGCACACCTAGATTCTGCTGCAGAGGCTGTTCAGAGTTATTTAATGGTTATTTGGGCCTACTGTGGGACATTTTGAGAAAACTTGTGTTGTTTTCAAGAGCGCTGGAACAAAACAGTGAGAACTCTGTGTGCATGCCATAAAAATATCAGAAATTACTGTATTTAGTATTTTTTAAAGCTACAATAAATACTTCCTCTAAATACATATATTGTCTTTATTGTCATAGCAGTTCAGCAGAATTACTGTTATGAAGGTCATATGAGTCACATTCTTGTCCTTCTAATGAAAGTGCTCAGTGAGCCGTCATGCCTTACAAAGAAGTATCTGACTGACATGTTTTTCCACTCATTAAATCAGGGTTTTCCTTTTATTTAGTCTTCTGTCTACCATCATTACTTCTGTTGTTGTTCTGCCTGTTATTTCCAGTCTAATATTAAACATATGCAGTTGATGATTAGAAACTATATTGCAATGGGATCACTGTTTTAACTAGCTTGAGGTGCCTGTACAAATTAACATTAGAATATACCATAACACTTGGACAGCTCTGAAGCTCGAGTGCTGCAACAAACCATCAGTCAAAGATCTGCTGACCGTCAGATCATACTGATCATACAGACTGACAACATCGCAAGATGCTAATTTACTTTTTTTTCCCTCAACCTGTGCATTCAGGGCTTTTACCTGTAATGTTCTTTTTTTTAAAGTGTGGAACAGTTAGTAAAATATCTGAATGATTCCTCCACCACTGATAGGTTAAAACAGGGCTAAAATTGGCTAAAAAAGTTGAAGTCTGAAAGATATCTAGGCACCTTGGTGTCCTGAAGTCTTTCATTTCCAACAAATATCGTTTTAACCTGCCTATACACCTGTCTAAGTTATCAAGTTAGTGTTTACTGGGAAACATCTGGAGGAAGTTTCACTCTTCACCTATTCCAGCTGGGTGTTACTTCATGATGGCAAATTCATGCTCACTGTGTGTTGAGCTGTCTTGCAGTGGTTTTGGAAACTCTATTCTGGAAGGCTAAGGTAATTTCCCCGGCACAGCCCTTACCTCTCAGAGCCTGTGCTAATGGTAGGCGTTTGGTTTGTGGGGAAGACTCATTTCCGATTTTAAGCCCTGCGTGGTGGTGTATGGTGCTGTGCTGAGGCAAGCCACCGCAGCCCAGTGGACCTCTTCTTTTGGAGCTTGAGTGGTTGCTGACAGCAGAGTGTTAAGACGACAGGCCAGTCTTTAATGCTGCCAAGAGACAGAACCCAGTCTTACTCCGAAGATGCCAAAATGCAGTGCTTGGTCAGTGACTTCTGGCGTCAGATACGGACAAAAAAAGCTGTCCTTTCCCATCAGCATGATACAGGGACAGTCACCGGCGGCATCAGGGGGACATGTGGCAAGACTACAACAAAAGTTAATGTCAGAAGTCCAAAAAGGGCAGGCAGGATGGATGGTGGATGCGTCCAACAACCATGACTTTCACCCAGGAGGACAGTGTTCGCTTCCCGTAAGATGACAAAGCCAAAGCCGATTCTTTTTTCCTTAACCCAATCGCGAGTGTCTGTTTGCTAAACATAACTGCATGTATTTGTTGTTGAAAGGAAAAAATGGCAATTGGGGATATTGGAGTGTAACAGGCAGAACTTGACATGGTTTTCCAGAATGTCACCAACCAACACACCCACGGTACTATGCAAGTCGTATCTCGACATGGAAAGTCCATGACCACACATCGATATGTGACGAGGTTGGAATGAGAATGTGTTGGGAGACAGGAAGTCTGCGTGCCAGTCCACCTCAGAAGTTACTGCAGACTTCCAGTGTCTTCAATGTAGGATGCTGTGGTAAGACACATGAACCAATCTCCACCAGCTCCACCAATCTGACCTGAAACTTTGGATTCTAGTTGGATTTTTAATGCTACCTTGGACAACTTTCCTTAACTAGTCTCAGGATATTTGGTGTCACCATGATTTTAAGTTGAGAGATTTGTTTTTAGAAAAGAAGGGAAATATACGGTTTGGACTATAACCTGGATGTGCAGCTACCTTGGAGGTACTGGGATGTAAACAACAGAATGGATTGCATGATGAATATTCATTATAAGCCAATTTTAGGATGTTAAAACCACAGTAAAGTTCAGGATAATGTGCTGAAGCTGCTTAAACTTCCAGAGAAGGACCTAGTCAGCAGGAATGGCCGGATATTTTCAAAAACGAAGTTTAATAGATGATGAAGGTCTGTACAGGCCGGCTCCTTTATCTTGGAATGACGACCTGACAGTTCTCGGTTTTTTTTCACCAAGCCAATACACAGCTGAAGACCTTAAATGTTACAGAGGTCTGGAGGCCTACAATCGCATGGCGTGTGGATGGCTGAGAGAGGCAAAGACTCAGCTCATTGATGTGTATTGTGAAAGCCAAGGTAGGTGATGCAATAATGATACTCGATCAACTGCATTTTGGACATTTAAAGATTTTTAGGATAGTTTACTTGCATCCAGTGGAGACCTAAGCAGTGGGTGGTCCAGTCCTGATCTGAGCTTTTTCTTACAAATACCTACTGTAATATCTGAGCTAACAAAATACTTAGCTGCCGCTTGCTCCCAGTAAGCTTTGGAAGTAATGGTAGCATCTCGTGTTTTTGTTTTTGGAAAAGGGGAAAAGGGAAGCAACCAATCAAACTCTTTGCTCAAAACATGGCTCTGTGTTCTCCGCTTCAGCATTTAGAAAAATCCAAAGCTTGACAGGCCTGTCCGGCTGAGTCACAGTTGCAAAGCTATGATTAGACAATCGCTGCTTTGGGGAGGGGGTTGGTACAAATTAGGCAAATGAACACAGATAAGACAGTTGTAGAGGCGCGAGTCAAAACACTAAGTAAGGGAATATCATATAGAGGAATGGTGTTTTCCCTCCAGTCAGGAAGATCAGAGACTCAGGTAATTATTGCTGAGGAGCAACGAAGCTGTTCTCAAGACTCTTGCACCTTACTAAGGTGCTTTTGTGTTGTTTTATTCCTGTTATTTGTCACCAATATCCATAAAAAACAAAACTGTCCATTCAGTTCATTGCCCGGTATTGTTAGTTTAAAGCTGCTGTCACATTCAGCCTCCCAGTTGTCTCCTTTTACAAATATGTACATGAGGATCAGAGTGATTAAACAGAGCAGATCCAACAAATGACCACAAGCACACCCAGAGGTGAATCTTTAAGCACATCAATATTGAATACTGGTTGGAAATAAATTCATATGGGACTAATCTGTTTCTCACACCCACAGCAACAGGTGCATGCAGCATAAACAGATCCCTTTGAATGATTTAATGTTTTCTTCTGCCGTGTGAAATATAGATTTTGTTAGTTTGACTGACAGAGCACAGAGAAAGCTTTTCAGAACAAACAGGAAACAGCAATTATGAAATGACACTCCGCATCGCCGGGCCGAGGGCTTACAGTGGATAGAAAGAGGCCACAAACTAGCCCCCAGCATCCCAAGGAGCTGTCACATTGATGCAGTACACTCAGACAAAATGTTCAGAGCACATAATTCCCCAGCTTCTCCAGTTTCCTGGTGCTGCAGTGAGGAAGAAAGAACTTAAAGGGTTCCTTTTAAGAACAATCAATAACATGAGTGATTTTTTTTGTTGTTATTGTGGAAACTTGCACCAGAGGCATCATGTAGTGCAACCCTTTTGATTTTGAGAGCTGTGTTCCTGTGCTGCTATGTGTGCTTAGTGTGCGTGTTTGTTTGTGTGCATGAGTGTGTGCATCACTGGAAGATGATAAGCCAGGGATTTAGGCCACGGTTTTCTAGGTTATACCTAAAAGCCACCTGTCCGTCTAATACACAGTTGGATGATTTAAAATATTAGTAGAGAAATAAGTGCTCATGTGACTGGAGAGGAAATCTCTCTGTCTATGTATCAGCCCTAAAAAGCAGAATAACCCAGTCTGCCCAAAATAATAAGCCAGAGCTTTCTGCTGACTGTTGCCAACTGTCCATCAGATTTTCGGGAGTAATTCTTCAAGTTATTCAGACATGCAGGATTAACACCCACCAGGCGCTCTTTGAAGAACATACTGACAAAACTGCAACTCTTAGAGCAGCTAAATATCCAGCCATTAAAATCCTCAGGGCCTGTGAAGAGACAGAGCTAAATGTGGCAGCTTGTGGAGGGATTTGCTTCATTATGGGACCACTGCCAGTCTCTTAGCTAGCACACAATGCAAATTTAGTCATTCACAATGAACTCACTTCACTTTATGTGAGTGAAACTTCCATGTTTTACTTTTTTGAATAATGATAGTCTTCAGTTTGGTGTTGATTATATATTCAAGACAAGGATCCCAGAGGAAATGTACGACTGACATAAAACAATGTCATAAAAGCAAAGCTAAACTCAGCACTACTTTTTGTCACGTAAGCCACCTCATTATCCTGTAACTTTTAGGGAAATCACATCAGTAGACAACATGACAGAGGGGACTTAAAAGGAAGGCATTCATTTATATATATATTATATATATATATATATATTATTTTTATTTTTTTTGTTAAAGGGGTTGTTATTCATAAATATTTAATGTGGTGGCCGTCTCACTATCCTACAGTAAAGTTTAAAGGGACAAGAACGAGCTGTCTTATCTAAAAACTAGACAAACACATTTTTTTCCTGTCATCATTATAACAGGGCTCATTAATCAGAGTCAGTGGCGTCCCAGGAACTTTTCATAGAGGTGGCCAAATGGGGCCACAGAAAATCTTGGGGTGGCACGCCAAAACCAAAAGTCATAACTGAATTTAGGACTTGAATTACTCTTAAAGTATATAGGCTAGTTGAAAATGATGTTAATATTGATAGTTAAGGAATTGCATTCTGGTATGTTTTGGTTTCTTATTTAACAGTTAATAGTTCAGCCTGTTCTCATTCCTAGGTTGTCAAATCCCGCCTCTCTGTAAGTGATTTTAGCACAGACACAGACACAAAAAAAACATATTTTATGATACACTGCTGGGCAGTGTCAGTTTATAATGCTGTGCAGCACCCTAAAGGTATGTCAGTTTGCAATGCCACTGGATGGCGTTAGTTTGAAACGCTGCCAGTAACAACATAATATGAGAGGCTGGGAAGTCTCCAGTGTGTGTCCAACAAACCCTGGACTTTCACCTGGCCTCTGCTGTTCACTTCCTGTGTTTAAACCTATGTATGTGCTGTTGTGGAAATAAATCTAACTATAAATTGTTAAATTGAAAATTTGAAAATAAAACCCCCCCCCCCCAAAAAAGACCTACTTTATAATGTTAGCCTTAATAAATAAATGACTTACAATAACCAAAAATTTAAAAAGCAAAATTTCTCTTTTTGCTGTATCAATGGGTACCAACAGAACCTGTTTTCATACAGGTATTTTGAGGTGAGAGTTTAAATAACTCCTCTGAAAATGGCCTGTTGTTTCCTGAAATGAATGAAGTGAAAATTTATCTTACCTTTGGAACATTATTTTGGCCCCCTCCTGACAAGCTATACCGACACGGTTGGTACCAGTGGATTCTTTAAGTCTAGTTTCACATGATATTACTACCTTCGTACTTGCTTAAATATGAGCTCATGACAGCCTCTTAAGGACAGTAACGTTGGCCTCTAATTAGTTTTACCAAGGAGGGTGGGCCCTTGGGGGCACCACTGGTCAGAGTGGGGGTTTTGCTACTAACCTGTTCATATCTTTGGTTTATTGCTCCTCTGAAAATCCAGTCTCTTTGTGTGAGATGCTAATTTTATCCCATTTTATTTATGGGTTTATGTTGGCACAATGCAGTTTATATGCTGGAACAGTACACCAGAACAAAGGCCAGCAGCAGACACAATGCCTTCTGTCGCTTTACACAGGATTTTCATGCAGACACACACTCATACACGCTTTAACACAATGGCCTAACATAATCCACAATCAAACAGTGAATCCAAGGGAACAATTCTCTGTGTACAAATGAATTACTGCTGAAAGGACAGCACAAACAAGCCTTCCATATTCTTATTAACAAGAGCCTGATAGGCTGAAAAATAAAATTGTTTTTGTTAGTGCTTCACCACACTTTAGCATGTTTTTTTTTTCATCACACACACACACACACACACACACACACACACACACACACACACACACACACACACACTGCTACAGTATATATTAAAAGATGACTGATGCCTCGGGCTAAATTCTTCCTGAAAATCCATCTTTCTTTATCGTCATCCTGCACCTGAGAGCTGTTTTGACTAGGCACAGTAAACATGAGATTTACCTCTATAGTGAAGAGAAAACACTGGACACCCAGATTTGCAATGCAGATTTCCACCACACAACTGGCACGACTGTGAAGGGCACCTGCAATCACCATAAATGGATTAAAGTTGTATTCACACTCCTCTCATTTATTGTGGCTTTGGTTGGCTTTTCACGGCACCTTGGCCAATTGCTGCCATCACCTCGGCCACTCAGGGCACTGTAATAGCCAGATGACACTTGAGTTCAACTGCAGTGATAAAATTCCAATTTGTTTGCATGATTAATTGAAATTCCACCATATTAAGCTTCACCATTGAAAGCCACAGATATAATAAGCCTCTCAGTGCGCAGAAATAAATCAGCTTTCCACACCATTCAGTTGTTTGCAAATTCCCCAGGTTAGGAGGAATATTAATATTCCATTACAGGCCAAGACACATCATATGAATGTCAAGGTGAGCGCATGGGCACTTCACATTCACATGAAGATTCAAGGGGATTTTGAACTAGATTAGAGAGGTGTATACGTGATTTGCAGCTCACCCTTAACTCTGCATGCAGTGCAGATGAATGAATCTCTCGCACGCAGAGCAAAGAGTGCCAAGACGGCTGTAGGTTCTATCTCTCACATTCTCAAAGACAGACACTTAAGAGAGGCATCCAAAACATGCTGCAACAGTCAGTCAAATCTTTGACAAATCAGTTTGCTCTATTTTTTTCTGCTCTGTTTGGTTGAGGTGTGTATTTATTTTTGCAGAAGTACCAGCCTTCAGGCAGTAGTGCCTGAAGAATAGTATGGTCCTCATTAATGTTTACTAAGCAGAATTTATACCACAGGATATTTGATTAGCTTTGGGAAAACATTTCAACACACCTTGCACTTCTGTCAATGCGTTTTAATTAGGAATTATGTGGCCAGGCTCCAAAATTAGCACCTGTCACTTGCAAAATGTGACTAAAAATCTATGTTGGCAAATAAAATATAAAAGATCAGCTGCCGCCTTGAATGGATTTCTGCAAATATCCATACAAACACTCATCACTACAACAACTTGATCATCCACATTTTGGTTTGCATCAATTCTGCACATAGACGGTGGCATGCAACATATGACTATACAATCAGAACAGTTTCAAGGTGGACACCAAAGATTAGTATAACCAAGTCGGTATCTGACCAAATGTTTCCCCTTCTGTCCTTGAAATATGAAGTTGAATAATGGCCAAAGTGTTTTTGCAGAACACTATGATGTTACAGTGAAGCTGACCTTTGACCTTTTGGATATGAAATGTCATCACTTCATCATTATATCCTTTAAGACATTTGTGTGAAATTTTGTCATAATTAGTGTATATATTCTTGAGTTATGGCCAAAAGCACGTTTTTTGAGGTCCCAGTGACCTTGACCTTCAACCACCAAATTCTAATTAGTTTATCATTAAGTCCAGGTGAACGTTTGTGTCAAATTTCTTCATAGTGTTCTCAAGAGAAATGAGAGGGATGCTTTGAACTGTGACTACCAAAATCTAATCAGTTTATTGTAGAGTCCAAGTGGATGTTTGTACCATATTTGAAGAAATTCCCTCCAGGTGCTCTTGAGATATTGTGTTCATGAGAATGGGGCAGATGGGCATACAGACAGACAGATGGATGGATGGATGGATGGATGGATGGATGGACAACCTGAAAACATTATGCCTCCGGACACGGCTAATGTTGGCGTGGAGGCATAGAATGAAGAGCAAAGTGGAAGTAAATTCGGCCGATAAGTGGTGCTTCATAGAAAATGAGGTGAGGAGAGATCAGTTTTTCATGACACATGAGCTGTAGTGTTTGCGGCAGGTACTCAACACTTTGTGTTTGTTTTTGTTTTATGTAGCTTTATGGCCCATTGGAAAAAATATTTTAGCCTTTAAATCATTTCTGTTTTTCAGCCATTGGCAGATAGACTAAGAGGTAAACACTGGAAGTTTTATCTGGCCAAATTTGGCTCTCTAAAGAGCTGTAATTAGGAACTGCTAATGTGTGCCTGCAAGGCAGAAAAGAGACTCTCATAATGTGATCCGGGAGAAGTTAACAGGGTATGAGTCCAGGGCCTAGCCCTAAACTTTCTGGGGCCCTAGAGGGCAGTACAATGAAAAGCAGATGGTTTTATTATTAAATCTATAATTATATCTAATATAATTAGTTGAATTAAAAAAGAATAAACTGAACTCAGTGTGTAGGATGCAACAGCATGAAACAAAGCAAGGAGGAAACAATCACCTAAGAAACCAGCCAGCATAAACACAACGTTTGTTTGAATCCATAAAGTGGAAAAAGAGAAAAAAGGAGCTCCTTGATAGTTTACTGCAGAAAAATCCATCAACCAGATGATGACTCAGGTTCAGAAAAGCAGAAAATGGATCCTGAAAGAAAACGTGGTCAGCAGAACCCATGTAAAGGCTCATCATTTCTAGTTTTTACCAATTTTCTCAGAGCAGTGCATTACATGGAGTAACTGTGAGCTTATTTTCACTCAGACTTATTTTACTCACACTCTGAAAACATGTTGTGATTCCTGTCACAAAAAGCCAGTGTTCACCCCAGTAACAAAGTCTTCTTTTGGAGACTCATAATATGCATTCACTGGCAGAAAATGTAGAGAAAATGAGGACATATGAGGTTCTGTTCCCGAGTCCCTGAAAGTAATAATAAAAAATGGACTGAACTACTGAGTATGGCTTTAAACATAACTACAAAATTAATGGATGTCATGCAAACAAACCTCCATACTGTGTATCTAAGCTAAGTAACCATTTGTGTGTTTTTTGTTTTTCAAAAACAATTTTATAATAAACTTTTCACTCTGAAATGTGCAGATTAAAAAAGGAACTACAATAAAAAGCACTGAAAAGAAGAAAATAAAACAACAAATATCTGCTCACAGAGAAACAGAATATGTCTTAAACAAACAGGACAGGAATGACTTGTTTGTGATGTCTCCGCTTTTGAACAGCTACACTTAAAGAATGATGTCTTGTGACTGGTGATATATTTGGGTCTGATGTCCTGGTGACGTCCTCCGACTGATGTGACACTTCACTGACCCTCCAGACACTCCATTTGACGAGAAGCTCTTATCTCTGTCAATACAAAGCCCTCAAATGAAGAGCTACATAAAGAGGTTTTGAAGAGGCTGTGTGTCATCCACACTAAAAAATGATGCGGTTTGACTACCACACACACACACTGCCTGGTTTTCAGCCAGCTTTGTCTCGTTTCTCACTATTCTGTCTTTCTTTCTTAAATCATTCATGTCAGATTCTGCCCCGCAGTTGCAGAACAACCATCACTGTCATGATGGAAGTCCTGGGGCCTCATTACGGAAAAATATCCTAACTGCTTGTCTTATCTGAGGTTGGAAATTTAGGAAATATCCTATCTCGCTATTGCAGAAGCAAACCATAAACTCATGGCTGTGTTGTATTATATGCCAGACTTCCTTCTTTATCTTAAGAAAACCTAAGTATAACTGTAAATTGAATTCTTCAGTCGCAACTTGTTCTGCCATGCCAATTAGATTCTACACAAGACTGCCTGTATATTTGATTAAAGTGTACTGACTGTTGTGCACATTCATACTTCATAAGAGCCAGCCAGTTTACACAGATTAAAATGAACTAGTTCCTGTTACAGTTCACAATCTGAATCTTGCAGTTAACAGTCAAAATAAATTAAGATTCCCAAGATTTTTCAAGACTAGTTGGATATGTTGCTTCAAATTTGTTGCCATATGGCTGATGTTTGGACCTATCTTTTTAAACTTGACAGGCACAATTTGCATATGAGTGTCAGTTTTTTTTCTGTTGAACTCTAACACTTACTGATTGGTCCATAGACATCCTTCAAATATCCATATGAACTAGCTTCAGCAGTAGGTAGCCATGTTGTCTGGACTGCAGTTAGCGCCAGCCATGTGGCATGTAGAGTGCCATAAATCCCGTTGTTAACTGTATCCAGAGTGAACAACAAAGTATTGTGTTTAGTCAAGCTTTTGTTATGCACTGTTTTCTGACTAAAAGTAATGCACCAAAATTTGTACATGTACCACGTAATGATGAACCACTAATTTGTGCATTTTGGAAGGTTGTGATCATGTGACCAGTGCCCATAAGGACGCAGGTTGGATAGTGGATGGGTCACAAGAAACAGGACTTTCCCCAGGAGACTGGTGTTCGAAACCATGAACTTTGAATAAACTTTGAGTCTTTTTACAGTATGTCATCACTATGTTTCTTTTTCTAAACCTAACCTACATAACTTTAAGTATGTAACGTCATTCCTAGGGCACTACTTTGTAAATTTTCATACTACAAGCTGTTTTCATAGGATATCTTGGAAACTGTTGTATAAGTCCGTCCATCAATCATATCACAACTATCCTACAACAACTTCACTGGCTTCCGGTTAAATACCACATGGACTTTAAAATTCTGCTCCACACTTTCAAGACCATCCATAACCTCGCTCCCCTGTACCTCTCTGACCTCCTCCACATCAACACCCCCTCCTGAACACTCAGGTCAGCCCCTTCCATCGGCCTCATTGTGCCCTCTGCTTGTCTGTCCACCATGGGGTCCAGAGCCTTCAGCCAGGATAAGGTGGTTCAGTTCACCATTCACCAAAACTATGACCACATTTGATTAGCACAACATTCTGTACTGGTAGACTACTCAAACATGAACAAGCTCTTGCTTGTCACTGTGATCATGACCAAAAAAAAAAAAAGACAAGCATTCAGTATTCAGTTTTAGCTTCAAGGAGTCAGAGGCACAAATCATATCAGTGGAGGAGAGGAAACCTCACTTTTTCAGAGTTTTTTTTAATTATTTGAATTAAATATTCATTCTACTTACTTAACTGATTTAATTCAAAGTGTCATTATATGGTTGAAGTAGCCTCAATCATTACATTTCAGTGTTCATGTAGTACTCCATCTTCATTTTCATTGCCATACAGACCAAACAACAGTGCTGCTGCCATTTTGGCAGTTATTTTTAGTTCAAGATAAGGCCTATGCTACCCAAAATTACGATTCCTACATGGGAAATCCCAGACTTATTTCCTATCATAACTGTCTCTGTAATGCTCAGAATCATGAATGTCATCTTAAACTGAGATAAGATAGGATTTCAGACATGGAAGATTAAGGATATGAGGCCCAGATGTGCCTTTGACGAATGATATCAACTGCCTATCACTTCTTTATTGTCCCATCGGCAGACCCTGCCACATATCCTCATTGTTCACTTGTCACTCGCGGGCCGTTATGTGGGTCAGGGTAAGGGTTACCTCCTTGAGCTGTTCATTTTCGTTGGACGCCACCTGATCTTTACAGTGGACATTTGGGAAATAATATGCTTCCGCGAGTGTAACTTGAGTGGAGTGCCCCTTGTTAGCCTGTTACCAGTAACCCTGTAAGACTGCAGGATGCAGAGATGAGATAGAGTGCTCAGGATCCTCCTGCTCTCCTTTAACTTGTGGCCTACTTTCAGTGAAACAGAAAATGACGCCGCCGCTTCAGCTGGATTGTTTACACAAGTTGGACGTGAGAGAGAGACTTAAAAGCCAGTGAGCAGGAGGTTGCATGTGGTTACATCACAAATGTCAATATATAACAAAGAACATCCACAGTTGATTTTGGGACTACCGTTTTGTTATTGAGAGCTGGTTTGAGGTTTGACAGAAATTGATGTTAGTGGTGAATATTTGATCGTCACAGTTATGCTATCTGGTGCACATAAACTAATGCCTACGTTTTAATCATTATGCTCAACCCTGCATATTTTGTCTATTTTTAATTAGTTTTTCATCAAATATGTACATATTTTAAGCAAACTTCCGCTCAAAAAATCATCAAAGTAGGAGGGAAAAATGGTTGCTTCTTAGAGAGTATGCTGATAAGAGCAATATGTTCCTTGCTGCTGAATCATCATATTGTACAAAAAAAAATGCTGATCAAAAGTGGGTGTTCGTCAAAATACCTTCCTCACAAAGCTGCAGCAAACAATAGACCTGACAGAGTACATTGGAGGGAAAGCAGCGTCAGCATTTAAGCAGTAAAGCTACAATGTTTTCAAACTTAGCTGCACTTTAAGACCTGAGTAAGAGATGTCAGTCGCCCTCAACAATTATTGCCCACACCCAGAGAGACAGAACTAAAGTGACACGACAAACCACCGACCTGTCAGCTGGAGGCAGCAGCTGTAAACAGCTGAGGTTTCAGTGTTATTGTCTTTCTCATCCACGGCCAGGTCAGGTGGGGAACACTGAGCAGCTGAAGGTCATTAGGTTAGTAAAGGTCAAACAACACAGTGATTATAGCACAATTACCACTTTGCATGGATAGAAGTCACAATCAATACACTGTAGACCTGTGTTGAAAAACTTATCCAAATCATGTTTTTCAGGAAAAGTAACAATACCACATTATCAAAACAATCCAATACAAATAAAAGTTCTGCATTCAAACATTTACTTGATGTCCCCATCCATTTAAAAATGTGTTTTTCTTATGCTTATGTCCCCTGAAATGAACGATGTTGACCATACTGACTTGTATGTGTGCAAAGTTTTTCACTCGAGGTGATTTCACATTTCTCCTCTGGTGGGAGGGCAATATCTGTCCTTTTCCCCAAAATCTGTCATTCAAATGAATGTTACCAATCTGAAATCTAATCATGTATCAAAGGGAGAGCAGACACAACAGCGGTAATGAAACCTGAAACTTTCAGTGCAGAGCTGCCTTGTCAGAGAGCAGAGTTTGCATTAGCATAGTGAAAGTATTGACAGCAAATTTGATAGAGTGCACAGTTTTTGGATGTGAATGGCCCCTGAGGATTCCACTGCTGACCAAAAGCCCAAGCAGATACCCAAATAAGGGTTAAAAAACAAAATATTAGTGTATGTATTTTTCCATACTTTAAAACATACATGGAGAGGGACTTAAGGTTAAAATACAGAATCATTCAATCTCCTCATCTGACGCTCAGCGAAAAAAGCAAGTGAGCATTATTATTTTATTATTTATTATTATTATTATTATTATTATTATTATTATTATTATTATTCCCAAGATATCGAACTACTCCGTTAAGACAAGATCATTTCCACATCATACACCGCAGACTGATAAAACACTTCAGTTTCTTCAGAGGTGAATTATGTGCCAGGACCATAAAATCTTTTGTATTTACCTCGTGATGCCATGATTCAGTCTCACACATGCATTTCATCACGTGGGACTGATGCTTGTGTTACCAGCGATGCTCTGGAGAACATTAGTCACTGTTGTACGGTGGGTCAGTCTTCATCTAATTACAGCCTGCAGGGAACATGATCTGTTAAGTGTTTACACATACAGTGCATGCACACAGAGGTTTGTGCACAAATCCTCACGCTTGATACTGAAGCTCACACACACACACACACACACATACACACACACACACAGACAAAAGAGGACGGTGTCATGTTAGGTCACGGTGCAGTCTCCATGTGGAATTGCTTCAGAGTGCTGGAGTTTTCCTACAGATTATGTAGCAGACAATACACGCATGATGCACATTTTGGCAATGATTTTACTAAAGCAAAATTAACTCCAAGCAAAATAAAAAAAAAAAGTAGCCCTCCCATCAACTAATGGCTGATGCACCTATTGATCTTCTGTCAGATAGAAAGGGCTTAGTTTTGTTTGTGGGCCTTTGTTAAAGTGTTATATCCGATTGTGGAAAAAAAACAATGAATATCAAAAACTGGTAAAGCTTAAGAGATTGTTTGGTGTGGGTCACAGACCAAACAAATCAAAAGGATTAAAATAATCAAAGGTGCAAAGAATATCAAAGTATCCAATGTCAAAGAAACGTACGGCGACATGGAAAATCAAAAAGAGGAGGGGCTTGGAGGATGCAGACAATAAAAGGGATTCAAACTGAAAATAGAACATCAGAAAGCAAAAAATAGCTCAAACTGTCAGAAAGGCAGCAGGTCTCTGAACATGATATTGAACAAAGACATTTCAAGTATCACTTGTTACTAAAACCGCTTGGGCAAAATAGTCTCTTCTGCTTCTCGGATGAGAGGATCTTGATCAATAAAATAAAGGTTCAGGGTCACATTGAAACTTAAGCTTTTGTTTTGTCAGAGATGAATGCTTGGACTTGTCAGAATATCACACAACAATATGCTGATTCCCTGGAAGGCAGGCAGAGATCGTAAAGCCTTGATTTAACAGGCCAGACGAACCAGCGATAGTAACTATAAACGTATGCAAACATCAATATTTATTTAGAGGATTAGTCTGACATTTCAGGTAATGTGCTTATTGGCTTTCTGCTGAGTTAACACTCAGCAGAAAGCCAATAAGCACATTATACCACATTGATACCACTGAGCATTAAATGTGGAGCTGAAGCCATAATACGTTTACCTAAGCTTAGCATAAAGACTTTAAACAGGGAAATAGCTGGTCTGCCTTCTCTTGAATACAATTGAACTAGATGGTAATCGGTTTGTGGTGTTCAAGGTGCCAAAAAATACATCTGGAAAAATCAACAGCAGTCTTTTTTACCAGAAATCATGACCTGGTTACTCAAGATAATCTACACATCTTGTTGTGATCAGTTTCATATAGGAACTATTTTCTACCAAACTACTGTACACCTGCCAGCGGTGTCACCACCTCACAGTCTCCAGGAGAAATAAAGTGTTATACCCTGTAGCAAATTAGCTGTTCTACCATCGAACTCTCGGCAAGAAAGTGAATCTGGGAACACTGTTTTCCAAAATGTAAAAATAATCCTTTAATAGGTGTACAGTACATTGTGACATTGAAACACTTTGACATACTGCGGCAGGTCGGCAGAAAGTTTTCTGAAGCAGAGGAGTGAATCCAGAAAAAATGGATTACACATGGTTTTTTAAAACCAATAAGGCGCTTATTTAAATATTGAAATGTATCCTTTCTCCAGCATATGATCCCTCACCTTAGTTGACCTGCATGTTAACAGGAGCATGCTTTTATATTATATTAGTATAATCGGTGTACAGCTGGCTTTAATGTTTTTGAGCAAAACACTGACACCCTCCCTGCAGCCCACTCTAGACCATGGTGTCAGCTAATGCATAATGTGCCCTTGAGAAAAGAAGATTTGCCTTCGACAAGAGAGGGCCATTAATGATCCCTAAACTCCCCCAGGTGAAGACTGGAAATGGGATTTTGATTGACCAGATAATTAAATTTCCCTGTCAGTAACTGGCAGTTGATGAGATATCCCGTTTAGAGATTTAGTTCAATTGATAAAGAAAGATTGAGGAGTGAAAACTGCTTGACCACTTGTCAGTTTATTTATAAAGCACACTTAGGGCTTAAGATCCAGTTTGTGGGATTCAGGTGGATATACTGGGAGAAATTGAATATAATATTCCTAATCATGTTTTCACATAAATCACATAAAACTAATAATCATTGCGTTATTGTTATCTTAGAATGAGACATTTCTACATGCAGAGCTGGCTCCTCTTCCCATGTTGTTTCTACCATAGACCAGAACAGATAAACCAAACACTGGCTCTAGATGGGGCCATTCTTGTTTTTGCATTAGCCACCATAGTTCTCCTACGCACATGGCACACGGGAGACGTTTCATTTGCTGCTAGATGCCACTAAATCCTGCTCTCTAGACCTTTCAAAACAGCTGATGTTTACTCAAACAAAACACGGGACATATGGACTGCAGAGGCTGCAGACTGCAGAACATTTGTAGATGGAATAGTGGTCGAGGAGGTCGAAGGCATTAACTGGTGCCAATTCGTTCAATGGTTGAAAAACAAAAGCATCTTAAAATCAATTCTGTCAGTGAGCCAGTACAGAGGAGGTGCTTGTCTTTGTTTCTGTTACCAGCGAGGATCCTTAATGCATTTTGGACAAGCTGCCCATGAGACTGACTCCCACATTAAAAAAAAAGTTTAAGTATGGAGAGAAAAGTAATCACTGGGTCTCTGTATGAGCAAAATTGTTTATATTTGCAAATATCTTCAAATGGAAGAAGCAACAAAATTGTTTTGAAGGTGGAATCAAACGTGGCACATAGTTCTTTTGCATGTATATGTATGTATGGATATTGAGGCCCAAGAATTGGTTAAACCGTAACGGAGAGACTGAAAATGGGGAACTCTGTCTTGCTTTTCTTCTGACATCCTCACAGAAGTGAAGTGATGACACTTTCCTAGTGCTACAAAGGTTTACACATGTGAGGTTTCAGCTGTCACACTCCTGTGTAGTGAGACACACAGGTCATGTGAGGATCTGCTGAATTCGCCATTAGTTACAGCTGCTTCATGTGTCAAGCTTTGCATTGTTGTATAGCTCAATATAGCGATGACAGTGGCAGATTTAACTAAATTTAATTAAAACCCTGTAAAAGGAGTCATCAGTAGGCACTTAATGTCTGGATCAATGATGCCTAATGACTGAAGCTAAACAGCATGTCCCAGGCGATATAATGGTAACTACATCCTCAGGATGATTTTTAGCAGTTTGTGTATTATGTTTGCATGCAGATCCATTTTCCTCAGATTCAAAATGAAGAAATAAAATGCAGAAAGTACGTAATCACTTAAAAGGCTGGTTGGCTGGCTTATCGACATGCTGCAGTTCCTGAAACTTGAGACCATTAGGTTTGATTTACTGGCCTGGAGTGAAGGAGCCCTGAGATTTTTAATGTGACACCGTGCCGACACAGCCACTTCTATTTCTGCTCTGGATTTCTGATTAGATTGTTGCTGCTAGAATACTGAAGAGCACTGACTGGAATTTTAAAAGTCCTTCATGCTGATTGAGTCCAGTGTTTAATGTCCTTTGTGTGTAAAAGAGTCGAGCAGCTCACAGTTAGTTTTCAAAACCAGACTATTAGACTATAATCGTTACATTAATGCCATGATTCATAACTTAACACATCTGTATTGAAGCAATACATAATTTGTCTTCAAATAATGATACACAAAGTGCAGCAATGAAATACATTTGTCAGCTACATGGTGACAGTCCTGGCTTCTGTCTCATTTCTCTGTCATCAGACATCCTCATGTTTCCCCATGAAACATCATCTCTCATGTCTCTCATTTATTAGGTGTCAGTCATGTTCTTTCAGCCATAAGTCATTGTATTAGAATATTAGTGTATTAGTGAGTGCATTTCTGTTTGTCTTTGAATGTAAGTATATAACATTATCTGACAACAAAGAGTAACAAATTACTCATCAGTTCCTCAGTATGAGCTCTTTGATAAGTGGATGTGTGTTTGTTTCTGGTGTTATGAGAGTCT
The DNA here is from genome assembly GCA_026686955.1 of Epinephelus cyanopodus. NCBI lineage: Eukaryota > Metazoa > Chordata > Actinopteri > Perciformes > Serranidae > Epinephelus > Epinephelus cyanopodus. Next base: position 16,395,148 of record CM048915.1, on the reverse strand, counting down.
ATTTATGTGCTTTCATCGCTCCTTGATGGAAATGCACCTTACATACATACTACATACTTTTTTGTCAGATTTGTAGTTAACATGAAGTTCACTTAGCAGCTCAATGAGACACTGCTCTGTGGCAAAGCAATATAAAGCTCCATTTCTAAGGCAATGCTTTGCACTACAGAGCATACAATTTGTGGATGAGAAAAATTGATCTTATTTTTTTAAACAATGGGATCCGCTCTTTCAGATCTAATTTGTCTTTCAATTTTTCCTCTGCTGTTGCTGATGACTTATTCTTTTCTCATGTCACCCTACAAATGATTTTTCCTTTCCACAGTTTTTCCCGGTCGTTGTGAGAAAAATGACATTTTAAATGATTTATCAACGGCTTAAGATCCGCCTGAACCTCTAAATGGTTCCATTAATGATTTAAGCAGAGCCAATACACTTTATGTGAATCTTCCTTGGACTCAAATTAGGAATCTGTCTCTATAGTGATCATACCCAGGTAGCCAAAATTACCTTGCCCAGAATCAGCCTGTAGCTGGCATGCCGGATAAGATTAGCTGGGTAGCATCCGGTTGCCTCACTTGGCTGAGACTCAGCATGAATAACCCAAGAATTGGGCCAAATCAAATTGCCATCACTGTGCATATGAAACTAAAATGTAGCCTATGGATCTGAACAATGGATGGATCTGTCATGATGGGAGATCCTTTTGTTTAGTAAAAATGTTACACCGCAACGCTTTATAAGAGAAATATTTTATTTTTGGGAAATACAAAAATAAGCTTTTCACTCTAAGTAAAAGTACAAAAGTATTATCAGCGAAATGTACTTAGAGGTCCAGTGTGTAGGACTTAGGAGGATATATTGGCAGAAATGGAATAATCACCTGAAAATAAGAATCATGTTTTTGTTACCGTAGAATGAGCTGTTTATTTCTACATGTTTCATAGAGTCCGCCATGTTGTTAGCCCAGAAGAGACAAATCAAACACTGGCTCTTGATGGGGTCATTTGCGTTCTCCTACTCCTCATATGTAGCACACTGGGGCAGTTTCAGTTGGTTGCAGTCTGCAGCTTTGACATTAGATGCCACTAAATCCTGCACAAAATGACAAAAAAAAACTCCTTATGCGGAAATGTCCCTTGAGTGACATATTGTTGTAGTACGTATATAGTATAATATTAGATTGTTTGAATACTGATGCATCAGTCAGCATTTTACTGTTTTAGCCTCTCAAGCTGGAACTATAGTTTTAACCACATACAGTGAGTTTAGTTAAGTGGTTTCCAATTGAGGTCACAGCCCCCTCAGAGGGTCACACTACAGTATAAGTCTTAGGGGCCTTAAGATGATTAACAGGACTCAAGAGAGGGAAGTATCAGACAGTTTTACCTATTTGGGCCTCAAACAATTTCTTAAATGAAAACATTACAGAAGTCTAGAGGAGAAAATCAGTCTCTGGTGGCTAACAACTCACAGACTTTGTAAGGGATCATTAGCCAATCAACAATGCATTCATCCAATTTGTGTAAAATCTTAATCTGAAAAGTTGAAAAAATACTCCCTTTAATTCCCTCTAAAATGCAGTGAAGTATGAAATATTAGAAAATGGAAATTTTTAATTAACGTAGGGGGACCTTGAAGTTGTACTTAAACATACAAAATTAAATTTTTTGACAATTTAAGAGCAGAGGGAACAAGCTGTGAACACAACAGTGAAGTACTATCTTTTGAGTTGACATGTTATATTTGGTAGGGGTTGCCTGTTTACACATCCAGCAGACACAGAGCAATATTAGCATTCGTCCGGTGTCTAATATTCACTCTCCTTTTAGTTCTGTTTTTATACACCAACTCCTGAGGGAAATATCTTCCTCGAAATGTTCCATTGTGTTCACAAGCTGACTGTGTCTGCCTGTCTGCTGTCTGTAACTGAGTAGGGAGTGGACAGTGGGTTTTTCTTCCTGAGTTGGCTCACCCAACACAAATCATTATTTTACCCCCTGTTACCAGGAAGATATTGATTATAGCCACTTTTAAGCCCCCCTCCAGTGAAAATCAATTTTTAATCATTTTAACATGTCCATGGTGTTTTGATATGATATGAGACATATCATGAGCGAAATAAGAAGTCGATGCCATGGCTGACGATTGTCATCTTGGGACTACAGAGTGCTAGTGACAAAAAGTTCTGAACAACCGATGTGTTCTGCCAATATTAATTCAGTAACAGCACAAATTACTTAGAAATAAAAAATTGCGAATGAAATACAATTTTCATGCCAAGCTTTTTGAGGGCCCCCTCTCATTGGGGACCTGATTATTCAGTCCCATTTTTTCCTCCAATAACATGCCCCTGCAACCACTGCCTGTATGGTTCTTAAATGCATTTCAAAGGCAGCTGATTTAGAATATTTCATACTGAGATGCAGCATGTTCTTTCTAGCACCATAAAAGTTCCCTGAATCACTTGATTCTGGTTGTAACATTTCAAGGCATTTTGTTATTAGAGCACAAAGAAACTTATATATAGCTATACTTCTCTTTGCACAACTTAAGGCTGCAAATCCGTCCAGTTAACTTGTTAGTTTGTTGTCCTTGTGAGAGGTACCTGATTCAACTGCATGCTGCTGGTGGATGAACAGAAAACCGTGTTATATATATATTCCCCTGGTTATCTGATGGGAGTCAGCAGCAGATGAGCACCACAGTTTCTGATCTGCACTGAACATAGTCTCACCTTTGCCTGACCTTGCACATTTCCCAGTCACCACTATGCTCTCTAGGAGAACACACACACACACACACACACACACACACACACACACACACATATACTTCCCCTACTCCCCACAGTCACACACACATACACATCCGCTGCTGTGTCAGTTGACAAGGCTTGCAACCCGATTCCTCGATTTCAGAAAGCAGCAAAGCACAAGCCACTACCATCCTACCTGCCACCGATAAAACATGGCTGATTCCCCCGTGTCGTCACAGGTCAGCACTCAGAGAGACAGCACACCACCACAGCTTCAGTTACACCACCTCTATTTTCCTTCCACTCTCCCACCACCCTGCTCCTACTTCAAATGATGACATGGTGTGAGAAAGAGGCCCCTGCTTATTTTGTGAGGGGATTCTGCAAGAATCATTTCACATTGGACATTTAATTTGCTCCCTAGCTGCAGCACCGAATGAATTATTTATACTCAGCACCCTTTCATAAAGCATACAGTATACTTTTTTTCCTGCTGTCTTTGTCATATACCTAGGAGTGTAGCAGGGACTTTGAAAACAGCCTATCACTTTCTATGACGTCGTAGGTGTATATGGTGGAAGAGCTTCACCTTCTTCCTCCAGAGGCCAGTTTCAACTATTTTGTCGTCAGATAAATAATGAGAAAATAATGATGGGGTATATGGAGTGGTGCCGTTTGTAAAGTGGTTTACACTGAAAATAACATCAACATTTTGCCACATTTAGCTTCAAACAATGTTTAAAACAGTGTTGTGAATTTTTTAACGTCACCTTTTACAACATTTACAGCAATATTTGCTAACTTAGAAATATATTAAATAGTTAAATCTAAATATTAAATGTGGCACCTAAATATTAAATGTTAAATCTAAATGTAAATATAAATATAAGTGTTAAATTTAAATATTAAATCTAAATCTAAACGCTAAATGCTAAATGCTAAATCTAAATCTAAATCTAAATGTAAAATCTAAATCTAAATGCTAAATCTAAATCTAAATCTAAATGTTAAATGTTACATCGAAATGTTCTGGGTGAAACTAAATATTTAGCTAATATGTGGTTAATAGTGGGGCTAACCGTTAGCTGTTAGTCCTGTTAGCAGTGTCTGTAATGACTCATTAACTCTAAACAGTCCGTGAAATAATGAGTCATTACAGACACCGCTAACGGGGCTAACAGCTAATGGTTAGCCCCGCTAATCTACGATAACCATGTTATTATTTACAAAACGTGCACACAGAAATAGTAATGTTTGTTCAATCGTGTTTATAGACTTTATCAACATCAAATTAGTCTAACCGGTGATATAGTCATGTGAAAAATGTGAGATATTCATATATATATATATATATATATATATATATATATATGTAGCTAAACTCTGCTGGTTTTCTAGTATTTGTTAACAAGGCGATTCCCTCCGAAGAGACACTAACAACTCAAAGCACAAGTCAAATAAAATTTCTCCAAACTTGTTTTTTTTATTATCATGCTAATGTATATTCAAGTGTTCATTTCCCCTGTTGGTTCTAATTTGTTATTTGATTCTATAAACAGAGTCTGACCATCTCAAGCTTTTAATTTGGTACTTCCGGTGACCGGCAGTGTGAATTTGCATATTAGCTAAATACTTAGTTTCACCCAGAACATTTCGATTTCACATTTAACATTTAGATTTAGATTTAGCATTTAGATTTAACATTTAAATTTAGATTTAGATTTAACATTTAGATTTAGAATTAGATTTAACATTTAGATTTAGATTTAATATTTAGATTTAACATTTAGGTGCCACATTTAATATTTAGATTAAAGTATTTAATATATTTCCAAGTTAACAAATATTGCTGTAAATGTGGTAAAAGGTGACTTTAAAAAAAATTCACACTTTTTTAAACATTGTTTGAAGCTAAATGTGGTAAAATGTTGATGTTATTTTCAGCGTGAGCCACTTTACAAATGGCACCCCATAGGGGTATACATGTCAACAATGGATGATCTTTTTTTTTTTTAAGATCAGCAGTGTGTAAGGCAATTATCTTCCACATTGTGTAACAGGCTCCTTGTTGTCAAAGAAACAAGTTGCCCTGTGATTGTTTGCTAAGCCGCTGGGTGATATTACATTTTGTACCTCACCCTAATGACCTAAGACTAATGAACAATTAAGTTGCCATAAGTTTCGTGTACTTCCATCAAGAACTGTTTGTCAGTAGACCCAAACTTGTTAGCAATTACCTGATCACTATGTGGACCAGGGGAGACAGGATACAGTGTAGTCGTCAACCTCCCACATCTATAAACTGCATGCTCACTTTTGTTTGTATCTGATCTGATGATAACATCATCGACAGTGGTCCTGCGGGACTGAATGACAATTAGCAACTGGCAGGAAAATATCTCAGATTATAATTGCATGCATGCAGACAGCATAAACTAGAGACTAATCAGCCTTTTGATTGAAATGTCGATCTAAACAATCAGTGCCTGAGCGTAGTCTGGAGAGCACGGTAGCTGAGGTTTTTGACACAATGGCTGCTCATGTAACCTCTCCCTAGATCTCTGAAGGATACGTGTAGACGTGTTTGTGTTGTTTTGATTCTGAGTGATTGTTGTGGAGCAGCTGTACAGCTGAGGTCCAGCACACACACTGCTGGCTCTGTTATGAGTCTCTCTCGCAGACGCAGAGTATGAAAGCAACATGTGAAACAGCATCTGTTCGTGTCATCTCAGGGCCATGCGCTGAACCAGGAGAGAGTTTTTTCGGAAACTTCTGCAGTACACAAATGTGCAAGGCTCTTTGTTAAAGCAGGGTTGAAAACTTGACAATCCATTTGCAGCACATCATACTGAATAAGCTGCTAATGTCCTCGAGGCATTCAGTCCACCCAGCAGTGTGGATGGTATCATAGCCAACCTGTTTCTGTCAAGAGCAATTATACAAGACAATAAACAATGTTCTCCTCATTGTGAACAAGCTGACTGAACAAGTGCGTACATATGTGGAAGTATGGTGGGAAATGACTCACTTCAAACTGCGACTGAAATTATCCACTTGAGGCTATTGACATATTATATTCCTGATAACCCATGCTGGGTTGAACCCATACAACATGAAAAATTAATGAAAGTTAGTGTGGTACTCTATCTGAGTTTCTGGTATAGTAAATCATAAATGAATAATAAGTAGTCTTATGTGAAGTATGTAAATAATTATAATGTAATGCAATGCAATTTAAATTCCCAATTCATTCATATACTAGGAATATTGATTATTAATTAAACGTAAAGTGACAGAAAGTTATGATATAAGAGCAGTTACAGAGGTTGAAATTTTCATCACACTAACATGCAGAAATATCCTTCAGGTATATTATTTGAGCTTCAATTATTGATCAAACTAAATGTCCATTAAATTTAATTCAATTTGTACTCCTTCTCAGATGAAATGACAGATGACAGGCAGAGGGATGGACTGTTGTGGTGGGAGGAAATATTGATGGTTAACTTTGTCAGAAGCAAGGGTAGACTTATTAGGAGCACCAGTGGGATCAGACTTTCACTCTTTTGTCCTTGAAAATACCTGCACGCAGATTTAAACAGGGGAGAGATTCCCTTCCCAGCTGGCGCCAGATGTCAGTGTGACATCAAAAGGACAGTCAGACAGTCATTAAACTTTGGTTGGGATGAAAATCCAGTTGACGATATTTTCTAATATTGTCTAATGACATTAGAATTTTATGTAGTATGGACATTCACAGTATGTTGTTTTGCAGATACTGGGTTTTGTTCTTCATATCTTGTGACTAAATGTTGTTATTTTACATCAAAATGATGTTGGCATAAGACATTTGGAAAACGCTGGATTTTGGTTACTTTACTACACAATATAAAAACAGCGAAATATTAAAGTCATGTCTCACCAGTATTCTACAACAAACGACCTTGAATTTTGGTCACTCGCCAAATATCAACGTAAAATGATGGTGGTGGCCAGCTGGGTTATAGCAGCAGCAGAATTAATATTTACAGAGCATTTTCAGTTTTCTAAATCCATGAGGATCGCACACTGAAATGAACAATGCCACAGCTAGAAACTGCATAATGTCAGTGGCTAAAAAAGTTATGCACTTGATAAGGCATCACTTAAAAAAACATTAGATTGAACAAATTCATAGTGACATATAATTTGTTTGAATCTATTAAATCATAACTTATGCCGCTTAAGCTAAACTACGCTGCAGATGTTGATGTTTTGTTCCTTCGAGGATCCTTGGCTGCCGCAGTTAACTGCCGATCTAAAATTTCTGTAAAGCAATTAAGCTTTACATTGACAACAAACAACATCACTTTTATCCACATTTTTTCCATCCAGTGTTGAATCCATAATGGTTACATACTGTGTAGAGTGGAACAGCATGAGTCATAAAACCCAGAGTTGAGTTAGCATTTTTGCACTTCTGGTTACCCTGTAACTATGTGCGTTTGTTGCTGAAGGAAAAAAATCATCTAATCGCGGTAGATTTATTTTTAAAGAGACTGTATGCAAACTTTATATTTCCTGTGAAAACAGACGTGTACTTCAAAAACAGACAATGCATTTAACAGGCAAAATTTGATACGGCGTCCCTAAATGTCACCCAGGGTACCTTGCACGTCACATGTCGACATGGAAAGTCCATGACCAAACATCAATATATCACAAGGTCGGAGTGAGAATGTGTTGCCAGTGAATTGTCCTCAAGATTACTGTCTGTCTGTAGGTCAGTTCACCACTTTGGTCCACACTGAAATCAACAACTACTGAATCAATTGATACAGACATTTATGATTCCAAGAAGAAGATGATTACCCTATCAGCTGTACTTTTTGTTCAATGCAAATTATTAAATGTTAGCATGCTAATGTGTTAAACTACATTGGTGACTATGAGAGTAAGAGTAAGCATCTCTGCAGACTCTTGTTCATCTGTAAATGTGGTCTACATTTAGATTATAATGCAGATTTAACAGAGACTAATCTGCTGTTGCATTTTGTGGAGACAGATTGTAGCACAGTACATGATCAAGTCTGATCACAGTTAATGCGAGTCCTTCTCCCCAGGTTCCTCCTTCACACATAGATTCCCCAAACACTAATAAAAGAACGCTAAAATATTCACAAGCAGTCTGCCACAGCCAGGATGGATGTTGCTTAAGAAAAACTGATTGAGTGCATGTAGCGGAAGTTAACTCAAAAGTCACTTTGTGAACTACCATTAATATCAGTGCCAAAATACTAATTTATTAACCTCAGCCAAGCATAAAATTATTCTGAAATATGTCATAATGTTTACAAAGTCATTTTCGTTCACACACTCAGCGGAGCAGCTCAGTTTGGTTTTTTCAAAGCAGCTGCAACAAAGTCTCAGTCCTCTGCTCATAAATCAACTCTGTCCATCATCTCAGGGTGAAATCACACCAGTGAGAGACAATGACTCATACAGGTCTGCTCCGAAATAATGGCTTTAATGAGTCATTGTGCTTCACGGCAGTAATTGCTGTCACATTTGTCACTGTCTCATTTTTGGAGCGCACCAGAGCAGCATGTTTGTGTGCTCTTGGATGACCTGTCTGACAGCAAGTCATTTCCTTAGACCTTACAGCAAGTTCTTTGTTGTTGTTGTTTGATGTTTCTGCTTTCCCAAAACACAACTGGAGAAGAAAATGTACCAATGTGATAGATCAAAGATAAGGCAAAATTGAATAATTGATGAATAGCATTTTCACATCACATCATGTTATGAGAGCATCGACCGTATTAAATAATGGATGTATGTTACCCATTGGTTTCTTGACTCACACTTCAAGTTTGGCATTTTGGCCATTGTCATCTTAGATTTTTTGGACCCAGGATTGACCATATTTGGACAAGAGGGTGGAGCTGTGGAGGAGTGAGTCTGACTCATACACCTCGCAGACAGCCTGTCAGAGTGTCCCCACCCTTAATCATGCTTAACTTTGAAGGTTTTGTGTGCAACATTCAGAGCATGAATATACCAGCAAACTAGTCCAACTGTGCGCGCAGGTGTGTATCCCACTGACTAGTTCATTGCCGCCACTTTGCACTGCTCTTATATGAAGGTTACCACTGATATCATGACAATGGCGTCACAAAAGTGTGCACCCACCATACAACTGTAGCTCTTATTAAGTGCTTTTTATGGTGTTAGCCCCATTATCTGCCAGCTGCTGGCTCAGCCACACCCTTGTTGGGAACCATGAGCAGACAACTTATATGCTCTGAATTTTGCACAGAACCCCTTTAAACCTTAATAAAAATGTAAACTGTAAATCTTTAAGATGAGGGTCTATGGGGAATGACTCACTTTTGGAGCCAGTCTCAAGTGGCCATCAGAAGAACTGCAGTTTTTGACACTTCCATGTTGGCTTACTTTTTCAGCCCCTGAGGCTACCGCTTGTATGAGTGACACAGTATTTAAATAAGTTCAAACCAAATTAAATCACATTAACTGAGTTCATAAGTACCAGTCAGTCTGGGCTGACTGACGGGCATCTTGCTGTTCAGCTCCTAAGTGCCACAAATGTGCACATAACCCCCCTCATGATCTCTAAGTCCTTGCGGAGCAGTGATCAATTGTGACTGTCCAACAGATGACAGTGAGGAAATGCCAATGGGTGCTGAGTCACTGAAGATCCCCAGATGATTGATTTACAACCACAGTAAGGGTTTAAGTTGGTAAAGTGCAGCTTTTTGTACTTACAAATATTCAGACCCTCTCTCTCTTCTCAAGCTTTCATTGGTCAGCGGGGAGTGTTTTATACCGCATACAGTAAGTGTTTTCATCCTTCCCATAAAACGATATAACTCTTGCCTCATTGCCCTCGCTCTCACATCGAGTCAGTGCAGGTAATTTGCCCAGTGGTGCCTTTGATGAGGCAATCCACTGACAAGCTATCAAGGCCTGGGTACACAATTTCCAGCCTTGGCTTTGTTCACCATTACCTATGTCATTACTTGATGTCTGATGGAATAGAACTGAATGCCACACCAAAGCACGTGGCATCATCGAGAAAAAAAAAAAAAAAAAGCAGAGTCCCTTTCTTTGAACTGTGACTTCAGTACCGTGAATTAGTACCGCACTATTTCCTGCCAGGCATCTCATAATTACATAAAAACTATCCCACAATTTGATACCACAATTATTTAAATGCTATCTTGTAATTATGAGTAGATTATCTGTCATTGTTTATTACAACCTGAACAATTTTTTGCTGCTGACAGGAGAATTTGCTGCTGAGAGGAGAATCTTAACGTAGATCAGAAGATACTTTTGACCTGAACAACCCCAGTGATTAAAGATCGCCGCACAACATGAATGTTGACCTTAACATCCCGTCCATGGGTCCTCATTTTAGGTTTTATTTGATGATTCTGATATGTAAAAAGCTGCTGTATTTGCTGTGTTTAAGTGGTTTGCTCATATGACCTATTGTTCGAAAGCTACATTCATTGTGGTTTGCCTGATGCATACCATTTCAAGATACAGCCACCACAGCAGGTTCAATAAATACTTCCGTCAGGCAAAAAAAACCAAACACTTGTAGACTCACTTACAAGCGTTATTTTAATCCACGGATTGATTATTTTCCAACAAAAACAGCCCTCATACACTCCCAAAGGTCCAGACTACCTAAATCTATCAAAATATTTAGTTCAAACACATGATTACATCCACGAACTACTGTTACATCATTTCAAATGTTCATATTTCTCGACATATTGTTCTAATAACTCCAGTTTGCATGTATGCTGTTTCGCTATCGAAATGTGGGTTGACCTCTGACCTTTTTATTGACACCTCACTTGTGCCAATATGAGCTTTCATACTCTCAATATAGGCTTAAATAACCAACAAGGTCATGTGTTAAAAGTAAGCCTCATTTTGTGAGGTTACAGAGCCAGTCAGTAGCCAGTGATTGGCCCAGTGGGTTATGGGTCCTGTAGTCAAGTTTTTAACTCGTTCTTGGCATAATGTTGCTGTTATGCATGTGCTTAATTCACATAAACAAAAGACGTTTGTACTCTAGAGAAAGGATCAGCACTCAGTGAATAACCTCCTAAAGCCCTATGATAAGCTATTATGGCAAGGCTTAACTGTACAGACCAGTGAGCAGTGATAACTAACATGTCTTTGGGGTCATCGGGTGGGAACCTCCTTTCACCAGTGTTTCATCTAGTTGGTCCCACGACACCTCCAGGAGGCTAGACAGTGATCTCTGGCATCCCAGAGACACTCCCCTAATGCCAGGTCTCACTGCTCCCCGCACCGACCGAACAACCTTTTTTTACCTTGAGAAGAGAGGTAGTGGTGTGCTCAAGGACTGATTGTTATTGTCCAAAAACTCAAGGAAAAAATGTAGGTGCTCTTGAAGAAGAGGGCTCAAAATCTTACAAAAAAAGCCTTTATTTTATTATGGCTTGTGCAAAGACACTTAAAAAAACTGACCGGTTTGAACCTCTTGGGCCTCCATCAGGGTTACAAATGGAGACATAACGTTCAAAGCAGGCCTATTTATAGGCTCGACTGGGAGTGTCAGGGTTCTGATTTGTGAGTGGACACAGGTGATAGAACTCAAGTCAAATTAACAATCAGAGCAGTGATACCAGACTCTTCACTTCTGTTGAGGAAAAACAGATGGTTAAAATAGGACAAGGGGTCATATCAGTCCCAGAGAAAAAGACAAAAAAACAAGATACAAAATAAAGCAACCACACAAAAACAGCCAAACCGACCAAACTGATCAATCAATAAATTTAACACATTTAAAAAAAACCCCACAAATAATCTGACAGCCCTCTAAGCTTCTGACTTGATCATTCCAAATTGCAGTATTTTGACATTTATGCTGACCAAACTGATCAATTAGTAAATTTAACACATTTAAAAAAAAAACACAAATAGCATCTGACAGTATTATCATTCCAGATTGCAGCATTTAACATTTATAAAAAAGGTCTATAGTCAATCTCCTCATTTAAGCCAGGATAGGTCATGGCATCTAGTTTAAAAATCCAAAAAGTCTCCCTTTGGAGGAGCCTCTGTAGGCGGTTACCACCTCTGATGGACTCCTTAATGGATTCCAAACCTTCTATCCTCAATAAGGAATCATTGCTAGCATGTACCTCTTTAAAGTGTTTAGCCATGGGATAGTCTTCATTCTGTGTTCTGATTGCATATTTATGCTCTGACAGTTTGTCCTTAAGACATCTCTTGGTGACAAAAAAAAAAACAAACGAAAAAAACAATTACATGGACATGTTAGATGATAAACAACAAATGTGGTGCTTCAATTAATAAAATCTGTCTTCCTGTTTTCAGATCCATAAATGTCTTTGTTTGAATAACATTCGAACAGTGGTTACATGTATTAATAAGACATTTAAATGTACCTGATGATTTTTGTTTCAGGTGAAGTGAAGGTGAATTTACAGGAATGGTGTGAGGTTTTTAAATTATTAATAAATAATCCCCAAGCACGTTTTTTTTCCTCCAAACTTTAGCTTAGATTCTTACATGTTTAGTCATGAATATATAGGGAAAGAAGTGCTGAAATAAAGGGACATAGAGTCAGAATATTAAATTGTATCGGTTATTTTCATTATCACGTTTTTTTCTCTTAATTTGCATAATATATTTTAATTTCAAATGGTTTCGATATGGCTTTTAGAATTATAAGATACAAACATATGAGAGAACCTCTGATATTTTTTTAGTTCTTTGCTTAAAGGAATAAGCTTCCCTAAGTACAGTATATAAGTCGGTACATTTCATTTTGCTTTACAGGTGTGCATTATCACCCTTAAAACTGTATGGCCATATATACATATATTTAAGTGTATATATATTGCATTATGAAATAGCCCATGGGGAAAAGAAAAAGAGAACATATCAGAAATGAGATGTATCAGAGCAACAGATCCTCCAAACATTGTCTTTGTATATTTGGGCATCCTGTATCAGCAGGGCAGAGCAGAAGGTTTACTTCTGCCACGGGGCTAACATACGGAGTGGACCAGTTGCCTGTGGGGAAAGAGACACCAGTCTTTCTCTCCGCTGAAGCTCAATGAAAGTAACTCAACACTGCAGACTGCGTCAGAGATAGGAAGCGGATGGGATGGCAGCGAGAGGTGAAAGAAGGAGTTTCAAAGCAAAATGTCTGATCTTCAATGCTGACCTGTTCTCAGTTATGCAACAATGGCATGGTGATCAAAATGAAGTCTATCATTTAACGATGCAGGTCCAAAGACAAAGCCTCAGTGAGACAGTTCCTTTTATCATGAGAGGCAAACATGCAATCATTAAAATTAAAACAAAGTTTTAAAAGGAACATGGGAGTGTGGGTGTGTGAGGAGGAGGACACTGACATTGCCAAAGTTATTCCCAGACAAGTTGTGAGCTATCTGATGAAAGAGGTCAAACTAAATTAAAAGTGATTAAGTGGTATCTTTACTAAGCACTGTGCAGCCACAATAAGCTCGAAGTGGCGTCTCTCACAGTGTTCACCCTGCTCTACTGAGAGGTGAAGGAGACGGGGAGCTAAACTGCCTCTCTACTTTCCCTTAGATGATTGAAGTCATTTGAAGATACAGAAGGAAGGAGGCATGCTGAGAACGGAGAGGTGAACAAAGACAAAATATATGTGTGTGCGTGTGTGTGTGTGTGTGAGTGAGAGAGAGAGAGAGAGAGAGATTCAGAGCAAATCTCCTCTAACAGTAGTGCATATCCATGTGTTTTGAATGTGTGTGTTGTATGTGCATGTGTGTGGACATGTATGTGTGCAGGAAGGGAAGAGAGTGATTTTGATGAATGTGTCCTGACGGATGGTGTAACCCCCCTTAAGCCTGCCTCCACTTCCTCTCCAGCCCTCCTGTCACAGCTGCATATCGAGGTCAAACCACCTTTCATATCTGTTCCGCACTGCAAGGACAAAACACAGAGCACGAGTAAACACCTCATCCCCCGGTAATGCTGCTGCTTTCTTATTTTGCATTTATTTAGTCAGTGAATGCTCAAAAAATACCTCAGCGCATGATGTTATGTTTGAATGAAATAGTACTTAGTATCTTCACTCCGGTTTCAGCTGCAGAAGTTGAAATTTAACCCCTTTTCAATTAAACACTTTTTAAAATGCAGTGTCAAAGTGCATCACTCTTCCAGATTTGATCAAAACTGCACCAGCGCCTTCTGTGATCTTGAGTTTAATCACAGCTCGACGAGTTGCAGACTGACACAGCCTGATCCACAGATCCTCTCATCCTCTCCCATCTTTCATCATTCAGGAGAGAAAAACTGATCAGCAACAGGATGGAGGTGGGAGGTGAACAACACTGAGGCACTGCCTCAGGGTTTCAGTTAACGGGCTTTCGTCTCGATGTCATTTAATCTAATTCCCCTGGCAGCTGTGTGAATTTTGCCTCTGATGAGGGGGAAAAACAGATTGTCTTAATTTCTTGAAAATGTGCTGAGAGAGAAACTCCACAGGAGAACAGAGGTGTCATTTAGAGTTATGGCTCATTTGCATGTCTATGTTTAGATTACATTTCCCTCACTCAATTGCAGATGCAGTTGTATTACACCTATATCATACGGTTTTCTACACATTTTCAGAATAGAGTCAAATACTTGTACTGTATTTTACATTCAAAAAAAATGACAGGACTTGAATACGATGATTAACTTTGCTAGGAGACGCACTGAGGCATTATCCCCATGTTCAGGGCTGAAAACTAATACATATTTAAGAGTTATAGCCTGCAATTTTTGAGGTATTTTACTTAAGTATTACCATGTCATGTGAATTTATACTTCTGCTCCCCTACATTTTAGAGGGAAATAATGATCATAATCCAACAATATAAAACATACATATCCTACAATTTTGAGGTATTTCAATCAGGAGAGACACGTTTTTATGGTAAAAGAATATTTATTAACATGTGAATGAATGAATAAGAATGTGGAGAGTCCAGACACTGGTGCTGGTAGAGGTGGTGAAGATGAGATGAGAAGAAGATGGAGAAGTACCGATGATCTGGATGAGTAGAGGAATGAGTCTTTGAGAGCTTGTCCTGGACTCTGGCTGGAAGTGACCAGGATGGAGGAAGGTGTGAAGATGCTGCCTAAAATGATGGCTGACATCGGCAGAAGAGAGAGAGCAGATTTAAAATTTAGCAGTGGCATCATTATTGGCTGAGAGACTGTGGCAAAGTGTGATTGGATAACTAGAGGAGTGAACACCCATAGTCAGCTAATTAGCAGGAGTAGTGGAGAGTGGTGTGGAGAAAAGGGTGAGCGAGAAAGGTCTTCCTGATTGAACTTTGGCTGAGCTTCATTTGTACCTTACTTGAATATTTCCATTTTATGCTACTTTATACTTTAGTTCATTGTGTCACAGAGGAAAATACTGCTTTTTTGCTTTACTGCATTCATTTCTTATTCATTTACACATATTTTAGAGAGATTTAAACATATTAATTTATGAAAATCTAAAGCACTGTTGTAGATTAAATTTCCTGATGTCACAAACTGGCTCAAAATGTGACAATGAAGGAGTCCACGCAAGAGATTCACTTCAAATAAATGTCATTTATTCAAACTAAGTGTAAACACAAGTAGACAAAGATAGATAGTGTGGAGATGTATGGGTGTGTGCTGTGGAAGTGCTGACATTGCAAACTAATAGAAGACACTGCAGTTGGGTGTCAGCTTTAGGAAGAGGGGCATCACAGTAAGTGACTTTCTTCAACCAGCTACATCAGTAAAGTGCTGCTTACAGTATGCATGGATGCTTCAGTATTAACTAATGTAATATGTGATAATATATCACTGGCAGGAGGCATTTTCTGCAGAATAGGTTATTTTACTTTGCTTGTAATTTTTCTATTTTTTTATTTTGAATGCAGGACTTTTACTTGTAATGGAGTATTTTTCTACCTTTACATACAGTAAAGGAATGCTCCACCTATGTAGCATCAGACTCCAACAGTGTATAAGGATGACAGTTAAATTCGATGCTGCAGAACTGTAGATATTGCTTTTTCTTATTTCATACATTCCGCCTCCTTGTTAAAACTTGGCCCCTGCTTTACCCATAATGCAACTCGGTCACCAACAGTTCCATCATCAGTTTGGGTGTATTATGCTTGTATTGACTAATGTAGCCCCCAGGTGATAGGCTCAAACTGAGATGAGGAGCGGCCTGGTAAAGTAAATTCTTTCCACACCACACACCCACTTCTTTTTTTCATTTTGAAACTTCTTGTACCCAAGTGACAAAAGACTTTATACAAAGTTCCCCTTTAACTCAAGGCTCTCAATTCTTCTTTCTCCACTACCTGTCCTGTGAATGACAGTGGATGCAGCACAAGTAATGCATGGGCTAACATGAAAACTTGATTTCAGAGAAAGTACACATAACATTTTAAAAATGCAAATTGAGTTATATTGTTTATGATCATTTTTTGTCTTTCATGCTGCACATTAACATACTGCAGCAGATGGCTTCTTTATACAGAAGTAATGTAGACCAGAGTGAGATAAATAGTTTGCACAGACTATTTTTCTTTATTTTTTACAGATGCAGTTAGCATCTTTTGGCCCTCAGAAAAAGAAGTGAATTGTTAATCCTGCTATCAGTTTGCCTTGTCACTCATCTGTAACTTTAAGAAAAGCTTTGAGCCTGATGTCAAAGTAGCCAGTGTTCACAATAAAAGGTCGTGTAACATCTGATAATGTATTAACTTTCTGAAAATGTAATAACATTTGCACTTAACTTGACTGAAAATATAATAAAACCTAATGATGTAATAAAGTCCTGTGTATTTTCAATAACAATTTTGCCAGTAAAGTGATAATGTTTCAGGTGGGTCTCTTTTTTGTGTGTTTGTTTTGTTTTTTGTAACAATTTTGATGAAAAGTGTACCCGGCTATTTTGCCTTAATTGCTCGCTTGTGTAATGTTAGCCATTCTCTGCAGCGTTTGTCAACTTCTAATGATGCCTAATCAAAGATCCTCTCTGTTCTAAAGGACAATCCTTGCAGAACAACCAATCAGCAGGGGTATGATTAATTAATTAATTGCCCATTGATAGGAATTTACATCTGTTGTAAACTTGAGTTGAGTTAACACATGAAATCAGCGGCTAACATGACACTAGCCATATTGTAAACTTGGTATATTTGCACACTTTAAATTTCTGGAAAAAAACAAAACAAAACAAAACAAAACAAAACAAGATATTACAACGTATTACATTATTAGTTTTGGAGAAAAAAGGACCATCTTGGAAGGTATTACATTACAATATGTTGTTACAATATCAGCTGGGACATTCTATTACATTAATGAGTGATCTCACTTTTTGATCAGGATAAGTGCAAACTTTATTACATTTTTTTTTTTCAAGAAATTATGACATTATTAGGTGCTGCAGTCCATTTTAGGGACACATTTATTCACATACAAAAAGCTGCATATTTTGTCTGTTAACCCATGTGTGCCAAGACCTACATAAGATGGACAGTGAAGGGATTTGAACACAGTGGGTTTAGGTTTTTGCAGACAGATGCCGCTGGCAGTTCAACAAAGAGTAGTTTCTGATGTATTGTTTTCCTCATCATTCTAGATTAAAGTATTGATACTGGTTCAAAGAAAATGAAGCTGTGAATATTGGCCAAGACACCACCATAATGTGCAGAGCTGCTTCTGTGCTCTTTTTATCACTTACATACACAACTGTCTCTTATCAGCAGGACTGAAGCCTATCTGCCCCTGCCAGAAGACATATATCAGTTGTCTGAACCTGCGGAAGACAGGTCACTCCAAGGAAGTGTCCTGGACGACCACATAAACATAATGTCACCAGTGTGAGTCCGTTAAGGACCTCTGTTGCATATCATCCCTCTGTTTCTCTGCCAACATTTCCTCTCTCACTCTGGCTGCTGTTAAACTGTCAAAAGACGGCAAACTGACAAAAAAAAAAAAAAAAAAAATCAAGAGAATAAAGGTTAAAGATGGATGTGCATGAGAGTAAAGTCACCGTTGAGTACAGGTAACAATGAAAGTCAAACTAAAAGTGAAAATCCTCCAACCTTGCAAAGTCTGTCCATTTGTGAAACCCCACAAACTCTAATGTCACCTTCAGGAAGATACCAGAGCACTGTTCCTCTCAGCATGACAGCATTTTATTAGACAAATGATGACACACGTCACTGTTTAAAGGACAGTAGAATACATTCAGATCAGGTCGTCTGTACAGTACAAAGATAGAGAGAGGTGTTGGAGAGGTGATGTATGACATCCAGGTGTGTTGGCCCACTGGCCTCTTGTGTTTTTGTGCAACAATTCCTCTAGCTGACAAAACACTGTGGCCTCATTGTGTCGGAGTTATTGATCTACTCCTTAAAATCTTTGGTCATTCAGGACAGCCTTGATTCCTTCTTTTCTTTTCTTTTGTTAGGTCAGTAGGAGCTGACTGTGGCTGATAAAGACGAACCAGTCAGTAGTTTTGGCCTCAATGAGAAGTGAAAGGTCACAGAAAAGAGTCACAGTTGAAACGACTGCTGGTTCTAATCAAAATTATTCAATAAGTGATTCTAGTGTAAACAGGCTTCTACACGATTATTGGTTTTGTGCCTTTTACATCATGTTTTTGCTCCATCAAAGCCTCCGGCCATCTGAGCCTCCATCAAACTGCATAATAGTCCATATGGTGCAGAGAAAGGTGTGCTGGGGGAGTCACTGGGTGGGTGCAGCGGGTAAACACTTTAATACTGCATTTTGGCATCATGTAACTTCATACAAACACATTCCTGTCATGTCTCAAAACACTTCCTTAAATAAGATAAGGCGCTGAAATGACTGCATTTGAGTAGAACTATCTTGGATGCACCGTCTGTAAGGCTTCCCTCAGTTTTCATATTCAGTGGAAAGGCGGGCACTGGATACACGAGGTTTTTTTAAGCAGCAGAAGGTTTTTCCATCATCTTCAAGGGAGTTTTTACAAACATTTTTCTCTCTCTCCAAGTGGATGGACATGAGACACAGACGCTCCGAGTAAAGCCTTCAAGTAAACAACATCTTCAACTACACTGAACCAAATGAACACAGACTTCACTTGTCATGTAAATAAACACCTATACATCACTTTTTAAAACAGGACGACAACATCACATCTCGTATATGACGCAAAGCGACGGCAGGGTGGCCTGGTTGCTACAGAGACATGCGCCCTGCTCAAGTGTCCACGAGCAAGTCTCCGGCGCTGTTCAATAGTAGATCCTGACCTGTGGGCTCCCCGTGGAGAGGAGCTTCTGGGACAACGGAGCTGAATGAACGATGACATTATTATCAATACATCCAAATACGCACGGGGGGGACACGGAGGAGTCAGTGTAATCCATTGGGTGTGAACGGTGACATCCTGTCAAGACTGATATCTGCCTGGCAGTCCTCTAAGTCACAAACCGAGTCGGTGGCGTTGTCATTGTTGTGAGAAAACTGTGAAATCCTGTCAAAAGTCTCTTCATGCTCAATACATTCAACCACGTTGGGGATCATGTTGACATACGCGTTGGCGATTTCCTTGTGAATGAGGGTGTCTTGATTATATGAGACCAGCTCGTTGCTGATGTTGACAGTCTCCACCGGGGTGTTGGAGCAGAAGTTGCGACAGCCCAACAGGCTGGCGAAGGCCTTCCTGAACTCGGCGTTGAAGGCGTAAATGATGGGGTTCAGGGAAGAGTTGGTCCAGCCGAACCACACGAAGACGTCAAAAGTCGTCTCGCTGACGCACGGCAGACCCGCGTCCCGGTCTGTTGTCGGTCTGTCGCAGAACGGCACCATACAGTTGAGGACGAAGAAAGGTAACCAGCAACACACGAAGACACCCATGATCACCGAAAGAGTTTTGAACACTTTGGTTTCCCGTTTGATCGACGTTTTCAAGGTGTTGTGGTGTTGGCACTCTATTCTGTTTGTCCTGCAACTTTGCGCGTGCTCTGCCGCTCGCTCCAGGGAGGCTATTCTTCTAATTTGTATTTGTGCAATCCGGTATATTCTGGTGTAAGTCACAATCATAATCGCCACGGGGATATAGAAACTTATCAAAGAGGAGGAAATGGCATACTCTCTGCTCAGACTGGAGTCGCAGTTTTCCTCTATCTGTCGACTTGTGGAATAGTTGTGCGTCCCAGCCATGTCGTCACCGCTGGCTTTGTGCCAGTTGAGCTGGACCGGTATGAATGAAATGAGCACAGACAACGTCCAAGTGATGCTAATCATAACAAAGGCAACACGTTGGGTCATCTTCCTCTCGTAGCGGAAGGGACTCGAGATGGCCCAGTATCTATCCACGCTGATGATGCAGAGGTTGAGGATGGATGCAGTGGAGCACATAATGTCAAACGCCACCCAGACGTTACAGAAAGTGCCAAATGGCCAGTACCCCGCCACCTCTGCCACAGCTTTCCAGGGCATCACCAGGACGGCCACGAATAAATCCGATAGAGCCAGGGAGACGATGAAAATGTTGGTGACTTTGGTCCGCAGGTGGCGAAAGCGCAGCACCGCGGAGCACACCAGGATGTTCCCAAGCAGGGTCCATAGGATGAGTAGGGACAGCAGACAGCCCGTCACCGTGCGCACCACCATGTCCTTCCTCCGGTCTTTAGTCGACTCTGTTTCGGTGCTGTTCCACATAATCTCTCCGAGGGGAGCCGGCACAGAGTCAATCCCCTGCACCGACGAGAGATACTTGGCTGGGTTCTCCATGTGGCTCTTTAAGTAAAACTGCAGTCCATTGCTCCGTGCGCGGGGACGGGCGCAGTTATCAGCCATTCACCGTATTGTCCCCATTGACCCGCTCGGCTGCCAGCATGATGTGGAGTGCAAAACAGAGGGAAAGAGAGAAGTGAGCGCGCTAAAACTGAGCCGTGCGACGTGCCAGGTGCGCTGAGGGTCTGAAACGCAGCACGCAGTGGCGAGCGCATGTTGCAGCCTTGCCGGTCGTCTGACCTGGCTTCTTCTGTGAATCACTCAGTCCAAGGTATCCTGCGCGCGGTGTGGGCGAGGAGAGAGTCCGTACAGCCTAACGCGCACTAACCCAACCTGGGCTGGGCGCAGAGCATCACGCCTCCTTTGCGCGTGGTGTTACGCCCAGCATGCGTTAAAACAGGGGTGTGAAGAAGCCCTAAACATTTTGAAGGACTCTAAAGTGCGTTATTACAAACCCTACATAAGTGGAGAGTTGTGCTCCAAGTATGGATTCTTTGTCCTCTCCATGCGCATTGTCTGTGTGTGGCATCACACAATAATGCAGTGACAGGAGTAACAATAGGCAGTGTTTCTGTGCAGGATCAGAATGTATGCGAAGTACATAAATAAAGCTATTAATAAATAAGCTTCTGGGTGCATTTAAATATATTCTATGTGTTGTAGAGACTGCAGACAGCCAACTAACACTGACGGAGCTGTCCATGGTGCTGAAAAAGCAAACGCATTCAATGTCCCCTCAGCAAGCAGTGATCCCACACGCCTGTCTCTATCTATCTATCTATCTATCTATCTATCTATCTATCTATCTATCTATCTATCTAAGCTCTTACATGATCTTAATGCTGCCTTGAAACATGAATGAGCCCGAATTTGATTCATACTTTTTTTTTTTTACCTGTACCATAATCTGCTTTAGCCTCCCTGTAGCTCAAAGTAGGATTCCAGTGCAAAGTAAAGCCACCACAACCAATTTTAACACATGTTCAGTCTGATATGACAAGCTATCACTTTAGTCTTAATAACATTTTTATTTGACCTCAATAAAAAAAGGTCTTTTTAAATATGGACAAATCAATCTTTATGTAACTATTACTGCGGTCTTTTGCCCTCTGATGACCGCCGTCTAGATGGAGGTCATACCACCCCCACTTTTCAGCGTTACCCCGACTAGGTGAGTCACATTCACACTCTGAGCGGACATGTGGAGCCACGAGCTCCGAGCGCGCCCCGTTCCGTCCGTGTGTCTGCAGCAGCAGCAGCAGCAGCAGCAGCAGCGCCGTTTCCGGCTTTGAAACGTCACGGGTATTTTTAGACGTGTCTGCGTGCCTGTCAAATCGTTGTGACACTACGTCAAAAATAATCCCCCCGACGCCCAATGCCAAATTCTCTGGAGTAACCTATAATCTCGGGATGTCAGGAGGCAACTTGTGCCCAGCGCAACGTTTAATTCTTCACATACAAACAAGATGTTGCCACAGCAAGGGAAGTGTTACGGTGGAGAAGCGAGATGCACATGGACATGTTGTCTGACCATGGCCTCAGAGGATAATGTCTGTCTAATGCCGTTTATGTGGAATATTATTGCTATATTTTTTAAAAAAATTACAGACTAATATGAATTATTGTGTGTCAATATTTATATTCTTGAAAGTTGCGGGAACATTAGAAATGCATTTTAAGTCAGAAGTGTGTCCATGTGTGTTTCTGTTAGTTATTATCCTGCATACTTGTGTTTTTTCAACTAAATTTATCTGTGTCTTCATATATTTGATTAAGATTTCCATGAGAAGCAGCAGGCCCCTTAATGAAGAACTGATGGCGCAATAATCTGCGCTGCTATAATGCAGGAGCTTCTGTCCCATCAAACTCCTGGAAAATATTAACACGTGGCGCCACCCTGTGGTGCCAATGTGCACTACAGCTGCTGCTTATTCAGAAGCACAGTGAAAACTTAAAAACATTGAGCAGAGATCCTCAGTGTGAAGAAGAGCAGATCAGAAATGTGACACGTGCTGTATATGAAAAAAGAAAACTATTCTTTATTTCAGAAGGTATACATGTACACATAATTTCATATGAGCACCATGTCATTAGAATTTCACAAAATCGTATCACAGTGTCTGAATGATGATTTTGATCAGCACAAGTTTTTTTTTTTTGTTTTTTTTTACAAAGATTATATAATATTGCAGTTTGCACCTAAAAACAAACAAGGCTTTTACCACAAGTTGGCACGTAGTGAGAAGACATGCAGCGGATAGCACCAGGTTGAGAACTTGCTGGACGTCTGACTGAAATGACACATTGATTTCATATTATATTGTACAGTACAAGTATACAGTCTGTTTATATGATAAAGAAACAAGTAATGTCACAGACTGGGCTGTTTTTTATTGCTGATTTTTTCAGGTATAAACACGTAATCTCTAGTCTGGTGTCGCAGCTGTCATCACGGCAACATCTCTTTTATATTAGTGTATCTATGGGTGGATTATAGGACAGTGGGCCCCACCACCTCTCCTACATGGGGGCAGGACACACAAACTTTATGGTGGTTTTACCTCTTTTTAATTATTGTTTTGTCTCTTTGTAATAATTTTGTTGATAGTAATTTTGTGTCTCTTTGAGGTCATCCTGTGTTACTTTTGTCATCTTTTTGTAATGATTTGTTTTCTTTTTTTGGTCACTATGTGTCCCTTTGTGGTTGGGTTCCCCCTTTTGTATTTACTTTGCATCTCTCCGTGGTCATTTTGAGTCTTCCTGGCTGGTATATGTTATTTGAGTGACATTTTGTATGTGAAGAGTAGCGGCGCCCTGACACATCAGGCCCTGGGGCCTGTGCCTAGTCGGCCTGTTCAATAATCCATCTATGGGAGTAATAATCCTGCAGATACTGTGACAGAAGTTTCACCACTCTTAAATTTTAGATGCACCTAATTTGAACTGTGTTAAACCTTTTCATTACATGAATTCATTATTATTAGAGTAAAGAAGAAAAACAAATTTCAACAAATCTTACCTCTCAATATAGTGTGGCTACAGATCACAGGACTCCGGTATAATCAAAACAGTGCTACCTAGTAACATAATTTTAAACATACCATTCAACTTGAGAGAACAGACATTGATGAACCTTAATAAATGACTGAGAGAGGCAGAGAACTATAGTCCAACTCATAACGATTATTCAAAAATATAGTGCTAAGATTGTCACTATCATTTAATTCAAGTGTTGCATACTGTTCATTTAACTTGAAATACTAAGAGACGTATATGAGAACCATATCCATATCCAGTATGAACATTTCACATGCAGATAAAATACGGGTCAAGTGGTACAGCAATGCACTTGTGGCTCTGTTGAATACAGTACTAATACCTTATGAGATGTTTGAGACAAACAGCTGTTTCAGTGGCTTACTGTAGTATTTTGTGAGAAATCTACCATTTAGCTACTTTCAGCTAATAACATATGAATGTCAGATTCAGCATATACATTTTAAATGATGAACCAGTAAAGTAAACCTACTGAAATCTGACTAAAGAACAAAAAGTACAAAGGGTCCTTTTTAAATGCGTGAAACCAAAGGTCCTTTTCATAAACATTTTTAATCAGCCTTGCATTATACAAGGTAATTCTTCAAGGAACGTTGGTTCATCTTCCTCTGTAATCCCCACACTGAGGGATCTATGGTTTGTTTGTCTCCACGGCTTGTTTTCAAGTCTGCTGGAGTGTGACCCAGACTGCCTCCTGAACGGCTGACCTGCACTGTGAGACACTCTCGGGAGCCGGTGGTGACAAGTGTTCTTGTGCATGTTATCTGGTGTTGTCAGTCATCTGCTCCTCTGTCAGACCCGGCGGAACACCTCAAAGAGGGAGGCGACTGAGTGCATGCGGTAGAAAAGGTTCAAAGGAATGGCGAAATTGAGAACTGTGGTCCATATGCTAAAGCCAAATGTCTCCTGTTCCAACCCGTTGTCGTACTGTGGCCGGCAGCCAAAGGCAGGAAGGATCCACAGCTGAAAGAACAAATTATATTTATTTAGTTGAACCTGCAGTCATTCACCTTTTTGGCCACTAGAGGGCAGTGCAACAACGTTACCTCACAACATTGACATATTATCACCTACTGAACCTCTTAACAAAAAGCTGCCCTTTAACACATCCAACAGAAGCAGTATTTCTAGCAGCTTTCGCTCTTTCTTAACTCTGCTTTGGCTTCCACAAGTTTTAAAGGGACAGCTCACCCCAAATTAAAAATACTTTTTTTTTTTTACATAATTTTTTCCTCTTACCTGTAATTATAAATCTAGATTGTTTTGGCATGAGATGCAGAGTGTATCAGAAATATTGGCCGTAGACATGTCTGCCTTGTCTCAAATATAATGGAATTAGATGCAGCTTGCAGTGCTCAAAGCGCCAAAAATACCTCTGGAAAACTCAACAGCAATGTCTCTTTCCAGAAATCATGATCCAGTTACTCAAGATAACCCACAGGCCTTGTTGTGAGCAGTTTCATGTATGAACTATTTTTTTCTCTACCGAACTACACTTGGCAACCGCATTACCGTGCAGAAGAAAGCATGTGTCTACTGATAGCTCACCTGGCACCACTGAGCTAGCCAACATTACAGCTCAGCTGAAAATTAAGCCATTAATCTTGCACTGTCACAAGCACAAGCCTCTCGGCCATGAGGAGACGCATGCTTCCTTCTGGGCAGTGATACATTTGGAAGGTGTAGTTTGGTAGAAAGAAAATAGTTCCTACATTAAACTGCCCAGTTTTTGTCTTCCTGCTGGGCAGTTAACATTCAATTCTTTTTTTTAGGACTTTTTTTCTAAAACCAACTGCCAGCCATGTTAGAGTGGTGAAAGTGAAAACAAAAACAATGAGCTATGACGATGGAAAAAACAATGAACAGCTCTATGTTCAATTATCAGGTTGCCAAATGCTTACCGAAATGTTGCACATTATCTGGAAGACAGCGATGTTCTTCAGGATTTGCCTTTTTCTATTCGGGGGCTCCTTTACATTGTTTCCTACAGGTAGCGGCACCTCAGAAGGTTTCCTCGGACATCTGTACACCCGCCTGCTGTCCTCCTGCTCGTTCTCGTTTCTGTCTGGAGTCTCGTAGGCTTGGTTGATGATGCCGTTGAACGGTGGGGCCAAAGAGGATGTCACTGAGAAGATTTCTGGGGCTGTTGGTAACTCAGGGTCCTCCCTCTCTCCATCCTCTTGCTGGCGATACAGGGACTCTACAATGAAGAGGTTTTGGATGTACTTCTCCAGCACAAGAAGCAGAGAGAAGATGAGGTTGGTCCAGCGGTAAGGAGGATTGCTTGTGGCACCTAATGCAGCCACTACGCTGCACCAGGACATGAGCCAGGAGCCAATAGAGGACCCAAACAGCAGTTCTGTGTCCAGCTGTCTCGACGGGTTCTTGGAGGTGTCCAGCGGCACGTGGTCCGCTCGGTATATGAGTAGACCTGAACCACCAGCAGAGCACATGAACACTAGCATGACAATGCCGTAAATGTAGAACATGGAAATGGCTGACTGACGCATTCGGAGGGATTCCTCAACACGGGTGACGTAGACCACCAGAATCCCAATAGTGCTGGCCAGTGCAAGCAGACCCAAAATGGGGCCCACAGTCAGGCCCTCGGTTTTGGTAGCTAGCCTCTTCCGGTTTGAGGAAAGGTCAATGGTCCGTCCGATGTTCTTCCACATGACGAAGAGCATGGCAGAGACAAAGATGTGGTACTCGACGTTAAAGGGGTAGAGATAGAAGAGGCTGCTGGAGAACATGGAGCAAGTGCTGGTGGTGCAGTTACAGTGAGGCTCTGAGTGCACTGCAAAACAAATAAAAACAGATGCAAATTCATGAGAAATACAGATATTTTTGTGCTGCCTTTAAATTAACACAGTTTGTCTAATCTTTCAAAATAACATTAACAAAACCACATCCATCACATAATGCCAGAAAAAACAAAAACATCGATATTAGAATAAGCATAAGTACAAACAGAATAAATTAATAGTGAATATTTAATAGACTAAGAATGATGCTTTAGTTCTCTTTTTGCCAACTTTTTTTATTGGGGATAAAAAATAACTAAATCTTGGTTCAAACCACTACCACCTTTTTTTGGAGACTCCTCTTTGTGTTGCCATGATTTCAAGTTTTTGTTTGTTTGACAAACTATGAATAATTCTTTCTTTTCTATTTCTTGACAAAGAAGCTTTGCATAATTCAAATGTGAATAAACATTTTGTTAAAAAAAAGTTGCTTCTATAGCATCTGTTTGGTGTTGTGTAAACCTGTTCACTGAGTGATGGCTGCTAACACAAAACTGTTTTATTGTACTTTGCTCTACATCCTGGGACTGTAAACCTCTGTTGAGAAGGAAGAAGCTGTGACATTCACTGTGCAAAGGGTCTGAGTCATCATTTAAAATCAAGCCTGTTATTCACTGTGGCTGTCAGCACAGGGAGACTGGGTCAAGCTGTGACTCACCAATCAGCCGACTTTAACAATTTGACTCAGAGTTTCTGTTCTTTAAAGAGATGCTTCCAAACCATGACACCAAAGAAAATGATAAGATGCTTAAATTATCAATGAGGAAATAGGACAGTTTCCTTGGACAAAACAAATGTTGAGGCCCCTTTTTGCACACGTCCTCTCAATTTGCTTCAAAGTTCAGTTCAGAGTCAATTGTCCCCAGACATCTGTAAGACTGCACACACTCCAATGCCTGACTCCTAGTCAATGTGACTTCCTGTGTGTGCGAATCTCTTCAAATATAAATTATCATATCTTTGGTTTAAGATATGATTACCTGTTGTCAGTGACTGGGTCGCGGCTGGTCTTATTGGTCTGGAGCCTGCTAACATTAACAGAGTCGTCTGCATACATTAGGATGTCAAAGGTTTGTTGACCTTTTGGTACAGTACAATCTTATTTACACAGTTATGTTCGGTCTGCTCTGGGATCTGCCTTGGAGAGAGCATCAGAAGCTCACACATCTATACACTGTGTAGTGTATAGTTTCCCTGCCTTTCTGGCTTTTAACAAAGCACTGTATACTTGTCAGTGAATACTGTATATTTTACAAGTTGTGGCCAGTTCAACCACAAAGTGATTGTTTCCCCTAGTAGTACCTGAATAATTTTCAGAGGCCTGAAAAGTTTGAATTATCAGCAATTCACAAGTGAAAAAGAGCAAAAATGATATTAGGTCTAAACATTTTGGAAAAGTATCTCACTGACACTATTTTCTCTGATATTGTAATTGGGAGATGATTTACAAAATTAGAGGTGATGATCATTTTATATTGTTTTCATTTCAATGAAAAACATTAAAATGATTGTGGTTTGGCAGGGATCATGCCAAACATCTATGATTTTTTATGTTGTTTTTTTTGTTCTGTAAGACATCTTGGCAGCATGACAATATTCAATTTAAAATGATATTTTGACACACATTTTCCATTTACATATATTGTGCATGCTGCAATTTTAAAATGGCAGTAGGTCATATTGCGATTTTGATAAAATTATGATTATTTGTCTGGCCCTGGATGTAATGAAGGTCTGAAAAAAATAAATACAATCTTATTTTGCAAAAATATCACACCAATAGCCTTATATCCCATTGTGGGTCATCACTCTACACAAATACCACCCTAATAACTTGGATCACTGCAACAATGAAGCCAGAAGGCATTGTATATATCTCTAAGCTCATGCTAAATTCAGGGCAAAATAAGGTCTGTTAAAGGTCTAGGGTGAAGGATTTAGTGACATCTAGTGGTGAGGCTGCAAAACTGAAACTTCTGCCACGTGCCAAGCATGTCGGAGAACTAAGGGGCAGCTTATACGACAGCAATTTCAGTGAAAACGGAAAAGTCTGTCCTTTGCGTTTTAAAAAACTTCTGCGTTTATATGCCGACATTATTGAAACGATCTCCGTTCATACGGAGCTGCAGAATCTACTGGAAACGCTGTAGTATGCACGCCAGGCCAATGGGTGGCAGTGTAAATTTGCAAAGCAACACCACGGCATGACGCCATGCGCCTGTGCTGAAGTGCCTTCCTCTACAACGCCGTGGTTACAAACCAAAACAAAGAAGACACAATGGCGAAAGCATGCACAGATAACTTTGTCTGGATGGATAACGAGGTGGAGTTGCTACAGTAACAGATCTACACTTCACTTCAAATCAGCAGGGTGAGCAGCACAAACAGAGCTCGGCATTGTTGTTGTGACGGTCGGCATGCCTAGTGACTGGAACCGTAATGCGCATGTGCGAAAAGTCCGTTTTCAGAGGAACTGCATATTGCAAGTTTACATGACAACGGAGATGCTGTCGTTTCCAAAATGTTGCACTCTGGAACCTGTTTTCAAATCATTGCATTTTCAGGCACCCAAAATGCTGCTGTCATGTAAACGATCGGCCAAAACGCAACTAAAGTTCACCGTTTTCAGATGAAATTGTTGTCGTATAAACAGGGCCTAAAATGGGCAATATGATAACACAAATGGCCCTATCTTGAGTCAGCGTTTGGTTTTGTTTGTTTGTTTGTTTGTTTTGGGCTACTGTAGAAACATATTGGACTCTGTGTAAGAGGACCTGCTCAATATGTAGTTATAAACAGCTCATTGTAAGGTAACAAAAACACAGCCATTCTCATTTTCAGGTGATCATAAACTGATGAAAACATAGTTATGAATATGATATACCATTGCTGCCAATAGATGCCCCTAAATCCTACACACTGGACTTTTAAGTTGCTTCTTTTAAGATTATTTATGGTATTTATGGTTTGCAGTCTGGCCCTTTGTAGCCACTTCTTGACTGCATTTTTTTGTTGCATTTAGATTTGTGATGAAACTTAAATTTGAAGTAACTGTCAAAGACTGTATTTCAGTTTTTACTGTACTGTGACTTTAAGTACTTTTGACGGTAGTGGCCTATAAAATCAGAGTTTCAATGATGTTTGTTTTTTCAAAAAAGTATGGACTATCTTTTACAAAGCTCCATTTTAAAATCCTACCGTACCTCTTGATGGTCAATATTCATTAACCATGTTCTGCTGCTGTTACTTGGAAATTTCAGTCACCAGCTGAATGTCTGAGCATCTCAGATGGTGATGACAATACACTTTTTATACTAACTCACTCCTTGTCAAGCCCACCACAGTACCCTATGGTAATACTGAAGCTCTCCAGAGATCATATAAACAAAACCCTGCCGTGTGCCCCCTCATCCCCTCATCTCCTCCTACCCCAAACCCCCCCCAAAAGGCCAGCACTATGGTACTGCAGCCTTTAATTAAAAAAGGAACAACAGTCAGGGTGCAGCCAGCCTCATAGTCAGCCGGATATGAAGAGGAGCAGTCGAACCCCCCAACCCTAGGCTTAGATGTATCAGTTACTGTAATTGCAGCACCCTTGGGAGTAAGCAGCCTGAGGACAAAGCCGTCTGAGGTCAAGCGGGGGGTTGCCAAGGAGGGTGGTGGTGGCTGAAGTGTGGGGAGAGGGCATGGGAGGGGGCCTCAGCACTAGCAACGCTGTGTGTCTCCTGAAACCTAATAGAGAGACGTTCGACACAAACAAGACCCACTGGGCTGCCGAGCTAACCTCCCTTCCCCTCACAAACCCTCCTCTCCTTCCTTTTTCTTTCATCTATTGAAGTGAGCTCTCAAGTGGACTATTGTACTTGTTTTCCAGGTACAAGCCAGCAATCAACCCCTTGGCCCTTACCTATGGTGAGGTTTCCGTAGCCCAGGGCAGTGAGTCTTCTCTTATGGTTGTTCAAGAAGTGCTCGGCCTCTGACATCACACCGTTGCACCATAGAAGGAGGTTGGTAAAGACTGCATGCATTACACCAAATCTGAAGAGACAAACAGTTGAAAATGAGCAGTCAATCTAAGAGCATGTGGTGGTGTTATGATACAGGTTGTCATCATCCATATGTAGTCCCCGGTGAGATGTTCCATGATTGTGACAGTGACTTAAGACTTGTTAAATTATAATATGAGACATTTTACATACCTCTCAAATGTTTCAAAGCTCCTGATGACATCCTTAATGTGAAACCAGAGAAAATGTACCTAAACAAAACACCAAGACACAAAACCTTAAATGCTAGCCATACCATTATCTGACATAACACTTATTAAAGGGTAACTTTGGTATTTTTTATACTAGAGCCCATTTTCCTCTGTTTTTGTGTCTAATGGGAACAACAATTATCAAAATTTGCTCCAGTATTTAGCGAGAGGGCTGCAGCAGGCAATGGCGAAACAGGCTTCAATGTACTGTAATCACGCGGGGCAATTGTGCACTGTTAATTTACATCCACTACAAGTACTTGTTTTTGCCACTGACAGGCTCAAATCATTATTCTAAATGTCTGACAACATGCTGGAGAGGATCCCTACAGAGATAGACCTTTTTGTTAAAGAGTAATGTACTTTTTGTTTAACCAGAAACAGCCCCAAAATAACCATTACCAAAGCCACCAGACTCCATTTAAATAAACAGTCATTTTATCATGGTAAAACACACTCCATGTCAAGTCGAAATACAAAATATAAAAGTCACAAAAGCCATATTGGTTCGTCTTTTCACTGTTCCAACAACCAGCAGCTCTAGTTTGGTTAAAATAAATCCTTAATTCACGCAGTTGTATGTGAAAATATTCTGGTTCTATACACCCTAAAATTAATGTTTATTTAAATGGAGTCTGGTGGGTTTGGTGATGGTGAATGCAGGGCTGTTTCTGGGTAAACAAAAAGGATCATACTCTTCAACAAAAAGGTCAGTCTCTGTAGGGATCATTTCCATGATGTTGTCAAACACTTAACAATAATAACAAATTGTGCCTCTCAGTAGCAAAAAAAAAAAAGAAATTTTAGTGGGCGTATATTGATGGTGCACAATTTCCCATTATCATCACATTGCAGTCTGTTTTGCTGCAGCAGTCTCTCTCAATACCGGATCAATTTAAAAAACTGTTGTTCCTATTCATCACTTAGACACAAAAACATGGGAAAATACTGTCCAGGTTAAAAAAAAATACATAAGTTACCCCTTAAAACGTGTTTTACAGACAGCAGAATTATATAAGTCCATTTACCAGAAGGATTTCCCTTGTCAGTTACACTCCAATAACATGGACAATGACAGGATTATATTGTTGCAGCAACTCTGTACTGGCTTCAACACAACAAAGAGCACATTATTCAAAGACCAACCCGGTTAAGTGGTGCGCAGAAAAAAAGACACAGTGTCTAACACTGCTGAAAGATTATCACTTCATTGAAATGACAGTGGGGTTGTAAACTTACCTGTGCTATGGTGTGAGTTGCATGGATGACAGGATATACCCCGAGCACAGCCGACACACAAGACTGATAGCCAACATAATACCCAATTCGGAAAGCGTCCATGATCAGTGAAAGGAGTGCAAGGAGAGTCAAACCACCTACCGAGAAAAAGAAAAAAAGGTTATTAGTAGCACACTTTGATTGTACAGCAAAACTAATTATTTTTGCTTTAACCTGTCACATACAATCCACATGGCCTCTGTAATCTTCAACTACATGGAAAAGGAAAACATCAGTTTGCTATTTTACGCATTTACTGCTGTGATCCTGTGCGTAATCTTACAAACTCACCTCTTATCCAGCATGTGGTGGCATGGGCATCTTTCTCGGTGAGCGTGTTCTTCTGTCTGTCCCGTACCAGGATGTACCACATCATCCAGATCAGCTGGAGGATCATGAGGCAGCTGACAAAGGACAGCAGGTGCTCTTCCTTGACAGAGGGGCCGTGGTGCGCGATAGCCAGCATCAGCGCCATCCCGATCAGCAGCAGATTGGTCCCGTACTGCCCGCTAAGGAACTCCGCATTCTTCCTCGGGTACTCCCCTGACAGACGGAGTTTTAGTTTGGTGAACATCTTCTTGTCCTGCTCGGAGCTGGACGACGAGGACGAACTGTGACAGTACTTATTTAGACACGTGATATCCAGGCCGTTGTGCTCCACCATGGTGAGAGTCATGTAGAAATATCAGAAAGAATAAGAGTAAAGTCAAAGCCGCGCGCTATAAGAGCATCTGAGGGAGGCCAGGTGCCTAACCTGTTGCTACAAGGTGGGGATTCAGATGAATAGGTACCGTGCCAAACATGCTCATTCAATCTTCAAGGTCCGGCTCAGTGGTCACGCATAGTTTAAAAGTCCAGCCTCGCCGAGGATGGACTTGATAGATGCATTGTCATCTTGTAACCCTGAAACTGAAAGATCTGGTCGTGTAACAGGCGCGCTGAGTCACTGAAAATGGTAGATTACGTTTCAGCCTTTGGTGATCCCAGACCCCCGTCCTCTTGAGGCTCCCATATGTTTCAGAGAAATCACTGGGCTTGCTGTGCCAACCATTCACTGCCCAAAGAAGAAGAAAAAAAAACACTAAGCACGGAATTATCCACAATAACAGGGAAAAAAACGAGCTTCGCCCAAATCCACCTCTTCCGAGCAGCTGCCAGGCAGTCTCTCCAAGTCTGCTGAAATCCTCTCAGGGTGGCTATCGGGTGTTAAGTATATGAGATGAAAAGGAAGATGGCATTTCACAAACCTGCGAATTTTACAGGCTGGAGGCACGTGATGTGTCCTTCAAATTAAGTACCACCTCCTCAAATCCTTATGTCCACTTGGTTAAAACTTGACTTTCAAGGTGAAAAAAAGAATCAGATTTCAATGGTCAAATGCACACTGGCTTTTTGTGAGTGGATGTCAGAGTGGAGAACACGAGAGCTCTCAAATATATGACCATATGACCTGTGGTTCAATATGAACAGTTGGGGCGGATGCGCGCAATCAGCACAACAATAGAGTGATTGCTCAGATAGTTTGAGAGGTGATTGGTGTGACGCAAACTTGCGGTGGGGGGGCATGGGAGTAGTAGGCTAATCAGGGCCTTTTAATTATCAACTTATTAAACAAAACAAATACGGACCGTTTAAAAGTGCCTCCATCACAAGTTCTGAGAAGGTTGAGAGAAGATAATCATGTCGCATGCAGTGTGTAGTACACAGGCACGCGACACACAACGATAAGGACCATGCGCAATAATACATGTTTGCGCACAGAGCGTTAATCTATTGCAAAGACCACAGAACAGTGGCGTCACTAGGACCGCAGAGGTGATAACATTTTGCTCCAATAGGACATCAGAGGCCGGGTATCGATCTTTTAATCACTGAGTATCAGCCCGACACAAAAAGAGTCGCCCAAGATCTGTTCATTAACAGGGCGTTTAATGGGCCATTGACTCAGTCTGGACATTTTGATTTAATCTGTAAGTGTTTGCATTAGCGCTCTGTAGTTTGCATTTCACGAGGGTTCCCAAAACAGCTTCATTTGATTTAAGTGTAGTGTGAGGACAGATCAGCAAATGTGTGATTGGGATTTACTGTCAACTTTACAATAAACACAGGGATCGATTTGAGCTTTCCTGTCTACCTGTCCTGTCAATAAAGGTTGAAACCGCCCAAAACCCTCTATTTTGACAAAATAAAGACATCACCACAAACTAATACAGAAAAGGCATAAACTGGTGCAGAAAAACTCAGTTTCTGAAAGGAGCCCCATTCTGCACAATTCCTCATGATACTTGTTGGGAAATCTGCACTTTTACATCACTGAATTTTAAAAATCATTATGTTTATTTTATTTATGTCATGGTATCATTACCCTTTCAGGTAAATA
The DNA here is from genome assembly GCA_026686955.1 of Epinephelus cyanopodus. Classification (NCBI taxonomy): domain Eukaryota; kingdom Metazoa; phylum Chordata; class Actinopteri; order Perciformes; family Serranidae; genus Epinephelus; species Epinephelus cyanopodus. The sequence continues at coordinate 16,360,778 of CM048915.1, read as the reverse complement.
TATGAATATTCCAACCACTACTGGCCGTAAGTACACTGGTGAATGTTGAAAATCTTTTACCAACACCATGGAGAAATTGGAACTTTGTGACAAAAAGGGCTTTAATGTCAGCAAATATGGTTCCCAAAGTTCAGATAATAATACTTTTAGGGTTACAACAGTATACCAGTTACAAGGTATACCGTGTACATTTGGTCACTGGTTCAAGTCCCCATCCAGACCTAATATGGAGTGTAGCTGGAGAGGTGCTCTTAAGCAAGGTACCAAGCCCCCACCTACTCAGGGCGCCTGTCCATGGGCAGCCCCCTCGACATCTCTCCATTTAATGCCAGTATAGGTCCTGTTTGTGCATGTGTGTGTATTTCAGGCCTGTGTGTGTATAACAACAATTTTCAAAGGGAGACTTTTTGCACATGCTTTTATTAAAAATATTGTTTCAAGGTTTAATTACTGTGATAAAACGTTTAACCAAAAATAACCTTTCTGTTTTAATGCCTTTAAGGGTCATGCTGACTGATAATAACTTTTTTGTAATACTGTGAAACCGCAATAATTTCTGAGATGGTTATTGTACCATTAAAATCTCTACCAGTATTATAATGAGCAAAGTCGCTTGACCTTCTCTACTTTTTTTCAAAATTTTCCGATTGAATTTTTATATAACTCATCCATCCACATTTTATTACTGCTTTAAGTTATGTATAATTATTTGAATGACAGGCCGATAGTGTCCTCAGGCAGCCTCTCACCCAAATATGGTCACTTACATGATGGCAATGCCGAAATGCCAAACAGACTTCAAAATGGGAGTCCACAAACCAACGGGTGACATCCCGGTTGCCATGCCCATTTATTTTATAGTCTATGGATTTGTCAAGCAATAACAACAATTTGCGTGAGCACTGAAATAAGTTATAAAAGTTTATTAAAGAAAAAAACATTTTACAGAATACAAGTCTTCACATTCTTCACCACAAACTGAGAAAAATCAAAATAATTTAAAAAAATGTTATCATCAGTTAGAAATGGTGACACACTTGTCCCTCCATTGCTTACAGGCATTTTTCTATATAAAAGTATGGACAGTTTAACATGTGACTGTAGGAAAAGCACAGGTGTAATTAAAAAGAAAAAAAACAATGGCTGAATGGCATTTAGCTGCTTCAGTTGCAGGGTCCTGGTAACATAAATTGTGGCTCACAGTCTTAGTTTACTGAAACATACTTAAACACGAGAACCATCATTAATATAATTAGTAACACCTGTTATAAATGAACATCTTTTTCTACTGCAACAAGCCAAAATGTCTGCTGTGAGAAAAGATATATTCTCAAAACATTCATCACACTCATAAGTGCTGTTTACCAAATAGTCAACGCAACAAATCACATTTTTGATACAGTTGCCATGGTTTCTTATGCAAAACAAATCATAAACTGAGATGGTTTAAGACAGCAGTTGTGTTGGTTCAGCAGAAACATCCACAGATGGGACAAAACAAAGCAAAAACCTGATACAAGACTGTAAACAGGTCAAATGCAGATGCTTCTGTGCACAAGGGTTCACTAAATGGTTTGTTGGAATATGAAAATGGCGTGACTAAAATGCTACAGCCTTCGCAGTCACCAGATTTTAACCCAGCTGAACACCTATGAGGATTTTGGACCCACATGTAAGACAATGCTCTCCGCTATCATCTCCATTAGACCAAACAATATAAAGTTTATCTTCAAATCTATTTAGTGATGTCTGTGATTTTCTGAAGCCGTATGTCCTTTTTTATGTTCAACTATGTTTATTTTTTTTGTATTTGCTGTGCTCAGGTCTCTCTTTGCAAACAGATGAGATTGAAATTACCTGATTAAATAAAGGTTATGTATGTAAATAATAGTAATGCTGGAGTAATGATCGGCAAGGAGCACTGAAGCTGACTCCATACTAAGAAACCTCATGCTGGTTTTTCCTTTAATTTGTCACCCATCTGTAGAACAATCTGCTGCAGGTGTAGGTCTACAGTGTCAGTGTGTATTAGGTGTGAGAGACAGAGAGTGTGGAGAAAGGCAGGGGCAGAGGAGCATAAGCAATGTAGCAGATGGGAAGGGAAAACACCTTCACCATAATGACATAACATTGTGTAGTTACGTAACATGTCCCGTCACAGTCTACAAAAATCTCACATTGGCACAAAAATAAGTCCAAGTAACTGTGTTACTGGTCGGTTTTATGTGTTTTGCATAAATTACATTTATAGGTACTATGTATTGTGATAGTGTATGTTTTCTGTGAGTCTTTACTATATGCAGTGAACACTTGACTTTGAGGTAGATGAAAAACAGCTTGAGTTAATCTATGTGGATGAGCCAGGCCTCTGAGGCGGTGAAGGGATGTGGTTGGACATTGTGCCACCATTACGGTAACTTGACAGTGTACTTACTTAGCCTAGATCTTATCATTTCTGCTGTGTGTTTATTATTTACAGTATTTTCTTTCATAAACTTGTAAAGCTACATTGTGAATGTGCTGCGCTATATATGCAGTGAGTGCGTTATGAGTGAACCTTATCTTTCAAAAGACAAATGCTGCTGACTTTGAAGGAGTTTTAAAGAGACGGTTCACCACCAAATCAAAATGACATATTTTTCCTCTTACCTGTAGAGCCATTTATCAATTTAAATTGTTTTGGTGTGAGTTGCTCAGTGTTGGCAATATCAGCTGTAGAAATGTCTGCCTTTTCTCCAATATAATGGGACTGGATGGCACTGGGATTGTGGTGCGCAAAGCACAAAAAAATAAAGTGAAAAAATCAACAGCAATGTCTCTTTTCAGAAATCAAGACTTGGTTATTCAAGATATATCCAGAGACTTTGCTGTCAGCAGTCTCATCTAAGAGCTATTTTCTTTCATCTGATCTACATCCGCCAACCACATCAGAAGGAAGCACACATCTACTCATAGACGAGAGGTTTGTGCTTGTGACAGTGTGAGCGCAATGGTGTCCTCCATTGATAAGCTGTTAACATTAGCTAGCTAAGTGGGGCTAGGTGAGCTAGCAGTGGATGCATGCTTCTTTCTATTTGGTGATACCGTTGCTGGGTGTAGTTCAGCAAAAGAAAATACATCCTACATTAAACTGCTCACAACAAGGTCTGTGGATTATTCTGAGTAACTGGATCATGATTTCTGAAAAGAGATGTAGTTGTTGAGCTTTTCAAACATATTTTTGTGTTGTATTGAGAGTGCAATCTTGTTCCATTATATCTAAGAGAAGGCAGACATCTCTGAAAAAAATATGTATTTTTGATTTGTGGGTGAACTGTCCCTTTAAAGGAATCATCTGGCTCACAAGTTGAGTGCTCCGCAATGTTCAAGCTGTTTGCTAGCTTTGTCTGCTGCATGGTTAACATATGCTTCTATTTTTTGCAAAAAAAACAAAAAAAAACAGCTGACAGCCATGAGAGTAGTGGGAGTGTTGGGGGCTGTTTCTGTGAATGTGCTACTAGATATGTTTGAAAATGGAGAGCGGTGTGTGTGGACAAATGGTTATAATGTCATAATGCCAATGCCATAATGGTTAGTGTGTATGTTTGATTTTTGTGTTGGAGTGTCTAAGGTTTTTGGAAGGTATGTTTTCTATATTAATACCAGGGCATTTAAGTTTGATGATGCAGTTGTAAATTTTAACCTTTTTTAAAAAAAAAAAAAAATATGTGCAAATAATGGAGGAAAATTATTAAGAGAGAACTCCAAACTGTGGTTAACAAGATGATGTAAAATCCAATCCATATTTAACTATGAAGCACTGGTATTAATAAATATTTATTTTCTAATGACATGTTTTAATGACCCAAGATTTCACTCCATAAAAAAATGTTGACAATTTAAGGCCAAATAAAATGTTAATCATTCCATAAAAGAGGACATTTTGTGAAAATCTAAATTACAGAGCTTAAAAAACAAAAAAACATCCTCAGCCGTCACATTTATCCAAGCAAAGAGATGAGCATGACCACACCCATGAACTGTGTGAAGAGGATGAGTGGAGTGAAAAAGGACCACACAGGCCACAGAGCCATGTTGAAGCTGCAAAGAAAGTACAATGATACTTATAAATATGCATAATAGATTGATCAGTATTGATCAATACATTGATCAATAAAACAATACGATATACACTGTCACGTTGTCACAATCTCTGCAGAGGAAGAATGTGGGACGCTGTAAAATCTGGATTTGTAGCTGAAGCTGAAAATTTCAGCTCTCTTTCTCTCTCTGCTATTGTTCTGCCTACTGTGTTCTTGGGGCTAGAGTTGTTCCAATACTGATACCAGTGTCAGTATTAAAAAAAAAAAAAATCCGGGATTGGGTACCAGCAAGTATGCAATCTATGTACTATTCTGATACTATGTAATTCATTTAAAAACTTAACAGTAGTGTCATATCCAGATAAAACAGCAGTTTTCCGGTAAATCAATTCTTCTCTGCCACTCAGCAGCCTACACAGGAAGTTGCACAGTGCAGACACTGGAACCTACTGTTTAGAGTGGTAAAGAATTTATTTCCAATTTAGCAAACTGTTTTAAAAAAGGTTTAATGTGTGAAATGTCGTACGATGACAGTAATCATTTCACATCCATACAGGGTTAGCAGCTGTATACAGCAGTAAACTTTTCTTCGTTTTTAAAGCAAAGGTATTGGATTGTTACACGGTACCCACCAAAACGCAAGTTTCTGGTTTTGGAACTAGTATCAGTAGAAAAATTCATAATGGAACATCTCTACTTGGCGCAAAGGCAACATTTATACTTTGCCACATTGATAGCTGCAATCAGACACAAGAATTGTACTTAAATTGTACTCTAACTTTATGGGTGTATTTGCTATGTAATATATTAGTGCAATATGTTTTGTGAATCTGACCTTCAGAGAGGGCAGATAGCTGTTGCAAGTGATGCACAATTCATGGTGCTCTCAGTTCAAGCTCTTCATAGGCAGCATCCAAATTTACTAGTTTTGCATTTCAAAGCTTCTCACTTTCTTCTAATCAGTGACTCCCATCAGCCGTGTAAGTGACACACATTCATATTATAATTGGTTCACTATTTTAAACATGGTGGATTAGCTAATCACATGATGAGGAAAGCTAAGTGGCCAATCAATTAAAGAGACTGATCAGTTAACTAGGTGTAAAGCATTAATGTACAAACTAACAGGGCAATTACAGTTTACTTATAATCATTTAATCGATTGGATTATTACCCTACTGAAGCCCTCAACATCCACACCCAGTGCCATAGGGATAAAATGAATAGGCACTGCTAAAAATATGCAGTGTAAAGTTGCCACTTCACTATGAGAGGCCCTTTGAGACATAATTCATACTTGGTTTCACATGTAACATCATACTCTCATACATACACCACTATACTCTTACACAAACACTACTATACCCTCTTATATTTATCATCATGTTTTCTTTTATTTACTGTCACACTCTTAGTGTAACAGAGGATAATATTATATGTATGTAAGTATGATAGTATGTACATTAAAGTAACAGTATATGTAAAACAAAGTTCTAATATATGTATAAGAGAATAATATTATATTTGAAACAGAATAATAGCATATGTAAGAGAAATTAGTTGTACATGTGAATGCAAATAATCATGTGTGAGGAACAAAATGACAATGAATGTAAGACAGAATGATAGGGTATGTGAATGAGAATAGTTGTTTGTGTAAAGTTTGATTGAAACGGAAATAGTACTGAATTCTCAGTTCCTGATTGGTTATTTTTGATGAAGCGAGAAGAAGGCCCGTCTTCCTAATCATAGACAGAGAAGCTTTTTTTTTTTGCTTTTTTTCTTTTAATTGAACGCACAATAGAACAAAAACATAGAGAACCATACATCTTCTCGCAAGGACTATACATTTTTGTACAATGAAATGTTGCAAAATTGCAAAGAATCACAAAGAAAAAATACAAATAAAACAAAAAAGACTAGGGTTTTTAAATGGTGCAAGTTAAAAAACAAAACAAAACAAAAAAAACAGTAGCACATCATTTTATAAGTCACCAGTACAGTCTTAGTAACAAAACCCTAGGGAGGAGCAAAATCTTAGGTATAAATCAAATAAGCAAGAAACAAGATATATCTCCACAGATCTTTCTGGCTATTTTGCTGGAGTACAATTTCTTAAGAGATAGGCCAGTCAAAGGAGGGTTTGTTATTTCTCCACTTACTACAATGAATATGATATTTACCCATTAGAATAATCGTATTTAAAATCAAATTATCTATGTAAAAGAATATATGAGAAATATCAAAACCTGGAATGTCATTTATTTTAAGTAATAACCAATTTTTTATTTCTGACCAAAATTTCCTGGACACTCCGCATGAGAAAAACATACAACATGTTCTAGTGTTTCATCTGCTGCATTCCAAAAGGTACACGGGTCAACTTCAAATTTAAATCTTTTTTTTATAGAAATTCTGCAACTGGGTAGAATTTATAGAGTATTAAATGAGTTTCTTTAATCTTTGGGGAAATATGCCATTTAAGATATTTAGAGTGTGCTTTATCCATCATAGACACAGTTACCTTATCAGTCACTTGTTCTTTAAATCCTCTGTTGTAATCATAAAATACTATCAATTTCAAAGCAGTGCTAATCAATGTGTTGTTACATTTGTTATTTAAGTTACAATCATTAATCATCACTTTTGGTAGTACAAGTTTAACATTCGAATATAATGGGGTATTCTGGATTAATTGAATCAGTGGTAAGGGGATTGCTTTACAAATCCTATTATACTCTCTCTGAGAACAATTTATGTAAGATTTTTCTAATCAAGTCCTGTAGTCCAAAAAAACTCCATCAAAACCCATTACATCCTTTACAAAGAAAATGCCTTTCTCATACCAATCTTTTATGAAAATAGATTTCCTGTTTACTGTGATCACTCTGTTATTCCATAGAATAGATCCATGAGGGGAGACATTATGAGTAAATATCATTTTCCAGTATTGAAGAATCTGCTTGTGGAAATTAGATAGCTTAATAGGAACCTTATGCACCTCAAAATCACATTTTATCAAGCCCTTTTGTTAAACAAGGATCTCGGAATATAAAACCACATGGACTCTGGCTGTAACAAATATGTTTTCAGCCATTAAATCTTGAGAGTTCCAACCATTGAATCGAATTCTAAAGATTGAACCGTGATCTTTTAATATAATGGGTTTTATTTTTCCATAAAAAGTGAAAAATAATAGAATTGGATTTTTTAATATTATTTAAGAGACATACAGGGAGTGACATGAATAAATTAATTTTGAGATACCTTCTGCTTTTGATAAAATGACTCTGCCAAAGATTGTAAGATCTCTGGTTAGCCAGCGACTTAGAGATCTCTTCATATCTGTTAAGCGATTAGCTATATTAACGGCTTCTCTTCTGATAACATTTTTAAATATTGTTATTCCAAGATATTTTACTTCAGATGCAACTTTAATTGAAGCAATACTGGGATCTGTACATGTATGAATGGGAAGTAATTCACATTTCTTGATATTTAAGGATAGCCCTGAAGCTTTGGAGAAAATAGAAATATTATTAAGAGCTTTCTCAACCATATATTTATTTTTTAAAAAGATGGCTGTGTCATCCGTGAACTGACTTATTTTAAATTCCTTATCAAATACTGTAATACCTTCTATTTCCAGATTGTTCCTAATGAACATTGTTAACAGATGAGTGGTCAAAATAAACAATTTCGGGGAGATTGGGCAGCCTTGACAAATGCCACGTAGCACCTTGAACCTCGGGGTCATTCCAGGGTTCAATGAAACAGAACTATAAATGTCGGTATAAAACATCTTAATAATATTACAATTTTTTTTACCAAAACCTATAAAGTGCAATGCTTCTAATAAAAAACAATGTTCTACAGTGTCAAAAGCCTTATAAAAAAAAATCAAGAAATAACACCAAACTATCAGTATCAATAAGGTCTTAATAATCAATCATATCTAATATCAACCTGGTATGATTGTGTATACTTTTACCTTTCATAAAGACTGACTGACATTCATCTATTATTTGCTTTGAACCCTCATTTAATTGGTTTGCATAAACATGGGCCAATAATTTGTAATCGTTACACAATAAGGTTATCGGTCTCCAGTTATCCAATAATAGTACATCTTTTTTTGGTTTTGGGATTAAGAGATAAGACCCTGTGGGAGAAAGACTGTTGGTTGAAATACATTCTATGTAGGCATTATGGAGCAACTCTCTAGTATCTTTCCAAAAAATTTAAAGAACTCAACGGTTAGACCATCTAGTCCAGGTGACTTCCCATTAGACATCTGCATAACTGCTCCGTCTAGCTCTTCAATTTCAAGCTCATCCTCCATATATTTTTTTAAATCATCCATATTCTTATTTTGTTCTCTAATTTTATTTAAAAACTGAAGACAGTTTTTCTTAGAACAATTGGATTTATACAAACCTTTAATTTCCCCATTTACTTGGTCCTGATCTTCATTAATAACATCATTAATAAGCAACCTATGAATTTTCTTTTTTGTCTCCGTTTTTCCAAATTAAAAAAAATAGCATGAATTTTTTTCCCCTTCCTCGATCCAACAAGCTCTTGAACGAATAAATGCTCCCGTTGCCTTATCCAAATACATATTATCTAGTTGAGATTGAAGACTGTTCAATTTAACATGTTCCTCCATTGTTAAATCCATTCTACAACATAATTTGTTAATTTCTTTTGTAATATTTTGCTGTTTCTGTTTTTTAATTTAAGAGGACACTTTACTTATTTTAACTGCAAACTGTCTAATTTTAAATTTAAACCATTCCCACTTACTCGAGGCTGACATTTCCAGTACAACAATTTCTTCAAGGAGCTGTTTGACCGCTTTGCAAAATCTGTATTTTCCAAAAGAATATCATTGAATTTCCAGATAGAATTGTGAATAGACACATTTTTTGATAGAGAGACACAGCAAGATGACAAAATGATCAGTTAGAGGTGATGCTGAGATTTCACACTTGGAGACATCATTAACTAAATTAACTGAGATTAACTAATAATCTATTTTTGAGTACTGGCCATTATTTGATGCATTAAACCAAGTATATAGTGTAGTAATAGGATTTTTCATTCTCCAGTAATGAGTCAAGTTGGTTTTTGTAACAAAATCAGTTATAGTATTATTATAATTATGAAACTGACCCTTTGACTGAAGACGATCCAACCAGAGATCTAATTAAATTAAAATCTCACACTATTATTTTATCAGTTGTATATGACACTTTCCATTCTTCTATCAGTTTGCTCAGAGCCAAAAAGAATTTTTTGTTCTGCACAATTTGGTTATACCTATATACACATACTAAAACATAATTTATGCCATTTATCTCTAAAGCCACCATTAGCCAGTGTCCCTTTAAATCACTTCTGTGGTTTATTACCTTTCCAGAGGATCTGTTGCAATTTTCAGATGGCTGTTTTCTTTCTGGAGGTCGCTTACTTTTTTTTTTGAAGCACAACGATCTCCTCTTTGTTTTTCCTTGTTGTTGTATTGGCTTTGATGCGCCTGTCAAAACTTTTTAAAAATTCAGTCTGTTCGTCCATCTTTCGGGTTAAAGTTTGCACTGCATGAAGAATTGTGGCACTGGTGCTCTCTTCCTCCCTTCTTTTATGCTGTTTCATCTTCTTGGGGTTCGGGCCTTTTATTGGCGTGTGGGTCAAATTTATTCTCTGTTCCTTGGGAGTTGCTTGATCCACTTCACTTTCTTCGATGTCGCCGTCATCACACGCCTCACAGAGAGCCCTCAGGTCGTAATCGTGGTCAGTCATTTTGCCAGCAGGTCGTCTTAAATATACCAAGGTTTAACTGTTTTTTGTAGTTTTTTATCGATGTACTTAGGTACTATGTGTTCTGCCTTTGAATTTGTCGGGTTATTGCAAGTTTAGTTCACAATTCAAGGATGTAAACAAAACTTTTACCTTTTCACTGAGTCGCTCCCAGTCCGCCATCTTCTCATATTATGAATAGGAAGGCAGGCCTTCTTCTCGCTTCATCAAAAATAACCAATCAGGAACTGAGAATTCAGTACTATTTCCGTTTCAATCAAACTCTCTCACACAAACAACTATTCTCATTCACATACCCTATCATTCTGTCTTACATTCATTGTCATTTTGTTCCTCACACATGATTATTTGCATTCACATGTACAACTAATTTCTCTTACATATGCTATTATTCTGTTTCAAATATAATATTATTCTCTCATACATATATATTAGAACTTTGTTTTACATATACTGTTACTTTAATGTACATACTATCATACTTACATACATATAATAATATTATCCTCTGTTACACTAATAGTATTACAGTAAATAAAAGAAAACATGATGATAAATATAAGAGGGTATAGTAGTGTTTGTGTAAGAGTATAGTGGTGTATGTATGAGAGTATGATGTTACTTGTGAAACAAGTATGAAATATGTCTCAGGGGGCCTCTCTTACTTCACACTGCATTAAGATGGAGACCTACAGAGATCACTCTTAACCTCATCAGTCTTTCCTGATCTTCACCAACATACAGAGGGTGGATAAATTTGCACAAGTAGGAGTAGAATGCTTTGTTGGGTGTAGATATCAGACCAGCAAATTTTCCAAATACTGTACACTGTCAATGACTTGTCAAGCAAGTGCATCTTTTTAATGCCTCAGATCATCAAAATACAAGTATTTTGGCAGTTGTTTTTTTTTTTACAACCCACTGTACCAAGAACATGGGAAATATTTCTGAGCATTTCTTAAGTGATTCAATGTGTTAAAGGCCATAAACACCCACACAGGTGTGTTCAATATTTTGGCTTGTAAACAGGAAAGTGACACAAATTTCAATCGAGCACAGTCTGTATATGACCACAGTCCCAGTCTGATCAGGGAAACTGAGTGAAGCACCTGTGAGGGTATACAGTGGTTACAGACTATAAATCTGTTTATGATATCTACACTTAAAGCTACAGTTGGTAATGTTTTTGTAAAAAACCCTTTTGCCATATTTGCTGAAACGGTCACTGCATCCTAACAGTCGTACACAAGACAGGTTACGTCATGTTCCTCTGCCTCCTCCTTGTGCTTCTAATATCACTGGCCAGATCCACAGCGGCCGAAGGAAAACAACCTATCAGAGGTGTGGAGCCTCTAAGGCAGCTGTTAATCATGTCAATCACTGCTCTTGAACTGCAGTCAGACTGTCTGTCAAACTACCCATGCTGGACACAGTTGTGCAAAAATGAAGCACAGTCCACTTTTTCTTTCTTTCTTTCTTTCTTTCTTTCTCATTTTACAGCTTAACAGTACACTAAAATATGTTTGTGAAAACATCTCAGGTGAGAAATATGCAATGCAGTGACAGTGACAATTTTGATTTATATTTGATCCACGCTGCCTAGTTTGACAGTTTGGCTTGACAGCTTTGTTAGAGACTACTCAGCTCTGATTGGTTGTTTCCATTTAGCTGCAGTGGATTCTTGCAAATGCCATTAGGAGCACTAGGAGGGGGAAATTATTTTTTTTCAGGATATAGTGACAGTTTGACAAAATATGACAAAAAGTTATTTTTTTATAAAAGTTACCAACTCCAGATTTAATGATTACCTAATTGGTTTCTAGTATCACCAACTGAAAATCAAAATCAGCAGATCTCAGCAAAGAACTACCTGTCCAGCACAAAGGAGCAGAGATTACTGGTATTATTGCACATTTGTTAATAAACCAGAAATACCCTACACCCCTGCCGAAATACTTTTGCTCTCACCCTGTTTTTCACAGTTTAAGAAAGGCTCCTTAAAGTCATTTTTATTAGTGTTAAAGCATAAAGCGATATATTAGATAACGGTGTGCTTCCAACTTTGTAGCAACAGTTTTGTGATGGCCCTTTTGTGACTCAACACCATAGCTTTTTATTTTTGAGACCATACCAAAATCCATATTTGAGATTTTATAATTTCCTACATGTATATATAAATAAATATATATATAGATATAGATAGATAGATAGATAGATAGACAGATAGATAGATAGATAGATATAGATATATATACACACATATGCATATACACACACATTTAAATACCTAAACAATTTCTGAAAATGTGAAAATTCCTTATATTCGTTTTTAAAATAATTGTGACTAAGATATGTTCTGAGAGGGACAGTGGAAAATAACATGAATTGGTTTATAAACTTCCTTGATCATACCTTGATTGTAATTTATGTGCTTTTTTTTTTTTTCCAAATTTGGACTAATCACATACATGTTCAATGAGCTTATATCATTTCACCTCTCATCCTGTGCCCAAAGAACTTGAAATTGTTCATTTGACCACATTTAAATAGGAGAGGTACAGTGTATCGGGTGTTCTAATAGACTTCTAAAGTTTTTACATATTTAATCCGATGCTGTTTTACTTTCTTTGGTATCTAAAGGAATGCCCTGTAGTTTATCTGTTCTTGTGTAATTACAGGATTACAGCACATTTAGGCAGTTTGAAGTTTATTAATATTTAATTAATTAATTTGTTTTGCTGTTTTACCTGCAAGATGCTGCAATAAAAGCTGCAGTGGTGATGGGAGGAATGGCAGGATACTCTTGGTCATAGTGCCGGATGCCTTTGAACCACTCCAGGTACACAATGCAAAACATGGCCAGAGACAGGCAGATCCCAAGGAGTATCAGACCCACATTGAACCACCAACTGGAAAAGCACAGGTTGAAAAGGCAAAAATTAATGAAGGCTTACTGTGTGTATAGATAACTTAAAGAAAATATACAAAAAAAATCATGGGGGCGCTATTCTCCTGACACGGCACGGTGTATGCATTTATGTTATTTGTTTTAAATGTGTCTTAAATGTGAATCATGTGTATTATTGAGCCTTGTCAAAGGAAATTTTCTGTCACTGTTGGGACAGACAAAGTTTATCTATATATCCATCTATCTATCTAATACTGGTCTCTCATTACTGAATACCAAAAAAAACATCACAGTGGAATAATGATCTCATACTTTTGTAACATTCTACCTGCTTTACCACACACAACACAACGTGCCTTATAATACAGGGAATAGAGAAAAGTGAACGAGATCTGCACATGAGTTTTGAGGTCTTTGTCATAGCTCAATCACCTTTTGATATCGTCATTCTCCATGATGTTACGGAGGAAATCCACGTAGTAGGTCACACCTATAGATGCCATGATCCAGAAAACGGAGTGTCTGTTAATGCGAGGAAGAGGTTTAGCATCTTTTTCCTCCTGACCTGAAAGGTAATAAACAAGAAAAAGAGTATTGATTCATGGTCTACTTTAAGAACTTGCTTCATTCCAGATATTAAAAAAAAAAAAACTAGAGATCTAAGTGCAGATTATAACAAATGTACAGCACATTAAACTTGATAATTATTCACAAAAGTTTGGCTACAGTCAAAACCATCAGTTAGATGTGGTAACATTCAACACTAACACTGCATGATTTAAAGAAAAACTAAATACTAACATACACTGAAAGAGTTACAGTATGGTATAGAATTCTCTACCAAATATGAGATATGTCTTGCCCCAACAGAGAATGTGCTAAATCCCCACCTCCCAGGGTTAAGGAGCTTTTGAGGTGAAACCGATAGCTTTCTTTGAGATAATCTTACTTCTCCGAGAGGTATTAATCTCTATAATTTACTGGTTGATTAAACGTATCAGAGCCTGTAGTTGGCTGCTGAAGTGCTTCAGCATGTTGGTGCAGAGTTCACAATGAACTCAATGCCCTAGACAAGTTGGCCTACATCTTTAATCAAAGTTATGCCTGGTGGTCTGCTTCGGATACAACATAATACAATACCAAGTCAGCTTGCCAGAGGGACCACTGATAGTATGTAAACTGGAATAAAAGCAGCCATGAGTAAAAATGGATGACCACTTGACAAATGTTTTCTCTGTTATTTATATTACAGTTATTAGTTTACACCATAGACTACAGTCATGTCATAAACACTGGCAGTGAGCTGACCCTTACGTTGAGGACGGTGTAGGAGTAGAGTTTCTCTGCATTAAGTTACTGAGCTGACACTTGCTCAGTCAAAACAATCAAGAATCGCTGGATGTCTGCCAGTCTGGGCCTCGAAGCTGCACAATTGTCCAGCACACAACACCCCCTTTGACTAAATATGTCGCAGTCAGAACAAGCACATAGCTTTCTGCTACATACCTGCTTTAGTTTGTGAAATAAAATGCTTTAAAGTTGTTTAAAGACTAACTTAGCTGTCAAGTGGACTACAAACTGGCCATTCAACAGATCTAATCATACAGGTAGCTACTTTTCTAGGTATATTAACCATATTGACAATATGCCAGTAGCATGTACAGAGAAGATGTCAGCACCCAAAAATACGGAGCTATAACGTCACAATGTACCACTGAGTTCATAACGTTAACGTTTCCTCCAGGTGTTAACAGTTAGCTCTGACAGAAAACTGGTTGAAGTTAGCTAACAACGTTAGCCAACACAAAGTGTCTGACTCTTACTCTTTTCGTCTTCGTCACCATTTGTCGTTGTTTGCATGAGAAACTCCGCATCTCTCTTAAATCTGTTCCGCAACGTAACAAGTTCATTGTCGTTAAGCATCGTGTTGACGATATCTTCAACTTACACTAGCTCCAGATGCTAACTAGTGATTAGATGAGAGGGCACTTCCTGTTTGGCAGAGACGCCTCTTTATGACATACTTAAAGCGACAGCTGTAGTTTTTTGTATTCGTAACAGCCAAGTTTCACAAATGTCAATGCAATGCCACAGAAAATCACTAACTAATAAACGAACAATTACGTAGAATTATTGGCAAATAAAAAGAAGTAAAAAATTAAATAACCTGAGTACTTCATAAAACATATAGTAGGCTAGTAGCAGTGTGCATTTGGAGACACTGCAATTATTTTTCATCCTTTGTTATTTTGTTACCTGTGCAACTAAATACTCACTTAAACTGTCATAGTCCACAAGGTGCTTTCCAAGTACAGGAAACATGTTTGAGAGGCACATTATTTAATAGAAAACTTAATGTGACCACCAATAGATAACCTGTAAAGCACACATGTAATAATAATATTTACAGTATATGCACAGTGAATGCTGCTACATCAAGCTTTTGCCAAAAGGGAAATACTGTTGTTCATTTGGTTTGGTTTATCTGCACCCTCCTACAGAACACCATGTCCGATGCATTCACTTGAGATCAATTGCATTGTGTTTTTTGTACACTATGCACCATCTTGACACAATCAGCATCAAACTAATTGGTCCACCAGACTGAAAAATATACCACCACAAGGGTAACTGAGGATATCTGAACAGAACAATTTGACAGGGAACATCCTTTCTGTCCCTCATAAACTCTGCAGAATGCATAGTAGCTGGCTGTACTCCAGCGTTTATCTTGAATGTATACTTTTACATGGCGCGGGCAGGAGTCTGACACTGCTGATACCTTTGTCAGATTTCGCTCTCACTTTCCATCTGGCACAGACGGGGCACGTGTAGTGAAGACAAGTGAATAATACTCCAGTGTTGGCTGCTACTACTTATTCTGTGGCAGACAGTCTCAATCCACATTCTGACATTAGGTGCATCCAAAATTAATGAAGTTAAATACCACAGCCCTGCAATAAAATTGGAATCATGAAGATATAAAGTTAAAACTGTGTTTGGAGCCTGTAATTGGAAATACTGTTGGACAGCATTGTTATTCTCCTTTTTAACTGACCTTGTTAATAGAGTAGGTCCTGCTCAGCATGTAGTGACTTTTAGGAAAGACATTCAGGTAAAGGCAACAGGGTCATCAGCCACTTTGCATCCATGAGCATTTGTTGTTCTGTGTAGTTGCACCAGATAAGAGTGTTACCTCATACTCTGAGATGTCACCCTGGTCTGGTTCTCACTCTGGGCAGTAAAGCTCAGAAGAGAGACCAAGTCATTGTTTTGCAAGTCACAAGTACGTCTAAAAAGTATTTGTACCCAAGTCAAGATTGACAAGTCCCAAAGAGTCCTAAGCTTTGTGTTTTGAGTCCTAAACGAGTCATAATGTGCTCTCCACCAAATGCAAAGCCATTTAAACAACAGAGTAAAAATATATTACATTTACAAAAATCATGAATGCTTTTTAAAATCTATTAAGACAAGTTTGTTACAAGTGCGACTGAACTCAATCATAAAAAATAGTGCTTATATTACACTTTCAAAGCATATAGCACTATTAACTGGTACCACAACAGAATAAATTTTATGTTTCGGTCCTGTCTTGTTATATTTATCTTGTCTCATATTTAGAAATTTTCTCTTCCTAAATTTATAAGATATTTTCGGTGAGGCTGTTCTTCCTTTAAAGTGACATTTCATGTTGTTGCATGTTTTATGTCTAAATGAAATAAAAAGATAAATATCAGTTTGTTCAGGAAATGAAGGGAAATAAAATGATTAATGGCACTTTTTTTAAAATAACATTTTTTAAGTCACAAGACTCAAGTAAAGGAAAAGTCACATGTCATCTTCTTTGTCTTCTTTGATTTTGAGTCTAAAAAATAAAAATAAAATATTGTGACTCAAGTCTGACTTGAGTCCAAGTCATGTGACTCAAGCCCACACTTTTGGCAAAACCCCTGAGTCTACTAAAATAAGCAAAAATGCTTTTTAACACTTAGGAGTTAAACTTTTCATGTGTAAGAGAACAGAGGTTTTTCGTCCTTTTAGAAATGGCAAATTCTTAGGACCACAGTTCAGGGATGAAACTGCCCCATATAAATCCATATGGCCACACAGTTAATCCTGCCATATCAAATAGCAGAAACAAAACGTTGACCTCAGATTTGTTTTGCAACAGTAAAAACAGGTTTAGTTTCAGTTCTCCTGGAGTATCCTGTGGGGTCTGGATTAAAACACAAGCATTAAGCAATATCAAGTCCCACTGCGAACAAGAAAACACTATTTTAATACTAGCAAACTTGAGTAACAGCTTGACTAACCCAAAGTATGCAATATACAATTACAGGTAAGCAGTGTGATGAATGAGCATCAGTGTTAAACCTGCTGGGATTAGCAGAGCTTCATAAAGCTGGGCAGATTTCCTCCTGTAGCTCCTCCTGTGAGTGTGTGAGTGTGTGTGTACAGGGTAAAGGGGCTGCTCATTCTAGCGGTGGAAAAATCAGACAGCATTAAAACTTCACCTGAGGCTGACACCAAACGTCTTGCTTCTATGGAGCTTCTGTGTCCCTGGCCAAGTGAACCCCGTTCAGGGTGCCGAGGAATGTGCATTAGCTTCGTCCCGTGTGAGAGTCAAATTCACCTCAGGTGCACCTCTCCCGTTTCCCTTCCCCCACTCCAACATCCAATCCCACAGATAAGGTGCCATTTCCCAGCCTTACCGTGGGCTTGGAATGTGGAACAGAGCAGCCGTCTGTCACAATTGTCATTTCATACATTAAACAACGCTGACACGTTCTAAGGCAATTTGTACAAAGTCTTCCTCGCGCTGCCGACTAGGTCACTGCGATCAGTGAAACTACAGACTGGAAACAGGACACATAACTCAGTTATAAAATTATTTAATCTTTGAGATTAGGTCAGCTGTACAAAAACATCCAAGTGAGGACGGCAGACAAACGTAAATTTTAAAAGTCTATGAGCAACATACATTTCATGCCAGACAAGGAAGATAAACAGGTCTACTTTACAAGTCTAACTCGGTCTTTCAAGATTCTAAATTTGGGATTGTTGTTGATCTTCTTGTTGAAAAGCACAAGCACCTCCTCCTCCTTTCTAAAATTTCCATCACCATAGAAAGAGTAGTACGCCGCCAAAACCTGTAAAGAGGAACAAGCTCTTAACAGTATATTCAAAGGTAACTTCCGTATTTTTCAATCTGGACCCTGTTTTCCCAAGTTTTTAATGTCTGAGTGACTGATGGAAACAACAAATTCTGAATTTTCTGCAGCCAGCAGCTGTCATACAGGCTGCAATGTGACCATTCTGGGGCATTTGTGCACTGTCAAATTCTTGTTTTTGCCACTGATAGGCTCAGACTTTTGTTTGAAGTGTTTGACAGCATCATGGAAAGTATCCCTACAGAGACAGACCTTTTTGTTAAAGAGTGAGATCCTTTTTGTTTAACCAGAAACAGCCCCAGAATCACCATCACCAAGCCCAGCAGACTCCATTTAAATGACTAGTGATTTAGCGTGTATAGAAGCAGCATATCTTTACATCTAAATGGATAAATTAAGGATTTATTTAAACCAAACCAGAGTTGGTGATTGCCGGAACAGTGGAAAGACGAACCGAGAAGGCTTTTGAGAGTTTTATTTTGTTTCTGTTGACTTTAAATGAAGAGTTAAGATGATTTTTTTTTTTTTTAAAAAGTGTTTATATAAATGCAGTGTGGTGGGTTTGGTGATGGAATTTTGTGGCTGTTTTTGGTTAAACCAAAGTATCCTACTCTTTAACAAAAAGATCTATTTGCCCATCAGAGGCAAAACAGTCACTTTCAGTGGGTGTAAATTGACAAGGCACAAATGTCCTTAGAGCTTACCTTGGAGCTTGTTTCACCGCTACTAGCTGCAGCCCTCTCATTTATTTCTCGACCAGTTACAAAAATCGTTGTTCCCATTGGTCATGTAGGAGCTACGATTTAATTTAGAGAGGAGTGGGTTTTGTAAGATTAGTGGGATGAACTAGTTTTGGTATGCTTTATATTTTTGTATTGTTCAAAGTTTTTTGTGAGTGTTTTGGGATTTTCTTATTTATTATTTTTTGTGATTGTGGTTATTGGGAGAGTCAGGTCACATGGATATGGTCAGTGACACTCATAATCTTCATGAACATCTCATGTTCACATGTTTTTTTTGGTTGGAGACAAGGGTGAGTGGGTCATTGTATTTTTTTGTTAACCGCACTTTTCTTTGTTCGCTGTGATCATCTTAGTTATAAGTTTGTGCACGTTATCATAAGTTGATTCCCTTTCACTGATAAGTTTATTTAACATATTTTTGTATCTCAGCAAATCTTCTGTTGGCCTGTCAGACAAGTTAACCACGCCCAGCCTCAGCCACTCAACTCTCAGTCGTTACACGTCACTTAGACACAAAAACACAGGAAAATAGTTTCCAGATTGAAAAACACTGAGGTTACCTTTAAGCAAAAGACAACTCTAATTATCACATAATATTTACAAGAACAACTTGCTGGGTGAAGTCACATGTTGTACAAACAAAGAACTACAGACTCATGTCGACAGAGTAATAAACACAGTCCATGCCTCACCTTTTTCCTGAGTTTCTTTACTGACAGTTCCTGGTCATCTGCTTCTCTCAATACCGCCTTTATGTTTCCTTTCCAGTTGAATTTGCCTGCAAGTTAATCAGACACATAAATTAGCTCTCAGTACAGGGTGAATATTCACTGAGGTTCATTTCCTCACTGTCAACAAAACAAGCAACACTGACCCCTGGTGGCTTTATTCTTTTACACCACCATGTATTTTAAGATGTAAAAAGTCATGCCTGGAACCACATTATACCTTTAGGAACTTCTTGATCCTGAGTCTCCTCTGATGTGTCGGCAACCTCTGCTGCTTGGTCAGCTAAAAGAAAAAATATATAACAGTTATATAGTCAACTTAATACTAACATAATTAACAAAATTAAATAATACAATAAAAAATTGTTAATTATAATGAGTATACTGTCAAACACAAGGACATAATAGAACACTGCAAAAAATGGATGTTCTCAGTGTATTTGAGCACTTGTACTAATCTTTCTAATATCAATAATTTACATTTCTTTTAAGATTTGATGGCCAAACAAACTGTGCAAACTGCTGATCCAAACATTTAGCCATTCCACATTGTCATATCAGTGTTCATTAAAAGACACAAAGTTGCAGTACTGCTAAGAGCAATACATGGAAATAAAGCAGCATCTCTTTAGAAAATGCCTTACCTGTCTTTGTTTTCTTGCTGGATGTCTTTTTTTCAGCACTGTCCTGCTCTTCCTCTCCGTCCTCCTCAGAGCCGCGTTTTCTCTTCCTGTCCTTTTTCTTTTTGCCCTCTTCTGGCTCCTGAGCAGCTGCCTTTTCAGCGCCTTTCACAGCCTTCCCATTCTTCTGTTGACGGGCCTCTTTGCGCTCCCGTTTGTTCAGTTTCTTTTTCTCAACATCTGGATGGCCGTTCTGCTTTTCATTTTCAATAGCATCCGCTTCAGCCACAGCCTGTTTAGGTTCACTGGTCTGCTGGGGGGCCTCAGGAGCCTGTCAGATTGTGGGTGGGTAATGAGAGTCAGTTGGGATATGAAAGACGTGGGAAACATATTTTTGTCTTTCCTTAAGATGACAGAATTTATTAAAACCAGACAGTTAAAGGAAAACCACATAAATGATAACCTAGATATGATATTAACTGGGTAAAATAAACCTCTGTAATGTGTTTCAAGTGTACTTCAGTATCACTGGAAGCTGCTAACTATTGTATTTCATTACTTTGGATTCAAACTGTACAAACTAAATCTCATTTTCCGACTTGATCTATGCTGACAATGACTTAGATGCACAGGGAAACAGTCAAACAATAACAGTAACTATTAGGCTAAGTGACTTACTTTGTCAGCTGCAGACAGGACCTCCCACACTTCATCATGCAGACTTGTGTTGGCTATTTTAAGACTGTTTCTCATCCAATTCTGAGGAAAATACCAAGATTTGATATTGATTACCTCATGCACACACACCCACTGTTCATCACATACATTAAATGATTGGTACAGACTGAAGTAACACCGACCTGAAACTTGGCCTTCTTTCTTGGTACATTGTCATAGGAGCTGACTTGTTGGAGCACATTTTTTAATTTTGCACTGACTCCAGGTTTGTTCATGGCATCATGGACTCTCTTCAGGAGGAGAATCATCAATTTAAAAACCAAAAACTCTTTCTTTAAACACAGACAGTGTGGTAACAGTGATGGACATCATTTTCTGGATTTTACCTGGATCCACTGTTGCTGTTTCACATCTCCTTTGTTTGCTTTGGCCTCGTAGCCTTTGCCTCCATACTTCTGATCCTCACTGATGCATTTGATGTGGTCTTTGTAGTCATCGCCCCTGTTCAGCAGGCACAGGGATGCACAATTACACACACACACACACACACACACACAGGTTAAATATCAAGCAACCATTATCAAGAGTAAACAGATGTTATGACAACACTGAGCCACTCGATCATTACCAGAAGTCTTTTCCACAGTCGATGCAGGACAGGACCTGGCAGCCCCGGCATATGTTCACGTGTTTATCAACCTGAGCTTTCTTCAGGGATTCACCACAGCCGTTGCAGGTGAAGAACACCATTTTACTTTCACTAAGCCGTAATGATAACTTTGATTCAACCGGATCTACTAATAGAGATACCGTTACTACCACCACTGATACCAACGTAACAGCTATACGTTAAAACGAAATCGATACAATGAGCAAATGTTAGCTAAAGGAAGCTAACGTCAGCTAACGTCATCCAAAGCTAGCACGTGTTTAAATAAAACAATGACTTAAGTAGCAGAGGACTTGTTAAAGCATATAAATGCCGTACGCTGCAATTTAAACGCAACAAACCGCCTGCTCGGTTCCAGTCGCTTAAACTTTTCAAAACACACGTGACCACACTAACACACGTTTGCTACATTGAAAGTCCTCCGAGTGAAAACGCACCCAGAAAGAAGTTCCGACCAGGGTGGAAACGGGTGTTAAACAAAGTTTTTCGTGCTATTCACAACCTAAATGGCAGCTTAAAAAAAACAATGTGACACGTCGAAATATATTACCCTGTCACCGTTTTTGAAGTGTCGAAATAGTCACGTTATTTGTTTCATGTTTAAAGCAGCGCGAAATACAGGTCGTACCAGGAAGTGACATCACGTTGTTACTTTCGGAAAGTGACCCATCATCCAAATAAAAGGTGGACTCCTCAGATGAAGGTTTGAGCTTATCTTTACTGAACTAACAATATTTAGCACTTTAGTTCGTGTTTGTAAATTGAATAATTGAGTGATTTGGTGAAGCAGAGATTCACACCACTCACCGCTGTGGTCGGTTAGCATAGCTTAGGAGTTAGCATGTTAGCAGGTTTCGTCCCAATTTTTGCTTGGGTGGTCTCGTTGCACAGACACCGGATTCTGCGCGGTTGTTGAATTGCATGTGTGAATATACCATTTGTTACCAACACTGGCTTCCATCACTTTTAAGCTGTTTGTATTGCAACGACTAGCTAACCATAGGAATAATTAATGTGTCCTTACTGAGAGATTTGCTGTATTTGACATGTGTCCCCTTGGCCAGCTTTTAGATGGAGTAGTTGGAGCAGACTGGTCCATCAGCTGAGTGAACATGGACACCCTGTCCAGCCACAGCTCCTACCTCCTGCAGCAGCTGCAGGAGCAGAGGATTCAGGGTCTGCTCTGTGACTGCATGCTGGTGGTCAAAGGTGTCTGCTTCAAAGCCCACAAAAATGTCCTGGCTGCTTTCAGCTCCTATTTCAGGTGCCTTTGAGTCTTTATGTATGTGACATCACTGTTAAATGGACATGAAGAACCCATTTATCAGGCTTATGCTGGTTGTGATCATATTCAGGATATGGTTTCTACATGAGCACAGAGAAAATGGGTTATTCATAATCCCAGAGTGTCTCATAAACAGAATATGTTGTTTACATGCTCTAAAAACATAATCATAAATGGGTTATTCATGTCTATGTAAACACACTCAGTGAGTTAGTGGCATATTTCTATCCTTATCACTTAGCTAAATAATCATACGCTGCTGTTTCAGGTCTTTATTCCAAAACTCCCCCAGTCAGAAGAATGAGGTGTTCAACTTGGTCATCCAGGATGTCGGCGGCATCGGTCAAATATTGGACTACATGTACACCTCCCATCTTGATATCAACCAAGATAATGTTCAAGCACTTCTGGACATTGCTCAGTGTTTGCAGGTTCCAAATGTCCAGAGCATGTGCAATGCTTTCCTCAAGCCTTGTCCTCCCCCAGTGGAAATCCCGACATTTTCTCTTCCGGGCATGCTGAGCTCTGAGCACGACTGCCTCTTGGGGAGCAGTCTTCCTCATGATGTTGACCTCCACTGTCCCTCTGAGACCCAGAGGCCTGGCTTCAGCAGCGACATGGACCACACCAAAAGGATGCCTGTTTCGGTGCCTAATAGCGGCTCAAACTGTGACACAGCTAGCAGCACTCAGGCGCCGACAGAAAAACAGCTTGTCCACGGCTACAAGCTGCGTAACTTCTATAGTAAGCAGTACTTCAAACAAAGTGCACTCCAGACTAATAGTGCAGCCTTAAATCAAGGCCCAGGCCCTTTGATTCAGGTGGGAGAGCAGCAGTGTCCGCTCGGGGTCAGCCAGGGAGGCAGCCACACTCCTGTATGCTCAGGAAACACAGTTCAGCCCAATCCTCCCTGTACGTCTGTAGCAGCTGAAAAGAACCCTGTCTCCTCTTTAACACCCTCAGATAATTTAAACACCCCCAACTCCAACTCAGCAGACTCCATGCTCAACAAGCCAGTGCGCCCAAAGAAGGCTGTGTACCTGAAGAAATACAACTACCTCCGGTCTCAGAAGGCTTTGGAGGAGATGTTTGCTGAGTCAGTCACCGACCCTGTCCTCAGCTGTCCCAAAGAGAGTCATCAAGAAGAGTCTGTGGTCCAGACTGAAGCTCCAGAGGCTCCTGTTGAGGACCTTAATGCAGACAGGGGGAGCAGGTTACAGAGACGGCAACAGATACACAACTTCCCAGTCCTCCACCTGTGAACCAAGAGGAGCAAAATCTGAAAACCACACCAGAGCCACAGCAGCAGACAGGAAGCAAGCAGTATTGTTGTGATGTGTGTGGGAAGGTCTTCAAACACCCCAGCAACCTGGAGATGCACAAACGCTCACATACCGGTACTGTTCGTTTACTTATAATGACACATCATATACAATAACATGTTCCTGTAATACAGTAATAATATTTTAGACTCACACCTACATTTTTGTTGTTGCAGGTGAGAAGCCCTTTCAGTGTAACGTTTGTGGGAGAAACTTCTCACAGGTATCGTCTCTCGTACTGTTCGGATTACAAGCCACAGTTTCTCCTGATGAAAAAAATAAATTGAGATATCTAACTGATGATGTTTTACAGGCTGGAAATTTACAGACACATTTGCGGAGACATTCTGGAGAGAAACCATACATCTGTGAATTATGTGGTAAAAGGTGAGGGAACCTTTCATATTTCCTGTATAGATATATTTTGTCAGTTTATGGGTCTGCCTTTACTAATTACCAACTAGCCTTTCCTAGTTACTACTAATTACTACAAATTAATTACCAAAAACTTGGTAATATACCATGATTTTAGATGTGCCAATATAATGTCTCTTTTATATAATACTGCCTTAAGACATAAAAGAACTTGGAACGATGGTATATCACTCATTCTTGAGAACTGGGACAAAACCTTACTTACTTACTTACTCACTACTTATTTTTATTTTTTTACTCTTCAATTAGGCTGGGAAAAGATGTTCTGTAAGATCAAAGTCTCAACTATTAAACCTTGTAATGGGCCAACCTCCCAGTGATTTATTTTTTTTCTTGACGAACATACATGATGGATGTCAGTGGTAAGATTTGATGGAGTTGATGTCTCATGGATTTGACAAAAAGTTGTATCACAGCAGTCATTTTATTTTTCAAAGTTGCCAAGACATTGCTTAATGCCAATCAAAATACTAATTTTTAAAGCACAATTATTTTTGATGTAGAAGAGCAACAGCTGACATGCTATGATTGAGACACACCTGATAGCAATATTATTTAATGAATTTATAAAAAAAAATAAAAATAAAAAAAAGAGAGCTTACTGGAACTTGAGCAGCATTCCTGCATTTTTTGAAAACCAAGAAGTGAGACAGGAGTCGTTGTGATATAACTGACTCCATACGCCAGATTAAATGTTGTTCTTACATTTTTGTAAAAAAAAATCTATTTTCAAACAAAGATAAATATAGCAATATTTTAACTACATTTTTACACCGATGTTATCAGTGCACACTGTTAGTTTTAGATTTTGAAGGCTTTGAACACATTTTGTAATAGTTTGAAGTTGTTAATTCTTGTTTGGGACGAGGCTGTTTAGAAGTTAAAAAAAAAAAGTACTTCATGAATTATATTATTTCATATACACAAATCCTTTAAAAATAATGCTTTACCCCAGACATGTAATTAGTTAGTTGAAAAAGTATAATTTTAACATTTTTTGGCAGGATATGACTTGTGCCAACTCTCAAGAATGGATAATAAGTGAGTTTAGGCTTGGTGGTATTTTCCTCATATGACAAAACCTTAACAGTCCCTACAGTTATCTATAAATTGAAAATTCATCTGTGTTTTCCAGCTTCACTGCATCAGGGGATGTCCATCGTCACAAAGTGGTCCACACAGGAGAGAAGCCACACCTGTGTGACATATGTGGTCGAGGTGAATGACTGCTCTTAATTACTAACTTAATCCTTCATTCATAGCTAATAGTCTCATTCTTGAGTGAAGCTGTTACAAATAATTTACAGTGTTGTGAGCTGTTTAGTGCACAGAGCCAGCTGGACAATTGTAATGCACTTTGTGTTTAAAAGACCTATGTTTCATTCACTGTACTCGTCTTGTCGTTCAGGATTTAACAACTTGAGTAATCTCAAGGAGCACAAGAGGGCTCACGCCACAGACAAGACACTGACATGTGACCAGTGTGGAAAATCCTTCAACACGCACAGAAAGCTTGTGAAGCACAAAGCCCGCCATGCTGGGGAAAAACCACACTGCTGTGCCACCTGTGGTAAGATACAATCTCTGTTGTGTTGGAAAAATGATTAGTTGTAGTTGTATAAAACACTATTTTAGGACTGAAAAAAATAGGCAATAGAAAATTAATTGGCAACAATTTTGATAAGTGGGCGGCACCAAGTGGTGGTTAGCACTGTCGCCTCATAGCAAGAGAGTTGCCGGTTTGATCCTGGGTGTGGGAGCCCTTCTGTGTGGAGTTTGCATGTTCTCCCCGTGTCAGCGTGGGTTCTCTCCGGGCACTCCGGCTTCCTCCCACAGTCCAAAGACAGGTGCGAATGTGAGTGTGAATGGTTGTCTGTCTCTATGTGTCAGCCCTGCGATAGTCTGGCGACCTGTCCAGGGTGTACCCTGCCTCTCGCCCGATGTCAGCTGGGATAGGCCCACGACCCTCAAGAGGATGAAGCGGTTAGAAGATGAATGAATGAATGAATTTTGATAAGTTACTTTTTGAAACCAAAAATGTTTAACATTTGATGATTCTAGCTTCTCAGTTGTGAGGAATCCAGTTTCTATAGCTTTAAATACACATGATGGGCCTGTCTGTAGCATGATTAAACTTCTTTAGGTGTCACACTATATCAGCAAGTTTGACTGCTATTTAGGGTCCGGGCAGCTAAGCTGCTAGGACACTATTGTAATCCTAGGTATTCTTCTTCTTTCTTCTTCCAAGGAAATCATACTTCCCATGGTGAAAACTCACCAAACTTTGCACAAAGGTCCAGTCTCGTGCCAGATATCCTCAGCTGTAAACTCAAGACAATAGTCCTGATGGTGGCGCTACAGCAAGCGTCTATAGTTCAAAAATTTGACAGTTCATAACAAATCAACCATACCTGCTACAACTTCACAACTTTCATCAAACTGTATCCCCAATACTGAAGAAACTTTTGCATATTTAAACCTATTAAAAAATTATGAAGTTCATCGCTGTTTTTTTTCAAAAACTTCTTAAACCTATCTCCTCCCACAATTTTTGCTCAGTTCACACCAAACTTGCTACAGAGCATCTTCAGACTACAAAAACTATGTTTCTCAGATTTTTTGATTTATCAAAAACTGAGGCACAGTGCATCAAAATGTTTGACTGTAAACGCTACTGTAAACATATACATGCAAATTCTTGCTAAATAAATCTTCAGTGTTCATGAAAAAAATGACAAAATTCATGTCAAGTCATGGTAGATGATGTTTGGCAAATTCAGAATTTTATCTCAAAAACTGAATTTTTGACAGCATTTTGAATTTCGCTCTCGTGAACAATTGGAGTCAATGTGAAAATGGCAATTTTAAACATCAGTTTTTCACTTATGGAGCAAATCAATCATTGTTAAAATAAATTACCAACATCTCCATGCTGTCTAGATGCAATTTGTGTATTTCCGGATTTTTGTCTTAATAACTGAATTTTTGACAGTGGTTTCAAATCTGCCTTTCCATGCACAGGTGGCTGCTTTCCTACACAACAGTGAATGACTTACTCAATTTGTGAAGCTACTGTTGAGTTGCTACTTGCCAATTAGCTCAGAGTGGTAGATGACCGTCTTAGGTTCCAGATGTTGTGGGTTTGAGCCTCAACTGGTGCAGAATCCACATTGTAATGTAAACATCTTCCTGTGCTCCAGCTTATTGCTTAAAATTGCCTGAGCGTGACTGATCACTGTGCAGCATCTTCAAGTCTTTTTTCTGCTAGAAAATCTGCCTTCTCATGCTTGAAAATAAACCAAACTTTGCACAAAAATCCAGTGTCAATATTTCAGTGTGAAACCATCTGAGGCTTCTCACTTTGTACATAGCTCAACTAGTTAAACATCAGTTTTTCACTTATGGAGTAAATCAATCATTGTTACAAACAAATGACCAACATCTCCATGCTGTCTAGATGCAATATGTGTATTTTCAGATTTTTGTTTCGATAACTGAATCTTTTTTTACAGTGGTTTGAAATCTGCCTTTCCATGCATGGACGGCTGCTTAACCTGCACGTCGGGCTTAATCAATCTGTGGGGCTATGTGGGGCTACACATAAATTGTCATTGACTAATTAGCTCAGTGAGATAGAAATTGATTCTTAGTCTCAGAGGTTGTGAGTTCAAGCCTCAGTGGATGCAAAAGGCAGATTGTGTTGCTAAATTCCTAAATGTCTTCCAATTCTTCTGCTTGTTGCTCAGAATTGCCTAAAAATGCCCGGACCCGACCCATCGCTGCGCAGCAGCTATAATTGCCTTTTGTTTCTTTTTAAAATGCTACGCTTCCCAAGCATAAGAAGTATGTAAAACTACTGAATGTTTTGTGTTTATTTCCAGCTGTAGGGTCAATATTGTTTTTTAATCTTAATGACTTAACCTCCAAGGAGAGGTTGCAACCAAACTCACCCAATAAACTTATATTTTTTTTAAAAAGAATTTCAAATTTGATATAGACTGTAGCTAATGTCTGTTCAATGTTTTACACTCAGTATGTGCTCTTAATCATTGTAGGGAAGTGTTTTGTCGGCTCAGGGGACCTACAGCGCCACATAAGGTCACACACTGGTGAGAAGCCCTACGTCTGTAACGCCTGTGGAAAGAGCTTCACCCGCTGTGCCATGCTGAGGATACACAGCAACATGCACTGTAAGGGGGCTCCAGCTGACAGCCAGGTCAGCAACAACTCTGACCCACCTCGCAGCTCAGATGGAGCAGCCTCGTTCCCCAAACCTGTCAGCCACAGTAAACCTCCTGCTGCAACCAGTGAGCAGCATTTCCCCACCATGATGTCCCATGCAGGCTTAGAGAAACCTTCCCCGCCTACTCCTTCACCACCACAGCCAACACCACATGTAGAGACTCCACCTCCCAGCATGCACCTCAGCCCAGCTTCTACCCCAACCCCACTTCCAGAGCTGCGCTCACTGGTGCCCCATCACCTCCTCTCCTCCAACCAGCAGGACAGAAGTGCAGCCCTGAGCGCCACAGACCGCATGAAGCTTACCAAACCTCACCTGTCTCAGGAGGCTGTGTACGGGCCATACGTGGAGAACGGGAATGTGTCTGTGGAGATGGGCAGAGGTGCGGTGGGGAGGCCCTACCTTCCTCCCACAGACAGTCACTGCAGTTCCCTGACTTCTTCTAGCAGGCCCAACAGTGGGTCATACAGGTCCACTGAGGGCCAGTTTATCTCCAGTGTGACTCTGTGGGGCCTGGCAATGAAAACTCTGCAGAATGATAATGACATGGAGCAGTAACATGTCACATCCTATAAACATATTAGATAAGCACAGCAGAGCCTCCTCAGTATTGATGTTTATTTGATTCGATTGTCACCACTTGACTCGATTGCTTAAATTGACTTTTAACACAAAATGAAGCTCAGCTCCAGTGATGATGTTAACATGAAATGGTAATCATTTGAATTATTGATAAGTAATAAGGTTTTGTTTGTGTTTACAGTTTTAACCATTACTCAAAATCAAAATGAGTGCTTCCTAGTTTTAATTAAAATTTTCATGAATCTGAGAAAGTCACGAGAACTGCTGTTGCGCGGCTCTTAAACTTCCAAGCGTCACACCCCAGTGATGTCACAGCAGGTCTTTCCTCCATCAGATGTCATCACATGTATCAGTGTTGAATATTAGAGCCCACAGAGAGCAGTGCAGCAGCAGTATGTTACCCTCTGTGATTAAACATCCCAGAATGCATCTCACCTAATAAAAGTGTCTCTTTCACTTTGTACATACTGCACTGCACTTTAAGATGTAAAAACGCAGACCTATTTTCAGCTATCAGTGTCAAGTGTGGCTGTATTATATTCATAGAAGAATAAAAGATGTACAGTATATTTACTGTATTTGTCACTGTTTGTTTATGAAAAAACATTGTCACGTAATTTGTCTGTATAAGATCAAAATGTAGGATGGGGTAGTCTACAGGGTTCCTACAGCTTAAGGCAAGTTAGATTTAAGACTTTTTTTAATGTCACTCAAAATGACATTTAACATTTAAAATTCAAAGGAAAAAAAATCATGAACCAACATCAGTGACTTAGGGATATTTTAGTGAGATTTTTGAAAGATTGATTTTTAATTGTCCAAGATAATTTCAACTTCATATTTGTTTACTGTTAAAACAAATTGTTTGGCCCCTGAAAGAAAAGTTGTTATTCTGCACAAGCATTAAAGCCTAGTCGTGTGTCTTGAGGACATTAGGGGTGCTACAGGAGGAAGAATCTACATCCACAGCTTTGTTTTCCAAAAGGGCTTCACTGAGTGATCTGATTCATGACCTATAAAGTGTTATGCTGTTAAACAGACTACAGAGGGAGCTAAAAACCAGACACCACAGTTCATGATGTATGATGATGGCTCCACAAAAGGTAATGCCACCAGAGAAACAATGCTCCATATCCATGTACATATATGTGTTGCACATGCAATAAAAAGTAGGACATATCATTCACAATCCCAAGTCAATTTTGAGTTTATTTTTATACACAGCAGGTCAAGACAGTACTCTTAATTTACGCAACTATTCCAACCAAGAGCGAGCAGTGTGATGATGGCAGCGAGGAATGGTTCCTTTTAAGATGCTGAAACCTAAAACAGAACCAGACTCTATGTGGGTGGCCACCTGCCTGGACTGGCTGGCTGAAAGAGACTGAGACAGAGAGACAGGGTTGCACAGCAATCAATAATAATAGCAATAACCTTTGATATAAAATAAGAGATATGATGAATAATATAAATAATAGAATGATATTAATAGTAGCAATAATAACAGTAATAGAAATATGACTAATAACAGTGGCAGTGGTCACTGAGCAGGACCACGGCAAAAGGTGCATCATGATCCAAGAAACCTATGAGGTGAGAGAACACTAACAACAAACAAGAGTGCTTCTCCTGCGTTTATTACAGGCTGATCACTACTACAGTGCTGTTATCTGTCACCAGGATGAGTGACTTTGAGGGTAAAATCTGTCTTCCCATGACCCTCTCCTCTCGCTCTCTTTCCTCTGCCATCATGCTAAAGTTAATCCTAATTATGTATGCCATCTCACTGGTGCAGCATGAGACCAGAGCTAATGCCATTTTACACAGGAACATTTTCAAAGCTCGTCTTTTGTTTTGGTATCTAATCATGTTTCATTGCTTTGTGCTGTCACAGGCAAACAAGGATAGGTTTAATAAACAAGTGAGTGTGAAATGTGTGCATCTATCCAAATTGGTCGACTATGGCATTTCTGCATGACGCAGTTTTTACTTAAATGTGCATCTTTGACACAGACAGCGTTTGTTTGTTGAACGATCCTGTTGATGTTAAATTAATTATAACATGAAGCATCCCTCCATTTCTCCATGCGTGTGTGACTAACATACAAAACACAAAAACTCAACAATTCTTTCTTTTGCTAAAGAACTCTACATCCTGTGCAACACAGCATTCATTGTTATTATTGCTTGAGCAGTAGAAGATGTGGACGTACTCTCTATGCGATAGATAAGTGCCGGACCTAGTCTCTGCGCTGTAATTAATCTGTGTGTCACAATATGAAAGAGGCTTAGGCAGAGGAGAAGAATGACAATTGTTCCTACTGTTGCTCTGCCGTCTCTTTCTACTCTGTTTCTGCTATCCGCTTAGCTCCATCTGTTTAGAATTCCTCTGAAGGTGCCATTCATATGAATATGCACACAGTCATTTAAGGAATGTAACAGGAAGTAACAAAAGCTTCCCTGGTGTTAAACTGCACAGAACCTCACTGAACTGCTCTAGCCTGGTTTTCAAAAGTTAAGTTCAGGGTGAGGAAAATACCAGCCTAATAAAGACTGAGGCCACAAACTGAGAAAAAAGTGTGCTAATGAATTTTACATGTGCATTTATACAAAGACTATGGTCATTATTCAGGGAATTCAGATAGAAGACAGTGAGGTTGTCCAGAAATCTATCAGTACCATCCAGCCACACAGTGGGTCTCATTCATGAAACATGAGCAGAATGAATTTGTGTGTAAACTGTTCGCAGACGGAAATGCATGTCTGCATTCATCAATATTTTAGTAGAAGGAGCTTTTTGGCTTTTTGATGATTTGAATGAATAAATCTGATTTGAAAAATGTTTAATTTACGTTGTATAAAACAGAGCGTTAGGCTATTAACATTCAAATAATTTGAAGACGATGCACACAAAACTGCTGTAGGCTATATGTTTTCCATATCATTTGTTAAAATAAATGTTAAATAGCTCTACATTCCGACAGCCATCACTGATTTAGAGTTTATCCATTACGCACAAAACATCTCTGGTTTCCCGTTCCCACTTCATTCAAAACCCCACAAATGAATTTTCTGTTTGTTTGGTGACCACTGTATTTTTTGTGTGTGCTTATGCGTTTCTTTGCCTCCAGTTTCATATCAAATCATTTACGCTTCACTTCTGACATGTTTTATCTAATTATATGTTGCAAAGTCATCATAATACAAGACATTAGTTTAACAAGATAATAAACAACTCATTTTAGGAATTGTTTTCACATCTTCTTAAGTCTATGACTGCTGCTAATGTCAAAATTCAATTATTGTGAGATGCATTTTAAGAGCTTTATAAGACTATTTCTTTTTTAGATTTTAATACATTTTGTGAGTTTGCAAAAACAGTATTTTAAAAGCTGACACAAATATTACTACATACCTCTACTCTACCTCTACTCCTGAATGAATGAAACATATCACCTTAACTTTTTGAGTTGTGGTATAATCAGTTTGTCTGTGTTCAA
This sequence comes from Epinephelus cyanopodus, assembly GCA_026686955.1. Taxonomy (NCBI): domain Eukaryota; kingdom Metazoa; phylum Chordata; class Actinopteri; order Perciformes; family Serranidae; genus Epinephelus; species Epinephelus cyanopodus. The sequence continues at coordinate 16,327,991 of CM048915.1, read as the reverse complement.
CTCGTTATAATAGAAGGAAAAAGTCTTTAAGAGGGTCCCACCTTAACCCCAACCCTCAACAATATTCCATCCAAATATTCAATATGTGTCCTATTGTACATATGTCATGATATAACACATGTTTAACAAGCTATTAAACACCCATTTAAAGGGAATTGCTTTCAAGTGTACATAATATATGTTTAGACAAAGCCAAATAATCATAGTAACAATCAGACACATTAAGAGAAAACAGTTTTCATGTCTTCCAAAGTCTGAGATATCTGCACTACAGCAAAAAAAGGATTTGAATGGAACATCGTCTACACACCCTCTTAAAGCTCTTTCCTTCTTCTACAAAGTCAAAACAAAAGAGAGAAACATGAACTATTTTGGCTGATCAAAATAATCTTGAATTTGATTTCAAAAACACTTGCTGATCATTAATAAGTGCAGACTGTGAGGTTCACAAATTAACATCATCACTTTAAAACTCAGCACTCCTGCCCTCTGTTGGCTGACAGCAGTGTAACATGCTGTCATGTAACACACCTAACACATGTTATAACTTCTTCAGTTAATATACTGATTTTATCAATTCCAGATCCCACTTGGTGAAACACAGGATTCAAAGACCAGGTGAACATCATCAGTAGACCGTCCTAAAGCCCTTTACCACTGTAATGAAGTCATTATGATTTGGCCTCACTAGATTTAATAATAGAAAAGGTCTTTAAGAGGGTCCCACCTTAACTCCAACCCTCAACAATATTCCATCCAAATATTCAATATGTGTCCTATTGTACATATGTTATGATATAACACATGTTTAACAAGCTATTAAACACCCATTTAAAGGGAATTGCTTTCAAGTGTACATAATATATGTTTAGACAAAGCCAAATAATCACAGTAACAATCAGACAAGAGAAAACAGTTTTCATGTCTTCCAAAGTCTGAGATATCTGCACTACAGCAACAAAAAAAAAAAAAGGATTTGAATGGAACATTGTCTACACACCCTCTTAAAGCTCTTTCCTTCATCTACAATGTCAAAAGTTTAAATACTTACCATTACTTTTTCTCTATACATTTTTTTAAACAAAGTATAAAAGGTATTAAATAGTGAAAAGGCTTACTATACCTGTCTACATACAATGAGGGAATAAAGTATGTTAAAGTTATCTGCAGTCAAATGAAATTAAAGAATTTAAACTATAAACAAAGGAAAGAGTTATACTTACCTCTGAACTGAAAGGAAAAAGATTTAAAACTTATCTAAAAATACAAAGGAAACTTATCTCCAAAAGTTAAAAACTTATCTAAAGTTCATGCAAAGGAAGGGGTTTTTTTTGTTTTGTTTTTTTAAAGACAGAAATAAAAGTTTAAAGTTGGAGGGAAACTTACCTCTGAACTAAAAGGAAAGAAAGATTTAAAACTTATATAGGCACTGAAAGGAAACTTACCTCTGAACTAAAGAAAAAGATTTAAAACTCCAAACTAAATACAATAAAAGCATTAAAAACTTATTGAACGTTCATGCAAAGGAAGGTTTTTTTTGGTTTTTTGTTGGGTTTTTTTCTCAGAGGGAAATGAAAGTAAGAAGTTGGAGGGAAACTTATCTCTAAACTAAAAGGAAAGAAAGATTTAAAACTTATCTAGGCACTGAAAGGAAACTTACCTCTGAACTAAAAAACAGGTTCAAAACTACAAACTAAATACAATAAAAGCATGATTTGGCCTCACTAGATTTAATAATAGAAAAGGTCTTTAAGAGGGTCCCGCCTTAACCCCAACCCTCAACAATATTCCATCCAAATATTCAATATGTGTCCTATTATACATATGTCATGATATAACACATGTTTAACAAGCTATTAAACACCCATTTAAAGGGAATTGCTTTCAAGTGTACAAAATATATGTTTAGACAAAGCCAAATAATCATAGTAACAATCAGACAAGAGAAAACAGTTTTCATGTCTTCCAAAGTCTGAGATATCTGCACTACAGCAAAAAAAAAAAAAAAAGGATTTGAATGGAACATTGTCTACACACCCTCTTAAAGCTCTTTCCTTCATCTACAATGTCAAAAGTTTAAATACTTACCATTACTTTTTCTCTATACATTTTTTTAAACAAAGTATAAAAGGTATTAAATAGTGAAAAGGCTTACTATACCTGTCTACATACAATGAGGGAATAAAGTATGTTAAAGTTATCTGCAGTCAAATGAAATTAAAGAATTTAAACTATAAACAAAGGAAAGAGTTATACTTACCTCTGAACTGAAAGGAAAAAGATTTAAAACTTATCTAAAAATACAAAGGAAACTTATCTCCAAAAGTTAAAAACTTATCTAAAGTTCATGCAAAGGAAGGGGTTTTTTTTGTTTTGTTTTTTTAAAGACAGAAATAAAAGTTTAAAGTTGGAGGGAAACTTACCTCTGAACTAAAAGGAAAGAAAGATTTAAAACTTATATAGGCACTGAAAGGAAACTTACCTCTGAACTAAAGAAAAAGATTTAAAACTCCAAACTAAATACAATAAAAGCATTAAAAACTTATTGAACGTTCATGCAAAGGAAGGTTTTTTTTTGTTTTTTTTGTTGGGTTTTTTTCTCAGAGGGAAATGAAAGTAAGAAGTTGGAGGGAAACTTATCTCTAAACTAAAAGGAAAGAAAGATTTAAAACTTATCTAGGCACTGAAAGGAAACTTACCTCTGAACTAAAAAACAGGTTCAAAACTACAAACTAAATACAATAAAAGCATGATTTGGCCTCACTAGATTTAATAATAGAAAAGGTCTTTAAGAGGGTCCCGCCTTAACCCCAACCCTCAACAATATTCCATCCAAATATTCAATATGTGTCCTATTGTACATATGTCATGATATAACACATGTTTAACAAGCTATTAAACACCCATTTAAAGGGAATTGCTTTCAAGTGTACATAATATATGTTTAGACAAAGCCAGATAATCATAGTAACAATCAGACACATTAAGAGAAAACAGTTTTCATGTCTTCCAAAGTCTGAGATATCTGCACTACAGCAAAAAAATAAATAAATTTAAAAAAAAAAAAGAAGGATTTGAATGGAACATTGTCTACACACCCTCTTAAAGCTCTTTTCTTCATCTACAATGTCAAAACAAAAGAGAGAAACATGAACTGTTTTGGCTGATCAAAATAATTTTGAAAATAATCTTGAATTTGATTTCAAAAACACTTGCTGATCATTAATAAGTGCAGACTGTGAGATTCACAAATTAACATCATCACTTTTAAACCCAGCACTCCTGCCCTCTGTTGGCTGACAGCAGTGTAACATGCTGTCATGTAACACACCTAACACATGTTATAACTTCTTCAGTTAATATACTGATTTTATCAATTCCAGATCCCACTTGGTGAAACACAGGACTGAAAGACCAGGTGAACATCATCAGTAGACTGTCCTAAAGCCGTTTACCACTGTAATGAAGTCATTATGATTTGGCCTCACTAGATTTAATAATAGAAAAGGTCTTTAAGAGGGTCCCACCTTAACCCCAACCCTCAACAATATTCCATCCAAATATTCAATGTGTCCTATTGTACATATGTCATGATATAACACGTTTAACAAGCTCTTAAACACCTATTTAAAGGGAATTGCTTTCAAGTGTACATAATATATGTTTAGACAAAGCCAGATAATCACAGTAACAATCAGACATATTAAGAGAAAACAGTTTTCATGTCTTCCAAAGTCTGTGATGTCTGCACTACAGCAACAAAAAAAAAAGGATTTGAATGGAACATTGTCTACACACCCTCTTAAAGCTCTTTCCTTCATCTACAAAGTCAAAAGTTTAAATACTTACCATTACTTTTTCTCTATACATTTTTTTCAAACAAAGTATAAAAGGTATTAAATAGTAAAAAGGCTTACTATACCTGTATACATATAATGAAGGAATAAAGTATGTTCAAGTTATCTGCAGTCAAATGAAATTAAAGAATTTAAACTATAAACAAAGGAAAGAGTTATACTTACCTCTGAACTGAAAGGAAAAAGATTTAAAACTTATCTAAAAATACAAAGGAAACTTATCTCCAAAAGTTAAAAACTTATCTAAAGTTCATGCAAAGGAAGGGTTTTTTTTGTTTTGTTTTTTTAAAGACAGAAATAAAAGTTTAAAGTTGGAGGGAAACTTACCTCTGAACTAAAAGGAAAGAAAGATTTAAAACTTATCTAAAAATACAAAGGAAACTTATCTCCAAAAGTTAAAAACTTATCTAAAGTTCATGCAAAGGAAGGGTTTTTTTTGTTTTGTTTTTTTAAAGACAGAAATAAAAGTTTAAAGTTGGAGGGAAACTTACCTCTGAACTAAAAGGAAAGAAAGATTTAAAACTTATATAGGCACTGAAAGGAAACTTACCTCTGAACTAAAGAAAAAGATTTAAAACTCCAAACTAAATACAATAAAAGCATTAAAAACTTATCGAACATTCATGCAAAGGAAGGTTTTTTTTTTTGTTTTTTTGTTTTTTTTCTCAGAGGGAAATGAAAGTGAGAAGCTGGAGGGAAACTTATCTCTAAACTAAAAGGAAAGAAAGATTTAAAACTTATCTAGGCACTGAAAGGAAACTTACCTCTGAACTAAAAAACAGATTCAAAACTACGAACTAAATACAATAAAAGCGTTAAAAACTTATCTAAAGTACATGCAAAGGAAGGAAGGTTTTTTTTGTTTTTTTGTTTTTTTTCTTAGAAGGAAATGAAAAAGAAAGTTGGAACGAAAGGTGTGTGAGCATGTTTGAGTGTGTTTGAGTGTGTGTGTGAGTGGCTATGAGTATGTTTGAGTGGTGGTGGTGGTGTGGTACTGTCACATCTCTGGGTTGTAGGGAGAGTCAGTCATCCACCACGCCATGATCATCGCCGACACTGTGTTGAAATCAGTGGGTGGGAGACCACCAGGCTGGGGACCGTAGACAGAGGGCCAGAGGGGCAGGGCCATGACGTCATCATAATCTACGTCATCCACAGGCTGCTGGAGGGGTCCAGGCTGGGTCGTCCTTCCCTGAACCGTCAGAGAGACAGAGAGAGGTCAGGGGTCAGACTGGTTCAGGTACACTCTTTAAGCTAGATGCAGTAGTGTGCCATAAATGTGTATGATGACCTCAGCGCTAGGATACAATGGTTTTGACCCAGTGTATATATTTGGAGTACTCACCTCCAGCTGGATGTCCTCCAGCCTGGCCTGTGGCGTAGAGGTGGATGGCTGCGGGCTGCGTCGGCGTCTCTCCGGAGGCTCCTCGGTGCCTCTGGAGCGGCTCTCCTTCCTCTGCCTCTTCCTGCCTCCTGCAACCTGTTAAAGCCATGAACAGAAGCAAAAAGTAAGGGACCAGGTCAAACTACTTCAGTTATAGTCTTTTCAGACTGCTGCTGGTACGTCACTGGTTTCCATCTGTGTTTCCTGTGCAACTGAATGGATTATTGTATTTCCATCCATCTGCTCTGCTTTATTACAAAATGGTACCATGAAAGGGTAAACACAGAGTTACTATACCAAACATTATCATTATAGGAAGACTATAACTCTATAATAAATACTGGCAGGAAGTCCACGTTACTCCTTTGATGTAACAGATGTAAATGTTTTGTATACAATGTTTGTCTGATGAATATTAACTAAGTATAGAGAGATATGAACTCTTCAGGTCAGATTTAATTTATTTGCAATAAGTCGCCTTGCAACAGCAGGGGACACTGCAACACGTCCCATAACTACCTAACTAACTCATTAGTGCCACCTAGTGGAAATTCAACAGCTGCAGGGTTTCATAGTGTTTAATGGAGGTGGTGTGCCACCTCATCTGAATCAAAGGTAGCGCCTGTTTCATCATTGAGAACACTTTACAAACTAAAACATTCAACTCTGAGGGAAAAATTTCACATGCACGGTACGTCACTGGTGTCCATCTCTGTTTCCTGTGTAATTGAATGGATCATTGTATTTCCATCCACCTGCTCTGCTTTATTACAAAACGGTACCATGAAAGGATAAACACTTCTTAGAGTTACTATACCAAACATTATCATTATAGGAATACTATAACTACGATAAATACTGGCAGAAAGTCCACGTTACTCCTTTGATGTAACAAGTTAACTTAACACATCACTTGTGCTGTAAATGTTTTATATACAATGTTTACATGAAAAAACAGAATCAGCGGCTTTTGGATTTCACATTATTTAGTTTAGTTTAGTTTAGTTTAGTTTAGTTTAGTTTAGTTTAGTTCAGTTTAGTTAATATTCATCAGACCAGACTCCAGTGTGGTGGGAAAAAGTAAAGAGAGATATAAACTCTTCAGGTCAGATTTAATTTATTTGCATTAAGTCGCCTTGCAACAGCAGGGGACACTGCAACACATCCCATAATTACCTAACTAACTCATTAGTGCCACCTAGTGGAGATTCAACAGCTGCAGGGTTTCATAGTGTTTAATGGAGGTGGTGTGCCACCTCATCTGAATCAAAGGTAACGCCTGTTTCATCATTGAGAACACTTTATAAACTGAAACATTAAACTCTGAGGGAAAAATTTCACACAGCTAATGCCACATGTTTAATGAGCGTGGCCACTGTTTAGGCCATCAAGATGAACTCAAGTGATCAGATAAGATGTGTCAGGATCAGGGTGGCTAACCACCTCAGCTAAACTATTTACTGGTGAACTCGCCAGAGAGACCAATCAGCAGACCTTTGCTGACAGCAATAATACAGAAATCAGACATGTAACGCTCCAGCACACACTTCCACTCCACACTTCTCATCACACAGCAAATCACACTGGTCTCTGAGGTAAGCGAGCGACACATCAAACTTACTGATCACTTAGAGTAACGCAAGGACCGCGGCGGAACCAAACGCACAGTCGGCGGAACATCGTCATCCGGGCGGCGCATGAAGACCTGCAGGAGGATATACAATCAGTAGACAGATGTTACTGCAGCTTCCAGGAGAGGGTCACAGGCCGATATGAGGAACGAGAGGCAAAACCACGTCGCAGCAACGTGCAGCTATGATGTGACTGGCTGTGATGGCAACACTGGAGAGGAGGAAGTTCCACCGGCAGGATATGTGGGCATGCAGCTGAATCTCCTGTGCAGACAGACGTCTTGTCCTGAGTGATGCTTGGACCGCAGGGTGACATACGTCTTACCTTTACACGCTATCTCTGCTGAATGAGGTGCAGGACAGCCAGCTGAGATGTCCATCTGTCCCACACTTGAGCAGAGACTTCTGTTTTCACAGATACAGCCTTCCTGGCAGGAGCTGTAGGTCTCTGTATTGTCCCAGGATGGGACACAGAGACTGACTTTCTCCCACCATGTCCCCAGCAGGGGGAGACTCGCATTTACAGTTTAACTCAGTTAAGCACATGCAGTAGATTTGAAGTTTGAGGCATTGAGAACTACGATCAAAGGCCTCAAAGGCATTGACTGTCATACTAATTGCAAATTAGCTGCTTTATGTAGAATTACAACAGAAAGACTTTTTCTTAAATTCTTTTCGAACATTTTGTTATTCAAGAGAATGTTATAAGTCAAGATAAGAGTAACTGTGTGAGGCATTAGTTTAGAGCTTGAATAATAAATGATGACATTTTTCAACATGTGGCACACATTATGTCATGATTGTTGCAATGTCACAAACATCACAGATGTAAGTGTTGATTTTCCATTAAACATACATTTCACACATTCACAGATGGTACGGGCAAATACAATTATCATTATACTTATTAGGTATCAAACTACACTACACTACTAAACTACACATTTAAAATACATTTCAAGATATTTCAAATAAGCACACACTCATAACAAATCTAAAAGGACACACACTTTAACCATGTGCATCCCACACAGCAAAAGCCATGAGTTTTACCTCAAACTAATTAAAAACACAATCTAATAAATAGCTCCTACACCTTCACTATGTAATTACATAAAAAACTTCTTCTATGTGCTCATGTCCTCTGATACTGAGTCCATGACAAACCCTGTAATGTACTGTGATCCGTTGTGTTTGTTCAGAGAGTACGAATGCAAAATTACAAAACCTCTGAATGCAATACAACACATACAGCCTCAGCTGAGGTAGCATACAATTTGAACTCTATAGTGACACAAATTACTTCAACAAAAGAACTGGGTGAGTCAAAATAGGGGTAACTGTGTGAGGCATTAGTTTAGAGCTTGAATAATTAATGATGACATTTTTCAACATGTGGCACACATTATGTCATGGTTGTTGCAATGTCACAAACATCACAGTTGTAAGAGTTGACTTTCCCTCAAACATACATTGTTATAGTATGTTGAGAAATGCATATATTCACAGATGGTATGGGCAATTACAATTATTATTTATATTTATTAGGTATCAATGTGTTAAACTACACATTTAAAATATATTTCAAGATATTTCAAGTAAGCACACACTCATAACAAATCTAAAGGGACACACACTTTAACCGTGTGCATCCCAGACAGCAAAAGCCATGAGTTTTACCTCAGAGGTGCTGGTACTGGTGCTGGGAGCAGGGTGCTCCTCCTGGGGGGTCCTACGGGGCTCTCTCTGGCAGTACGGGTGGTCGTGGAGGGTTGTTGGCACATCACACATCTGTAATGATTGAAATGCAGTTCAGGAATAGACTCAACGTCATTCAACACAACTATATTTGACTGAGCATTTAATGAATGTGAAAATCCATTCAATTCACAGATCAGCACACAAATAAGCACACTGATGTCTCACTGTCAGGGTGTTTTTGTCTTTACCTTTATGTGACATGAGGAAAACTAACTCCACCAAAAAATGGATAACTTTAAAATCATCAAATGAAGCATGAATGAGGGCTAATTACATCCTGAGAAAAATAGACTGAAAGAGGAACCTCTATGGTGTCTTTAATACAACAATCACTGTGCAATATGCAAGATTATATTTTACTTAAGTCTTAAACATTGTCACCATTTGCTTGAAAATCAGCAGTCGGTTCAGCATTTGGCATTGTTACCTCTGTTCTCACATTTCAGTTATTTATACCAACTTAACAGTTTATTGTATATTTAATATTTTATTATATATCACTGAACCAACTGGACGCTGCATGAAAGTCAGCTTTCGGAGCCTCAAGGCTTATATTTCCTGAATTTAAGCCATGAAAGTCTGTGGGGCTGTCAGGTCAAGTTTTTGATGGCTCAAGGCCTAAATTTGGTTAAGTCGTCAAATAAATGACTATTAAACAGCAGAAAGTATTTTAATCGACACTTCAACTGAATTTAAGCCATGAAAGTCAGTTTTTGAGGCTCTCGAAGTTTCTAAAGGCTGAAATTCAGTTGAGGCTTCGAAGAAAATTACCTGAAAAACAAATCTTTTTAGAAACAGTTAAATATTCTTACAGTCTCCATGATGAATCAGAAAACTAGATCCAGTGGTGTCTTCTTTTCGGTGGTCGCTTGCTCAGTTTTTAGAAATTGTTTCGTGAGTGTTTCTCTTCTGAAGTCTCAGAGTGAAATGATGAATTTGAGAAGTGTCTTGTATTTATACAGTTTTGGTCGGACTCCATGGCAACCAGCATCATTAGCTTAATTAGCAAATTGGCAAAGTTGCTAGCTGCAGCTAGCTCAGCTGTTTTGTGATTAGCCGCCATGTTTTAATTAGGCCTAACGTTACTGTAAATATGTTTCAGAGACACCGGACCTGAACACATTTAATTTAAACGGTGTGTTACATGATTGTCAGCTCGCTAATAACACCTGGTCAAACTGAGTCAAATGAGGCCAAACTGCAATATTTGTGAACAGAATAACGTTACATAAAGCATGTTTACCTGGTAAGTTACTGCATGAAAGTCAACTTTCGCTGCCTGGAGGCTTATATTTCGTGAAGTTGTCAAATGAAATGACTTGAAAAATGTGTTTTTATTGTACACTTAGTTTGAAAGTCAGTTTTTGGGGCTCTGGAGCTTTCTCAAAGCTGAAATTCAGTTGAGGCTTAAAAATGACTTGAAGTAACTAACTTAACGTTATTTTCAGTAAAGCCTCAACTGAGTTTAAGCCACTAAAGTCTGTGGGGCTGTCAGGTCAAGTTTTCCACGGCTCAGGGCTTAAATTTGGTTAAATCCTCAAATAAAATGACAATTATAAAGGAAAGGGTATTTTAATCCACGCTTCAACTGAATTTAAGCCATGAAAGTCAGTTTTTGAGGCTCCAAGTTTCTTACAGCTGAAATTCAGTTGAGGCGTCGAAGAAAATGACCTAAATAAAAGCAATTTTAAAAACAGTTAAATAATCTTACAGTCTCCATGATGAATGAGTCAAGTAGCTCCAGTGGTGTCTTCTTTTAGATGCTTGCTTGGTTGGTTTGTACAGGTGATCGATTCAATGTTTCTTCTCTCAAGTCTCAGAGTGAAATGATGAATTTGAGAAGTGTCTTGTATTTATACAGTTTTGGTCGGACTCCATGGCAACCAGCATCATACGTCATCACTAACAGGATGCTGCTGGTAATTTAAAGTATTGACGTTTTTAGAGAATAATCTGTCGCTCGCTCGGGTTTTTTGTGGTTAAGCCATGTTTCTGTAAATGTGTTTCAGAGAGACAGCAGCTCCCTGGTCTGACTGACAGGCCTTGTGCTGGACCTGGGTCACCTGCTTAGTGAACACATTCAATTTAAACGGTGTGTCTAGCAGACTTTATATCACTACCTGTAATAACATCTGGTCAAACTGAGTCAATGGAAGTCAAACTTCCACATTTGTAAACAGAATATATAAAGCAGGTTTACCTGGTAGCTGTTTCAGTGCAGCACATCTGTCACCTTTATCTTTACTTTGGTGCTGGATAGTAGAGCTCAGCAAACACAAGATAACCAGCTGTTGCTCCATGAAACATCTGGATAAAGCTGTAGAGCCGTTAGATGAGCTCGAGCTCTCATCATCACGTGACAGGTGCAGCGATGCTATTCAATGTGGCCTCAACAGATCAGTGACTGTAACTTTATAGTTGAGATGCTGTAATGGTAACTTTCAGAAGTCTCAGGTTTACTGTCACAAATAATCAACCTGTGTATTTGTCTCAAGTTTAGACAAAACATTGACTTTTTTTCTTTTCTTTTTTTTTTTTTTTTTTTTTTGGAGTGGGAGATTTGATATTTGATAGATATCTCATGAGATTATAAGGGACAGTGGGCCCTGCATTATTGTGTTTGCTTGTTTCCACAATCTGTTGTGTGATACTGAAGCTGAATAATACTGTATTACCTGTTCAACAGAGAGATGACCAGAAAATACAATCCCTTGTTTTAGTAGGTATTAGTAGTCTACACTGATACACTGCTCTCCATTCCACGTAAACAGATAAAAACTAAAGGTGAGGGAGTATTTTCAGTTATTGGTCCCAAACTGTGGAATAGTCTCCCACTTACAGATAGATCTTCCCCCTCCATTCATACATTTAAAACCCATATTAAGACCTATCTATTTTCTACAGCCCCTTAATCATCAGTATGATGGCATACCCGACCACACTGCTTAACATGAGTTTCTGTATTTTATTTTGTTGTTTGTGCAATGCTGTTTTTGCTTTGATGATTACACCGAAATCTTGCATGCTGTTATTAATTTTACTGACATTCTCTTATCTATGATTATTTTTATTTGATCATTCATGTGTGAAGCACCTTGGTCAGTGCTTGTTGTTTTTAAATGTGCTCTATATATAAATCTAACTTGACCTGACTTTACTACCACAGTCCCTTGGTATTGATGGGCTGCAGCCACAAGGTGGCCTCATTATCACAGTTTGTGTTTTCTTTAGGTACACATTTTGTGGAGTGTACCTCTGGGCAGTTGTAGCTCATGAGGTTGGTGGTTTGATCTCTGGCCCTTGTGTCTACATGTTGAAGTGTCCTTGGGCAAGATACTGAGCTCCAAAGTGGGTGCATTTGAAGGTTTATCTGTTGAGCAGGTGGAACCTTGTGTGTTTACCTCAGTCACAAGTGTGTGAATGGGTGAAAGGTGCTTTGAGACCCGAAAAATGCACTATAAATGCAGTCCATTCCATTTATCATTACCACTATTAAGAATAATAATGTATATGTTGAGATCTGTTTACTGTTTATACACTAAAAATTTATTTTACACAAGGGGAAACACTATTTTTAATATTAGAGCCTATGTCTCTGTGTACAACATGTTTGTCAGTGTAGAGAATAGTTAGATTGTAGATTGGTACATCAGATGAGGTAATGTACATAAAGGTTGGTCTTGTCTGGAAAATACTGCACATAATTGTTTGTGATGATGACCGACACAAAGAGAAACTGACACACACTCCCTGTTTCTGTGGACCAAGGCAGCAGGTCAAAGGTCAGGGGTCAACCGCTCTTCAGGGCAAAGTGGTTGTAAAAAATCAGGTGTAGCCTACAATGCAACAACAAAGAGAAACTGATTTTTCATAATTATACATTCATTTTCACACTGATCAGAGAAAGAGATCTGAGCAGACACATGAAGAACAGCTTGTTTATGGGCAAATGTGTTCATTTTTTATTAGCATGAATGCCTGTAAAATATCCAGACTCATGAACTAATTGCAAGTGCCAGTAGTACACATTTATCATGGATGTCAGACTACTATACATACATGGATGTTCAATCTGCTTTGTTAACACTGATGCAAGCTACATGCTTAGGTGGTCAAGAAACAGGGTTGCACAAGTCATATTAATGTAAACAAACAGCACCCGAGCATCACCCTTTGAATAGGACTATACATGAAAAGCACAGATTTTTAAAATTTGTACAAACCTGAATTGTGTTTCTTAAAGACAACAAAAGCTCAAAATTGGTTATGTACAGATGAGCCCACTACTCACTAGTCATCTGTTATCACTGTGGTACTGATGTGCTTTTTTGCTGGGCTTTAGCAGTGTAAATGGAAACTCCGGACATGCTTTAGAGAGGTATAACTTACGTTCATAATTTCCCAGTAGTCTGAGGAGAGCATAGAAAACAGTCACAGTAATTTGTAGCAAGAGCGGCCACTTGTAAACAATGAAGGTGACGATCACCCTCTTTACATTATACACGTGAAATGTCAGTGTGGAATTGTCTGTGCAGATGCAACTATGAAGTGGAAACCATGGGGACAGAAACAACATGCTGCAATGGTTGCATACTGTATTTTTGTCGTGCACAATCCCTGTGTAGTGTATTTTGCAGTTTACAGTTATTGCTTTACATTTTTTGACTTTCTGACATGATCGGCGTCAGACATGAGTTGGAATGTATTTGTTCTTACAAATATAACAGAAAATTTTACGAAACTATATTCTGAATCCTGAATAAGAAATACCCATTATCAAAATATAGTTTCACTTAGATTAGAAAACAATGTGCATATCATAATACTGATCTAAATAAACTTTCAGTAATGGGCAGTGTGATTTTTGTAAACTTCCAGAGATAAAATGCTTTTTTTTTTACTAGTTTCACAGAGAGCATATTAGCACACATACGACATCATGCACTGAGTCAAAACCATTTCAAAACTTTAAGTATTATATCAACACAGAGCACTTTTTCCTTTCAAAACAGTGCAAACCAGTTTGAAAAAGACATCCAGTCATAACGGTGAATGTCAATTACCAAGCACAGAGAGCGAGAAACCATCACGTATGAGTTTCAAACTACAAGAAATACAACATTCAGCAAACAACACCTCTGACAGAGAAGGAGTAAAAGACTATATCTAATAATTTTGTACAATACCCAACAATACTTGTATCTACACCTGGTGTACTTTGACACCTTTGATGCCTTTTTTATGACCATCTTTTTTATTTATTTATTTTTTGACAAACTTTCCTCCTCTCAAATCACCCCCCTGGTTGCCCTGGTTTTAAATGCAGTAGTGCCCTCACAAAGCGAAAAGGCACAGCTACATTTGATTGGAGTAGGAGGTGGGTCCTCCCACCTGGCTGTACTCAGACGGCTGGCCGAGGTTTCCCTGGGTGTTGTAGCTCCCTGACTGGTCAAAGCTTCCCTGGTTGTAGGGCTGCTGGTTAAAGGTGCCGGACTGTTTCTCAGATGCACCGCCTGCTAACCTTGCACCGCCCTTGTGCCAGCCAGTCTCCTTGAATACAAACCAGATGTTCCCAGCCCACAGAACAAAGTTGAGGAACCCAAAAGCCTGAAGAGAGGGAGGACAAGACAAAGTTATATTAAGTAATTAAAAATTCAGCAATGCATATTTATATTCTTTTATTCTTATATCTTTATTTTTATTCCTATGATCAGTATTTTATTCTTCACCTACTTCATTCAGACTTGAAAATGTGTTTTGGAAAACTTATTTATTCATCCCCTGGTGTTTGGGACACACATCCTGTGAACCTACCACTGAGGTGTTGAGTCCGGACCAGCGTGGTCCATGCACAGAGCCACACTTGTTGGTCTGGACTTTGCAGGCGGAGATGAGGAGCTGAACTTCATCTGGATCAGTGGCCACTTTCACATCAGACAGAGCCTTGGCCCAAGCAGAGGAACTGACCAGCCACATGAAGGAGAACACCACTGTCACCACAAAGTCCTGATGGTGTGGAAGGGAGAAAAGACAAAGTGCATGGAAAATAAGGTCAGGAAACCACGACATTAGGCCTACTTAAACATCACTTTGTGAAAGTAGAGGTTAAATGACAATACTTGCTTCGTACAGTCTATAATTCTTTTTGCAGAGTCAGTACAAGATTGAAACAGAGGAATTCAGTTAACTAAGATTATTATATAATGTCCAAGAGTTAGGGTTAGGGTCAAATCAGAAATTGTTTTTTCTTTAAATATTTGAAATCTAGTGCTCAATCCTCGGCAGATGTTCATTTGGGCATCCTTGACTTAATTCTCTCAGCTCTTCTTTATCTCTGTGTGTGTACACTGCCCTGCAGTCTCATGCCCTTTTATGGGGGTTTTGTGGAGCGTTTACCCATGCTGACTAGGATTAACTGGCACACAATGGGATTCATGAAAACAGGAACACACTTGTGAAAAAATCTACTGTTTAAAACATGTCATGAATCTGAAGAACTTTTTTGTTAAATAAGTAAGATATTGGTGAATGAGGCCCTCAGAGTCCACTGTACTCACAATGAGTGGTCCTCGGTTGTTTTCACGGTACTTGTTCTGGAAGAAGATGTAGACAATGGTGGCCATGAGCGAATACAGGAAGGCAAAGACCGCAATGGTGACAAAGAACTCTGCAGAGGATGAATAGTCTCCAATGAGGGACACACGTTCAGTCCTAATACCCTCACACGCGGGTGCTTCAAAGGACACCTGGTACAACCTGGAACACACAGAAGGAGGTACAGAGGTCAAATCCTACTCACTACACACAGGATATATTTTACCCAAGAGGTCTTCAAAGTATATATGATGATATAGAGTATTTCCTGTCTTTAACTTTTGCCTGTCTGAAATCTTCTGACTTTTAGCACAATACCTAAGCAGCTGGTAAAAACTGGAAGCAATTATTGTCACAGCATGTTCTCAAATTAAATCATTAAATTCATAATTTTATGTTTCTTTACAGATTACTGAAAGGAATTCTTTTCACTGCAATTCTGTCAACTTTTGGGAACCGAATGCCTCTGAATCTAACCCAAATGTTACGTTTATGAGTCAGTTCACACAAAACAGAAAATACATATTGTCTCATTCATCCCAAGTGGTGTCCTGCGATACAGATAGTTTCATTTTTATCTGCTGCTTTTAAAGAAATAGTCCCACAACCACCTACACATGTTATTTTTGAATTCACTAACCTCCTACATTATGTCACACAGACCTGCAGATATCAGGCTACTGTGTGTCTCCAATCTGATCATAACCACATTTCTTAAATATATTTACTATGCTAGCGAAAGCATCATTTTTACATAAAAGAAAAATCTTTATGCAGATTTCCGGTTAACACTGAATTGCCCATAAATCTAATGTGAGGCTACAAGAACATTTTATTGTTCAGTATATTTAAATTGACATTAAAAAGTCATATTGATATTTGCAGTTAAAGACACATAAAATAAGCCATGCAGACTCCTAAAATGGGGGTCGATACCTCAGAGGGCAGGGAGAGACAGTACTTTAATAACCATAATAAGCATAAAAATGACGCCCATTGTGCTCAAATTACAGTGATGTATATGTGTTTAGAAAAGCTCAGGAGTGGATTATCAAGGACATGAAAAGACACTGACCACTGACAGAAAACACTGAGAGCATTCATTCAGGTCCCAGTGTGGCTGGCATCATCATATACAGTATTAGCATCAGCCTAAACACAGGTTCAAACTCCTGCCATCAAACTCTGACACAATGAATGAGGTCCACACACCTGAAAGGATAAGCAAAGTCGATGCCAATGCTGAGGTTGCTTCTGGCCTTCTCCATGCAGTCCACGCTAACCCGCAGCTGCCCAGAGTAGCCTCCACATGTTGCAAATGCAAAAATGGCAAAAAGCTGCAAAACGGAAGAAAAACAAAAATTAGATGTCATTAGATGTCTTAAGGGAGAGCATTGATGAGGAAATGGGATGCACAAACTACGGGGAATGAGATTTTTTCTTTTTGACCACGAGTAAGTGGACACAGAACACAATAATGTTGCCAATGGTTTTATTACACTTGTCCTTAATTGACTCACTTTGACATGTATTCCTGATTACATTTTAACATTTCAACAACAGGTCAGAATCACAGTTCCTGTACATTAAAGATTCAGTGTGTAGGAGTTAGTGGCATCTAGCAGTGAGGCTGCAGAATGCTAGAACATGACAGTGCAAGTGGCACATATCTAGAGCCACTGTTTGGTTTGACCACTCTGGGCTACTGTAGAAATAACATGTCAGACTGGGACAGGACACACTCTGTATGTGGATATAAACAGCTCTGGTACTGAAAACACAATAATTCTTAGTTTCAGGTGATTATAAACTAATGAAAACACAGTTATGAATATTATATTCCATATATTCAGGCAACAGATGCCTCTGATTTCTACACATTGGACCTTTAAAGCTTAACAGAACTACAGTTGATGGCTCTTTCAGAAAAAGCAACAAGTTTTTAGTTAACACAATTTTCTCACTGATTGTGTGCTTTTCAGGACACCCTACAGGATCGTACACTGCAGTATAAATGGTCCCTTGAACACTTCAGTTGTGGTGAATACTTGTATATTCTGCAATATACCAGTATGTCACACGTAGTGTGAAGCTTTTCACTGAGTTTGATGCAAAGCATAGATTGTATGTGTAGACTAAATACTATCGCTACATGCTGCATGTTGCCTTTTCTGTCCTGCATCTTGATAAACATCAGTCAACTCCACTGTGTCGGCTCCATCTTGAAGACACTTTATTTGCACTGTCATACAGGACAGACACCATAAAGTGCTGCAGGAGTGAGTGGACAACAGAAGCATTAGAGACTTTAACATTTTGTTCTACGACATCAAATACATCAGTCAGTACCCCACTCGTGAACTTTGAAGCTTTTATGTGGCTTACCAAAGGCAGCTGCTAACAAGTGGCTAAATGAGACTACAGAACGTCATCACTCTGAACATGGCTTTACAGCCTGGTTGTAGTGATGAAACTGATGTCATGTGACTCTGATGTAGTTCGAGTAGAGCCTAACATTAGCTTTTACTTCTGGCAATTGACTTTAATCTTCAAAAATCATAAAAGTGGTGTTCATCTGTGAAGACTGTCTTGCTGAACAAAACATATTTTCTGCAATAATCCAAAATATAATGAAAAAAATTCCAAAGGCTTTTTGATGAGGGAACCAGGGCAATGATAACTTTTAGCAAGAGCTTTCAGTACAGTTTGTGGATCCATTTTCTGATTCACACTTTAATTTAATTTTCTGATGCACCTGTTAAAGTTTTTTTGGATGTATTACCATCCCTGCAGCACTCAACTGGGGTTATAGTGGATGTCTCCAACCATGGTAAATGTACTTGTCTGTGGGCAGCTGAACTGGGTGATAATTCTCTGTGGATTTGAACAACATCTCTCACTTTACACATAATAAGTTTATCCAATGTTAATATAATTAGTACAGCTTTAACAACACATCAGTTGAGCTTTACATCACAAAACTGAACCACAGAAAACATTAAAACTGTAACTGGAATGAATTTCTAGTAACAAGCCCAAGTAGTTAACAGTGAGTATCAGCAGTCCCACCATTTGTACATTTTGCTCATGGACATCTCCATAATTTCTCTGCCGTGAAGCCAATTTAACACCAACTGATAGCGTTTTAGCCACATCAGCATATGGACTACAATAGCTGCAGTGAGTGTGTGGGCTGAGCCGAATTAGGACAGACGGAGTCTCACAGTCTAGAGGAAGAAATCCCTGTTTGTGCTCCCTTCACTGGTACCTGATGACTTCCCCAACATGCTTATTTAAAAAAAGAAAAACTGATGTTCACATTGTTTCTTGAGCATTTGCCATATTTCAAACTGGCCCACAATACAAGTAATTATTCCTCTTGAATCAGACAAAGGAGAATCTGAACTAAACAGAGCAAGAATTTTATCTAAGTATAAATTATATGACCAGATAAAATATTAAAGTCTATAATGTAATCTGACAGATGAAAATGCATTATCAAAGTGTCAGAGAAGGAAGTTGGTGATTACAAGTAAGACAGAACCTCGCAGCTCGGCTTTTGTTACAGGTAAAACTTTAAAAAAAAAACCCTCTCATTATTAGGTCCCAATTTTAGTTATAATGCCATTATTACAACAGTTTGATGACACAAATAACAAGTAGAGTGATCACATACTGAAACACTACCCACAGTGTTTGTGGAAAACCTGTATCTACAACAAAAAACTTGAACTTACCGGAGCAAATATAACCATACACATTGAGGACGGGAAGATTTAATCCAGCTTTGCTATGCTACAGGACTCCCAGAAGTGCACTGGTACAGAAACAGAAGCTGGAAGAGGCTGCCTGTGGAAATCACGGTAATGTGTGTGTGTGCCTGTGTGTGTGTGTGTGTGTGTGTGTGTGTGTGTGTGTGTGTGTGTGTGTGTGTGTGTGTGTGTGTGTGTGTGTGTGTGTGTGTGTGTGTGTGTGCGCGCGTGTGCGCGTGTTTGTGTGGCTAAGTAGAAATGTCTACTACAACCTATAATGTCTCTTCATCCCTCTACTGTTCTGCCTTCTACCTACAATCTAAAAGTTTATTTAACCTTCCCTTAAAATGTAGTGTAAGACTAATTAAGTGTCTGTTTGCTAAAGTTGAACCTCTTAACACACACAGTAGGATAACTAAAGTTTAATATTAAAACTAATAAGGCTATGGCCCCATTATTTTTTTTAATAAGATTAGTCATTAGGTGCAGTTTCTGGAGGCGACACTGGACTACACATAGCTGTGTGCTCAGTTAATCTTTTTATTAGTGTTCCTCTCCTGCTAATTCTACACTAATGCGGTGTCATGTTTGGTAAAACAACATGAATGATTAATCAACCTCTCAGCTCTGCAGCTGACAGAAACCATGGCTGGGATACCTGACTGCAAAAACAGGAAGTGGTCTAGATTAATTACGGACACATTATACAAACAGCAGCAGATCGATTTATAGCTGAAGTGCAAATGTCAAATAGAGCTGCATGTGCATAGATGAAAAATGGACAGAATTTAAAAAACATTGCTACTTTCATACTGTATAAAGCCAGTGACAACAGCTGGAGAAACTGCTCTGTAGTTTTATGTCCTCTGTCCCTGTTAAAAGTCAGGGGCAAGACACTTTCAGCTGGTTACAATCTCAGTTTGTTTAGTCAACTTTAAAGCAGAAAAGAAATGTGAAAGTGCATTGTAAGAGGTAGAGGGCTGAAATCCAATGCTGCTAAAGATGTGTGTGAATGTATTTATTGGAAAGGATGCAACATCACACATTGTATTGAGAAGTCTATGTGAGTGAGTTGCAGAGTAATGTACAAGGTCAGAGATGGGACTAGGATTGCCCTAACTATGACAAACCCACCACACATAGAAACAAGTGGAGGCTGAACTGATATGGGGATGTATCAAGTGGAAGAAGCTTGAGCCATTATGTCAGAGACACCAGGCTGCATAGCAGGAAAACAGCACTGTGCTGGTGACTGTAAGTGTAACTTAAAATTGCAATGTAAATCCTAAACCATACACCTCAAGGATAATTAGATGGATCTAAGGCAGGGATAGGCAACCTGCGGCTCAAGACCCACATGCAGCTTTTAGCCCCTCTCCAGTGGCTCCCTATGACGTTGACAAAAAATGATATGAAAATTAATAACGGGTATCTTTTTAACATTTTAATTTTAATTTTTCATTGTTCTAGCCCTAAAATGATTCTTACATTTTCCATTTGTATAAATGTGTTGCCTGTATGCTGGAAAAAAAAATAAAAATTAATATCTTGTTATAGATATATCTGGTTAACTATGTGCATCATACATCTACAGCCTGGTGCTTTTTCCTATAAAATTTGCCAAATCTTAATAACAATGGCTAGTCTTGAATCGCCTTAGTGAGGCTAGCTATTGATTCCAAATCCAAAAAGAAAACATCTCGGAGGAAAATTGAGAATTTAATAGTATGTGGACAAATTTGTTTGCTTTTACTGCTAATGCTGCAAAGAGTAGATACTTTGTTGTAAAACATATTAATGGAAGCTCATTTTTACCAATTTAACATTTTTTGGGCCCTTTTGATAGTAAAGGTTGCTGACCCCTGTTCTAAGGTAACACAAATCAAACTGATGCATGATGTGAGGATTCTATACTGCCACAAGTTTACACTTAAAAAGACATATTCTGTTTCCCTTGTCAGTATTGTTTCCCTATAGATCTGCCATCCACAGCTGGGGCTGGGGCTACGGTTGAATGCAGCTGGTAACTTTTATCAAAATAACTTTGTGTCTTATTTGCTAATTGGCACTTCTCAAAGAAGTACATGAGACAGAGAAAAAAATCATGTCCTACCTCCGCTTCCTACTGCCTCTAATGGCATTCACAAGGGTCAGACCAGGGCACGGTCAGCAAGAACCAGTCAGAGCCAAGGAAGCTCAAGGATAGCTGTCAATCATGTTGATTGACATATGAATCATATGAATCAAGATTCTGTAAATGCATTGCCTGATTGTTCCCTCAGATGTTTACAGAAAAATCATATTGACTAGCAATAAAATGAGAAGGTTTTGCTCTGGCCGGTGGGTTGCATTTTGTTTCAGCATGGTGGTTGGGTCACAACTGTCTCATACTACAGCTAAATAGTACACTAAAATATATTTCCCAAAACATTTGAGGTCAGAAATAGGCAAAGCAGAATCTCAGTTCATATTTGATTAGCTCAGTTTGAAATCGTTGACAGCTGTGTTATGCCTGGTTCACACTACACAACATTTCTGTCCGTTCTGACAGTCACTGTGTCACATTGTGCGGTTGTGGAGTCATAAAATCGTGCCGTGACTTGGCCAACAGACATGACACACTACACGATAGTCCACATCAGTTATCCCCAGTCGACTTTCACGACAAGTGTGATGTCAACAGGTTATTCTTGTCCTATTTTTATTATTACTACTATTATTTCACTGTCAATGTGTCTGTTCGTGTGCCAGCTGAAATGTTGTTGTAGTCATGTAAAAAAGTGCCACCAGCTGTTTTGTTTAATTAAGTCCTGTATGAATATAGTAACAGTTTCAGCAAATACGGAAAAAGAGTGAAAAGTTACAAACTACAGCTTTAAGGTCAGAGTTCATGGCAACACAACTTAATTAAGAAATGGATGCTCAAACATCAGCTTATGGGGAACAGACTTTTTGAATAAAAAATGAGAACCACTGCAAACAAGTTAATTGCCAAGGGACCAATATGTGTCACAACACGCTTAAGAGGTGGAAATATTTAAGACTGGTGAGTAGAGCTGCAACGGTTAATCAATCACTTGTTGACTATCAAATAGATTGCTAACTAAATTGATAATCGATTATCTACTTGGGTGATTTCTTTTAAAAAATGTAAAAATTCTCTGACTCCAGGGGTACCCAGTGACCGGTGTCCCTGCCGCGACAGCCCATGGACCTTTGCTGCACGTTGTCCCCTTTTACTCTCCCTTTCAAAATTCAGACTGTCCTGTCATTACAGGCAAAAAGCCCCCACAAAATAGTCTCTGACTCCAGCTTTTTTAATGTGAAAAGTTTCTGGATTCTTTGCTCGCCTGTGACAATAAACCAAATATCTGTGACAATAAACCAAATATCTTTGGGTTGTGGACAATCGTGAGGATGTCATCATGGGCTTTGGGAAACACTGATCAATATTTTTCATCTTATATACAAAACAACTAATAAATTAATCAAAAAAAAAAACTGACAGATTGATGAGCAATAAAAATAATCGTTAGTTGCAGCCCTACTGGTGAGACCAGGTGAGAAATTTGAGACTTGCTAAGGAGTAAAGGGAGTCACTGGTGGGAAGGCTGCTGCCGACAGCAGCTGGTTGACAAGTTCACGTATCTTACAAGTTAATATGAAAGACTCGAACCAAAGTAAGGCTCAGCCACATAAACAGACTTCTCGTTATAATCAACAAACACGAATATGCAGCAAACACATAATCACAGACACACACATCCAACCTTCACACACACACACACACACACACACACACACACACACACACACACACGCACACACACACCCTGTCCTTAATATGCTCTCTCTCTCTCAGCAGAGTTTTCCATATAAAGCTCCCATAGCCTCAAGACTTCTCACAACCATGATCACCATAATCAGACCTGATGCCTGGTTAACACAAGCCTCCCCTCTCCCATATTACAAGCAGCTGGACGCACAGCTTGCCAGCAGCTGGGGAGGAGATATCTTTGTTTGAATGCCCCTCAGCCTCTGGAGGGCGCTATTTAATAAGCATCTTTAGATCATTCAGCCATACTACCCACATTCATCCTGGCAATAATGGTGAGCATGTTATTGAAGTGCATAAATATTAAATGTGTATGTTTGTCATGTGTCTTCATTCACAATGTATATATATATGCACTAAGCAGAATAAAATAAAATGAAATATGTGCCATAAATGTGTGGATGCACTCATGAGCCTGTTGCGTACAGACAATACACTGAGCTAAACTAAATCTGGCATATGTCAATATGCACACACAATCATCTTGTCACCACAGAGTAGCCTACTTTATCAGTGTAACATTTCTGGGTCAAAATATTAGTACATGCAGAACACAATATAACTTCACTGCTATGCAGATGACACCCTGTCGTATATCTCAGAGAGGTGCTGGCTACAGTTTGGTTACTGAGATTTTTTTTTTTTTTTTTTTTTTTTTTACAAGATGGGGGTTGATTTACAAGTGAGGCTACCATCTTATCACATTTAGTGTTGTCACGATACTGGAATTTCTAACTTTGCTACAATGCCTTAAAACATATTCAATTCAATACCAAAGGGAATACTGACATTAAGGACATGAAATTTGAAGTTACATGTAGCAAACATTACCAAAACAGAAGAGCAAGAAAATGCAGCTGGTAGTGGTGTATCCATACTATAAAAAATGTGTATTGAAACCGTTTCAAATATTAAGAATTGATATATATCAATAAATCCATACTTTTGACAACACCAATTAATACAATACCTGGTACTTTAAAGCTTTACTATAATGATTTAAACAAACAACAGAGATGGTTTTAACATTTCAGCATTTTTGTCATTTTCTTTTGATTTGGTCTTGCTGTATTTTTGTTGCTTAATTGTTTTTTTTTTATATATATATGTATATCTTGTCCTATACTGTATGTTATTTTATTACTGTTCAATTCACTTTTATCCACGAAGCCCAATACCACAAATTACAATTTGCCTTAGAGGACTTTAGAGCACATCACATCCCTCCGTCCTTGAAACCTCACAGTGGAAAAGGGAAAACTCCCCAAAAAATCCCTTTAACAGGAAAAAAATGGTAGAAACCTCAGCAGAGGCAAGTGACGAGGGATCCCTCTCCCAGGATGGACAGATGTGTAATAGATGTTTTGTGTACAGGAAAGATCAACACATTAAAATTACAGTAATCCACATGACAAAATAATACATACAGGGAGGGTGAGCGATAGCGAGAGAGATTATATTCTAAAATATATGTCTAGCTCATCTTTGTACATTTTCTAATTTAAAGAGATAACATTGCAGGAATATTCAGACCAATTAGTGAGTGTAAACATCACATTACATGGAAATGTGACCCCAATTTAAACAGCACATGGGTTTTAATCCCACACTAATAAACGTTTTACATCAGCCATAAAAAGATAACAGGCTCATTTTAGCTGCAATGAAAATGTAAGTGCCCTTTTCTGGTTGGATATCATGTATCACAGAGAAACCACAGCTTTATCAAGTCATCTTTAATAGCATGCTAATGGTTGCATGGCATATGAGATTTTTCAGGAAGGAAGATTCAGGATGTGGTAAGAAAGACTTTTAACTTGCATTTGGTCCATGTTTCCAAGCAGAATGTATTTTGTTCTCACAATATTAAAATAAGACCATTTTGATTCTCTTGACCATGTATAGTGTATATACTGCCACTTCTGTCTGCTCATTGGTCTGTTTGATGAATTAAACAAACAGATTTTCTGTTTACTGACTTCAATGACTATCGCATCAGATCTGGCCATAATAATGGCTGAGACTCTTGGGGGAAACAAATGAAACAAATGAAGTCAAATAAATAAATACATAAGAAAATGCAGTCCATAATGAGAAGGTTAAAAACATGTTAGCCATAAAACTCATCTCTTGAAAACATGGTGCACTGGAATATATTATCAGGTGGTTTATGCCACCTTGTGGCTAAAAGCAAGCATTAAACTGAGAACAAATCATCCATCACATCTTCATGTAGAGCGGTGCATTGATCTATTTGTTATTGTCAAATTACTGCAACATTGAGAGGGATTCAAACCAAAGACAAAAAACAAAAAAAAAAAAACATCTCAAAAGATGTGAAATAGGATTAAGGTTTCTTGATTGTTGGTTACTGCTGAATGTTTTGAAGCGCTAACAGGAAGCATAATTGCACAGCAGAGGTGATGCTTTGCAAGGATAATCTGGGTCACAAAGGGCTGAGCTAGATGCGGCCGGGTTAGGTCAGCCCAGATCAAAGCCAAGTGCCGTACGATAAACAGAGGGTTTGTTTCCTGCAGCTTGAAGCCTCAGGTGGAGGCTGAATGGCGCTTTACCTGGCTGTCATGGTTCACAGCTGGAACCTCTTTAGGGAATTCCTCTACTGAAGTGTTTTTAAGTGATTAACTCTCTTTAGCCTCGGTTGGATTTGAGGCAAGATGAGGCCACAAACAAACACACAGAAATGTGTTCACACACACGTCTGCACACACGCCTGACAAATTCACAAATGCAGCTAAATCACACGCAGCTAAAAGAACTTACGAATACTGTACATGCAGAATGTGGCGTGTGCAAACAAATGGTAGAAGAAAAGTGACCAGAAGAGCGAGAGAATAAATACTCCCCCCTAATTATCACAAACACCCCCAGATAAACATCTCTCTCCCTCTCTCTCTCTCTGTATGTCTATACTCTCTCGCTACCCGCTGCAGCTGCCTCCTCTCCCTGTGATTTTCAGCTCGGGTTTAGCCCCTCTCATTTCTGGCTGGGGCCTTTGAACAGGAGAGCGTGGCATTGTGGAAGGAGGGTGGGTGCTAAGCCCCGCGCCCCCGTGTGTTTATCTGCCTCTCCCAGCTGGGCTCCTCGGGGAACAAGAGAGAGGGGGGGGGGGGGGGGGGGGAGTAACAGAGAGAGATGGGTACAGAAAGAGGAAGAAAGAGAAGCCAGGGTACAGGAATGAAAACTGTCTGCAGTGCAAACAAAGCTCTGAAACATCTCCCTATTTGCCCTCTTCTCCACTGACCTACATGGCATTCATGATCACAGCACTAATTTAAGGACCTTAATTTGCTTTCAAAAACAATGTTAGGTATATTTGCACTTCAATCAGGAAAAAACGAATAAAACTTGTGATGTTATCTACAGATTTAGGTGAGGGAATAAGGATTAGAGTGCAAGGAATCTGTCTGAAGAGACTTAAATGTAGCTTGAGCAGGGTTGGAGGCTCAAATGGAGACATGAATGATCACTGTAGAAGAGCGGAGGCTGGCTGAGGATTATGAAACTGATCCACAGGCTTCAGGGCTTAAAAGCCAGCAATCAGACCTGCTGTCCAATACAAACAGCCCTCTATTGTGAAAAACAGGAAAACAAGCAGGGCGTAGTAAAAAGATGAGCCAGGCAGAGAGGCAATATATAAAGTGAAGTGGGCAGAGAAGAGGGTATTTCAGGTGGCTTGGTATAATGAAGAACATTTGACTGTAAAATAGCTCAAATAAGTGGGATGACAAGAGAAAACGGAGGCGCTGCTCAAACAAGAGGACATGATAAGAGTGGCAGAGGAAGCGACAGAGGTAGCGCCAAGTGGGGAGGTGAGGATCACGCTAAGTGGCACACGGCCTAAAAGGTGCATTCACTGATGAGCTGCACTTGACATTTTCGCAAACAAGACAAAGATGCCAAACACACACACAACGTCCACCTGCTCTATTCAAGCCGATAGGAATCGTTGCGGTGTCAAGTGGCTGCCTCAGGAGGAGAAAAACGCCTCAGATGTTCAGCCGCTTTTCCTGCCTGACTGAGAGGGGAAAATATCTAGGACACTCTTTATGAAGACAGAAAGAAAAAGAAAGATGAAACAGAGAGTGAGACAGAGATTGAGAAAGAGAGGCGTATCTCTTTCAAATTGCTTATCCTCTGCTATAATTTAAAATCAAACTACTCTTGAAAACTACACAAACCAGCCTCATGGAGTGTGTGATTTGAATAGGGGGCAGACAAGCATATGAAGCAGTGCAGATTATTTAGTTGTGGGATATTTGAGAAGCACCTGTAAGTTTGCATCTTCTCCTCATACTAGGAGCTGGTTTGACTCAAGGTCATGCTAACATAGCACTCAAAAAAAAAAATCTTTCCGAATAAATTTAAATTTTACATGAAGTGACTGAAAGTAAACACAGAAATAAGCCTCCTGAATTAGCTTTCGTAGCTAGTGGCACAGGAGTCTACATCAAGGAAAACTCAAACTAAACCCAAGACTAACTATCAATCATTAGTAACCAGAGTCATTTAATGATTTACCACAGCGACAGTGAAAAGGCTATTCACACATCTTATGTGCCTTCATACAGTACGAAAGACCTTAGTTAACCCGACAACCCTTGTTGCAGTGGCGATGTTAAGACATGCAACCCTGGTATACTTAGTTTATAGCCTAATGTTAGCTTTTTACTTCTGGCAATTGCACTTATATACTTCAAAACTCATAATAGTGGTATTGATTTGTCAAGATCATCTTGTTGTTTATATGCCATAGGGCTCTTTTCCTGCAATGATGCTATGGCGAAGCTACCTTCCGCGTCAGCCTACAGAAAAACATTACCTCTGCAGCACTCCATAGCTTGGAACCAAAGCCCTTCTATCTCTTTTAGGACATGGCAGGAAAACAAATTAGAGATCTGTTTTTGGATTGCAACTAACTACACAGCAATTCTTCGGCATAATGTTAATAATTTAAACCAGTTTGTTTCATGAAGAAATTTGGAGTTCCTCTGTGTACACTGTTACCATCTACATGGGATGCTGGATTGTTTCCACGAAAGGGGGTGAGGTGATGAGAGCCTACTCTGGATGACATATTGCTGTATACTGCCCGTGTACACCAGCCCCTTTTGGTTAATTCCCACCCAGACCATCAAGCTTGCTTCGTGCCCTTGATTCAAGCCACCTGAACCTGAACCCCGCAACCTGGAGCCTGTACCCACCTGATCCACGGAGCGATGATACTCTGCCTAAACTCTATCTGGCAAAGTTAGCCTGGTCTGTTCAATCACCTAGGTTTGACCTTGAACTGCTGTTATTTCTGAGCCACGACAGCATGTCTCCTTCCCCATGTACAAAAACTCTGAGGAACATGTTCAACAACCATAAAAGCAAGTGAGGTAATAAATTCATTTATGTCACATGTTATCATTTCCCTTCCGCTTTTATGCATTTAGCTGTTTTTAGGCTGGCAATCTTAATTCATGTCATATGCAACTGTGGCCTGCGACATGTGAATTCATGCTTGCGTATTCATACAGTTTCTCAATTCATGCGCCTGTGTTTGTGTGGGTGCATGGCTGCATGTGTGCCTCAGAGTGTGTGACATCTCTGTGCATGTGTGCCTTTATCTGAGTGTTTAAGGGCCTGGTATGCAATGTGTATGTATGTGACCGTAGAGTAAAAATATCTCCCTCTCTCCATTCAGGCAGAAGCAACAGCCAGAGTCCACACACACACACACACACACACACACACACACACACACACACACACAGAGTCTCACTTACTCTCGCTGCTGCAGTCCGCCAGTGTGCAAACATGAGCAATTTTACGCCAGCTAGTTGAGTACAAAACAACAGGACAAACTCAGATCAGGAACGTAAGCACAGCAGGGTGAGACTGAAGAACATTTAAACTGATCTTTGACAGAAGAGTGATGGAGGGACATCACCCTAACTGACATACTGTTGTTAAGAAATTGGGGGGAAAAAAATGCTAATTTTGTCATTTTATTGTTTTTCATTCACTCAAACATTGTGAAAACGCTTCTTTTCTTTAGCAGTCATCTTGTCAATTTACTATTACATTCGTAATTCCACACATAGGACAAATGTTTTTTTTTTCTCATCATACAGATGTGCTTGTGCTCAGATGATACTGATCTTTGCTGCTACATTAGTGAGAAAAAAACCCAACTACTTCACCAACAACAGAGGTTACACAAAGAAGCGACGACCACAAGCCTTCATGTGAAAGCTGTCTGATCTTTGCCTCAGTGGCAGCACCACAGAACAAAATCAGTAGCTCATTTAGCGGCGACTAATCCCTTCCTGCACGGGGAGCGCTTTGTGCCCTGCATAGCCCAGATTCATCTTTCCCACTATCTCTTCGCTCTCTCCCTCTGTAAGCTTGACTGACCACAAGCAGGCAGAAAATCTCCATTTATTTTTGTAACAGTGTCTCTTCTTGGTGCTCCTCTTCTCCCTATGGGGTTTCCATGGCTACTTAGTCAGGTGACCTAGCTGGAACCCAGCCCCTGTGCCCTGCGGCGACAGTCACTGCACTTATTAAGCTGGGGGCACCCAACGGAAATGTAATACAACCACTGTGTGTGTGTGTGTGTGTGTGTGTGTGCGTGTGTGTGTGTGTATTGTGCTGGGTTTATACATGCAAGGGGGAAATGTCCTCACAAGATTTTAAAGATCATCCAAATCTATGTCAGTCCCCTTGTCTCACTTCTTGGGCATTTTCATCAAGCAGTAACCTCCAAGTCTGGAAAATGAAGCTAATGCGGTCGTGCCACTCCCGTGAACGGCCGCTTGAGGCTGGCTCCAAAACAGAGTAAATCCCCATTTTTAAATGCCCAACTTCACAGCAGAAATAAACATGTTAAACAGTCGCTCTTTGAAATTATTTGAACCCTGCTAGAACACGACAGTGTAGTGAATAAAGGTAGAAGTAGCAGTAATCCACTATGTAATTCATTGTACATGACAACATGATTCACTTTTTAAGTAACAAGATGTAACCCTAACCACAACCTAATATTTACTAGCTAATTAATCACTTTGTCACAAAGTGGTTTCCATGGTTGGGAAGCACCCAATCTGCTGAACTCAAGTTTTTTTCCAACTTTATTGGGAAAATTGAATTAATTCAAAACATAAAGTAACATCATATAGTGAGAAGAAGTGGGCCTGCCTGTTAATACAATTTAGTGTAAGCCATTACTTCACTATTCACACCACCACTCTCAGCCTAATTCAAAATTACTTTCGATGGAGGCCAGTCTCTTTCAGTCGTGTTGGTTATGTGAGGTATTTTATTCTGTTGGGCTATAATCTGAGTGTAAGTGGAATGATCCATGTAAATGCGCCTAATATCAAGTACAACCCTCTACCTTGCCTTTCTTCTTCATCAGCCATGGCCCTGCAGGTCAACAGATGACACCAGCAGGTGCTGTACGCATACGCATATTTCAGAGACCATTGCACAAAGAAATGCCTTTGGCAACTGCTACTCGTATTAAATCGCAGTTCACCTCCGTGTTTTGGTACAGTTGGTTTTCACACCTGATGCGGACTGTACCCAAGAATACATGAACCGTACTCGAAACCACCTTGTCAAGTGCACCCTGGCTTAGATCGCCGTACCATGCTCACGTACAGTACACAGTGTTCACACGTGTTCAAATGTACTGATCCAGGTCCCTGATGTGAAAGCCTCCATAGAAGGGAATATCAGAGGTCCAGTTTAGAATTACGTGTGAACATCTGTCACACAGTAGTAGGGCTTTTGTATTAATATGGTGTTTTATTACTAGATTTGCTTGTCTCAGGTTGTCTATGACAAACAGCATGTGAAGCGTAGATTGATTGGTTTTTTTTGTAATAATAATAATAATAATAATGATAAAGTGTGTCTATGTGACATTTGCATTTCTTTATGCTCTTGTCCGTTCACATATTGTCTCGACACCCGCACTCTTCCATGTACAATGTGTGTGTGGGATGTATTGTCATAGAGTAGACATGTCCACCTACAGGAGAAGACAGACTAACCTTTCCCTGCCTGTATTTCAGAAGGCAGACCATTGTTGAGAGGAACACAGAGGGCCAGCTTCAACCTGACGGTCAATAAAGGCCACGTCACATCCAAGGAGCTCACCAGCCTCCACAACCCTAAACCCCAGCTTATCCTAAAGGTATAATGTGTAGGCTTTCCTTGAAAAAACAATGTATGGACTCATGCAAAAATAATCCCTCTCAGTCACCACTTAAAGCCAAGAAGTGTGTAGTGGTGTATTCATCTGCTGAGACTCTGCCCTCTGCCTTTTCTTCTTATTTTGCTGTGTTCAGGATGCTCCTGGGCACAACGTGCAGATGAGGTTGGGATTATTATAAAAAGGTAGTGACCAAGTGTCAGGCCACAAGCAGCAATCATATAAGAGGAAGGTATGAAATTCATGGACACAGCACAGACATGTGAACTTTGTCAGCTCCTGCAATCCGGGCAGAAGTTAAAACGACCATTTGCCAGGAGCAGAGCAGCTTTAAGGACGGCTGCAACAGAAAGTTTGCTGATCTGGTGGGGAGTCAGAGCAGTCTGGGAGCAGACCCCTGGCGCAAAAAGGATCAAATGCAGGTATCATTTGACTGAAGAAGTCTTGATATTACTTGATACTGGGTTATTTCAGTCAATACTATAAAGGTATCAAGTATCAATACTAAGCACATTGCTTTCTTTAAAATTTGTATTCAGTGTTTTACTGGCTTAAATCACCTGGTCCATTTGTTTTTGAGGGCAGGAGACCTCCTGAACATCTGGATCAGAAAAAAAACGTGATCACACATTATCATGTGCTGGGCCCACCTGCTACCTACCAAACAGGGTTAGAGAAACACTGATTTGTAGCATGAAACTGCTTTATTCGGTGCTTTTATTGGTTTAATCACAAAGTCCATTTGCTCCTGAACAATGAGCAGTGGAGGAATTCTAACCAGGAGGAGTTTCAGCTTGTTACAATCTGCAGCCCTCACCACTAGCTGCCACTAAACCCTCCTAAATCTTACACACACACACACACACACACACACACACACACACACACACACACACGGGACCTTTAAACATGCACATGTGAACGTTGTTCAGGATAAGCCCTGAAAAGCCAAGGATCCCCTGCTTTAGAGTCACTTAGTTAGCTGCAGGGCCCAAGACTGAGTTTAGTGTAAAAACCCTCCTGTTCTCTTTGAGTGCATCCCAGATTTGAGTTTCCTAAAGACAAACAGCAACTCAAACAGACATACTTATTGGAATATCATTTCAAACAAATTGTACAATGACTCTTTCAGATCTGAGTTAAGAGACCATCAGATGTAAAACTTCTAATGATATGAGACATTAGAGGGTCAGGGTTGACAGATTTGTGATTGAGAATTTAAGAATTTTCAGTGGTGCGCTAATTCACCTAAGTAACCCAAATAGATGTCATGACACTGAGATGTGCATTTCAATGGATAGTAAAAGCTTAATGCCATCTTTTGAAGTGTTTAAAGAGTTGGCTTTTTTTCATCCAGCCCTGTGTCCCCTTGTCAAAGAGAACTGAGTGATTTTAGCACTTTGACCTGGCAAGTCTCTTGTGATATCTGTCAATCTATCTGCATTTCTGTCCTTCCACTTGTTTTCCTTTGGTGTGTGTGTGTGTGTGTGTGTGTGTGTGTGTGTGTGTGTGTGTGTGTGTGTGTGTGTGCTTATGCTCCTGCACAAATGTTTACCATGAACACTGTGCAGCAATCTGTCAAGAACTACACTGTAACACATTACTGATGTGATAGGTCAATGAAGAAATAACACAAAATGTGACAGACGAAAAGGCAGCGAGAGAAAAACTAAGAGGGAGTGAGAGGAAGAACTGAGATTGTTTTTCCAAAGACACCATGCATCTAATTTTGCCAATCCTGCTGCATTCAAAATCAGTTTAATCTGTGGTGTATTTTACTCATGTGAGGCTTTGCTGTATTTGCATAACTACAGAGTGATTCTGTCCCATCTCACTCAAGTTCCCAGTGAAAATAAGTAGTGTTCAGTATTCATCCTAGTGTTTGAAGATTAGAGTTCCACTCCCAGTATGTAATATCTTTACAATACAAAAGATGTCCGCATTATCCAGAGTAAGACTTTGATTTCATGCTTTTTTGGAA
This sequence comes from Epinephelus cyanopodus, assembly GCA_026686955.1. NCBI lineage: Eukaryota > Metazoa > Chordata > Actinopteri > Perciformes > Serranidae > Epinephelus > Epinephelus cyanopodus. Next base: position 16,294,972 of record CM048915.1, on the reverse strand, counting down.
TGAACCTAATTATAGGAACCATATATTTACTTTCACAATGGCCAACGTATGTAGTACCAGTTTGACTCTTCTGTGTTTTCAGGCTCCATTTACAAAAATAACATAAGTTTAGATCATCCTTTGGTCCCACAGTAGGGAAATGTGACGCAGCACTGCCGTTGTGAGCTGAGCTTTTATCGAACAGCGTGTTTCTATTTATATCTGTTGCTTGGACGCCTGGATCGAATAGTGGCTGACGATATGGCACTAGTGGTTCAAACGGGGTAATAATATTCAGACAGATCTTCATTTTAGCGTACTTCTGACAGCAGAAATATATGTTTGCTTGATTAAATCCTTTGTTCCAACTGAAATCTTTCCTCCAGGTCAAAGCCATAGATGTATAATAATACATAAATTAGATATTGGACCCCAAGATAGTATCTATTCAGTCCACTGGAACTGTTCGCATGGCGCAATTAAGTTTCTAGCTTCCAGGTTTACTGAGTCATAATTGACCTTGTTTACAGATGTCTTTGGTAGTCAATGAGGAAAATGGTTCTTCGGTTGCAGGGGATTTTTTTTTTGCTATAATAACGCGAGTGGTAATGATGAGTGGCAATAAGTGAAGTTACTGCAGAAGTAGAGTCAATAACGACAATCAAGAACCAGAGTATGCCCCTTTGGAGTTTCTCTGAGGAAAAGACGTTTTGCCATTCCTCCGACAAATTTGCCTTTCTGTCTGGTGACTGTGGATGAGGACAGCAGCAAAACATACTTCAGTCACATAATCAACATCAGTTTAAATGTACACTATATTTATAATTTGTTCACAGATTTTACATTGCTGTCAGACAGCACTCTACAACAGGAAACTGATGCCACAACGTTATGCTCTCCTCAAAGCCACCAGGCTCCATTGGTAGAAAGGGTCTTTTTACTCCACAGAACACAACGAGTCTCTGGCCTTCCACTGCCCATCCACCAGGCAAATAGTTTGTGTTATTGTGTGACTTTGGGAATTAACTTAACAGTGCCAGTTCTCTTGTCTGTCTGTAAAAAAACTGAGGAGAAAAAAGAGGTGACGGAAAGAAACTCAGGAGGCGAGCTGTAAACTGACATTACTCTGCGCAGCATGAATGGGAATGAAACATATGTGAATTAATTTCTTGCTTTTACCCTGATGGTGTGAATAAGTCGCTAAATTTGTTGCTACACTGGTCCCCAGTACAAATCCAATCTTCATTGTTGCTTCACCACTGATTGACTGATGGAGTTTGTCTGTCAAGGCGAGTACTCCCTCCCACTGAAAGTGTTTTGGATGGCAGCGGGGCCAGTCTGATACAGAGAACAGACTGGTGAGCTCACGTCGTCAGTATGGTCTTACCAGGCTAGGACACTTTTTTTTGTCCACCAAAATGGAACATGGTATTGTGGTAAGTTGCATCAGCTGATGAGAAACAGCTTTACGTTTTCAAACAGCTTGCCGTGTTTTAACAGTAATATTATATTACAGCAGCTAGCTACAGCTGACGCTGCACGATCATTGGCTACACATGAGAAGCCCGTTCAACCACTTGTTTAAAAAATTACTGAGAATTTTAACTGGTGAATTTGCTCGTGCTCACTTTGTAAACTGCTTGGCTGTGTGAAAGAGGAAAACCCGACAGGCACAGCAACAGTAACTTAGGGGGTGGGACATAGTGGTCACATGGAAGATACTTCCTGGACATTTTCTGGATGTATTTTATATTTGATTAAAACCTAGTCAGGCCCAAGCAATAATAAAACCCCTTTGACAAGTAATTTGTTGTGGCACAGCCTTATCTTGCACACACACGAAGAAACACTGTGCTCTGCCCCAGGCAAACTAAAATGGCATACAGTAAAGTGCCGAGGATGACATCATAGGACAGTGGGTCAGTTCTGGGTTTTGGACGAGAGGAGGACCCTTACTCACAAATTAGCCTCATGATGGACTCACTCTTTGTGACTCATCAGCCTGAGTTCTGCTGTAGTACAGGAAGCCACTGAGTTGATACAGTACTTGTGAAATTGCCCCATGTGAGATGATACAACAGCCATGATGATGCACCAGTGCATAAAAAAGGCATGTATATCATTTGCATCATGTGCTCAATCAACTGCACAATTTTGCTCTCTTCCTCCTTCCCTCGCTCCCTCTCTCTCTCTCTCTCTCACACACACACACACACATATGAAGACACACACACGCTCACACACATGCAGTGAAGAGTTTGGGCACATCTCAAAGGACAGCTTCTGCATGAGTTGGTCCATGGTGGAGAGGAGGGGACCTTACAGCTGTTTGGAGCAGAATATGCCAGCCACTGACAGTGTGCCAAACAGGCCAAGAGCCTGCATGCACAAAAACACGCACAGACGCGCACACACAGAGCCGTAAAACCATCCTCTAGAATCTCCTGCAGACATGGCTGATTATGAATTTCCCTCATCCTTGTACAGACCCAGTGCTGACTGAAGATGCAGGAAACCTACTAGTCCACTGCAACTATCTTGACTCAAGTTAACGTAACCTTTAAACAACCTTCTGTTTGTCCACAGGACCAGTCCGCCATACGGTCAAGGGTTCATTATCATCGGCAAAGTAAATGTCAACGGCTGCCTGAAGTGCACTGACAGATGTGTTTCTGCCGGTGTCATAATGTGGGAAGAAATTCACAGCAGGTCTTCTGATAATGAGGCATGGTTGTCAAAAGCTCAGAGCATACAGTGGCTGACACAGTTTTTCACAAGGGATTGCCATGTCACTCTAAAACCCTATTAAATCTGGTACTAACATGCGTCTGAGGTGTTCTGATCACAAGTGTAAATGAACACCATAACACATTGTGATCTGATCACTCAAATCAATCGCTATCATATGGGAGACTGGAGTTTGCGTTCCATTACAAAGCTGCAATAAAACTTGCATCTTTATGAATCTTAGCCACAATCTCTCCAGAGTCTGGTCTCACTCCAAAGCCATTGAAATCCGGCGTTTGGGTAGTAACTTGCGGTGTTGGAAACCGATAAAAAAAAGGCGTCCTTTAATGTTGGCGTGAAAAGTGGCTGGAAAATGTCCATTTGCGGCATTGTACCGACGTAGTGTGAGACTATATGTAAGTGTTAAATTTCTTGTTAAAACAGAAGTGTATCTTGAAAGAAGACAAAACATGTAACAGGCAGAACTTGACATGGTGTCCCAGAACGTCAACAACCAACCCTCCCACTCTACCTTGCACGACACATGTGGACGTGGAAACCAAATGTCAATATACGACAAGGTGAGAGTGAGAATGCGTTTCCCTCTAACCTTAACCAAGTGTTTTAAGTTGCCTAACCCTAACCATACAGTATGTATCCATAGTATAGCTGCCATAACTATGGTCTTCCCCTTACTGTAAGTAGCTGTCAGGTTGTTAAAACATTGGCATTGGGCATAGTCCTAACTAAAACTACTTGTCACTGTCAGAGTCTCTCAAGACTGGAGCAGAACGGAGCTGGAGTCGGAGAGCGACCAGGGGACAAATGAGGGCAAACAGCAGTTACATCATTTACACTCCAGATGGAGGCTGAAAATGTGAGATCATTCTGAGACTAACTGAGGCTTCGTGGAGACCCCTTCCCTCTGTGGTATTAGAGAGGAACAGCCTAACCACACAGCTGCACCACTGTTGGTGTTGCAGAATAAATCAGAATACTCAGGTCATAATTTGAATTGTTTGCATGTTTTATAAGCCCACTGGCCAGCAGAGAAGTTGGAAAAGTTTCCCTGTTTTCAGTCGTGAGTGTGGGTGGGGGGGGGGCACAGCAAGGAAAAGGTCACTTTTATAATGGTGTTATGAAGGTGTGTTGGTAGCCTGCCCTTGTCGTGTTTGTGTGTGTGTGTGTGTGTGTGTGTGTGTGTGTGTGTGTGTGTGTGTGTGTGTGTAGGGAGGAGGGAGAAAATGTCAAATTAATTGTAGCTTGCACAGGATCCCATAACCATCTGTTAAAGGAACAGTGTGTAAGATGTAGGGGGATTTGGTGACATCTACCAGTGAAGGGCTGCAGATTGAAACCAGCTAAAACTTCTCTGGGTTAGAGTTCCTTCAGTGTTCATTGTTCAGGAGGTTTTTGCCAGAGGCCAAATTAACCGCAGAGGCCTCTTCCACCCAAAAACAAATGGACGCCAGGATTTAAATTGGTAAAAACACAGAGTATAGCAGTTTCAAATTACAAATCAGTGTTTCTGTGATGCTGTTCAGCTCATTGTAGAGAGTCCGTTAGCCCAGCACCTGCTAATGTGTGTTGACTTTTGTTCTCTGATAACTTAAACCATCACGTCAATCACGTCATAGTAAAAATGACAATGAATGGACTTTATAGACCTTTTTCCTTCAAAAAAAGTTAACTAATTTTACAGATATGGTTAACTTAGATCAGTGAACAAAGTGATGCTTTAACACATTGCATTTATATTTTGTACACCCTGGAAAACGTATGTCCATTGGAACGGACGGGGGATCTGAATGGGTTAATGTGTGCTCACCTTTTTCTGATCCAGATGTTCAGGGGTTTTTTATAGTGAGCCAAATTATTCACAGTGGTCTCCCCCTCTCCACAACTAACAGACCAGGTGATTTAAACCAGTAAAAACACTGAATAAAACAGCTTGATGTTGAGAAATCTGTGTTTTTCTGATACTCTCATCGCAGAAGGGCTGCTAATTACAGTGGCCAACACAAAAACACAAATGGCTTTATCTTGAGCCAGCGTTTCTGGGCTACTGTAGGAACATGTAAATCCTACACACTGACCCTTTAACACTGGCAGGTGATCTTTGGATCAATACAGATGTTACAGGAGTGTTATGTGTGCAGTCATCACCATCACACATGCTACCCTCCACTTCACACACACACACACACACACACACACACACACACAGAGTAACAATAAGACACACAGAGGGGGCTATGACAGAGTGTTATCTTAATCATACAGATGGTGCTTTGGATCATCTGCTTGTTCTTTGGCTCTGGCCCACAAATATCACAGTGGATCTGGTCACACGCAAACAGCCGAGAGGGACGCACTGGGGAGCTCACCTCACTGATAGACATCTGCCTTATCACAGCTAAAATGTCACATGCCTGATGAAAGTAAGAGTGGATGAGGTTCATCTCCCCTTTTGCATGTCACAAAAATCTGTTTTCATTTGATTTTTATTATGGATGAGCTCTGCTGCTTGAGGATCCTCTGCACATTTGATGGCATTTATAAAAGTGGGAAAGACAAGCTCTCTGTCTCTCACACACACACTCTCACACACACGCACATCATATCTGTGCACAAGCTGAATACCCTCATGGCTACAGTAATTTCTCTAAACTCACATCAAAGAAAATCACTTATCTCTTCTCTTTTTGCCTTCAGGCTCCTCTGCACTGTACAATAAACACAGACTACAAACGGCACCCAGACAGAAAGAGGTAGTAAAGCTTTGATTCAGTCAGAGCTAGGACACCCCGTTCTTATTGTTGATGCCTGTTATATCATTTTACTTGGAGTAAAATGGGGCATTTGGGGGGGGGGGGCAAAACGCACAGGGTTGGCACAACGCATCCAAAATAATAATTGAAAAGCTACACAGCGGTTTCTCCTGGCGTGTAGTTCTCACGGAGCAATAAATCCTTACATAAACTTGAGCCATTTAGTCACGGTGAAACGGATCATGGCAGAGATGATTGCAGGGGAAGGTCCCTCTCACCGTGTGGAAGTGACAAACACCACTATGCGGGCACCAAAAACCAACAGATGTGATAAAGTTTAAGACGCACCAGAGAGATGCGGGAATGAATCAAGTCAGAATCAGATAGTCAGTGTAGGAAAAACATACAAACCACACACGGACACTCATCACATCCTACATTATGTAACTCACTGATGTGTTAACGCTGCATAATTAAGTTATTGCATGCAGAAAAAGGAGAGGGGAAAAAAGAAAATCAAACTCACCCATTCCAAAACACGGATAAATCCCAGAGGTAATTTTAGCACTTGAAAAGTCCCCGCAGATGCAAGCTGCAGGAGGACACAAAGGATTAAAGCACTCTCATTTTTATCACCAATTAACGACACATTGGCCAATTTAGCAGGTAATCACAAACATGTCTGAGTCCAAATGATCCCGCCATTCGCTGATTTACCCACCTGATCAGCGGTGTCCATCTCAGCAGGAGGATACTTTCTTTCTTACTTGTTTGAATGGATGTAAACAATCTCAAACCGCAAGCCAAGACCCGATTGATGCGTCTGTCGCGCGAAGGGCTCTCGGCTCTGATTCCGACTTCAACCGGAGAAACCCGAGTCCTCTTCGGGTTGTTTTTTCTTTTGGCAGGGGAGGGGGTTACAGTTTGCCATGGAAACAGGCGGGGATTGGCCTTTGCCAAGAGGAGTGACGCCTTCATATATGTCATTGGAGAGAACTGATTTGTTAGTTTATCAAACTGGGTCGTTAATTTTGTTTTTATTTCCTATGAACATTAATTAAACATATGAAACTTTTTTTGCAATGCAAAAGCAAATATTATAGTATCCAGGTAAAATTATGTTAAACTTTAATTCTAGAAAAAGAAAAGAAGCAACATTTAATTAGAAATAATTAAAATTGACTGCATTATTTGAATTGCCATAATTACTTGTAGGCTGCTATAGCTGCAGCTAGAGAGCAGCAATATATTAACAAAATTATATGTAGTATAATAATAGCAGAATAAATAGCCTGTGTTATTCCAATGCCTTGCTTAACAAACCCTGACTGACCAAATGATAATGCTGCAAAACACCTTTTTCTTGGACTTTGGTTTAGCGTGCACATTTTTCATATTTCATTTTTTACTGGAAGAAATGTTGAAGGTGTGATTCTTGGTTAAAGTTGACCTAAATATTACTAAAACACCTACCTAAGGCATACTGAAAGGAACAGGAACAGAAATGAAGCGTAGGTTGGAGGCCTGGCTTCGGTTCTCAGTGTTCTCAGCTCGTTCTTTCAGGTAAGAATTTCCCTTCTCCAGTTTTGACACGTTGGATCAGGAGGACACTGGCCTCATTAGCAGAAACTCTGCTCAGGCTCAGGGACTTTGTCTCCCAGTGTCGAAAGTGAGCCCTCTATTTTGTTTAGGCTGACTTAAATAGTTTTGAGCTTCATTCGTTGCATCCCCTCTCAGATAGTTTAGACAGAGATTGAGCCTTCCCTCTCAAAAACAAATTAGTCCAATAACTTGTGGATTTGCTGCATAAAGTTACTTTATCAGCCTACCAAAAGTAGGTTTGATTGTCACAGATGGATTGAGTGGCAAATTCATCTCTCAGGACCAAATCTTTGAGCCAGCAGACTTGAGTTTGTTGCACACACGCACACTACAGCAGCCATCTTTATTTCTTTCCCTTAAGACAACAAAGGAGCCATTTGCTTATCATTTATGCACATTTATAACAACCCATGATGCCATGAACAACTTAAAAACTCCACTGGAGGTGAGGAGTGTCATTAACTACAAGACCCATAAGCCATTGGGCCATTCACTTATTGGCTCTGAGGCCAAAGGAAGTAGAGGAGGCACTTCCCTTGACACAGGCCCTCCTTGCCACCTAGACAGTTAGTATGGAGGGTCTTATTGGCTCAAGTGAGGTGTCAGTTAAAAGGTCAGAGTTCAACCACCATTTTGACAGCAAAGATTCAGCATATTTATATGAAAACAGAGGAAATTATGGATAATATGTAGAGAAATATGAACGTTTGACTGTTTGGTTGGACTAAATATTTTTGCTGGATCATCTGGACCTTTGGGAGTGTATGAGAACTGTGTCAGCAGCATTTTTGTTGGCATCTGTAGATTATGATACCATGGTGGTGGTATCTTGAAATGGTCAGCATCCCTACATATCATAAGTCATCAAATAAAACCTGACAGACCAAATGATAATGTAACAAATGACCTTCTCTTGAACTTTGCTTTAGATTAGTCTTGTTTATACTGGGGAAAAAAAGAGTAAATACCACACATGCTCTCTCCAAAACTCTGGAATAATGTTCTCAGCAGTCCAACCAAATAAGTTACATCGTTTACCCCACTGGAAACGTGACTCACTTTGTGGAGACTTGTATTATGCAATCTGTGACAGCCACGAACAAGCCAGGCTCCATTCATGCATGCTCTCTCTGTCTCTCTGTCTCTCTGTCTCTCTCTCTCTCTCTCTCTCTCTCTCTCTCTCTCACACACACACACACACACACACACACATACACACAGGTGACTCTGTGTGATGATCTTTGACTGTCTGAGCGCTGTTTTTCTTCAGGTCTACTGGAGGAGATGGGGCAGGTCACCTAATGAGTTTGACCACCAGGCAGAGAGGAGACAGAGTCTGAGTCTCACTGCAGTCAGGAAGACAGACAGCGAGGGGAGGGGTAGGGGGGTTCCCTGAATCTGCCACACTGTTGACAATTCCTATAAAGCCAAGTGCAAACTGCTCTGACAGCGTGGCTAATTTTACAACATCCCTCATATCGCTCCTTCGCTTTTACTCTTCCATTTTCTGCTTCTACTGCACCCCAACCCATCCCCAATGTCTCGAGCACACACACACCACCCGCTTCCTCCAATTAGCTGATGCCTGGCGTTTGCTCTTCAAGTTAACCAATCAAATTTTGCCACCATCTCTATCAGCCAATCATGTTACTACTGTCAAACTTAAAGTCTGTTCTCCTCTTTGCCACTGTCAGCTGATATTGTAGTCGGATCTCATTGATCTCGACCTCATTCTCCTGTTCAGACAACCTGACCTGCTACTCATAACAGCATATAGGTACAGTAACAACCTGATTGCCACAATGCAGTCACTGGCTAATTCCAGCTAAGCTATCCACGCATGCCTTGTGTTAGTCCCCAGGAATGCTTCCACCTCGTCAGTGTCTCGCATCACAGAATGCCTCCAAGTGTAGCGTTCTTCTGCATTCAACCAACTCTTTACATCCATTCTGTCTCCAGCTGCTCAACGCTCAAGTATACCCCAGCACATAGCTCCAACCACATCCCTCATGGCAAGAGAAACGCTAGTTCAGTGGACCTTGATTTACCTATAGGTATAAGGCTTTTGACCGAAGCAGGCAGGTCAAATGCTATGGTCTCTCCCATCAGGCGATTCTGCATTTACGTCTAATAGCCATCTTTACGTAGACCTGAGATTTAGGGTAAAACTCATCTAAACTTGGGCTGTCAGTGAAGATTTAGAAGGCGCCTAACCAAAACCCAAGTTCATCCTAGCCTATCAATAGGACGGCTTTTGAACAGCTACACGTGTTGATACGGTTGGCCATAGTCCAGTCGAAAATAAGATACTGAAGTGAACCTCCTCCTTGTACCATAAGCACGTCTACACAATCGCAATATTCCCTATAGCATGACATGCATGGTAGCTCATTATTCAGTCCTTTGGGTGACAGAGTTTGCAATGTTACCACCTCTCTTTGGCAGAGGAACCTTCTCAGTGCCCTGTGTCCCACACCTGTGCACACAAAATGGGCAGAGCACTTTCTATTTAAGATCAGTGTTGTAAAAATTGTGGTCAATACTCTTTATGAAGTTCCAGAGGGACAGAAAGTTAGTATAGCCAATAAAGTGTGATGCTGAGCAACAGCAGTGTGTGAGACCTTTTTTTTTTTTTTTCAAAGACTGAAGTGATAGTTTCCAACACACCTGCATCAATTGTTTGGATGTGCAAATACCTCACTTTTAAAAAATGTCACAAAAGGCCAAAGTGTCCACAGAATATACAAACTCAAATACAAAAAGCATATGAGTATAATTTTGGGCTTGAGTGTTGTTGTCATAGTAGGACTACAGAAAAAGAACATATCTCCATAGTAATTATAATATTCTTGTTTTGTTTTTGTTTTTACCATGAAAGGTCATTGTTTACATGTGAGAACCATGTGTGTAACCAAATTACTCAAGCAGTGGAACTCTGTTTATTTCATATATTCCTATGTTATTACCTTAAAAAATTGTAAAAAGTGAGAATACTTTCTCTCATTAAATACTAAATTTAAGTCAGCCTATTGCAGGAAAAAATGATATTCAGTAGTTGTAACGCTCTAGTGATACCTTCTGTGTGACTAGCTTCACTGTAAGAGTTAGCAGCTGATAGGCTGCCCTCTGCAGGCTCGTGGACCATCCTGTTTAATCACTCTGCTTTAACCTGTATGACTGTGGGGAGGAAACTAAAAGCAGCAGTTACTGTGTTCACAGCAACTGTTGAGGAAATTAATATTACAATTCCACATTATTTCTGCACAACTTCATAAAGTGCGGTGGTGGTAATGTGTGGATATTAATATAAATGTTATCTCGAAGTGTCTGTATGTGAACATTGTCCCCTCAGTGGGCTATCAATTACAATCAATTCCTCCATGCTTCTGATTGGTCAGCAGGTCAGTATAGGAGGAATGACCCTGCCCGTCTTTGTTCAAGATCAATACACTGTCAGTCACACAGACAAACAGTCATTATTACTGAGCACAAACATGCAGTACACTGGTTGCATGGCAGTGTTTTTATCAACATCGCGTTACATACACTACTCTGAATAACAATATCTCTTGCAGAATGGGCAGATTTTCTCTGTCATTTACATTGCTGGTTTATTTTTAGAAATTCAAAACCGTTTGGGTTCTAGACTGCTGGTCAGTCAAAACAGCAATGTTACCTTGAGGCCTGAGGGACCTTTTTCACTATTCTGACTATAAAATTCCAACGAACAATAGAGGGATTTTAAGATTCGGTGACACTTTACAATAACTGGTTAAACATTAATAAACAATCTGTTTACCATTTATAAATGATGGTTATTGTAAAGTGTTACCTAAGATTCTTTAGCATTAGTGTATCTCGTTTCTCTGTGTGGCTTTGTGACTAAAACCATTTTTCTAAGAGTTTGATCGCTCTTTTTTTCCCCAAGTTGATGCTGGTGCCACTGGTGCTGACCTCATCATCCTGCCTTTCTGCTCTTAGTTCATCCCAGTGGAGGTTATCGACCACCCCGAACACAGCTCCATCATCTACCACTCATAATAATGGACATGTTCATCAGGTCAGGGTCAACATGGTGACAAGCCCAGTCTTCTACTTGCTGTGTATCACACAAGACCCCAATGACAGTGTCAACACAACCCACTATGGATTTCTCTTCCCGGAGGGAGTCAAAGGCACAGTAGTGAAGGGGCAAGGCAGAGAAGACAGGTACATTATATTCAGCATTAAACTCAAAAAGATTATTTAGTCATGATGACTATTAAATGATGCAGAAAAATACTGAATGGCAGGTTTATGGCTTCAGCACTGCAGACTGCCTGTGGCTGTGAGTGATTTTATTAGCATAGCAGCTGAGAAAAAAAGAGTGATGTGAGTTGCTGCTGTCAAACAAACAGACGCAAGTATTTCCCATGACAGTAACAACTGAGGGACTTTGTACAGTTTCACTCCGGTGGATAACAGCACCACAGCTAACGGTCATCACCAAGGCAGACCTGGTGCTGTTTGGCTGTAAGTTAACTTATTACACTGAGTAAACACTTAAGCATTTTCATCACTGAAGTCCATCTGATTTTCATAGTCAAAACCAGTAATTGTTGATTAGCAAAAAAAAAAAGTAATATGTATGAGTTATTGGTTTATTGTTGTGTAAATAGTTGCTCCAGTCCAGAGGAGTCAGTTTTTTAGGTGCAACCACAGAGAGTAATTTTATGTGCTAAAAGCTGGGAAAATACTCTCTACATGGCCTGTATTTGATGTCCTGCCTTGATATAAAAGCTTTTCTGTGGAGTTTGATTACCCAATTTTAGGAAAAGATGGTGGATGTCTACCCTGTTATGTGACTAATGCATGGAAACGTGTCTACAAGCCTATTACCAGCAGAGTAACAGTTTTCAAGGTGCAGGTAAAAGCTGCAAAGGCCAGATTTTTATATAAACACCCAGACTTCTCATGATTTTAAATTACAAGATGTGGCTGTAAGAGAAGAGCACCATGTACCCACTGACCAAGAAGCCATAAACTAGGCCTCTTTATTACCTCAACTCCACCAGACACAAAAAGGTGTGTTCCTCGTCATCATATAGTAATGTTACCAACAGCTCTTGTTCATTCTCCATCTTTTGTCCCCCTTGTTGCTTTGAGAAAATCTTGTAGTAGCTGAAGAGACACCTCACAATAAATTCCACAGAAGTTTTGTATCCAAGTCTAAATCCTATCCGAAAACTATGGTTACTCCTGAACTGCTATATAACTCAAATATGTGATGCAGAAAAACAAAACAAAAGATGCCAGTGATGTATTTTTGTTAAACATTTTCACACCTGAATGTATTTCTTTTTAGCTTCATTTCTTTATGTTCACATCACTGGTTTACAACAGGTTCAGCAGTTATGACTGAACTTTGGCAAAAGAAAACAAAATCCACCTATGTACAATATATATAAATATATAAAACAACTGTACAGTACAACAAAGGTATCACTAGTTGACAGACGATGTAACACAGGTGTACATGTTATTATCATAATGGTGCACATTACTTAGACTTAGAAAAGCAGATTGAGTTTAAAGGGTTGCTAGTACGTAAATGAACATCTGTTTAACTTTTTCCAGTAGTGTTTTACAGGCTGCAGAATGCAATTCTGGTGGTGGTTCATATCAATGTCCATTAGAGGTTATAAACACAGAGGAAATGTTACAGAACTGAAATGTCCAGCACATAAGTGGTCCAGTATTTTTAAGAAAGGCAGTACTAAAAATCCTCCAGTATTCTGTCGCATAGAGAATCACATGACCCCTGCCTTTGTAGAGTACAGATGCATTGTCTGTTTTATGTTTCTATGTCTCTACAAGGGCTCATTGAACCTCAACACATTCCTGGTAACGACCAATTACGTGCCCAAGGTTGGAATCAATTAGATTCATAACTGTGTTTACTTGTTCTTTGATCAGATAACTCCTGATTCAAAGGAATAGTTTGACTTTATATCACTATATCATTTCTGTGTGTTGAGCATGGAGTTAGAGCCAGGGCACAGTTAGCCTAGCTTAGCATAAAGAACGGAAGCGAGGACAAACATCTAGCCTTGTTGTGTCCAAAGTTCAATAACACACCAATCAGCACTTCCATAGCCAGCTGTTTTAAGGTCCACTGTGTAGGATTAAGGTGGATATATTGGCAGAAATTCAAATACAATATCCATACCTAGTTTATGATCAACTAAAACTAAGAATTGTTGTATTTTGTTAACTTAGAATGAGCTGTTTATACAGAGCGGGTCCTCTTCCATAGAGTCAGCCATGTTGCTCTACAGTAGTCAAAAACGGACAAATGAAAGACCGACTCTTAAATAGAGTCATTCACGTCTTCCACCGTAGTTCTACAGACTTGGGACTCAAGAGAAGTTTCATTTGGTTGCAATCTGCAACCTCGCCACTTCATGCTACTAAATCCTACACAGGTGACCCTTAATGTATCGTAATATCTATATGTTCCATTATAAATCAACAAACTATAGTTTATTCCTGAACAAGATGTATTTTTTTTAACTTTGAAAAGAAACAGGCCCACTGTTTCCCCCTTGTCTCAGTCAAACTATCGCCTTTAAATACTTTTTTTGGCAATTCTAGATTGAATTTCATTTCGGCAAAGTTCTTGTATGGCTGTTTGTGTAAGACAACATTCAACACTTGAGAAGTTTGGCTTCATTTGGGCCAAAAAATGTTTTTTTTTAAGTATAATCAAAATCTTTAAAGCAATATTTTGAAAAAAAAAGTATTGTTCTGGTACCAAAATTCACTGGCACTAATACTGAAACATTTCAAAAGATACCTAGTCTTGTTCTCTACTCAGATTTAAGACTATATTGAACATGCATCAATAATGGCGTCTGTTCTAAAGTTCTAGGCAGGACTTTGACTCGTGGACAGTTTGACTCCGTGAACTTTTCTCATGTGCCTCTTCATCAGCAGCCTTTCAGTAAATAACTCGTCACAATCCCCGCACTTGTACGGTCGCTCCTCTTTATGTTTGGCTAAAACGTGTTTCCTCAGAGTTGAGCCTCTGTTGAAAGATTTGTCACAGATGTGACAGCTGAAAGGCTTCTCTCCTGTGTGAGTTCTTATGTGTTCTGTCATGTGTCCTTTCAGTTTAAAACACTTGCCGCAGAAATGGCAGCTGTAGGGTCTCTCTCCTGTGTGCACTCTCATGTGGTTCTGCAGATTGCTCTGACAGGGTATGTGTTTGCCACATATGTGACAGTCAAAGTTTCCCTTGCTGTCGTGTGACTTGCTTTCGTGCGTCTTGAGGTGCCATGTAAGCACAGTTTTTTTGGTGAATATGTAGTTGCATATGTGGCAGCGGTACAAGGTGGTGCTCGTCTTCTCCTCAGAGTGCTTTGGGTCCTCTGCAGGGGTCTGCGTTGGCTCTCGCCTCTCCTCTGCTGCTCTACAGTCTTCTAACTGCTGCACTGTTTTAATGAGTTCTTTCGTCAAGGCGTCCCCGTCGTCGCTGTCCTCTGCTGAAGGTTGCTCCCCGATCCCGTTGATCCACAGTTCGTCCTTCTGATCCTCCTGCTCCTCCTGCTCCTCTTTAAGCTGCGAGGGTCCTGGCTCGTCCTCGCACACAGCCGGGCTCCACTTATGCTGTTTAGGGGGAATCTCCTCCGCAGATGTTGGTGCAGTTGGCTGTTTGGCATCTGCAAGGATGAAGACAGGAGTGCGTTACACATCACAGCTGTCAGTGCCAAAACAGTGCTCCCATCAATCCACACCCATCAGGAATTTTACCTTTGAGATAGTTTTGATCAGCCGCCTCAGTCACATCACTTCATGAAGGGGCAAAGCAGTCAAGAGTGGAAAACTGGTCTATGCAACTCAGAGGAGCTTCGAACAAGAAACTTTTTTTGTGTGTTATACCAAAACATCCCAATGACAATCCATTAGTGTTTCATTTTAAAGACCATCCTCCACAATATGACCGTATAGGTAGTTTGTACAAGCAGCAATTACTGCTGATATTTACATTATTGTTGGGCAGTGACCTTCAGTGGCTGCAGTAAATACGAGGGGAGCAAAGGAGGAAGTCCGGTGACGTACTAAAGTGTGACAAAGTCCACTTATAATTGGAAGTAGAGGAGATGGATGGGTCCAACAGAGGCCTGTGTTCATGTCCTGTGTGAAAGCAAAAGTCAACACTGAGTTATTAACAATGTAACTTAGTGTGTGGTAGTATGTCACGTATGACGTATGTGACATTTATCACATGAGATAAGTTGCTTCACATGAAGTTATTAAGTCATGTACTTATTTTAAGCCAAGCCATGATCTTTTGTCTAAACTTAACCAAGGTGCTGCCTAAACCTTACCATATAGTTTTGGTGCAACTGCGACTGTTTCACAATGTTAACCACATGTTTAAAATTGGTTGTTAACAGTTATATACAAGCTATTCTGTCATCTACTGGAAGGTGTGCTAATTTAGGACATGCTCCTGTGGGTCGTATTAGAGGGTGAACAAATGACCTCTGTGGTTGAATGGGTTGGAGGACTTGTCATCATTTAAGGAGTGAAAAGGATGCATGTAGTGTTTTGTCTTGCCATGTAACCACCTTCCTGCATGCACAGTATGAATATAACCTTTCCTAAGTCTCAGAGGCATTAGATCTCTCAAGACTGAGAGCAAACTGTCACCCATACATCATTTGATTTCAATAAACATCCCAGAGAGGTGTGATCAAACGCGTGATCTGTCGCACCTGTAACTGCACCTAACTGTGAAGAAACAGTTTGCTAACACAACCCGGAGTTCACAACTGCATCACAGCATCAAGGTGAGTAGTAAAATTACATACAGGCCGCAACAAAAAAGATCCTCAGCAGCTTTTAATTTGCACTTTAATAAGTCAATTTACGGAGTCCTCATAAATATGTTCATGCTTAGGCCAAGTGAACATCTGCCAATATGTTTTTCTAAACTCTTGATGTATCGATATTAGTATGTGCCTCAAAAATATGCACTCAGCACAGCAGCGGGTCCTCTGGTGACTGTGGGCTGTGGAGATGACAGTGGACTTCAGGAAATGCCTCCCTACACTGCCCCGCCTCACCATCCTCAACAGCACAGTGTCTGCTGTGGACCCCTTCAGGTCTCTGGGTACCACAATCTCTAGGGACTTGAAGTGGACCTCCCACATAGACACTGTCCAGAAAAAGGCCCAGCAGAGGCTGTACTTCCTGTGACAGCTCAGGCAGCTCAACCTGCCTCAGGAACTGTTGATCATGTTCTAAACCACCATAATCCAGTCTGTTCTCTGCACATCCATCACCATCTGGTTTGGATCTGCCACCCAACAGGACAGGAACAGACTGCAATGAACAAACGGGTCTGCAGAGAGGATTATTGGGACTGATCTTTCCTCCATCCAAGACCTGTACCAGTCAAGGGTTCAGGAAACATCACTGTAGACCCCTCGCACCCCGGACACAAACTGTTTAAACTCCTCCCCTCCGGTAGGCGCTACAGAGCACTGTTCACCAAAACTACCCGTCACAAAGACAGTTTCTTCCCCCCGGCTGTCGCTCTGATGAACTCCTAACAGAGTGGCAGGACAAATGACACTTGCATCTTTGCTCTATTTTTACCTCATACACTTGTATATTTTGTATATCTGACGTATATTTTTTTGTATATTCCACTTTCTTGTCTAATTTGTTGTCTAACTTATGTCAATACTGTTACTCTGAGAGCAGGTCTACCGCAGTCAAATTCCTTGTATGTACACATGTTCTTGGCCAATACAGCTGATTCTGCTTCATACAGAAGAAGTGAGACTGACTGGTCCAGTAGTTTGTGAGACAGCTGTGAACAGACAGATACACACACTCGAACACAACAAGTACACAAACACAACCAAACACATGATACAAAAAACTGTAGCAGTAATCAAATGTACTATAACTTTATTGGCATTGCATTTTCTAAAACAGTACATTACAGGCAATGTATTACAAGCCAAAAAAAAGCTGATTTTGTGAGAGAGTAAAAGCCCTTGAGATGCATTTTATTTGCACCTGTAGCTTTAAACACTTGTCAAGGTCCAGCAGTTGACTAACTGCTCAGTACACTGAGTGTTTCAGTATATAGCTGCTGAGCGTGTTACACATTAGATCTGAAGCGGATTACAGTGACTCATCAGGAGCATCTATATGAGAAGCTATATTAGTACTAATTTGGGGAAACATGTCAGCTGCAACTTCAACAAACATAAAATCATAAGAGATAAATGACAAAGAAGCCATCACCATCACACTCAGTGTAACATCTGAACTTAAAACAGTGGTCAACATTAGCATTGCTGCAGAAGCAGTATTTCATACAGAGACGGTGATGTCGTGGGTCATCCTCATGTGCTTTTTTAACAGAACGAGCACAGGGAAGCGCTGGCTGCACAGCATGCACTTGAATGGCATGCTCTCCCTGTGTTTGATCCGTGCGTGTTTGCTCATGGTCGAGGATCTGTTGAAGCTTCTCCCACAGATGTAGCAGGTGTAGGGCCGTTCTCCAGTGTGAGTCCTCAAATGCTCTTTCATATGACCTTTCACTTTGTATCTGTTGCCACAAATGTGACAGCCAAATGGCTTGTGTGTTCTCATGTGGCAGATCATTTGACTCTTAGTTTCTGTTGCTCGACCACAGACAGAGCAGGCGAACCCTTTGTTGGTGGGATCTGGTAAACTTCTTGCTGCATGAGTTGAAAGGTGCAATTCTAACTCGAACTTCCTCAGAAAAGGCTGACAGCAAATATTACAGAAGAGCAGGTTGTTCTTTTTTGTGTATGCTGGCATGTCTTCAAAGGATAGTGACGGCTCTTCATCCTGTGACGGCATCTTGTACTCCATGTGCTCTCCGGCTGTTATAACTTGAATAAGGTTGTCTGGTGCATCATATTCGCCGTGCTCTCCAACTGTCACAACTCGCGTTAGGTCGTCTGGCATCTCATTGTCTTCATGCTTTCCAACTCTGACTGTCTGAGTTAGTGCGTCTGTAACATTGCTGTATGTTGAACATACAGGTGTCTCCCCAGCCCTGGTCCAGAGGTCGGTCAGTTCCTCTTTAATGGGCAGGATGACGGGCTCCTCGTTGGCCTCATTGGGAATACATTTCTTCTGTATCTGCTGCTCCTGAGCACAAACCTCTTGTGTTGGTGTGGGCAAATCGATCTGCCTTGCATCTGTAACAGTGGATAGGAAAATGTTTTTGGTAGCAGCCAGAAAAATCACTTCTCTGATCACACATGAACTAGACGATGGGGAAACTTGAATGATCCCCAGCGATGATGCTCCTCTTAACAGCAGCAGAGAAATCAAATGCAAGTTACAGGTTGAAAACAGTGAGTAGAACTTTAGTAAAAATGCACTTGCAGCACGCCAAACATTAGAAATCACAACGGAGTGCATGTGTTGCAAGCTCACACAACTAAAGCACATAAGCAATATGAGCTCATCTCAAATGTGAACTGACTTTATGAAAGAAATTGAAGTGATCACACTACACAGGAGGAGGTTATAACAGAGCAAGGTACCTGAGCAAATGTTTCCATTCAATGCTGCTGTCACATTAATGTCGGACTTTATAACCTCCGCCATGCTGACTATGTTTTCAGTTCTGTTTGCTTGTTTGTTTGTTTGTCCATTTGTCAGCAGGTTTACAGAGAAACTATTGAACTCATTTCCATTAAACTTGGTGAAAGGGTGCAGCATTGGCCAAGGAGGAATCCATTAAAGTTCGGAGCGGATCCAAATCATAAGGCGGATACACAAGGTTATTTTTCACTTTTGTTTACATTGTAAGATGGGACATTTGCCAGACCAAATGATTTATGTCTTTAGTGGTCAGTAGTTAAGTTAATTTGTGACAAGACAGTTGTAAAATTATGATGACAAACCACGTTCACAGGCACCAGTGGTCCTCTGGGGAAACCTACATATTTAGTTGCTTGAACATACTGAAAGCAGCAGCACTTTGGGACAGATCTGCGTATCATAGAAGACTGGACTATTGGCCTTGGTGGAAGTCTGTGTGCTCTGAGTGCCCTTAAAGCTCCTTACGGTTTAAGGCTGAATTTCACTTCTCCTTTAAGGTGTCGCACAATTACACTGTGTGGAAAAATTTACAATTCAGGGGTGCTCACACTCACACTGCGCTCATGTCATATGGGATAGATGGTAGACATGAGAAAGATTCCCATATAAACAAGTTGCAAGGTTTCAC
Organism: Epinephelus cyanopodus; assembly: GCA_026686955.1. Lineage (NCBI taxonomy): Eukaryota > Metazoa > Chordata > Actinopteri > Perciformes > Serranidae > Epinephelus > Epinephelus cyanopodus. The sequence continues at coordinate 16,275,619 of CM048915.1, read as the reverse complement.
TTCATCAAGACGGCTGGATGACAGACTTGTTTGTGTGAGGATTAAAATATATAAAATGACAGTAACTACGACTCAGATGATGATGTGAAAGCTAGTTTAAAGTCAGAAACTCAAAAGTCTGATTTCTCTTATATAACATGAACCTGGCATTAGCCTCGTGTGGGTGGACACATCATCTCTGCTGCATCCATGAGTTTTGTAGTATGGGTTCACAAGTGAAATAGGTTGGCTAATTTAAGCTACATTTAACTAACACACAAAGGATCTCAGGTGTGATCAGATACTGCGCGGCTTTGTTTCACCCCTCCAGGTCAATGACTTTACTTTCTCCCATAATCCCAACATGCTTTTGGCGAGCCACTCATAGAGAATGACTGAGAGTTAAGCCAACTCCACATTCAGTCAGGCTGTATTATAATGACACCAAAAAAACACAAAGGTCCCTGGTTAGGATTACAAGCAGGAAATTTCAAAAGAGATCCAAAATGCAGTAAACAGTTGGGCTGGGTGATTAGCTGAAAATATCATGATTAAAGTTTTCATATCAGTGGAAAATAATAATTATCATGACGAATGTCAAATCATAATTTGTTTCAAGTTCAAATGGGTATTTTTGCTCCTGATATTAAAGAAACCAGACGCTTAATTGTGGTTTAAACTATTATTTATTGTCAAAACCTGACAATTTGGCAAATAGTAGATTATTTCACAAATCTGAGGTAGATTCAAAACAATTTTGATAAAACTACCTCCAATAAATAAAATAAAATGCCCCTGACCAGAAATCTAATTCTCGTCATAGGCAGGTCAGACACTTTGTGCAGACAGTTTAAAACATTTTGCAGGTGTTTTAGCTGACAACATAAACAAAATAAAAAGACAAAATAAAAATCGAAACTGTGTGATCAGTATTTACTGTGCATGTTTTAGATCAGTGTGTAATTTTTGCTGTTTCTTAATCAAAAAAACAACAACAAAAGACAGACTTTGATGCAGACGACAATCTGGGTGACAAATTCAACCACTGCGCTGTTATTCACGGTCAAAACAATCATACTAAAAAATAACGTCATAAGGGTGCTGGATGTTGTTGTAGCGTTATAAAGTAAGTCGTGCTCCAGCGATGACTTTTTTTTGTAGGCAGATGTGGAAGTGATCTTCACACTGATTCTCTCGTCAAAAAGCCTACTGGATATTTCCATTGTATTTTGCATTATTGCAGAAATTATGCTCTGTGACAGGTTTATGATCGCCTGAAGTAAAAAGCTAATGTTAGGCTATATACAAACTACATCTTGGTTGCATAACTCCATATCCCTACCATAGCTAGTATTACTACTAATACTCTGTCTTCAGCTGTTAAATGATGGGTGAATTAATAAATGATTGTATCTCTCTAGAGGGAAATTATATTGAGATCATTCTCATATTGTTGTATCACCCAGCCGTAAGTTACACTATGTGCCATCACATCAAGATAGTGTTTTAACAAATTCATTAACACATGCTCACCTTTAACAAAATGTTCACATTGTTTTAAGCTTAGTATGAAAATGCATTTAAGCAGCCTGTCCACATGCACCTTGCATGCAGCCTTGGAATTTATGGTAACACTAATGGTGTCCTATTGGCGAGTATTAAAGGAGCTGTATACAACATTCAGAGGATTCAGAATCTGGACAGGATTGTCTGCACGCGGTTCTTAACAAAGGAGGTGACTAACAGTAGCTTACGGTGCTAACAGTGAGAACAGTGCTATCAACAGCAACAGTACTGACAGAGCTAACGGTGTGAACCTGGGGAGGAACCAGAGGGTGGGCGCTATGCTTTCACAAAGACGCAGTTGCCGTCATGAGCAGTAACCACCCATAACTGCTGTGTGAGTGCAGTGCACAGTAGTGCCGATTAGCTAGTCAGGGGGTTACACGCAAAGGGACTTATATGCTCTAACATGCAGGCGTGACCACAACAAACCAAAGAAGCTCGGATTACAACAAACACAGAGGGAGCATGACTTCATTCTCTGCTCAAAATGTCATTACTCCACTATATCTTTACACAGCAAATAGCTGTTTTCTGCTATACTGATGTTCTAAATGTCTTATACAGAGCCTTTGAGCTTATAAGTAATATTTCATTTAATCAGAAATACAACAATATAACTCACAATTAATTTTAATATAGAGAAAATAGCTGTCTCTATATTGTTTAACTTACTACGTTATGCTTTTCCCCCTACTTGCAAGACAGGAGCTTTTAGTGTTACTGGTGACTTACGGTCATGCAGAAATAAGATGACCATATAATTGGGTCTATCCTGAGATGCTTTTCATGTTACTGACATGACATATATATGAACAAGGCTAAAAGAAAGCATGTATTTAATGTAATAAATCAAGTTACAATGTGTGTTCATTTTTTATAAACTGAACAAATTCATGTAACTGTTTAAACATACAAAAAGGTACCATTAGTGTTTTTGTATCAGTGGTGAGAACAAAGGGCAACTAGCACCCCGCGGGGTACTGACGGGCCCGAGCTGCGCGCACCGCCTTCCCTCCGTACCGCGCAGTGTTGCGAAACGCGGCCCCTGACAATCGCCGACACCTGCCATCGGCCGCTCCCGCGAGCGATGTGTGGGGCGTATCACGTACTGATAATGTAATGAGTAGAAGTAAAGGTTACGAAGCAATCAGCAAGAAAATTGACATTGAAAAAATGCTCTTTTGTTGTATTTATGTGATGAAGCATGTGTAGTTTTCTTCAGTTGGATTTTTTGGTGTGGACCTCAAAGAGATATGATAGGAAATGAGATGGATTCTGAAGAGAATGCTCCTCCTGATATGTGCAGCAAATTAAAGCTTTGATCAACTTTTCTATGTCATTAGTGTGGGTACAGCAGGACAGCAGTTTTTTCTGTCTAGCATTAAATCCCGAGGAGGAGTGCATTTTTGAAAATACCCTGAAAATGAGCCGAAAAATGGAAACACGAACTTTCAAATCAAAATGGCCGACTTCCTGTAGGGCGTGGCCCATGGGTCCAAGAGGCTTTTTTGTAGGTCTTGGGGTCTTTCATAATCCTACCGAATTTCATAGCTGTGGGTCGCATGCAGGGGCGGGGCTTAATTTTGGAAAATTTCTAGATGGCGCTATTGAGCCATTTTTGGGTGTGTCTCCATTTTTACTTTAGAATCCTCAAGAGGACGCCACAACTGACCTGTGTACCAATTTTTATGTGGCTGTGACATTCCTAGGCGGTGTGGCAGAAGGCAACTTTTTTGAAATTTGAAATAGCGCCACCATGGCGCAGTTGCATGAAACGTCTTCTTGATTTTTTTCTACATCCAGCTGTGCACCAGGCCCGCTGTGACCAAACTTCAGTCTGATCGCATCTATTTAGAAGGACTTATAAGCCAACATTTGCAAAATTTGTACATGCTTGTTTGAACCACCACTCCAAGTTTGAGGGGCTGCCATTTCTAAACTAAGCATATTCGGAAAAAGCTTTGATCAACTTTTGTAGGTCATTAGTGTAGGTACAGCAGGACAGCAGATTTAGCTGTCTAGCATTAAATCCCGAGGAGGAGAAGATTTTTGAAAATACCCTAAAAATGAGCGGAAAAATGGAAACACGAACTTCCCAAAAAAAATGGCCGACTTCCTGTAGGGCGTGGCCCATGGGTCCAAGAGGGTTTTTTGTAGGTCTTGGGGTCTTTCATAATCCAACCAAATTTCATAGCTGTGGGTCGCACACAGGGGCGGGGCTTAATTTTTGAAAATGTGTAGATGGCGCTATTGAGCCTTTTTTGGGTGTGTCTCCATTTTTACTTTAGAATCATCGAGAGGACGCCACAACTGACCTGTGTACCAATTTTCATGTGGCTGTGCCATTCCTAGGCCGTGTGGCAGAAGGCTACTTTTTTGAAATTTGAAATAGCGCCACCATGGCGCAGTTGCATGAAACGTCTTTCTGATTTTTTTCTACATTCAGCTGTGCAGCAGGCACACTGTGAGCAAATTTCAGTCTGAGCGCATCAATTTAGAAGGACTTATAAGCCAAAATGTGCAAGAACTTGTCGTCTTTACCACTAGTTGGCGCTCCAACATATGGAGGCAAGTTTGGTGTCAATGCGTGCGGGGCTGAACCTTTAATAAACCACTAAAATCTAGTGGAGGTGGGACCACGTATGACAGACTTATGGCTACTTTTATGGTCTCCGAGACATGCCCAACTTTGCCGCGCCCTGATGGCCACGCCCTTTGGCGAGGAGCTATGAAATGCAATTGGCCATCAAGTACAAAGTGTTTGTGATTTTTGAGCTACTTTGGACATCTCTACTACAAAGTCCGTAGGAGCTGTGCATGACAAGAAAAAAGGTTTTTTTTGGGGGGATTTCCTAGGTGGCGCTGTTGAGCACAGAAATTAATCACTGTGTATACGTTGAGGACAAAGAGGGCCATCATCACAGAAATTTTCAGATTTTTTAAAGCAACAGTGACCGAGTTATGGCACCTTAATCGTTTGCAAAATTACGTCCAACTTCGGCGCCCCCTAGGGGTAAGAGAACATGGCGTCAATTTGGACAGACTATTTTTAAAATATCCGCTGTGTCGCTATGATCACACTGACACCAAGTTTGGAAGAAACAACCCTATGATGACTGAAAAAAAAAATGGAATCATAAACCATAAATCATCATATTTTGCTCATAAAAAAATTCATAACTCCTTCCCTGTGCATTTTAGAGAAAAGTCCCTTGGAGCAAAATGGAAGGTCTTGAGCAGCTCTACGCACCTGCAAAATTTCATAGACCAGCGAAAAACTCGCCGGGCGTGAGAACCTATAGGGGGCGCCGGCGAGCCGTTTTATTTTGGACATGTCCGCATGTCAATTTTCGCCGGAATCAAGGCATACGTTGAATTTAAGCATTTTCCGTCCATGGCAAAGCACTGAAATATGCGCTCAAGTTTCAAGACAATCCGAGCAAATACAATAGGGCTCTCGCCCGCTTGTCAGCGGCTCGGGCCCTAATTATCACCCACCAGCCTACCTGTGCGCCCTGTCCCACCACAACTTCAGTGAGGAGAGTGACAAATTAAAACAGTGATTTAATAAAATTGGGAACTATTAAGTGGAACAAATGTATGCCGAATTTACCACTGTACCCTTCAAATATCTATTATCAATAGTTGTGTTCTCCAAGTACTACATTTATATCCTGACAGATAAAGCCGCCTTGAATTGACAGGTTTTTGTAAGTAGGTTTGGCGTGTCGTGTTGCGTTGAGCCTAACTTACCACAACTAACGTGACCAGAGGTTAGCTACATACAGCTTTTCAGAAGTATTAAAATGTGCTGAATTTTACAAGACATCAATTTGTTTTTCATGCTGCCACAGTGTCTTGCTACGACGAATATTATAAATATTGTAATGTTACTACATAGCAAGTACACATAAAGTTTTATTTTGAAAACTGACAGGAAATGTTGGCTCTTCACAGACAGCTGTCATTAGCTAGGAAACAGTAACGTTAGCTAGCATGGCTTGCTAACATAGCTGTATGTAACTAATACAAAGCCGTCAACTAACTTCACACGGTGTCAGTAGGTGGTTAGTCATACTGTTAGCTAAGTGACCCACGGTCAGGTGCAGTGCAGGCTGAGACACATACCTGCCCTGTGCAGTCTAATCTCTGGTTTGTAGACCAGATCCAGCAGCCGCTGCAGCCTCTGATTCTCCAGTTTGGTTTGGTACACCTCCTCCTGGTAGTCTATTATAGTCTTCTCAACGAATCCGTAGATATCTACCGCAGCTGCGGTCAATCTCTCCGTCAGAAAGACGTTAAACGACTGAAGCGTGGCGTTGGCCATCTTGCAGCCTGACAGTGAGCCGTCTCTGTGTGTGGTGTGTGTGTGTGTGTATGTTGTGTGTGGTGAGGACTGTGTGCCAACCTTTAGTGAGGGTACAATGGGTGAAATGGGTCATACTGCCACCTGCTGGACTGGACTGTGAATATCTGCGGCACAGCAAGTGTAAAAACTGCATTCACACATTTTAACCACTGACCTTACATTTCACTTGACATCACTCATTTTTTGCAAAAACACTTTTACCTTGTTACAATTACTTATTTGTAAACCTATTTGTCTGCACAGGAATATCATAGTAATTGTTTTTTAGATTATCAGTCATTCTTAGATATTGTTTACCCCATCAAGTGAAGAGTAAAGCCCCTGAATTACACAGCGAGTATCTGTGACTGCTAAACTTTATTAAAAACTGAATAATTAGCTGCTCTGGTGATGGCAGTCATGATAGGTCCTTTGTTGAAAGTAATGCACACAGACAATTATCACGAGGTGCTGATCACTGGCAGTGGACTTGATTATAGGAAACAAGTGTCACACACTCTGGCCCTATATGCATTTCTTGCAAATGGAGTGTGCAACACTTGATCTCTAAAATCAAGAAATGTATTATTTATTGTGTAATATTTACTTTAACACAGCAACTATTAAACAGATCGAGTGGATAATCCAATTAAACGTTTGTATATTTGACCAATGTAAAAGTTTAATCACATTTTGCTCCTGAAATCCACCCAGAATCCATCCTTCTGCTAAAATCAGGATCGTTCTGATGTTTTTGGATCAAAAGCATCCCAGTCCTACTAAAACATATAAAACAACACATACTGAGGGTTTGATTCAGTCCAAAACCAAGACTGGATTACATGATCTAAACTTATCTCGGACTCCTGTTTTTTTATTTTGATCAACCCGTTTTACAGAATTGATCCAGTCTGATAGCCTAAATACGATCAGATTACCTCTGAAAAAATGGGCTCAGGGGATTCATCCTACTGATTTTAGTGATAAGGTTCATAGTTGTAGTTAAAATGTCAGAACACCTGAATATATTACCACAACATCTGATGCACATGTTCATCTCCCACACGATAAAATGTAATTAATTGGTAATCCTCTTTTCACCTCATGCCATCACAAGGTCAAGATTTATGTCTGTCCAGCACTTTGGCTTATGAACCAAAATACCAATCAGCCTCAGCTGTACACTGTATTCGCTCCAAATTAGCATGTGTTAGCATGCTAACATGCAGAACTAACATATGAAACATTAAACCTGCTAAAAAATTTACCACTATCAATGTGAGCATGCTGATGTGAGCATTTAGCTCAAAAGGCTGTGAGTGTGTGTGTGTGTGTTCCAAGTACAGCCTTACAGAGCCACTGGCATGGCTGTAGACCACACTGACAGATGTGCAAATATGAAACTGCTGCCAAAATAACACTTTTACACTATCTTGTTTTGCCAAATATAGTATGCGCATGTTTGTTTGCAAAACTGCACTCCATCTTTTCACAAATTCAAGTCAAGGTTCTTAAAAGCATCAGTGTTTAATGCCTTAAAAAGACATACAAGGACTTTGCTTCAATAAACTGTTGAAGCTGCATGTGATGCTGGCTGCCATTAAACTGACTGCCTTTCTCATGTCAATATACATAGCTGAATTAGAAAACCCACTTAACAGAGTCAGCTGATAACCAGCTTCACGATTCAGTGTTTCGGTAGGAAACACTGTGTGTGGGAATGAACCAGAATGTCCTCAGAGGGGAGTCGACAGGACGGTGAGGAGGTGGCAGCGCAGAACTCTGGTTTCATATCCATACCCATCACTCACTGGGCAACCTTTTCAGTAATTGTAAAAAATATTTTTTTATTAATTCAAATGTAAAATAAATGGACAATTTATTTCATGGAGTTTTCATGTGATGCACAAAGGAATCATATTCTGTTCTATTACATCTTTATTATCAAATATCAGTGTAACATTTTCGATGACAAAATCTAATATAGCATTTAAAATATGCAGATGTGATGTCACAATGTCTACATATGGTCACTTATCCAAAGCCAAAATAAAGCAAACAAGAAGATGGACCCCAGAGTACATCAACAAGAGCTTATTTTTTCTTCCATGAATATGAATGAAACCTCAAATTGAGATTTCACGTCTTCTTTGCATGGACTTGCATGTGTCTGATCATGTCCTTCTTATATGCAAACGGTCTGGAGCAGATGCCACAGCGATGGGGTTTCTCTCCTGTGTGTGTCCTTATGTGACACACCATGTTGCTCCTCTGCCTGAATCCTTTCCCACAGACATAACATGTGTACGGTCTCTCCACTTTGTGGATCCTCATGTGTATCCTCAGACATTCAAGTCGTGCAAATCTTTTGCCACATTCTTTACAGCAGTGTGGTTTCTGTCCTGTGTGAATCAGCGCGTGCCTCTTTAAATGGGACCTTCTGCTAAATGTTTTGCCACAGATGGAACAAAGATTGTCATCCCTGTTTGTTTCTAAAGGTTCAGGACATTCAGTATCACATCCTGCAGATGTTGCTTGGTTTAAAGGACAGACAATGGCTGTATCGTTTGCATGAGTTTCAACATGCATCATTAATGAACTCCTGTGGTGGAAAGATTCTCCACACAGCTTACAACAAAAAGTTGTCTGGTATGTCTGTTTTTTGATGTTCAAGCTGGGATCACTGGGATAACACCCATCTCCCCTTTCTGACAAGAGAGGCTGCAAGAAATCTGACCCTCCGCAGCCATCCACTTCCTGCTCTGTTTTTATCCACTCAGTTGCAGCGCCAGGAGGAAGATCCCCCTCTCTGCTGGCCACAGTTTGGGTCTGACCGCAAGAAGATGACTCAGTGCTCTGTTCATACTTCATACAAGCAACAGCATCACTTTCTATCAGGTCCTTCAGTTTCCCTCCGTCCTCACTGAGCCAGTGTTCCCGATGCTCAGGACATTCTAGACCTGATGTTTCCTGCTTCACCAACACCTGACAGTATTCAGCACGTGATGGCTGCAAGGAGGCCTCTGCTTCAGACATGCCGACTTCCTGGGAAACTGGGGATACAGTGAGAAAGACATATATTGATTCACACTGAAAAAAATGTGCAGAGATATCCTGAGACATACTGTCATGCCGTTCATCTGCTGCCACGACCTCATGATGCAGCATGATAATGTACAGCCCCATGTTGCAAAGATCTGAACACAATTCTAGAAGCTGTAAAAATCCCAGTTGTTGCACGGCCTGCGTATTAACCAGACATGTCATCCATTGAGCATGCTTGGGATGCTCTCGATCAGCCTTTACAACAGTCCGTTCCAAATCCTGCCAATATCCAGTAACAATGTGTAGCACTGTGTGAGCCCAATGGTCAATCACACCAGATACTGACCAAAAAATGCACTTTTGTGGCACTAGTCATGTGAAATAAATGTTGTTTGTTTTTTTTGTGAAATAAAACTTCACATTTTAGAGTGGCCTTTTACTGTGGCCATCCCAAGACACACCTGTGTATTAATGATAATCAACATGTTGATATGCAACACCTGTCAGGTGGATGGATTTTCTCTGATAGGAGAAGTGTTAACTAAGACAGATTTGCAAATTTGCAACCAAAATTTGTGTGCATAAAATGGGAACCAAAAAAAAACCAAACAAAACTGTTGCGTTCAAATTTCATTCTGTGTATTAACATTACTAATACACCACTACACGTACCATACTGTGAATCTAATATAATCTATGTAAATACTGCATATCTCAATAAATCATTTTCAACATTATTGTACAAATAAACAAACACAAAAGGAGGACCCTGCACCTCACATTTAGAGACTGGAAAGAGGACACAGAAACATCCAGGTATTTACCTGGCACTGTTATCATGGATTAAAGTGGATAGAGCAATATATTTTGGTAGACAGCAAAAGGGTAATACTTTGAATAATAATTTTCTGTCCAGTAAAAAGCATATCATGGGGAAGCTTTTGTGACACACAAATACAGGCAAATAATAAAAACACACCACTGTAGCTACTGTAATTTCAGGTCTAACTGACTCTAATATCAAATGTTTCTCTAATGACAGGCCTAGCAGTCATTAACTAACATTACACACTTAAACTAAAAAATAATAAGAAACAGGTAAGGACCAACCTGCTGTGAACACCTCCACCTCCTCCTGCATCACACTTCCAGCTACCATTAGCTGCACGTCTTCTTTACTCTTCTTTGACAGATAAATATCATTATGATACTCTAATATGGTCCTTTCCACAGCGCCGAAGATTTCCTCTGCTGCCGCTGTTAGTCGCTCATTGACAAAGAGTTTCAGCTGCTGTAACTTAGACATTTTAGGGTACAGGAAGATGTAGCTGTCTCCAACTTCTTCTCCTGCTTCTTCTTCTTCTTTGAGGCTCAGTGGCGGTTGGCAAACAACGTTTTGGTGCATTACCGCCACCAGCTGGTATGTGGATCAGGGCGTCTAGTATTTACAATAAATAAATTTGAATGAAAAAACATAGCTTCTCTATAATAGTAATTTGTCTCAGATAAGTAATCTGTAAAATATCTGTTTTTTCTAATAGTGTCAAATCTACTGAGGCATCAGGCTATATCCAAGGTGGAATTGGCAATGGCACTGTTAGGCTGAAGCTATATCAACATCTTTGGCTTTTTGTCACTGTTTCCCTCCTCTCCTTTTCCCAACACGGGTTTAAAGTGGCTTGTGTTAGGTGATCTTGATAATGGTCCTGTAAATTAACCCAGCAGTTCACTGATAACTGTATCCTTCTTAGTTCTAATGCCATTTCGCCCATTTCCACCTGTAATGCTGCTACTGGGATTATTCTAAATGCGTCTGTACATAATATCAAAGCCTCGTATTGATTTTTACTTTTTTTTTTTTTTTTTTTGGAGATGTGCTTGCTGTTGATTAGTATACTTCACAGCCATACTCCAATAACAATCCAACTAGTCCACTATTGCTTTTAATGCAGACTGCCTGCCCCCATTTGCTGCCAACTGAACACCTTATGACATTTAGTACATTTAGTAGCTACTTCAATTCTTGTTTATACGCTCTTAGTTTAACACCAGGAGCAACTTATCAGTCACTGATCCTGTATTATATGTTGAGTACACCTGCATTGAACAGCATCGTTGCACCTGTCACGTGCTGATGAGAACTCTAGCTCATCTAACGCCTTTTACGGCTTCATCCCACTGGTTATCTTGTGTTTCCTGAGCTTCACTATCCAGCACCAAAGTAAAGATGAAGGTGACAGATGTGCTGCACTGAAGCAGCTACCAGGTAAACCTGCTTTATAAATTCTGTTTAAAGAAATATGGCTAACCACAAAAAAAGAGCTAGCTGCAGCTAACAACTTTACCAGCTAACTTAGCTACTGCGTTTTAAACATAAACACAGATGTTATTTTTGAAAAAGTGTCCCGTTAAATTAGCAGCGTCCTGTTAGTGACGACGTATGAAGCTGGTTGCCATGGAGTCCGACCAAAACTGTATAAATACAAGAAACTTCTCAAATTCATCATTTCACTCTGAGACTTGAGAGAAACATTCAAGAAACAATTTCTGAAAACTGAGCAAGCGACCACCCAAAAGAAGACACCACTGGATCTAGTTTTCTGATTCATCATGGAGACTGTAAGAATATTTAACTGTTTTTAAAAATATTTGTTTTTCAGGTAATTTTCTTCGACGCCTCAACTGAATTTCAGCCTTAAGAAACTTTGAGAGCCTCAAAAACTGACTTTCATGGCTTAAATTCAGTTGAAGCGTTGACTAAAATACTTTCTGCTGTTTAATAGTCATTTTATTTGACGACTTAACCAAATTTAGGCCTTGAGCCATCAAAAACTTGACCTGACAGCCCCACAGACTTTAGTGGTTTAAATATAATTGAGGCGCCTAATAAAAGTGCTTTTTCAAGTCGCTTTATTTGACGACTTCATGAAATATAAGCCTTGAGGTGCCGAAAGCTGACTTTCATGCAGCGTCGAGTTGGTTCAGTAAAATATAATAAAATATTAAATATACAATAAACTGTTAAGTTGGTATAAATAACTGAAATGTGAGAACAGAGGTAACAATGCCAAATGCTGAACCGACTGCTGATTTTCAAGCAAATGGTGACAGTGTTTAAGACTTAAGTAAAATATAATCTTGCATATTGCACAGTGATTGTTGTTTTAAAGACACCATAGAGGTTCCTCTTTCAGTCTATTTTTCTCAGGATGTAATTAGCCCTCATTCATGCTTCATTTGGTGATTTTAAAGTTATCCATTTTTTGGTGGAGTTAGTTTTCCTCATGTCACATAAAGGTAAAGACAAAAACACCCTGACAGTGAGACATCAGTGTGCTTATTTGTGTGCTTATCTGTGAATTAAATGGATTTTCACATTCATTAAATGCTCAGTCAAATATAGTTGTGTTGGATGAAGTTGAGTCTATTCCTGAACTGCATTTCAATCATTACAGATGTGTGATGTGCCAACAACCCTCCACGACCACCCGTACTGCCAGAGAGAGCCCCGCAGGAGCCCCCAGGAGGAGCACCTGCTCCCAGCACCAGTACCGGCACCTCTGAGGTAAAACTCATGGCTTTGCTTAAAGTGTGTGTCCTGTTAGATTTGTTATGAGTGTGTGCTTATTTGAAATATCTTGAAATGTATTTTAAATGTGTAGTTTAGTAGTGTAGTGTAGTTTGATAGCTAATAAGTATAATGATAATTGTATTTGCCCGTACCATCTGTGAATATATGCATTTGTCTACATATTATAAAAGTTCAATGTATGTTTAATGGAAAATCAACACTTACATCTGTGATGTTTGTGACATTGCAACAATCATGACATAATGTGTGCCACATGTTGAAAAATGTCGTCATTTATTATTCAAGCTCTAAACTAATGCCTCACACAGTTACTCTTATCTTGACCTATAACACTCTCTTGAATAACAAAATGTTCGAAAAGAATTTAAGAAAAAGTCTTTCTGTTGTAATTCTACATAAAGCAGCTAATGTGCAATTAGTATGATAGTCAACGCCTTTGAGGCCTTTGATCGTAGTTCTCAGTGCCTCAAACTTCAAATCTACTGCATGTGCTTAACTGAGTTAAACTGTAAATGCGAGTCTCCCCCTGCTGGGGACATGGTGGGAGAAAGTTAGTCTCTGTGTCCCATCCTGGGACAATACAGAGACCTACAGCTCCTGCCAGGAAGGCTGTATCTGTGAAAACAGAAGTCTCTGCTGAAGTGTGGGACAGATGGACATCTCAGCTGGCTGTGCTGCACCTCATTCAGCAGAGATAGCGTGTAAAGGTAAGACGTATGTCACCCTGCGGTCCAAGCATCACCCAGGACAAGACGTCTGTCTGCACAGGAGATTCAGCTGCATGCCCACATATCCTGCCGGTGGAACTTCCCCTCTCCAGTTTGCCATCACAGCCAGTCACATCATAGCTGCACGTTGCTGCGACGTGGTTTTGCCTCTCGTTCCTCATATCGGCCTGTGACCCTCTCCTGGAAGCTGCAGTAACATCTGTCTACTGATTGTTATCCTCCTGCAGGTCTTCATGCGCCGCCCGGATGACGATGTTCCGCCGACTGTGCGTTTGGTTCCGCCGCGGTCCTTGCGTTACTCTAAGTGATCAGTAAGTTTGATGTGTCGCTCGCTTACCTCAGAGACCAGTGTGATTTGCTGTGTGATGAGAAGTGTGGAGGGGAAGTGTGTGCTGGAGCGTTACATGTCTGATTTCTGTTATTATTGCTGTCAGCAAAGGTCTGCTGATTGGTCTCTGGCGAGTTCACCAGTAAATAGTTTAGCTGAGGTGGTTAGCCACCCTGATCCTGACACATCTTATCTGATCACTTGAGTTCATCTTGATGGCCTAAACAGTGGCCACGCTCATTAAACATGTGGCATTAGCTGTGTGAAAATTTTCCCTCAGAGTTTAATGTTTCAGTTTGTAAAGTGTTCTCAATGATGAAACAGGCGTACCTTTGATTCAGATGAGGTGGCACACCACCTCCATTAAACACTATGAAACCCTGCAGCTGTTGAATTTCCACTAGGTGGCACTAATGAGTTAGTTAGGTAATTATGGGACGTGTTGCAGTGTTCCCTGCTGTTGCAAGGCAACTTAATGCAAATAAATTAAATCTGACCTGAAGAGTTTATATCTCTCTATACTTTTTCCCACCACACTGGAGTCTGGTCTGATGAATATTAACTAAACTGAACTAAACTAAACTAAATAATGTGAAATCCAAAAGCCACTGATTCTGTTTTTTCATGTAAACATTGTATATAAAACATTTACAGCACAAGTGATGTGTTAAGTTAACTTGTTACATCAAAGGAGTAACGTGGACTTTCTGCCAGTATTTATCGTAGTTATAGTATTCCTATGATGATAATGTTTGGTATAGTAACTCTAAGAAGTGTTTATCCTTTCATGGTACCGTTTTGTAATAAAGCAGAGCAGGTGGATGGAAATACAATGATCCATTCAATTACAAAGGAAACAGAGATGGACACCAGTGACGTACTGTGTGTGTGAAATTTTTCCCTCAGAGTTTAATGGTTTAGTTTATAAAGTGTTCTCAATGATGAAACAGGCGCTACCTTTGATTCAGATGAGGTGGCACACCACCTCCATTAAACACTATGAAACCCTGCAGCTGTTGAATTTCCACTAGGTGGCACTAATGAGTTAGTTAGGTAGTTATGGGACATGTTGCAGTGTCCCCTGCTGTTGCAAGGCGACTTAATGCAAATAAATTAAATCTGACCTGAAGAGTTCATATCTCTCTATACTCAGTTAATATTCATCAGACAAACATTGTATACAAAACATTTACATCTGTTACATCAAAGGAGTAACCTGGACTTCCGGCCAGTATTTATAATAGAGTTATAGTCTTCCTATAATGATAATGTTTGGTATAGTAACTCTGTGTTTACCCTTTCATGGTACCATTTTGTAATAAAGCAGAGCAGATGGATGGAAATACAATAATCCATTCAGTTGCACAGGAAACACAGATGGAAACCAGTGACGTACCAGCAGCAGTCTGAAAAGACTATAACTGAACTAGTTTGACCTGGTCCCTTACTTTTTGCTTCTGTTCATGGCTTTAACAGGTTGCAGGAGGCAGGAAGAGGCAGAGGAAGGAGAGCCGCTCCAGAAGCACCGAGGAGCCTCCGGAGAGACGCCGACGCAGCCGCAGCCCGCAGCCATCCACCTCTACGCCACAGGCCAGGCTGGAGGACATCCAGCTGGAGGTGAGTACTCCAGATATATACACCGGGTCAAACCCACTGTATCCTAGCTCTGAGGTCATCATACACATTTATGGCACACTACTGCATCTAGCTTAAAGGGTGTACCTGAACCAGCCTGACCCCTGACCTCTCTCTGTCTCTCTGACGGTTCAGGGAAGGACGACCCAGCCTGGACCCCTCCAGCAGCCTGTGGATGACGTAGACTATGATGACGTCATGGCCCTGCCCCTCTGGCCCTCTGTCTACGGTCCCCAGCCTGGTGGTCTCCCACCCACTGATTTCAACACAGTGTCGGCGATGATCATGGCGTGGTGGATGACTGACTCTCCCTACAACCCAGAGATGTGACAGTACCACACCACCACCACTCAAACATACTCATAGCCACTCACACACACACTCAAACACACTCAAACATGCTCACACACCTTTCCTTCCAACTTTCTTTTTCATTTCCTTCTAAGAAAAAAAAACAAAAAAACAAAAAAAAAAACCCTTCCTTCCTTCCTTTGCATGTACTTTAGATAAGTTTTTAACGCTTTTATTGTATTTAGTTCGTAGTTTTGAATCTGTTTTTTAGTTCAGAGGTAAGTTTCCTTTCAGTGCCTAGATAAGTTTTAAATCTTTCTTTCCTTTTAGTTTAGAGATAAGTTTCCCTCCAGCTTCTTACTTTCATTTCCCTCTGAGAAAAAACAACAACAAAAAAACAAAAAAAAAACTTCCTTTGCATGAACGTTCAATAAGTTTTTAATGCTTTTATTGTATTTAGTTTGGAGTTTTAAATCTTTTTCTTTAGTTCAGAAGTAAGTTTCCTTTCAGTGCCTATATAAGTTTTAAATCTTTCTTTCCTTTTAGTTCAGAGGTAAGTTTCCCTCCAACTTTAAACTTTTATTTCTGTCTTTAAAAAAACAAAACAAAAAAAAAACCCTTCCTTTGCATGAACTTTAGATAAGTTTTTAACTTTTGGAGATAAGTTTCCTTTGTATTTTTAGATAAGTTTTAAATCTTTTTCCTTTCAGTTCAGAGGTAAGTATAACTCTTTCCTTTGTTTATAGTTTAAAGTCTTTAATTTCATTTGACTGCAGATAACTTTAACATACTTTATTCCCTCATTGTATGTAGACAGGTATAGTAAGCCTTTTCACTATTTAATACCTTTTATACTTTGTTTGAAAAAAATGTATAGAGAAAAAGTAATGGTAAGTATTTAAACTTTTGACTTGTAGAAGAAGGAAAGAGCTTTAAGAGGGTGTGTAGACAATGTTCCATTCAAATCCTTTTTTTTTTTTTTTTTTGCTGTAGTGCAGATATCTCAGACTTTGGAAGATATGAAAACTGTTTTCTCTTGTCTGATTGTTACTATGATTATTTGGCTTTGTCTAAACATATATTTTGTACACTTGAAAGCAACTCCCTTTAAATAGGCATTTAATAGCTTGTTAAACATGTGTTATATCATGACATATGTACAATAGGACACATATTGAATATTTGGATGGAATATTGTTGAGGGTTGGGGTTAAGGCGGGACCCTCTTAAAGACCTTTTCTATTATTAAATCTAGTGAGGCCAAATCATGCTTTTATTGTATTTAGTTTGTAGTTTTGAATCTGTTTTTTAGTTCAGAGGTAAGTTTCCTTTCAGTGCCTAGATAAGTTTTAAATCTTTCTTTCCTTTTAGTTTAGAGATAAGTTTCCCTCCAGCTTCTTACTTTCATTTCCCTCTGAGGAAAAAAAAACAAAAAAACAAAAAAAACCTTCCTTTGTATATGAACGTTCGATACGTTTTTAATGCTTTTATTGTATTTAGTTTGGAGTTTTAAATCTTTTTCTTTAGTTCAGAGGTAAGTTTCCTTTCAGTGTCTATATAAGTTTTAAATCTTTCTTTCCTTTTAGTTCAGAGGTAAGTTTCCCTCCAACTTTAAACTTTTATTTCTGTCTTTAAAAAAAACAAAACAAAAAAAACCCTTCCTTTGCATGAACTTTAGATAAGTTTTTAACTTTTGGAGATAAGTTTCCTTTGTATTTTTAGATAAGTTTTAAATATTTTTCCTTTCAGTTCAGAGGTAAGTATAACTCTTTCCTTTGTTTATAGTTTAAATTCTTTAATTTCATTTGACTGCAGATAACTTTAACATACTTTATTCCCTCATTGTATGTAGACAGGTATAGTAAGCCTTTTCACTATTTAATACCTTTTATACTTTGTTTAAAAAAATGTATAGAGAAAAAGTAATGGTAAGTATTTAAACTTTTGACATTGTAGAAGAAGGAAAGAGCTTTAAGAGGGTGTGTAGACAATGTTCCATTCAAATCCTTTTTTTTTTTTTTTTTTTTTGCTGTAGTGCAGATATCACAGACTTTGGAAGACATGAAAACTGTTTTCTCTTAATATGTCTGATTGTTACTATGATTATTTGGCTTTGTCTAAACATATATTTGTACACTTGAAAGCAATTCCCTTTAAATGGGTGTTTAATAGCTTGTTAAACATGTGTTATATCATGACATATGTACAATAGGACACATATTGAATATTTGGATGGAATATTGTTGAGGGTTGGGGTTAAGGTGGGACCCTCTTAAAGACCTTTTCTATTATTAAATCTAGTGAGGCCAAATCATAATGACTTCATTACAGTGGTAAAGGGCTTTAGGACGGTCTACTGATGATGTTCACCTGGTCTTTTTTTCTTTTTTTTGTGCTAATTTTCCAAATGTTTCTTCAGGTGGTAGCAGGAGAGACACTTCGGGAGCCCCGACCCGCACCTGTCCACCTGCAATACTGCGAGTGGACACTGGGAGAAATGTGCTGCGAGGCTGAGTTGCTTTCCTTGGGTCCTGGTCAGGGCCAGGATGTCAGGGTGTAGCTGACCCAGTCTGACCCTTGACCTTTCTCTGTCTCTCTAAACTGTTCAGAAAAGCAGGGGATCCTGTCTGGACCCCTCTAGCAGTCTGTGGATGATGTCGAGTATGATGACGTCATGACGCAGCTCCTCTGGCCCCCATCTATGGTCCTCACCCTGGCGGTCTCCCACCTGCTGCATTTAAGGCAGTGGTGGATATGATCATGGCGTGGATGACTGACTCACTATACAACCCACAGATGTGACAGTACCACACTACACACACACACACACACACACACACACACACACACACACACACCCATGCATGCAGACACACACTCCGACTTTCTCAACAAAAAAAAGAGTAGCATATAAAAAACATTTGCTATTTTTGGATTCTCTGTTCGCTCAGAAGGCATGTCAAAGAAACAAAATTCAATGTAAGGCGTGGTGAGTAATTCATATACAAATAGTCTTTTTCAGATGAAGTATTCCTTTAATGCTAACTTTGTAGTTATGTTTAAAGTCTTCTTTTAGATTGCAGATAACTTTAAATTGCTTTATTCCTTCTCAGTACGTAGACAAGTAATGTAAGCCTTTAAACTCTGACACCTTCCTTGAAAAACAAATTTATCTGAATATGAAAGTGATTTTATTAACACTCACTGACACTTCACAAAAAACTCTAAAAAAAACCCCACCATAGCATATTTTTCTTTACAAAATAGATAACAAATATTTTAAGTATTTAAACTCTTTCTAATATTAAATCTGTTGAGGCTTTAGGAATCCTATGTTTCACCAAGTGGGATCTGGAATTGATAAAATCAGTATATTAACTGAACAAGTTACAGAGGTGGGTAGTAACTAGTCACATTTACTCAGTTACATTTACTTGAGTAACTTTTTGGATAAATTGTACTTTTCAGAGTAGTTTTAATCCAAAATACTTTTTACTTTTACTTGAGTTATATTGTTTTAAAGCAACAGCACTCTTACTTGAGTACAATATTTGGCTACTCTACCCACCTCTGAGTACATAATTACACACATATATATGTATGTACAGTGTATATGAGAATATATTTGTGTTTCTTGTGCCTTGATTTATGTTATGTTTGTAAAGATTTAATTTATTTTTGTTTTAGTTAAAGATGTATCGTTTAAAACACTTAAATTTGCAGATTTTTATTTTTGATTGATTGATTACGTTCATGTTCTTATTTTACAAATAAATCAGACGTTACTCAACAGTTACTCAGTACTTGAGTAGTTATTTCACCAAATACTCTTTTACTCTCACTCAAGTAATTATTTGGATGACTACTTTTTACTTTTACTTGAGTAATATTGTTCTACAGTATCAGTACTCTTACTTGAGTACAATATTTGGCTACTCTACCCACCTCTGACAAGTTATAACATGTGTTAGGTGTGTTACATGACAGCATGTTACACTGCTGTCAGCCAACAGAGGGCAGGAGTGCTGAGTTTTAAAGTGATGATCTTAATTTGTGAATCTCACAGTCTGCACTTATTACAGAGATGTTCAAGCCGAGGGTCCATATCTGCTGAACTCCTGGGGCTGAAACTAGTGGAACACTTTAATTTGCTGTCTATTTCCTGGAAATGTGCAGGCACAATGTATGAAAATGTATGACAAAGATAAACAATTAATGCAATATTGGAGAAAATGATAGTAATATGAACATGGCTGTTCTAAAGAACTACAGCATTATATTATTATTGTATTATAGTATAAAGTGTCAATACAGGTGAATTTGCTGCAGTGTATCACATAACACAAGTTTAGATGGAATATTTTACTTATTCACAAGTACCTCTAGTGTTTGTGTTAGCTTGAATGATCATAGTTGCTGAAGACACATCAGTACCAAAAAGCTTTTGAAGGGGAACCTTCAAAACATATTAACAATCTGAAAGCAATCTAATAAAGATCTTTAAAAGCATGCAAAAGTTATATGGGGTATTGAATTTTAACAGTAATAGCAGCTGTGTCAGAATCAGGAGTGATCAGTAACTTACTAACAGCTCTTAGATGGACCAGTGTTTTTGAAACAAATAGAAAAATAAATTCACATTTCTCTTCCACTAACTTTTGATTTGTAGTAGGAAAGAGCTTTAAGAGGGTTTGCAGGCAATGTTCCATTCAAATCTTTTTTGCTGTAATGCTGATGTCACAGACTTTAGAAGATGTTAAAAACAATTATTCCTGAAATTAGTTGTTTAATAGCTCATTGAACTAATTCCTTGTTATATCTTGACACTGCAATATAAACAATAGGAAATATATATTTTGATGGTACATTGCCAAAGGGTTAGGGTCAGGGAGGGTTAGACCTTCTTAAAGACCTTTCCTTCTTTTATAGAGTTTGACACAGACAGACTGATCTACACACCCTGACACAGTGAGTGGTGGAACATCTTTAAAGTTGGTTTGTGAGCCATCAATAAACACTCAGAAGTAGAAAAACTATTTGTCTCATTTTGATGAGCAAAAATTATTTGCATTTCTCTTTTTCCTTAATTTTTAATCTTGTAGAAGAAAAGAGCTGTAAGAGGGTCTGTAGACAATGTTTCATTCAAATCCTCTTTTATTTTTTTTTTATTCTGCTCTCAGACTTTAGAAAACGTCAAATTTATTCTCTCATTATGTGTCTAATTAATACCATCATAATTCGGCTTTGTCTAAACATAATGGATTATGAACAGTTGCAAGCAGTTCCTGAAATTAGGTGTTTAATAGCTTGTTAATTATGTCTTGTTATATATATGTTATAAAGAGTTCAACACAGACACACTCATTATAACACAACACAAAAACTTAAAGGTATACCATGCAGGATCCCACTAGATGTGTGTGGCAGTGTGTGACACTCTGCCTGTATTTTCTTATTTGGTTCTTATCTTGCTATGTTCAGGACATTCCTTGGCACCGCGCACAGGTGAGGTCAGGACCTTATTAAAAGGTAGCAACCATTTGATAGACTGTGAGCCACATGCATTCAAGAGGAAGCTGCAAAAACTGCTGACACAGCCCCTTAAAAACACAAATAGAGCAAACAAGATTGAATCAGGGGTAGCTTTCACTTTTTCTGGCGATACTGTGTAGAATCAGGAAGCAACAAATCCTGCGTAATATACCCATAAGATGGTACATTTCATTCATTCATAAGTGGAAGTATTACTGGTAATATTTGTATGAGTCTAAATAATACAGAATATGTTGCATAAAAAACAGCACCACTAAACGAGCTTATGAAAAAAATAGCAAATATTAGCACTAGTAATATTTGTATCAGCTGTAATAATACCGTGGTAGTTGCATTAGCAATAGCAGAACCAAAACAAGTTTTAAAAGGGAACTAAAAAAATGTTGGGGTCAGCAGTTCTCCTCTCTCCTTTTCCCCCTTGTATTAATATATCTCCCTTCCCCTGTGTATCCTGTCTGTCTCTCCCCTGTCTGTGAGTGTGTGTGTGTGTGTGTGTGTGTGTGTGTGTGTGTGTGTGTGTGTGTGTGTGTGTGTGTGTGTGTGTGTGTGCTGCTGCAGGGCGTGGCTGGGGCCTGCCTCCTCCTGTCCTTCTCTTATCTGTTGCCCAGCAAGCTATCAAGATGCACCTGCTGCTCATCATGCAATCAAAGCTTGCATGCTTCCACTGTACTTAAAGGAGTATTTCACTGCTGCAAAGAGGATGTGTCTGCAGGAGAAAGATGCAAGTCTAAATCTAAATTGAAACTGGTGCTACAGAGCCAGAGAAAACAGAAACTTTTTATGGATGTTTTACAAGCATAAATACATAAACTCGTGGTAACAGATGCTGTGTGACTCTTCTTTACTGTTTAATTTTTAGACAACTCCTCACTGTCGTCTGTCTGAATAGTGTATAAAGTAATCTTTGTCTAAAGGAATCTTCTCCCAGTCTGGGGCCTCCCTCTTCACTAGGCCAGCATTTTTCTCACCCCAAATGGAGCTCTTGAAAACCAGGAGCAGGTCAGTGAGGGTCAGGCTATGTGGCAGTAAGAAAGCTTTTGTTGCCTCCTTTATCTATATTTTGTCAGATGATACTGATGATCAGCAGCTTGGAATGACCACTGGTTAGCAGGTAGTATTTCAGACGTGATTAAATTACCATGTTTTTTTTTCATTGTGTTGTCAGAAATAAATGTGTAAACCACAGTGGGAATTGGGCTTCATTAAAATGCAGTAGAGGTGACAACAGAGAGAGACCTGTCTCTTTCATAAACCTTAGGTAATCAGAGATCAGCAGTTGTGCCAATAGCAGCAATAATAGCAACCGTCGTAGTAGCTGGAGCAGTAGTGCCAGTTATACTTCAGCTAGCTTTAGTATCAGTAGAAGCAGTTTAGTTATGACATCACAGAGGCGAAGGGCTTTTGGAGGGTCTGCAGGCAATACTCCATTCAGCTGTTTTTCCTGCAGTTCGTACATCACCGAAATGTTTTTACTGTGATCATTTCTTGTGATTGAAAGCGCTTTATGTCAGTATATTGACTGCTGAGCAAGTGAGGATTCTTTCAGAAAGTGCTGACATGGACCACAGTGCTTTAGTTTATTAGGATCCCCATTAGTTTTTGCATTGCAGCAGCTATTCTTCCTGATCCACAAAACAGACTAAGTGACAATGCAAACATTACAATTATGACTGTAATATTACAGAAAAACCAAGACAAGACTGAAACACACATACAGACAAGACAAGCTCCTGGTAAATCAATAATAATCAGAATATATACGAAATAGTCTGTCACACTCCATTACAGTCTGTATCTCAAACAGGCTGCAAATCATAATATGGTCCTGATGTAAAATATGTCAAAATACATATAATATTCCAAATGTCAGAAGTGCACAGTTGTGAAGGGGACAGCCTGAATTCATTTAGTCAAAACCTAAGCCAAGTATTTATGCCTAGCTGTTAGTCTGAAGGATGAGGGTGTCATCAGGATACTGAGTCACATCACAGAGTCAGAGGCTGAACTAGCAGACCTAAACATTGTCAACATCATTCTTTATCACTGTCATCAATGTGCTTATTTTGATACAATGACTTATGTAGGGAATGTGACCAATGGACATTAGTTTATACACTGTGGTGAGCTCAGTGGAAATTGTCTGACCTCTTAAAAACTGTGCACTCTGTAACTCTTGTTGCTTAAACTAATGAAAGATATATTAGTTAGCTTTCTGACTCCTGGATTTTTTTCACTGGTTTTCAAGAATAAATCAATAAATAAGATAATGCAACACTTGGACTGACACCAGCTCTTTTGTCATAACATTATAATATGGACAAAAGAAAACACCAACTGAATTTGGATGGGACATTGCCACAGGGTTAGGGAGGGTTAGACCCTCCTAAAAAACGTTTTCTTTCATAGATCTTGTATTACTTTGGATCCTAGCCTCTGTTGATCAGCACAACAAAGAAGATGGTCCCTAAGACCATGTATGTTACTTATAGTTTGCACCACCAGACTATAAGATGCTACTAATGTACTAATGACTTAAAAAAAAAAAAAAATAATAAATGAACCTGTTTGAAAAGCAGTGGTGGAAATTAAATACATTTACTTTAAGTGAGTACAAATTCAAGGTACTTGTACTTTTGTACTTCACATGAATATTTCCATTTTATGCATTCTCACACTTTTACTCCTTCACATCTCAGAGGTACTTTTACTTTTACATGTGTCTGACAGTGTTTTTTTTTTCAGACACGTATCTCCAAATTTTCTGATTTTGAATTTTTATAATGAACTGAAAGATTAAGACAAATGACCAATAGGATTAAATTATTAAGTGATGACATTTTAATCAATACTTTTTTGGCCATTACTCAACGTCAGATGCCAGGAATAGAAGAGGAGACATTTGGTCAGACACTGAATACAGTAAGTGACACTTATTTTGGGTGTCCACCTTGAAACTGTGCTGATTGTATAGATCCTCTGTGCTGTCAGGTTGTAGATGTGTGTGAAGCGTCCACTTTTTAGAATTTGTAGCGTCTTTGCAGCAACATCCATATTGGAAGCACTGTCATTTGTCATGACTATATGGGTCTGGATAGACATGGATGTAAACTTTAACTTGGCTGGTTCACAGAGGCATAAAACCATGATGGGATAATTCTAGTTATGAAGAAAATCTGACTTTTTAAGAGATATGTGATACAAACAAGATGATCATATAGACTATGATGCAATGCTGTAGATGAATCTGTCAAACAGTGTATAAAATAATTTAGAATTGGCGCAACCTCAAACATTTACAGATAAACATTTATGTAGCAGTAATAATCCAAAAATATCATAATAGTTAACAGTGACTAACCATTTGATTACAGAATTAATATTTTTACTTATTATATTTTTAATACATTGTGCTGATTATACTTTACATACTGTTATGCAAGTAAGGCTTTGAATGCAGGACCTTTACTTGCAGTGCAGTATTTTCAGTATAATATCAGTAGGCTACTTTTAATTTAATAAAGGGTTTGCATATCTCTTCCATCACTGGACATCACTTAAATTCACACAAACAAATTAAACACGTTGAGTTATTCTTACCATGTAATAACAATTTTTAATCCAGGGCCACTCAACAAGACATGGCCTCAAGATTAAATCACAAAATGACTCACCATTTTGGCAGTCTTGTAATTATTTCTGCATATTCCTTTTTTTTTTTCCAACAGTATGTTTATTGAGTTTTTCATTTATTTTCCCCCCACATACAAGATTCACTTCAATTTCAGATCAATAATCCACCACCCCACCCCCTCCCAGATGTCCTCATGGACAAAGCTAATTTAAAAAAGAAAAAAGAAACAGATAACAAATTAAATAATCTCAGTAATAACTACAACAATATTTATAGCAGTGTACACTGATATAACAAAGACAAACAAACAAGCTGATGAAAACAAAACAAAAAATGTACTCATCCTGTATGTACAAGAGATTGACACCCCAACAAGATAATACACAGAATATACTATACTTTTACATAATGCTCCACTATATGTTGCCTTTATGAAAGATTGCCCAGACTTTGACTGGTCGGTAGAGTCATACAGATGCCAGAGGACTGTAGTGCAGCCTTGAGTTTGACCATGTAGCTACATCAGAATCACGAGAGGTACTATTTTATAAAAAGGTTACAAAGGTTCCCCAGCATTTCTCAAAAAGTAATGGCTTTTTTCTGAGATTATAACCTTCTCTGAGGGTAGGTATGACAAGAGCTCTTTAAGCCACAGAGACACACTCGGGGGCTCTTCACTTTTCCAGCAAATGGCAAAACATTTGTTAGATGCAATTAGGGCTAGTCTGACAAAGAGAACATTGCCTCTCATATTTACTGATATGTCCCCCAGTAGTGTCAGTCCTGGGTTGGCTGGGATCTCCACCCCCACAATTATTTTTCTAATAACCAAAATAGATCTCCAGTGCTGTTCCAGACATCTGCATGTTCAGAACATGTGTAAAAGAGTCCCTGCTTCAGTCTTACATCTAGGACAGTACTCTGAGTAGCTACTATCTTTTGACAATGATGTGTCAAGTAAACTCTGTGTATTAGGTTAAACTGTAAGATTATGTGACGGCTGAATGATTGAGAATGAGAATGATCGAGAGCTATGACAAATCTGCCTCCACTCAGAGTCCTCAAATGTATGGCCACTGTCCACTTTGCATTCAATCTTTACATTGAGAACTCTACTTTCTATCAGACCCGTGAGGGTCAGTGCATAAAGTGAGACAAAGTGAAACTACACTACACCAACACAGTATAGTTATCCCTATGGTGGTGCCAGTCATGGACCTTTATGAGGCTTTGCCCAGTTAAAAGAGTTTGAGAGATACGTTTTATCTACCTTTATTTTATCTTAAAGACACTATGTTGATTGACGCTGTATTTTTAAAAGTCCCCCCTCACTATTAATGTATATTGCTCATTACTGCCTCTGTTGTGTTATGTGTTTATGTAAGTCACTACAAACACTGAAAGAGGGCGGCAATGCACCGTGTCGTTTACCAGCTGCCATAATAGTAACGAAGAAGAAGCAGAGGGGGGCAGGCAGGCAGCTGGTGACAGCCCAAGTGAACCGCTCCCCCAGCAGACTGAATCAACTGGAGACATAATCGCACAGCTCGGTGTAAATACAGAAGTCACGTTTACTGTTTACGGGAGACTCGTTTTACAACTTTGAGCCGATTAGTCGTTTGGATCCCGGTATTGGTCCACGTAACGTTACCGTGTGTGCTGATGGCACACTGAGTGAACACTGTTGCTTCGAGTTTTAGCATAAGTAACGTTGACGTTAGCTATAACGTTAGGTGTATAGCGAGCAAAAGCTAGGTCAGTGTTTACGGTGGCGACGAGTAGTCCGTTGATCTAGTCCGTCACGTTATCGACAAAACGCCAGGTGGTCAAGTCCTCGGTAAAGATGGGTGACATTAACCCATCGACATCCCACGTCTTTCAATCGGAGGTGAGTGTTTTATGTAACTGTTTTACAGTGAGTAGTTTGCAGACACGGCTAACGCCGTTAGCAAACGTCAACTTGTTCGAGGTTGTCACCGCACGGTGTAGCAGCTGCTGGTTAGTTAGCGTTAGCTTACCGTGCTAATGTTGTCATAATGATATCTACTGGCGCATAAATTGAATAAGCTACACACGCAACGCATTTGTACAGGTTTATCCCAAACTGTCAACTTTCATTGCTAAAAGTTGTTTACAGGAATGTGTTATTACTTCAGACGGCACTTGGTCAGGTTGTGGATGCTCGAGCTAGCCTAACGTTTCAGCGTAAAGAAAACATTCCATCATCATTGCGAAGCAGCTAACATTAACGTTACTGAGCGGCGTATTCATGCCATCTGCTTTTATCGTCACTTAACCGCAACAGTTGGCTAACACCGATGCTTTTCATGACTCTGTGTCTCTTTGGTGGCCTTTAATATGGATTTATGTGTTGCTTCATGATTTTGTTTTGCTAGTTGAACTCCACCGACACTAGCCAGCGGCTAGCATCTTAGCGTTAGCATTAGTTACTTATTTGCTGTCCATCGCTAGCCTGCCTAGCTAACATTAGCTGTCGTTCATAGTTGGTTAATCGGTGGGGGTGGGTAGGAAGCTTCACTGACGAGTCCACAGAGAAATGTGTGTGCGATTGCTCTAACTTCAGCGTATGTTTGTCAACATGATATTTCTTTAGTGTGGTTCGATTTTGTTACGTCGCGTAGAGCCGACGCTGAGTGTGTGTTTGCAGAGTAACGTTGTGATAGTGTGCCGATCACTCGGCGTTAATGTCAACGCCATGTCGGGATGGATAGGTTTGATGCAGCTAATGTTTCTCTGACGTGACTGTGTTCCAGGGCTTCAGTCCGCCATACAGGAGGAGGAGGACAGTAGAGGATTTTAACAAGTTTTGCACTTTCGTCCTGGCCTATGCCGGTTACATCCCATATCCACAAGAGGTGAGTAATGGAGCAGTTAGTGCCTGAAGCTATACTTATCATGTAATCTCTTTATTGCTCTCATTTTAAGAAGATACATTTAGTCACCTTTGAGGTCCGCTGTAATGGGTTTCAGTATGTTTGCATATGTAAACAAATACAAATTAACAGCTGAGATAAGTAGAAAAAAAGTACCCACACTGTGTTAGATGAAATCAAAATGTGTGGTAAATTCATGAAGGCAGTATATTAACAAAAAGTCTCAATGGACTGTTTGGCCACTGGGAAAATTGTTGGATGGGTTTAAAAGGAGGCACATGTTTTAAACTTGAAGCAGATGTTTATAGACAGCGTGGATGCAATCACTTTACATAAATCATGCATATCTGTTATGATGGTCATCAAGTACTCTGTACTTTTTATAAGTAGATGGCATTGCATTGAAAGGTATAGTGAAACTGCTGGCATACTGTCAGGTAGTAGTATAGCTTTTATTTAATCTTGAATTGTGTTGACTGAATTGGATATGAGATGTTATGTTCTCTTTTTTTCATTGAATTGCGTCTTCTGTTTGAGGACAGTGAGGCAGGTAGCCGGACAATGAGAGTATCTTAAACTGATTCGTTTGTCTCTGTAGTTTCTCTGGCTCAGAGTGTTTGCTTTAGTTTTAGCATGCCCCGTGCTAAGAACTAACTTCTTCCTTACAATTCACATGGAAAGAAAACTTTTTGTATGCAAGATTTCAGTCGTTACGCTCTTCATGGTATAACTTTATGGCCTCCTGGTTAGTTTGTTGGATCAGTACAGGTGTGTGTTTCTTTCAGATTCTCCTCTGACCTGTTTTTCACTACCTTAACTGAACCTTCTTTTATATGGCAAGAAGTCCTGGTCACACTGTCTATTAAGTCATACCCATGTTCCTTCCTATAACACACCTATACACATTTATTTTGGTTGGAAACATTGATTTTTTTAGTAAAAGTATAGTCATTAAAATGTGCACCTCTACTTCCTTTTATCAAGGGAGGCTGCTTTGACAGTGTTGTTACACTCCAACAGGTAAGACCCTCATGTGGTGGGGTTATTCTGGTACAGTTTTTTATCAAAGATTGTGGTGGGACTCTCCAGTTCTGCACCTATGGCAAAACATTGCTTAGTCATTTTGTTTGAAACCTCAAAACAGACAACACAGATACACCTTTTTTTTTCTCGATATGTGTGCAGTATTTTCAGCCAGAACCTAACGATTTGACTTCCTTTTTACACCGTCAGTGGCAGAGATTTCAAGATTCTGACTAATGTTGTTCAAGTTGTGGTCGTTCCTTTGAAGTTTTTTCTGTCACCGTTTGCTCCTCTGTTTCGCTCTAACACATGTTAGATTTGTTTTCATTTCCGCCCGTGTCTATGCAAATTTCTTAACACGGTGCAGGACTGTCTTGTGATTTTGTTGATACTCAGTGATGGTTTTATGCGCCAGATGTCTTTGCTAAAACAAATATAGCTTAATTTTTGTCAAATTAGATTGAGAGCTCACAGAGGTCTGGATTAAAGTTGAAAATGCAATAGGAAAAATAGTGCAGCCTAACATTCAAGCTGCCATGAGCTATGATGGTACTTTAGCATCGCCTGCAGTCTGATTACTGGTCACTCTTTGAAATGGATTCATAACACCAACCATGCTGTATTTCTGACACTTTCTGAAGTTCCTGAGGACACAGTGACACTCACTCAGTTAATACCAATAAAATGATAACCAAACTCTAAAGCTTCACTGTACCCACACACATGCCTCTGGACAGATACATTATATCATGCTAATCCTGTGGACAAATGTCTTTATTGATTGGTAATCAGGAATATTACAGGATATGGTCATGTTATTGTTGAGTGGATGAATCTGTTAATGACCAGCTGTATTTCCGGATGTGAGTTTGCACTCACTGACCCCTACTTCTCCCATTTATTGTTACAGGACTCTCCATTGCGCAGTAGCTCCAGTCCCCCCAACAGTACAGGCAGCACAGCTGACAGTGATGGTTGGACCCCGGGACCCCCAGCCTCTTGCCCCCAGCGCCCTCCCAAGGTCCCTCAGGACAGGAGCAGGAAACGTCCACAGCCAGGAGCCCCACTGTCCAGTCACACCAAGAAAGACGTGAGTTGAATTGATGTCACATCATTTGCTTTGAATGTTCACCTTCATCACTTCTGACATACGTTCTCCTTTTTCGCTCCTGCAGCACACAATCACCACCCTGCACCCAGATGATCGGAGGAAAGCTGACAAGCTGAAGAAGAAGAAAAGGAGAAAGGAGAGGGAGCATTCGTCCGGTGAGGAAAGCGGGGTTCAGCAGGCGCACTCGACAGTCTCAGAGCTGCCGTACCCCGTCTCCTTTGGTGGCCGAGCGATCAAAGAAGAGCCTGAAGATGATATCAGCATTCCCCTCCGCCCCCAGTTTCTGCCTAGCCCTGCCCCCTGCAAGGAGGAGCCCAAGGAGGAACGTCGAAACTGGGATGGTCAAGACCTTGAAGAAGGGGTGGTAAAGGTACAGAAGGTGGAGGGCCTCTCGGGGAACAGAACAGTGTTCCGCCAGGGGAAACAGGTGGTGTTCAGAGACGAAGATGGATCAGGAGAAGATGAGGACATCATGGTAGACTCAGGTAAAGTTTTATACTGTTGCATATATTGCATTGTCGCAAGTTTGACTAAGGGACCAAGCTGTATTCAGTGTATGCTCTGTCCTGTCTTCTCAGATGACGACTCGTGGGACCTGGTGACGTGTTTCTGCATGAAGCCTTTTGCGGGCCGCGCCATGATCGAGTGTAACAAGTGTAACACCTGGATCCACCTGTCGTGTGCTAAGATCCGCAAGAGCCACGTGCCAGAGACGTACGTGTGCCAGAGCTGCCGAGAGTCACACGGAACGGCAGATGCCCGCCGCTCCCACCGCTCGCGCGTAGGCCCGCGCAAGCATCTGCTAGACTGACCCCAGACTGAACCCTGAACTCTGACCCTTTCCACTCCTGCCCCTCCCACCAACCTCACCTGCTGGACTGACCCTTCCTTAAATTCAGGTCTTGCACCCTTCAGTCTCTGTCCTTCATGGTCAGCCATGAACCCACATTTTCTATGAACACTTTGGTGGACCTATCCCAAGCCCCTATCCCGTTAGAAAACAGTTTGAGTGCTATTTTAGATTTACTAAGGTTTGTTCCTGCTTCCCTACAGACTCTGTGCGTAAGGCAATCACTGAATGGATGTCTGTCTGTAGATGACGTTAGCATAGCAGCAAACCTCTACTGTTGGGACTTGGTGTCTCGTGAACACTGGAAACATTTGAACTGCCATATAGAGAGAGAGAGAGAGAGAATACCCTCACAACTGCCACCCACTATGGTGCATGCTGGGATCTGTGGGAAAGACAGTTTGCACTTTTCTCACTTTTTTAAAAAAGAATCCATATGACCTTTCTGTCACAGGGACAGGTATGTCTTTCTGATGAAACTGGATTTTGATTTCTCGTAGATGCCTCTATCAATGTTACACAATTAACCGTTAAAAATGAGAAAACAAGTTAAGCCTTGTGTTAATTGCTTCAGATGGTGCTATAGTATTAAGCTGAGGTATAATCCAATAGAACAAAGATGTAGGATAAGAAAGTAGAGTCTGCATCTGCTTCATCTGTTTGTTGTTCTGCTTTGTTATTTAAGACATTGTGAAAGAATATCATTGAGGCTTGAAGCCCCCGTACAGCCGAACCAAGCGCTTGTTCCTCTCCCTTGTACTTCACAAACCGTCTTCCAGCCTCAGATACTCCTCTGAATTAAGATGTTACTCGGCCACACACGTGTTTTAACACAATTTGCTTTTCAAAAAAGTTTAAACAGTGTTCTTATTTCACCAGAATTCTGCTTCAGATGAGGTTTTTTTTCTCATAATAAATAAATTTTTCGTTCACACATTTAAAAAAAAAAGTCAGATAACTGATGAGATTCAGACGGCAGAGCTTTCAGTAAAGGTGTTTTCTGTTGCCTCTGATCAGTGTGTGAACAGTGGTGTTTATCATAAATACTTTAATTTTCCAAACCGTTATTAAAATCCACCTTTGTTTTCAACCGTTTCATGTTCATGGCAGTTTTCAGAGACATGTTTATTCACAGAAGGGAACTCCTGTGGCCGTCCTGTTTAAGTTTCAATTGAAAAAAAAAAAAGCTATCGTAACTGGAATAGTGTTGTTGGAAAGGTTCTCTCAAGAGTCCAGTTGAAATTTTGCATGAGTGTGTGTTTGTTTGAATGGTTGACGCTGTGTGAGGATGTTGGCAATGCATGTGCTGCTATGGCTCAACAAAGCTTTGTGGTTTTTGTTCCTTTGTGAGATGGAGAAATGGATATCTGTTGAAGAACCATGGGCAAGGTCGGTTTGTTTTGTTTGTCTCTGAAGGGTCGAGTCAGAAGAACAGATCTCGGTCTCTTATCACCTCTTGCTATTGTTTTCACAGCAGTATTCAGTTACTTCCATATGCAGGGTGTTTAATGGAGAAAGTGTTCATTCAGGGCACTTTCTACCCTAAAACTTGCTGGAAATCGGATCTTAAGCTTCGTTATTAATGTGCCATCTGCTGTTGTTTCTGATTATATAAAAGCCATACTGTAGTGATTTTAGACTCAGAAACTTTTATATTAGTCCAGGATGGGATTTAACAATGCAGAATCAATGACTCGACTGGGGAGCGACTAACAAACAATGAATGTTTGGTATGTAAAAGAACACAAGACTTTATAAGAGTTTAAAGTGACGAAGCTCATCTCTGCACTCGTGTCTTCTGGTATTTACAATTGTTGGTTAACTGGTTCCTACCCAGCAATGGCCAGACCATAAAAAAACATCAGGCGATGCTGTTTAAGGTGTTTCAAGACCTAAAATCATTTTGCTGTTTCTCAGGACGTTCATGTCTTGAGGAGAACCTGAGGAGACATCTTCAGGCACAAATTTCTAATCTTAGTCTGCGTCTCTAAGACATCAGTGTAATTAATGTTAACAATGCTCATTGTGATACAGCTCGTTTATTCTGATCTTGGGTTGTCCTATCCCCTTATTGAGAAAGCGTTGTCTGTACTGTGGTGCAAACTGTTTCTGTGAAACTATTGTAAACTATTGTAAATAAAGAGTTACCATTTTAAGTTGTTGCTTTTTGTCTTTATGTCCCAGTGCAACCGGCTTGTCCATCTGTGATGCTCTTGAAATCAAACAAGACTGTGATTGCTTCATATTTATTGTAGTCTTTACAGGACAGAGAACACAGGCTCCTCAGCCATACAGAATATGTACATACTAATGAGGGTCAATTAGGATGATGGGCTGGAGTTTAACAGCAGGGTGCAAAGTTTCTGCTGACCTCATGGTGGCACTACAGCAGAGGTAACCAGCTGACCTGTCAAAAAAACTCAGCATACACAAAACAAATGAGAGGAGACAAATACAACAGACAGAATCAGTGCAAAATGGCTGCTGTTACTGTGACCCCCAACACAAGACAGTGTGGAGACAGTAAAGACTGACATCCTTCCAACTAAACACCAAAACGTATCCATCTCAGTGCTCAGTTTTTGTTTCTGAGCCTTCACACACCCTCTGGTCTGTCAGGTCAGTCACAGTAACAGAAATAAAATCAATGGAGGGCACCATGTAGAGTCAACTCATGACTTCTTGGACATAAACTGTTCAGTAAAAGTGTACAGCTTCAATATCAGGCTTCAGGACCACCGACTAGAACGCGTGGGGGAAATCAACAGCATGGTACCCCAATATTTTGCCTAGCAATATTGTATCAATACACAGCTTTATTATATATTAATTAGCTGTAAATATTGCCAATGCAACTGTGGTAATGTACTAGAATAATAAAATGCTTTTCCAGTCCTCTAGACATATTTAGCTGTGATAAAAATGAATTGAGATGAAAACACTGAAAACTTTATCTTATTAGATAAAACAGATGTTGACTAAATGTTCCTTTGGGGGCAAAATTTGCAATTGGAAAAAGGAAATAAATCATAATATATCACAATACTCAGCATATTGCAAAACACTTTAAATCGTAATTATGTTTAGTGACTTAAATACTGTGATGATATCGTATTATGGGGCCTCTGGTGATTCCCACACCTACCAGCTACACTCTGTTTTAAATACTATACATTTTGTGCAAAATAATGACCTCAGTATTAAATAAAGTACCATTTGTGTCCTAAAGTAGTTGATAGTGTTTTCAGTTATTCCCCAGAGCCCATGAGAGGCTCTCCCAACAACATCAAGAATAAATTACTATCACTCTTTTGTGTTTCCCTTTGTAGTTAGAGTGTCGATCCACTCATACGGGTTCACAGTTGTAATGTGAATGTAATGTAATGTACATTTGATATTAAAAACGTTCTGTGCAACAACATCTATCTGTATCTGAACAGAAAGTGCATCATAGGATATCAGATTTCCCACTATGATAGGAAAATAGCTACAGGAGAGGTCAGTTAGCGTTTCGGATTATCACCTTAAAGACAGCCAGGTTATGAGTATGGTTTTAGCATCTTTAACATGACTAACATGGTGGCAGATGAATCAAAAATGTAAAAAAAAAAAAAAAAAAAATGGGGGGGACGGGACATAAAACTAAAATATATGGCACAGGACTGGGGCACACACTGAACAAAGACAAACACATAAATGCAGCTGTGTAAATGTGCCATAATGTGTAAAATGGTTTTAGTGTGGCTCAGGTCAGCTACAGTCAGAAGTTATTGCCCACTTCAGCAGCACACCTCCATGAGTGACAGTGTTGACCTACGCCCTCTACTGGCCGCATCCCAACCACAACGTAGTCTTCATTCACACCCCCAGTTTTGCTGAATTCTTACAAATCCATAGCAGCAGTTCCTGTTATCAGGGGCTATGGGCTGGATGTACACCAGCGAGGTACAAACTATATCCTTCACTCATTAAAATCATTGCAAAAAAAGAAAATCTGTTTGGGCTGCAGCTGCACAGACAGAATCGATCAACACTGACGCATATCCAATCGAAGTGGAATTTCTGCCTTTAAATTGCAGTCCGGCCTGAATTATTTAAAAACTCTGTATGAAGAATTCAAGCCTGTCTCTCTGTGGGTGGATCACTACCATCAAAGGGCATCTCACACTTTCCCTCCCTTTACAATCCCTCCCTTAACTTCCACATTCCGACCCTCACAGACAGCAGTCTCGAGCACCAGTTTACACCTGAGCGGCGGACATGTCACCAAAAGGCATAATAAATTAGGATGAGATGTTTTAACAAATAAACGAATAAACGAGTTACACAATCGATCCTCAGTCCTGGCCGGCGTCAGGGTCACAGAGACCTGCATAGTGTTACTCTAAACATTTACACAAGTTAGTGAAAAGACAGATGTTATAACATTATAAGATTCAAACCTACCAGGATGACACACACACACACACACACACGAGACAAAGACTACAATGATATGGGGTAGACTTACAGCACGGCTCATTTGTATGTACCCGACATAACAAATGTCAAGAAACATCTTTAAATGTATGTGCACTTTTAGCTCAGCATTTACGGGAGTGGTCACCACATCCGCGGTGACCATCAATCCCTCTGTGTAGTACATTTAAAAAACTATGTTCGGGGCCAGTGTCTGATCTCCTGCAGCAGGCAGATATTTGAGCAGCCCTGTCAGGTGTAGCGGACTGGAGACACAAAGGGTGACACCTTGTAGAAACTCTGAGCTGACTCCTGAATTCTGCTGAACTGCGGAGACGGCCCACAGGAGGAGGGAGGATTGGAGGAACTCGATAAACAGATTCACTAATACCATGACAGAAGAGGACCAGAGGAGAGAAGCAGACTTAGTGTTGACGTGTCCCCTCCATTCTTGGGTTCTTCTGTTTACACAAAGTCGGTTTTTATCTGCATTTTGCCCTCTGGTGCTACAACAGCGGTGGGCTCCTAGGACTCGGACTCAATTCTGTGAGCTGAAAACACAAAAAATAAACATAATTTGAACACGGATGCATGCGCATACGGTCGTAGTGTGCAGCTATATTATAATAACACTGGGTCTTCTGGGTTAAGTGGCTGCATACTAACATTGCTTGGGTATCCGTAGCGACTCAGTGTCTGCGGAGATGACCTGGTGCATGACACCTCTGAACTGGTACAGTAATTTGAGACTCTTCTCCTCTCCAACGCAGGGGTCGTAGAAGCCCGGCAACCCTGCCTGCACACAGAGAAGCAATGCATATGCACGAATACAGATTTGTAGATAATGCAATGAACTCACTGACATACAAACACACACACACACACACACACACACACACAAACACACACACACCTTGGAGGCCTCGGTGAGGATGAGCTTGGAGTCCTTGACCAGGCACTGCAGAGGCACAGTGACGTCAATGACCTTTGCTTTGTCCTGCTTCTGGCTGGTGTCTGACACAAACTTTCCATACCAGGCATTCAGGATGATCAGACCTGGACAAGAACACAAGGTTTAATTGTTCAGTGCTTTCATGTAACTTTGTGTTAAAGTTCTAAGACTTTTTTTCGGCTCTCAATAGATGTATTCCTCTCAAATTTGGGTCGTACAGTTGTTAAAATCCATCTTAGTGAGCACTACTTTTCCTAAGATAATCCATCCACAGGTGACACAGGTGACAGTTGTGGCCTATCAAGATGCTCAGTAAACAGCCATATTACTACACAGGTGTGCCTTGGGATGGCCACAATAAAAGGCAGTGTGCAGTTTGATCACAAACAGAATGCCGCAGATGTCCCGAGTTTTGAGGGAGCATGTCATTGGCATGCTGACTGCAGGAATGTCCACCAGAGCTATTGACTGTGGTCTGAATGTTACTGTCATTATTGTTAATGTCATTACACTACCATACGACGTCTCCAATGTCATTTCCATGAATCTGACAGTACATCCAACCAGCCTCACAACTGCCGACCATGTGTAACCACACCAGCTAAGGGCCTCTAGCATCTTCACCTGCATGATAGCCTGAAAGCAGTCACCTGGACAACTGGCTTTCACAACCAAAGAATTTCTGCACAAACTGCCAGACACTGTCTGAGTGGAGCTCATCTGTGTGCTTCTCATCTTCCTCAGGGTCATGACCTGACGGCAGTTTGTCGGTGATCAGTTTGTTAATGTTGCTGTGCCCCATGGTGGTGGTGGGTTTTTGTATGAGCTAACATGAGGTACGAAAAATGAACACAGGTGGATTTTATTGATGGCAGTTTGAATCCACAGAGATACAGAGACAGGATCCTGGGACCCACTGACATGACTTCATTTTGCAGCATGATAATGTACAGCCACATGTTGCAAAGATCTGTACACGATTCCTGGAGGCTAAAAACATCCCAGTTGTTGTACGGCCCGCGTACTAACCAGACATGTCACCCAGTGAGCATGTTCAGGATGCTCTGGATCAATGCGTACGACAGCGTGTTCCAATTCCTGTCAATATCCAGAAACTTCACACAGCCATTGAAGAGGATCGATCAGCTCTGATCTATCGACTCTATGTGAAGAAGATGTGTCACACTACATGAGACAAATGGTGTCGCACCTGATACTGACTGATTCTTTGGACCAAGAATGCATTTCTGTAGCGCTTGTCATGTGAAATCCTGATAAATGTCTTTTTAAAAGATAAAACTGCACAATTTACGGTGGTCTTTTACTGTGACCATCACAAGGCTCACCTGTATAGTAATGCTACTGTTTAATCAACATCTTGTTATGCCCATCCATGTCAGGTGGATGGATTATCATGGAAAAGGAGAGTTGCTTGCTAACACAGATTTTAACAAATGTGTGACAAAAAGTTGTGAGAAATGTATCTATTGAGTGCACAAAAAGTCTTTGATTTTTAACTTTAACCTGTGAAAAATGGGAACAGTTTAGTGTATATGATTTGTAATGCTCAGTTTAAAACAGAAAGCAGTACGGACAGGCTGGAATAATACACAGAATATGACAGACTTGGGGAGTGTTACTGTGTGAATTCTTCCTGGAGCTGTGCAAACACAGAACTTATGATAATTATGTCAAGCTGTGGTAAGACAACAGTCAACAGTCTGCTACTATGTTAGCTACATATCATTACTATATAGCAGTGGGTACGTTTAGAAGCACACTATTAATCCACTATTATTCAGAATATGAAAGTATGTTGAATTTTTTGAATTGTAAATAGAATATTCCATTTGCATACTCTGAA
This sequence comes from Epinephelus cyanopodus, assembly GCA_026686955.1. Classification (NCBI taxonomy): domain Eukaryota; kingdom Metazoa; phylum Chordata; class Actinopteri; order Perciformes; family Serranidae; genus Epinephelus; species Epinephelus cyanopodus. The sequence goes on along the minus strand of CM048915.1, from coordinate 16,237,771 downwards.
ATAGGCCTTTTTTCAAGGCAGCATTAACCGATTAAAACGTGCAATATGCCGACACTCAGGTGCATTCTGAATATGCCTCTCATTTGGAGTATTTACTGCAGTTTGCGACACATGGCCTCTTGCCTGTTAACAGTCAGCTCTGTGTGCTGTACACAAACCAACAAGCCAACAGTTTGATAGACTGGGGTAGAGACACATGCCCAAGAGAAACACACGTACATCTATACTTCAGGAAAGGCTTTATGAACAGGTTTCTGAATATAAACAAATATCGCAACACCGCGAAGAAATGAAAGAGGGTGGAAAACAAGCGACAGACGTTCCACTTTTCCGTATTTTGACATGATACATGACGTGTTAACACGGCTGCATGTAAACAGGAATATTAATATAATATTCATTTTCATTAGCCGTGTAAAGAGCTTAGTAGGAATGTTGTCTTTATTGGAATGAGGGTGAAAAACTGAATATCTTGAGCGTGTAAATGCAGTCGTTGCCTACATCTACTTCTTGGACAGAAGGTGCTGTGAACACATTGCATGGAGTGACTCTTCAAATAATCACATGCACCCTCTACACAAATATAACAGAAAATCCATTAGCACACTGAAATGATAGTCTTGATTTACACCAGTGTACACTCTGGTGTTGTGCGCACAGACGTACAAGCTTAACCTATGTAAACACTGCAGTATGGAGATGGGCTGCATCATCATCACTTGCCTCACAGCGGTAGATGATGGAAGCCAGACTAAGAAAAACAGAATCTTGGAGCTACAGCAGATCATGCTGTTAACGCAACCATGAGAAATGTGTTTGAATTACACATTTGGATTTCGACCAAGTTTTGGCTGCAAACTAAAAAAAGGCTTCAGTTTCTCACCCTGGTGCAGCGTCTGTGTGTGTGTGTGTGTGTGTGTGTGTGTTCCCTCACCCATCTTGGATTCTTCCGCTTCTATGATTCTCCTCACAGACTCCTGCATCAGCAGAACCTGCAGAGGAGCCAAGGGAGAAAGAGGGTGGAGGAGGAGGAGGAGGAGGAGGAGGAGAGCAAAATAGAAAAGGATAGGAGAGAGGTTTTCAGACGAGACGAGGAGAGCTGAACCTAGAAACAATGATCAATGATCCCGGCACACAAAACGAATAACTGTGTGTTTGCATGTGAGTGTGAGTACTCACAGCCGACTCTGCCTCGTGCTTCTTCTTGGCGATGTCTGTGGCTGAGCTCTTCCTCTGCAGCTCCAGCTCTCTGAGAAGCACAAAGCAGACATAAACAATCACCCACCGGGATTCACTGTGGAGGCTCTCTATGATGATGGTGCCAGTGTTAAGAGAAATGCCTGGCAGTATTAACAACTCCCATAATCAAAATGCTGTATTTCCCCTGACTCAGGGCTGTGGAGCTGTCTTCAGCAACCGCACAGCTTAAGGAGTGTTCACAGGATTTGGTAAACGGTAAGGAAAGAAAAGAAGTGTTGAGTGTCAGAGGTCAAGAGGACAGGAGATGTACTGACTCCTCTTTCTGTGCTTGTGTATATGGGATGATGATCAGTCTGTGGACGGCCATGTAGACCAGCAGGGGTCCCACGGTGGCATAGAACACAGCACTGGGCAGCAGCTGATCTGTTAGGTGGACTGGGAACAGGTACGTCTGACTGGCTCGCGCCAACCTGCACGGAAACACCGACAAAAATACACACGTGCATTAGATAACGATGCAGGGAGACAAGGACCTGCGAGAGAGTGAGATCATATTTTGCATTGGCCAGTACTTGATCTTGAGTGTGACTCCCTGAGGGACCCCGATGCTGACAGCGGCTGACAGGACACTGTGTCGGCTGATCTTCCTCTCTGCTCCATATTCCACCACAGTACCAAACCAGCCTGTCCTGGAAAGGGAGAAATGTAAAATGAACAGAGAAACGTTAGAGTTTGGCAGCTACTGAGGACAATAACACGGGCAGAGTGGGACAGAGTAAATCATGCAGCCAATACAACCCCCTTTTACATTTCCTGTAGTTCTTTTATGCTGCATGTGTCCTGCCATTGTCTTTTATTTATTTCCTTTCTGCTGTATGAATAACATTTATTAGAAATATATTCAAAGCCCCAATTTAATGAAATTAGGTTCCCAAAATCAGACCCCATTGTCAAGTCAAACTCAGTGTAGCGGGCAGATTCAAAGGTTTGGACCCAGGCAATGAAATTACTCATTTGCAGGTCACATAATTAAACACTTTATAAAGGACATGCGAGGCCATGAAGCCTGAGCTCTCATGTTTTATTCACTAATGATCACAAAACAATTATTTTTCTTTTATCTTGACATTACTAGGATTTGAAAGACATACTGCTTTCTTTAATTATGTCAGAAAAAGCTTCAGTCATTTCACAATTCTCTCAATTCCTCATAACTGCAACAGGAAAATTTAATTAAAAAAACTACTTTAAATCCTTCTAGTCACGTAAAGAATAATTTAACACAGGCAGGAAATCAATTTTTTCATCTGATGTCAAGTTGCTCTTTTAAATACTTATGCGAGGAAATTCCTTCAGCTAATTAACAGATTAGGACATATTTTTTGCAAACTGCCCGCCTGGTAAACCAGTTGATTGACAGAAAATAAGTCCTTTGAGACATGAGAAGCAGATGGACATACTTCACAGAGCCTTTCACTTTGGTCTGGTCCTCATCCTGGAACTTGTACTGGTAGCTCATCATCAGGTAGGAGTGAGGCACACCCAGCTGGAAGGTTGGGGGAGGAAGAGGAGTGATAAACGATGAATACAGTATATGAAGTGGAAAAAAATAGCAAATCTCATAGTTAGGTAAATAACATTTCAGTCACAGTACAAACTGTACTTATGAAAGCAGGTAGCCATGCACTGTTCACTGCCTGCCACCCTACAGTGTGTGTTAGGGCTGGACGATATGGAAAAAATAAAATATTGCAATATTTTTAATCAAATACTTCAAAATCAGTTTTGTGATGACAGTGCAGAGGTGACTACTGGTGCTTTTACAACATTTTAACACAACAAGTAGCCTTTAAAACCTTTAGAAACACTTATAATATTACGATATCTCGTATGACATCACAATATTGATATAATACCGATATATTGCCCAGCCCTAGTGTATATGCATTTGAATCTGTGCTTATGTCTGTGTGTGTACCTGCAGAGCCAGAGTAAAGTGGCTGCTCTTTGTGTCTCGGACCAGACTGGTGGTCATGGCGCTGTTGGGCCCCCAGCGCCACTGCAGATAACCCATGGTGTTCTGGTCCAGGTGGCGCGCTGTCATCAGAGAGCAGCTCGGCCGCAAACCTCGAGGGGAGAACTGCAAACCGCACTGGGCTGTCAAGAAACTGGATGGAGGAGACAAAAAGAAAGAACATATGTTATTAGACAGCTTTGTTGAATACTTGATTCTGATTGCGGCGATAACGGCATGCTATGGTCTGTTATCTGCTGCTAGGAGTAACAGACCATTGCTGTGGATGCAGGTCTGATCACAGAATCTGGCAGAAGCAATCAAATCAATTTCAAAGCAATGTTTTGTGTGATATTATTGATTTCTTCAGTAAGTAGCCTTGTAATAAGTGAGGTCATGTACAGTGCATGGGTCATTATTGGAAAATAAACCCAGACAGGGTCACCCTTTCACAATAATGACCCACTCACTGTACATTATCCCCTACATGTATTAAAGTCCCCTCTATCGAACAATCAGGCCTTACCACCGTGGAGTGATGTTGCGAAACACCTTTAACCCAATGAGAGGTCCAAGTATGTCTCCTGCACCCAACTCCAACTGCAGAGACAAATGCACAGAAATACATAATTGTCAGTGTAAAATTTCCCAAAACAATCTGTATTATCCCATCTCACATTTAACACATGCGCTTTGTAGCTGTGTGAATGTGTGTATGTACCTCTCCCCAGCCCTTGGCTGACGTAACCCTCCGTACGGTCATGTTAATGTTGCCTCCTCCGTTCCCATTGTGCGTAGAGAGTGAACCAGACAGCACTGCTGTGTCAGAGTTCGTCAGAGGAGCCTGAATAAAGACAGGAAAGTTGTCCCTGATAAAAGAGAGAATACTACAGAGACCCTGGTTTAGATACGTAGCTGTGTGTCAGGTAAATGCTAAGTGAATGTGTGTGTTTTGTTGTACCTCTATGGACTGGGAAATGTGCATCTTGTTAATTTCAATATGAGGAAATCCTCCTCCTGGCATCTCTTCAAAGTCCTCATCATAGCGGTCAAACAGGTCTGTTGCATCCACGCCCACGCTGATGGTTCCCTGAATAATGAGGGTGTGAAGGAGAGAGACTGAAAGAATTAATTAGGAAAGAAGGAAGAAGGGTGAGGGACATAATGAAATGAATGTGGAAACCATTCACAGTTGGAATTGAGTTGTGTTGCACATTCATTATTCAGCATATCTGCATAAAAGTGGCAGCCCACACAGGAAATACAGTGAAAGTAGTGAAGCTGAGAGATGAATGAAGTGTAGTTGTGACTGAGAAAACCTTGGGGTTAGTTCTTTGTTGCAGTCTCCTCTCTTCTCTTTCTCTCTGCAGCCTTTCGTACTCCTCTCGAATTTCTGCTGGAGTTCTCTTCCTCTCCACCACCTACAATACATCATCACCGTAAGGTATTGGTAATGAAGATATTGTTAAGGAATACTTCATGTCAGAAAAATGATCATTTGTTTATCAATCGTTCATCCCATTTAACGCTGACTTTGTAAAGAAAACTGTGTTTCTCTGGCATGCCTCTACAGTGAATGAGGAATCCAAAAAATGAGAAAATTCTTGCCTTTACTGTAGCAAAGCCACTGAACTTCAAGAAAAAAAAGGTTACGTTAGATACACACCTCCCAGCCTTCCACCTCCAACCCTTTCTTCCCAAAGATGTCATAAATGGCTCTGGAGTGAGCATCACTCAGCACTAGGGGGAGAGGGGAAATTACAGTGACGTTCATAAAGGTGTTTTGTGTTTTCTTTTTGATTTGTTGTACTTTAAATGGCAGTTTGTCTGTGTCAATGCCTGGTTTAATCTCATTAGTATTATTCCAAAAAGAATGGCAATATAAATGTAAAACTTGTAAGCGTCCTTACCTTCATATGCCTGATGCACCTGGTTGAAAAGCTGTTCAGCCTGACTTTTCAGTTCTGGGTCTCGATGTTTGTCAGGATGGTAGAGCATACACAGCCTCCGATATGATGCCTTGAGCTCCTCCAATGTAGCCTGTGACAAGAGAGAGGGCAGGTTTCACTCCTGAGTAGGGCTGCAGCTAACAGTTATTTTTGTTATTGATTTATGCCAAATACTTGAATGAATGGCGTTTTTATTACTGTGTCATGCAAACAGTTATGCCCAGCCTGCATGGGCTTACAAGACACCATAAAATAAAAGAAAGCCAGGACCAGAGTTTTGCATACATATTTTCAGACAACACTGAATGGGAAGAAAATGGAGCAAAGCGACAAAAGCTTCCTATATGATTAGATCATCATCAGTACTCATTTAACAAACGTCCTTGCCTTCTTTTCCAGGCTTTTGCAACTAAAATGGCAAACTAAAACACATCACAATTGAAAAACCATTCTAGTGTTTGGCCATGAACACCAGAAAATGTCAGGGATTAGACGAGCCATTTCATGGAACAGTTTGTACAGTATAAAAGAAAATGGGACTCACATTCCCCTTCAACGAAATCACATAACTGACACATTTTCTTATCTTCCTGAATGTTGTTGAATCGCCCAACCTCTATGGTCAGAGGAAGGATACTTTGTTGATTAATCAATGATTTAGTCTGCTAAATACCAGACAAAGTGAGGTCTGTAAGTCTTTTTTTTTTTGTCCTAACAGTTCAGTTCAGTTGCTATCATATAAATAAGACACATTGAAGTGGGAGATCTTTACATTTGAGAGGCTGGAACCATTATTTTTTCTGCATTTTTGCTTGAAACTCACTATCTAATTCTTGCAGATTCATTTTCAGTCAGTTGACTCTATACTTAATCAAGTAATCATTCCAGCTCCTCTCCTGAGTGTTGACACAACACGGCTGCATTCAGTACTACTATTTTTAAAGACATTTAAAAAGCTTTAAATCCACTAACGTGAAACAAGAGATTAAGAGTGCGATAACGTGCTTCTAGCTATGTAGTCTGCCACAGTAATGTTAGCTAACGTTATCCAAGCATAGCCTAAATCCCAGCCAGGCCTTTGAGTCTCCCTGGTTTATGGAGAACTGAGATTTGAAGAGGTGCTCATCGGTGCAGACATTATTTCTGCAAAGACCCACTTAGAGGTGCAAACACTGCCTGCACTGATGTAAAGTAGATGCCAAAATATCCTGCTTTTCATGCCTCTGCAGCATCAACCGGTCCCAGCCTCCACGGATGATGGTGCTGATGAAGAAGACCGCTATCCAACTGGAGGCTGGTGCACCGCCTGCTAACCGCTTGCTCAATGGAAATCGACCCGACGCTCACGGCGAAAGGTCCGTCACTATTCGGCGTCACTGTACAACAAAATAAAGCGTACCTCTCTCCTCACGTTGAGTAGAGAGTAGTAGTCCTGGTTGTCAAACTCAAAATCATCATCTAAGGACGCCGCCATGTTTGCGTTTGCTACGGTCCCGCCCACCCCTCCGGTGTCCTGGAAGCTGATTGGACAGTCACACAGGGGAGCGGAAGTTGTCCCGTCGCCCTCTGCTGGCTGTGTTTGAGTTTGAGCTCAGCGCCAAAAGAGATTTGACAGCTGCAGCTCCAAACAAGACGATGGTGAGGAGTGTGTTTTCTGTTTATAAATATATAAGGTATTGTTTTTGTCACTGACTAGAAAAACTTGTGTCCCTTTCCTCTCTCTCTCATCGAAAACAGTCGTTAGCTAACTAACGGCTAACGGCTAGCACTGTTTCTCAATGCTGATTGGCTGAACGACAAACTAGACTGTCCTTGATTTGAAACTTTACAGTACAAGAAATAAATTAGTAAGTAAATTATGTTAAATTGCACTTTATAACTGCAAATTCCGAACTCTTAATTCATAAGCCATTTACCAAATCCATAGTTGCCCATTCACTGCAGGTTAAGTGTTATGTCTAAAGGTGTTTCCTCACCTTTAATCTGCTGGGGCAAAATGAGCTGCTGGGCCACCATTAATTGCCCTGTTACTCTCCCCTCTGTTCATCGTGGAATATTAGTTACCAGGCCCCAGTTTGCTGTGTGGTAATTTGATTAGGGTGAAGACAGGTAACATGGGACAAATAAGGTTTTACATCTTGGGCTCTTAAAAAATAAGCAGCCAGCCACCAAACATGATGTAATGTTACTACACATGTGCTCTATATGAAACTATCTTTTTGATTTGTCCGTTTTAAACAGGATGTTCAGAGCAAAGATTAAAAAAAAAAAAAAAAAACACTGGTTCCTGGATTTGCAAGGTAATCCATGTGGCATGTTGATTTTTCTTTTTGGTAATACCAGTGCAGTGGCTAAAACATTAAGGGTATAGATGGTCGAAGGATATTGCATTTTATTAACTGATTTATAATCAAAATATTTTTACAGGTAAAGTGGGACAAAAATGTAAGCTCAAAATGGGACATATTTCTGTGAAAGCAGGCTACCAGCTGCCATAAAGTCATGACTTATGCTATTTTGTGCCACCCTGTCATATTACAGGCATTTTTGGTATTTTTGTCCCCTCCAAAATGTTTATAGCATACAAGCACTCACTCATTTTTTAAAGAATAGTTAGGTTCCATTAATGAATAAATGACTAAACTGATAAGTGGATTTAACCATTTAGAAAATAAGCAAGCATGACTGTCTCATTTCAATTTACCTAGCTGTCCTATTTTACCCGAAAATGTCATAGGAATTTCACAAGTATTTTATTTGGCAGCAGCATCTTTAAAGAAATATAGCAGAGATACATAGCAGTACAAAGATACGTAACATTTTCTAAAAGTAAAACTTTTCGACTTGGGAATCTACCAAAAAATGTCTCAAATTACCAGATTTTTCCCTAAACATCACATCACCCCATCATTAGGACAGATCCTCAAAATCAGATAATAAAGCAAAGACCACCTAAGGCCATTTCCATGTTAGTTGATACTTTGATAGTGTACAGTCGCAAAGTTACAGGTAGTTTTACCACTAATTAATTGCTACAATGTGAACCTGGGGCTGCTGGGGGTCTGGGGTCTGCCCAGTTTGGTATTCCAGCTTCAGTTTCCTGTCTTCAGTCTCTGTTGCTCTGCTGTCAGTAAAATTTCCCTTATCTTACTTTTTTCCGTTGTTGCAGTGATGGAGGAAGTACTCAGATCTGGTACGTATGCAAGAATAAGAATGCCATGTAAAGAAACTACACTAGCCTACAAGTAAGGTTTTAGTCTTTGTAGCAAAATGTACTGAAGTATCAAAACTTAAAGTACTTATTTTGAAGAGTGCCTCCCATTGGTATGTTGTTAATTGGTGGAAGAACTTAGTACTTTACTCAAGCACTGTACTTAAGTCCAATTTTGAGGCACTTGCTACTTTCTACTTCTACTCCACCATATTTCTGTTGGAAAATTTGCTCTCCTTACTCCACTACATTGATCTGACAGCTGTAGTTAAAGTCTGGCAGATAAAGGGTTTACAGGCAAAGCATGTTAGTTTTCAGAATAGCATGGGTTGAACTACCAACAACATTAAAATGCTGCATGCTAATGATTAATAATAATAATACTGACAGGAGCAGACAAGTACAACTGCCACACACCAACCACTTACACATAAACACAAACACATAAAAATAAAACAGTTAAATACATAAACGTACAATTTTTCTGAAACAATTTCAATGACAAATTTGAGCAGCAATCACAGTGACCGAGAGTGCTATATTCTCAATCCTTAATAACTGACCTAAATTCCCCAAGAATAATCACCTCAGACAATTACAGGTCCTTCTGTAAATTATTCCAAGAAGGGACATCATATTTAAAAGGTTTTTTGTCTAGTTCTGTTTGAACTTTGGGGACCAACATCAGTAATATTGTGAGGGTACATATGCATGTACACAAATAAGAGGGAACCAGCCCAAGCAGAGACTTATATATAAAAACCAACCAGTGCAAAAGTCTGCATACATACAAAGAAGGCCATTTAGCAGCAGCATACAAAGTACAGTGATGAACAAGGCTTCCACAGCCAGCAATTAATCGTAAAGCACAGCACAGTGTACAGTGGTATTCAGTATCCAACTTCTATAGGCGTTGGTCAGGTACATTCATAAAGAGCAGATCACCGTAGTCCAATAGAGGTTTCTAAAAAAAGTTGCTGAAATCAAGTGTTTTCTTGCCTGGAGGGAAAAACTTTAATTTAATCTTTTTAATGTGTGGTTTGAATGACAAATATTATTTAATGTTATTTTATCATATAATTTTAGTCACATTTTGAATGCAGGATGTCCTATAATAAGACTCAGCTCCACATCAGCTTCAGAGCTGGAATGACATACACCACAGGGTATTTACTTTAGACCAGTTTTATTAGTAGACCATTCTTAATTGGTAAAGTACAGATGCCTCAAAATTATTCTTAAGTGCAGTACTCAAGTAAATTATAGGCCTCCTTAGGGGAGACAGGGGTGGGTTGACACTCTTTTCACTCTCTGGTGTACTTCTCTGGCATAATTTATGTTTGAATATTCTAACCAACAGAAACTGAAAAATGAAGGTCTCAGCTATCTATAAATATGTTTTAATGTACACAGATGTTGTGTGCCAGCCAGCCCCACCATGGGTTTGGCTAAAATGATGTATTTACAAAAAATGAAGAAACCAATAGAAACAATCTGAACATTTTATTCAAACAAGAACCAGAAAACATGAACATTTAGTAGAATATCTGCATTTTTTTAACTAAACAGCATTTTTAAGTAATTCATCAGTAGGAATGTGCAATTACTTTTGCGATTGACCATTCAAAAATAATAATAGTTTAAACATTATTTTTAATCTTTCAAAATAGTTTAAATCCCTCAAAATACAGTCACTGCTACAACTGTTTCTGTTACATTCTCAAAATCAGTGCACCACCCTAACCGTGCTCTCATTTGACCCAGCTTTGTTTGGCAGCTACCATCACCGATCACAGACTTTGACATTTTATACCCAAATGTTGCAGATTCATACGTCTATTGACTAAACGTGACATATTTCCAACAGTTTTAACAAATGTTTAGTCCGCAGACCACTTTTTCACTATTGAGACTATAAAACTGAAGAGTTACACTAAACAAACAAGTTGGTGACTTTCAGATGTTTTAACCAACATAGTAGATGAGTGCAGGTCAAGAAAGCAAGAAAAGAAAATTTTGATTTTACGTTTTTGTTTCTGTGACCTTCATAGGGCCAGAGAACAGCTGTGTGGAAACCAACCCCTGTAGCCAATAAACCCTGGTCTCCTCTGCTGTCCACCACATCTACTCAAAACAAGAATTTAGTTTAATATTTTTGTTACACTGTAGTTTCTATTTGAAATGTGTGTCTGCCAGCCTTAATGCTGCATTGTAGGCTACAGCGTTGTGGTTTATGAAATAACATTTGCCTTGCACTCTTGTGTATGCAGCATCTTTCCTTACATCGGACAGTGACACAGGGTTTTGAAGGTTTAAATCAGGCCTAAATCGATCATTTTTTGGCTACGCATCTAATACATATTCCTTATTGTTATTCATCCTGCTTGAACTCTGCCTATGCCAAGAGTCTTGTGTGCCTGTGCACTTGGAGGCTATACGCAAAGCATACGTAGCTGCAGACGAACCATTCGAAAGCTTAGTTTTCCGTGAAGCGTGTCTACGGAGAGGATTTTCTCTGTCAAACACAAGGCTTTGGTGCAAAGGCGATATTCAACCCCGAGGCACAGAGTGACAGTGTGGGTTTGAAACAAGAACATGACGGTCCCGGTTATACCCCACTATTTAGTAAGGATTCGGTAGAATGAAATATCAGTGAGGATGCTGTGAGAGGCTCGTTAAGAGAAAACTTAACTTCCCGTAAGAATATAACCGCAAAGATACAGCCATTTCCTGCTCGAGACCAAGCAGGCATCGAGGGGAGATGGAGGGCATGTTTTTCATTTCATCCTTTAAGTTTTCCCCTGACCTATCATCACTTCAATTCAATAACACGGCTCAGAGAGAGCAGGTAGTGAGTGCGCACAGCCTGTGTAGGCGCGCGTGGAGCTGTCCTTTCAGCACCGCGAGCTTCAGCACCACGGCGAGTGACAGCACCCGCCAACCCATCGACAAACCTACACCGCGCACCCGAGTCTCTGTCAGGCGTCATTTCGATTCAAGAGGGGTTCATAATTTATGGCGAGACGCGACCTTACATCGCATTTTGTCAACAGTCCACTGGATTTGCATGTGGAGAAACGAGCGCGCGCGTTCGTATATATATGTGTGTGTGTAATATATACGTGTGTGTAGGCCTACGGTTGTGTGTGTGAGTGTGAAGAAGACGATGATGAGCATGATGATGATGCTGTGGGAGGCTGTCAAGGTGTCCTCGAATACAGACGTCGTTCAGTGACGTGAGAGAGAAGAGAGAGAGAGAGAGAGAGAGAGAGAGAACGAGGAAGAGTGCGCGTGAACGTCAGGGGGGAGGGGGCGGGGCCAAGCGGGGAACAAACGGAGGGATGGAGAGTTCCGCGAGTCACCATCACGGATCCCCGCCGTCAATCCTCACCGCCTGGACCAATGGTATCGCCGAACGCGGCAGGCTCGCCCCCCCACCCCTTCTTCTCAGCCCCGCCCCCCTCCTTGAGCTGTCCTCTCTGTGCACGCGCGTGGTCCCCCCCCCCCACCCCCCTCCCTCCCTCCTCCCCCCACCACCACCACCTCCACCACCACTAGGTCGAGTCGAGGAGGAGGAGGAGGAGGAAGAGGAGGAGGAGGAGGGATGAGGCGCGCGGCGGAGGGGAAATGGCTGCCGAAAACAAGCCGGAAGGTAAGCGAGAAATAACGGTTTTTATTTGAGGTGGCAGAGTCCCGCTATTCGGGGTTCAGTCGAGGCGATGGAGGGATGGAGGCATAGAGGGGGAGAGAGATAACGGCAGGGCTTTCCCTTTCTTCCAGCCCGTCCCGAAAACACGGACGCTGGTGCTGAACCAGCGACTGTGTGGAGCACGGTTAACCGACAGCAAATAAATAACGGAAGGAGAGTTGTCCCGTCGGTAGGCTCTGAGTGAGCCGGGATAGGGTAGCTTTTCACCGTCCAGCGCTTGCCAGCGTTTCCGCCGAGCAGCTGGTTTATGAGTGCTTTTGAAGCGTTTAGCATAAAAGGGATGGGGATGAGAGAGGATGAGAGTGGTTCACGCTGAAGGAATTCAGATGCTTTCTGTGCGCGTGTGCGCGCGCGTGCGTGAGTGTGTGTGTTTATCTGTCTCTGTATCTCTCCTTAAACATAAAATAGACCATTGAATCCTGATTTCCTTCCCTGACATGCACACAATCTCCCAGACCAGCTGTGCGTTTATTTAGTCACAATCCAATGTTGTGGTGTGTGTGTGTGTGTGTGTGTGTGTGTGTGTGTGTGTGTGCACGCGTGCGTGTTTATGTTTGTGTTCATTTGATGTGTGCTTATGGTTGCTAAGGCAGTGAAGGTGAGAATCTGGCTGCATTTGGGGAGGAGGAAGAGGAGGAGGAGAAGGAGGAGGAGGAGGGGGTGTATATGTGTGTCAGTTTTAGGTCATATGTATGAATGTAGTTTACATTTTTACTCCCTCAGCTAAACTCTTCGGGGTCGTTATCATCACACACACACAGCCACCGCTTCATTCAGACTGCTCCGACTGTTATTCATCCTTTTATGAATTATTTAAGAGATGACCAAAATCACCATGGCAATATTATCTCCGTCTCAACTCATAGGTTAATGAAATCTTTATTTCTTACTCAGTGTGTTTGACATTTGTTTATAAACACCCCCTGGTTGTTAGTCTGCTCTGAGTATTGCTTTCGTTCTCTTGCCTGTTCAAAGTACTGATATCACACATCCCTGTTAAGCCAAAAAAACACAACAGCTGAGTGTGTTGTCAAGGATGAAACGCAGTTCCTCAGCAACTTAGGAGCTAAAATGACATACAGCGCATCAGTTTTATTATCAGGCTACTCTTAATTGATTCCTCTGATCTCCTCCTCAGCAAAGTGATACTGAAAATGACAGGAAGAGTCTTTAACCCTCTCTCCACTAGGGAGCAATGATGAGCAAGATTTCTCTAATGGGCAATTTTTGGACAAGTTGAGCCACACAAGAAGTATCATACATATGAGAAGCACATTTTCAGGCATTCAGCACTTAAAGTCAGACACACATACATAGAAGTGTGCAGGCAAGCATGCGGAGTGCAGCCAGAGGCAAAGGGAAGGCTGTGGGTTGAGAGTCCCGTTGCGTGAAAAGACTAGAACTGTAGATGAGACAGATGGCCCATGGGCAGATCAGCAGGCACTGTACCACATAAATATAAAACCATCCCCCTGCCCATACTGTACTGTACCTACACACACACACGCAAACAGACTCACGCATTCACAGTATGAGAGGGTTTTTTTTTGTCCACTGCCCCCTCGGTGTTATGTGTAGAGGAGATGTAATAATTTACGAGCCTCGACCGTGCTGAATGGAAGCCAAATGAATCGCAGGGGCGACGAAGGCAGGAGACAGCCATCCACTCTCTCCATAACCTGGCAGATGTGCGTGGCGCTGATCAGCAGAGTACACCAGTGGGCATGAGAACAACATCCACCATATAGCCTGGAAGACCATCTCCCTCTGCGCTGGTTGGTCTACTTTGTATCATAGCAACAGTGGTCAGGGAAACAGAGAAATGATGAGAGAGAAGAGAAACTAAAGCTGGGTACAAGTTAGTCACACACATGGAGGCAGTGTATCTACTGTGGCCAATCGATCAGGGGACACAATGGATGCAAGTTAGTGGATCAGAAAATGGATCAGCCCACATGCATATCACATGGAGTTTTGTTTCTGGCTTTAGAGAAGGAAGAATGAGGTGAGGAGTGCGACGGCCAAGAGAACCAAAGTCTGGAGCATCTCCTAAATATGTCTTTGTCTCTTTCTCGCTCTTTTTCTCTCTTTGCAGGACTGAAGAAGATAAGAAATCCAGAGCGAATGGTCAGGATTGCCGTCGGTTACACAGGACACACCCCTCCCAAGAGTGACGACACCGACGCCAACAGTAAGAGACGCGCGAACACTCTTCACACTGTTTGTGCGTGCGCGCACACATTTGTCTGTAGCACAGGGTGACTCTGGGAGCAAGTATAAAAGCCTTCTGGCAGAATGATGTGATGCGGGAACTGAGGTCTCCTTCTCATCTGCTCTGTAACAGATCACACTTACACATACATACACACACACACTCACACGTACACAAAACAAACACACACTGTGTCTCTGCGCTGAGACGTCATTCCAATTCAGCTCTGTTACACATCATGTTTATTCATGCATGCCAGTACAGTATTAGCGGGCACACACTCACACACACACACACACACACACAATAAACACCGCTGCACATAGCCATAGAGAAGGCAGGGCTTACTTTGGCTATCAGTAGTTTATTGTCACACCTAATCTGTACACATGGCATTATGTATCTATAATCCTCAATGGGCCTGGTTAAACTAAAAGTGAGATGGAGTGTGTAATCTGGGGTCGCCGCATGGTCGTGTATGCATGCGTTTGTGTCCTGGGCATGTGTGTGATTGCTGTGGCGTGTTAGAGGGACTATAAAGGCAATGATTGCTTTGATTGGTTATTGATTTCTGAGGACATGACGCAGATGCATGTCTCTGCCTCGGTGTATATGTGTTTGTATGTTAGGGGAACAAATTGGAGGGAAACAAACAGATGTGAGGAGGAGCAGACAGACACACTGCTTTAGTGAGGTGGAGGTGGAGGCGGGGGTTATGGGTATAGAGGGGGTAGGTATGTGGAAACGCCACACACACACACACACACACACACAACCCAACCCCTTTTTCATTTTCCAAAAGGAGCAGATGGCCTCGTACCTGCACCAGACCCTCTTATTTTGTTAAGAGGGATGTGAGCAAACGAGACTGTCGCAAAACAGCAAATAAAGAATTAAGAGAAAATCTGAAAAACAATAGAATAGAGTAGAATAGAATAGAACAGAGAGTTCTGTTTGGGATGGCTGTTTAATATGAGCTGAGACTTCCCGAGCCTATCCCTGTCTCCTATCTGTTCTCACGTCCCAGCTGGAGGATTACTGGAGGAAAAGTTTATCAGCAGAATGATAAAATTAGCATGCACGCCCATCTCTCTATCCTCCCCCTCCTCCCCACCCCTCCGCCCCCTGCTCTCCCTCTTTCTCTCGTCTCTCCCTCCCTCTTCCTGCACTCTCGCTCATCCCATGCTATGCTCCCCCCTTTCTTCTCCCTGCCCTGGCTCTCCCTCCTGCCCTCCCACCCTCCCTCCCATCCCTCTATCTAGCTGCCTGTGCAATGAGCCTTTCTTTCTGTCACATTAATTTCATCCCGAAAAGGGGGAAAATGTGAAAATTTCCCCTGACGCCTCCTAATATCAGTAGGGGGAGAGTTAAGAGTTGCATTTGGAGCGTTTTTCTCTCTCTTTACTGAGGAGAGTTTTATAATTAACTGACAGCCATCTCACAAGGGCATTGGCTTGTTTCTGTGTTAAATATGGAGATGACAGTTTTATGAGGTAAAATATTCATCAGTCGGAGGCCGCTCTTCTGTGTGATTCCAGTCTAAATTATGGCATTTGATAGGCAACCAAAGCAGTGTTTCACTTTGGTCGAACATTTTCACTTTTTAGCACGCATACCTCTATATGACTTAATGAGCCAGCAGTTCCACATTAGCATGCAGGCTTTGTCACTCTTTTGGACTCTTTTTTACTAGATTAGCAAGTGAGTGACTGATCTATGTACAGCCAGAAATGTGTGGCGTACTGCTGAGGGACTCACATGAAGCAATGCAGGTATTGAAGCGGTTTTATTATTTCAAATATAAATGTGAATGGCGCTGAATTTACATATTTAGATGTGTTTTCCCCCGTGTCCCAGGATGGTTCATTTTCCTGGGTAGCCAGAAACAGAAGAGAAGTTTTTGCCCCATGTCACACCACAGTATAGCTCCGCTGAGAGCCATTCGGAACAGATGGAAAAGACGATTGCGACAGTAACCAGGCTGAATTTTTTAAAACAGGGACGCATTCGCTGGTTCAGGATTGTTGGAAATACAAGATACAACCCTTTGGGGTGTAAAAGCTCATCAGCATTCAACAAATCTGCAAAGTTGGTCTTCCATTCCTCGTCAGCGGGGAGAGTAAATGTGAGGATAGGTTAAGATGACGGTCGTGTCCATGAAGGTGCGCTTTGAAAGGGATTTCGGTACCAAGGTCACTTGTGAAAAAACACTACTCTGGGACAAATACTGTGATGTCTGTTCTTTGATCGGCAGACAGTGTGTGTGTATGTGTGCGTCTGTTTGCATGTATGAGCGTGTGCGTGTGTGTGTGTGTGTGTGTGTGTGTGTGTGTGTGTGTGTGTGTGTGTGTGTGTGTGTGTGCGTGCGTGTGTGCGTGCGCTGGTGTTTGTGTGTGTGCCTACGCATGTGCAACGGGCTTGTTTGATGTGGTGGTTCTGGTACATTTCAAAGGCGAGGCTCTGATGAGAATTCTTCAGAACAGCAGGGGGAGGGGAGGGGGATATAGCCAGGAGGGGTGGGGTTTAAACGCTGATTGGCATTCATAGCAGAGAGGCTGGAGTGCTGCTAAAAAAGAAATTAGGCTTTAACTAAGCTGCACCATTCAGCTGTTTAACTAAGCTGCTGCACCGTTCAGCTGTTTGAAATTTTGTCTTCTCAGGCCTTCTATTAATAAATGCATAATTGATTAGGGGGAGCATACGTGCCTGAACACACTTCCTACTGACACAAACACACACATGCTCAGACACCTACATGAACACACACACATAGACCCCACTCCTGTCCTGCTACAGCGCTCGTCTCTCCTTGCCTCTTTGTGTTACCTTGTTCCATCTCTTGTCCTTGCAAGATTCTTACTTTCTAAATCTCTCGCTAAGTTTCTTTTTTCTTCATTAACTGTCTCTCTCTGGCTCATTGTCTCCCTACCTCTCTCTGTCTCCCGCTCTGACCCTCCCACCCCACCTATCTCTCTTTTTCTCTCACTCTGTCGTCTGCCCTCAGGTAGAGTATAATTCCTATCTTCCCAGGGGAGTCATGAATGGACGCCCTCTACTCAAATGCTTATCAATAACCTTTGAGTGCTTGCTCTCTTTGACTTCTGAGCGGCACACCCGTTGGGCACACACTCACAAACAGGCACACACACACATACACACACACACACACACACACACACACCAGGGGCTCTATCTTTTTGCGGACGCTATGCGCTGGTGAAGTAGTACTTTCCTGAGGCGCAGTGGGATTTTTTTCTTCACCTGCACCTATTCAGTATTTTGGTGATTCTCCGCGCTCCGCAGTGGGAGGAGATGCGCAGCAGGGGCAGTTACACTGGTAATCCAGCAGCACCATATAGCTTTGGTAGTGGGGACATTCTGGTCTCTCAAAAAATGACACAAGCCTGTATTATTCATGTTTTGCTTGCCTGTTTTGTTATACATTCTTACACCAGTAATCACATCGCATTATACTGAAAAAAAAAAGAATAAGCTGCATTTTTGATGTTGTCAACAAATCCCACGAAAAGACCAGCATCAACAATGTGTTGGTTTGTTTCTCAATTCTTAAATGCTTCCCTGTCCTGTTTGTGCCTTAAAGACTTAAATCTTTAAACACGGGACACAAATATTTTCTTACATATTTAAAAAAAATGCTTAACACTTTCCCAAAACAGCTACAACAAACAGGAGTAAGTAGTGCATTTATTGGGGACTATTTTGAGCTGCGGATTTGGTGCTCTACTGAGTATTTACAGCAGCAGGACGGTGTTTGTAGGATTGACTCAAAATAAACTGCCGCATGTTCATGGTAATGAAGGAACGAGTCACCCAGTGCAGCAGTGTAGCTCACTGATGTGAAAAACTAACAGTTTTTGGACAACAATAGAGGTTTATGGCACAGAGGAATAAGCTGTATTAGGCTTTGGCTACACAGGCAATACTTGTTAGTAGGATCAATTCATTGTTGATTTGGGGTCTTTTTATGGGATTTGTTAAATAAGAAAAAAATGGAATATCACCAGACTTCCCTTAAGGCGGTAATGCCAGGGAGCTAAAGGTTAATAACTGATTTTTACCAGCGTTACCTCACCTGTGGTTGGCATTTGAATCATTGTGATAGTTAATAAAATAGTGCATCATTACACACAGAAAATGTGGAGCTTCCAGCACTTTCAGCATGTCCAGAAACATGATTTAAACTTCAAACTAAACATCGCCTGCCTGCGGCAACATTTAGGCGGCTGTGTATCTGCACTTGTGACTCTCCAGCTCCCATACAAGAATATTAGTTTCCTCTCAGGAGGAGCTAGTCTGGAGTCTCTACTCCATTACCAAACTGTCTGTATAACACTGTGGGGAGAGCATTGCTTTTAAAGGGGATAAGAGATGCCCATGTGATTGGCCATGATTGTTACCAACCCCAAATGCACCGATAATGTATGATAATGGATTCTTCTTAATCCAAATCTGTTTCCGGGTGGGCCCCAGGTGCACTGTGCACCTCCACCTGCTATCCAAAAATAAGTGCGCTGCCACTCCCTCTGCGCACTGCACACTTAACTGTTGTTTGTACACTGTGCCTCGATTGCCAACTTATCAAACTTACTGTGAATCAACCATAAGTGAATAAGATATGATAAGACACACTTGTATAAAGATGATGTGGAAATATTAAACAGTAGTTGGTGTGCAATTTGCTGTCTTCATCCTATTTCAGTGAGCTGCATTCATTCATCAGTAAGACACGTATTGAGCTATTCAAAGTATAAGCCTGACATCTCTTCATTGCAATGCCAAAAAAAATTTCAGCTATATTTCAAAAATCCCAGGAACTTATCACAAATCAAGTACTGGACAGACCAAAATTAATTAAATCTTGTGTCTTTCATAGGCCTGAACAAATCTTTGCGCAAATACCATTGCCTAAGGTCACATCCAGACATTAAAATGCTACACAACAAAAGTTTGTTATGATTTTATTCCTCCAGATCCTAGAGATACGGCTTTTTGGTATTCTCCCCACACGATGTCTCTGTGTCTGATGAGAAATTTCTCTCCTCTTCCTACTCATCCTTCATTTATCTTCCTTTATCTTCCCCCTCCTCCCCCGACCCCCCCCTCCCGCTCCAGATGAGCCAGGCCAGTTGAAGATCTACCTTCCGAAGAAGCTGCTAGAGTGTCTACCCAAATGTTCCTCTCTGCCCAAGGAGCGCCATCGCTGGAACACCAACGAGGTGAGACTTAGAGACACACTCAAGAGGGAAATATCGGTGGCAGTAAGATGAACTGTGTTTTTTTGCTGGTGACTCATCATAATGTCACATTGAGAGATGAAGAGGAGGTAAACAACACAATGGCAGGTTTTCATTATGGGACCCTAAAACTGTGACACTAGGAAATAAAAACAAAAACAAAAAAAAAAAGAAGCAGCAACCCAAGCTCACAGCCAAAAATCCCACTGACTATACATTCCATTTGGTGTGTTGCTGTCTATTTCGCTTTGTAATCCAAACAACTCTGGGTTGAGGCGTAAGAATCAGGGGCTCCTGGGTCTAAAACTATATACGGCTTAGAGGCTGAGAAACGAGAAACGAGGCTACAGATTGAATGTTTCCACTGCTGAGTACCACTGGGTTCAAAAACCCTATGGTCAGAAGGATAAAGATTGTTATCTGAACCTAACATTGTTGCTATGCAACCATAGAAAGCTGTTAAATGTGTGGCACATTTCTGCTCATAGTTTCTTTTTTTCTGCTTTGTGTTATGTGTGAAAATGATGCTCTAGTTACATTGTGTAATGTTGTCCTACAAAACAAAAAATGAAGGGAAAAAATGAAAAGCTGTCTGGGAGGTATAAACAAAAGCAGTGACCATGCACCCAGAGGATTTGATCATAAAAGTGAGTTAAGTTAAAGTAACTCAAGGCCTTTTTGCACTTCACTGTAGTCAATATTAACTACATTTTAGAACTTTTAGTATGCTTCGACTGTTGATGATTTCACACAAACTCATGGCTACCACTCATTAATGTAGGGCTGAGTTTGCTTTGCTCTGGGCCAAAATTAGCATCATATTTGCAGCATGAACAATAGATAACTTAAACTGTGCTGCTGGCTAAGTGGTACAATGTAAAATGAGGCCAAATTAGGTTGGGACAACTCTTTACTCATGGCCAAAGATAACCCTGAGCTAAACATTTTGGGTGTGAAAAGCTTTTCAGAGTTGCATGTTGTTCCAGACTTAAGCTGTTAGCTTAGGGAAGTGTTTGATGGGTGGAAATGGATGCAGGCATTTATCGTCAATAGCTCCTTGTTTATGCATTGCACAGCTCACCACTGGTGGTTTGCTCCATCCATTGTGATGTTGTTGGCCTCTGCTGAGACATTTTCTCCATGTGCAGGCTGTGCACTCCATTATGGATGTGTGTTTGTGTGTTTGTGTTATTGATTACCAAGTCCAGCATTATTATGCAATGCAAAGCTGATTTGGCCTGTGGTTTTTCTCTCAGGAAAGTCATTACATTTTTCATGCAATCCATCTCAATGAAGGTCATACTGGGAGTTAAGCACGGCGCCTACTGAATAGTGTGCTCACATGAATAGGCAGTGTGTGTGTGTGTGTGTGTGTGTGTGTGTGTACGGTTGAGAACAACGTGACCGCTGCCGGTTAGGGACTTCCACACATCAGCCTAACCAAGAGCAATTGTGCACAAGGCGCAGGGTGGACTACACCAAAGCACCTTGTTGCTGCCCCTGCTCCTGCCCTCTCCCTCTTTCGCTCCATCAGTCTCCCCTCCAACTTACCATCTAGTCCTCTCTATCTTTATCTTTCATTTCCTCTCCCCCTCCTTCTCTCTCTCTCTCTCTTTCTCTCTCTGATGAGGAGGTACAGGCTCAGTTCAGAGGGAGGTTGGGTGTCCCTCAGCGGATTCCTTCAAAGCTCCTCTTCCACCCAGGCATAAAGTTTCCTGCATACTTAAACACTCCATTGTGTCTGCTACTCCTCTTGCTTGGCGCTTTCATAGGGGGAGCCGTGCGTATGCTTGCTGTACGTCTAGTGCATGTATGTTTTTCAGTCTATGTATGTGTTTCTGCCTGCGTGTCTGAGTGTGTCTGTGTCAGAATGTGTGCAGCTCCAGATTATTGCGGTCGATTATTTTGAAGCTGCTGCAACAAAAAGAATTGATTTATTTTTCTGTGTGTGTTGATTTTTATCTGTCTGTTTTGCAGACATTGCAAGTAGTAGTTTTCATCAGCAACATATTGGAAATTGGAATCATCGTTGGTCATCAAATTTAAGACACATATGGGCTCTATATGTCTGCCATAGATTGTGGCGTAACATGATTTTAGTACTTGGGTTTTCCAGGCCAATCAGCTGTTGGCTGTCAAGTCAGCTGTCAAATTTGAAGCTTTCAATATATTTATTCAGTCACATCCCCTCAATGTGTGTGTGTGTGTTTGTTTTCAAATATAATATCGTTCTGGTCTAGATGTTGCTCATGAAGTGTGGTGATGTGTTATCGACAAATGGTGTGTTGAAAACGCCCAGTAATTATTCGGTGTGTAGACACACTTTTGTGTCTGTGTTTGGGTGTGCGTGTATATTTGTGCCTTTGTGGGGTTTCATAGAATTCTTCATTTCCATGCGCTTATGCATAAGAAAATCAAAAATTGGTTTTGTGTTTCCTCATCCTCACTCTTGTCTGCATGTAGAATTAGGATTATCCTTAGTGCGCGCGCGCGTGTGTGTGTGTGAGTGTGTGTGTGTGTGTGTGTGTAATAAGAAGAGAGTGTGATAGATAAAGAGATTACCATTCTCTGTTTGGATGAGAATGCCTCTGATTAAGTCGGACCCAATCTTTACAAGTCTTCATCTGATATGTCCTTATTTTCACCTTTTTCTTGGCACGCATATGTCTGAGCAAGTGTGTGTATCCGTGTGCGTGTGTGTGCGTTTGTTTTCTTGCCCGTGTGCGCGATTGCATATGATCCTCTGATCGCTGTTTTGTCACGCATGGCTCCACCCGACACCTTGGCCTCCCACGAGCACTGAGCTGTGACCCCATACATTTTTACCCCATCCACTTCTCCTCCTCCTTTTCCACCTCTTCCTCTCTGTCCTTTCCTCTCTTCCTTCCCTCTCTTCCTCCCTCCCTCTCTCTCTCTCTCTCTCTCTCTCTCTCTCTCTCTCTCTCTCTCTCTCCTCTCTTTTGTGTATCTACTGATGTGTGAAATTATTCTGGGATGGAGGGATGGATTCCTCCCTGAAGGGCTGAGCGGAGGCGTGAGCCTTTTGTTCAATAATAGATTGGGGGTGTATGTGTATCTGTCCATGGTAATAGACTATAGACTAGTTTTAGATAACAAACCACACTCAGGTGGACAGACTGATGGTAGAGCCTGTTTTATCCACCCATCGGGAATGACTTGTTTGGTTTCAGCAAATTCTGTGGAGCACTGAAATAAGGAGGCTATCAAACTTTTTCAAATGTAGACAAAAGCAAACTTTAGAGTCTGGTCCATGGTCTCAAGCTCATGAAAAGATATGATTACTCTTGTGGGGACCCCCGACATCCTGACTCATATTTCAAGAAGCCAGACTGAGTGGAATACCGAGTATTCGAAAGCTTAAATCTAACCTAGGAAAAGTGCACTCACACACTATGCGGCTGTGCACGTCATTGGATGATCTAATGTGCATTTTAAAGGCTTGTACTTCAGAGCAGCCCCCCCACTATGATTCAAATGATGCAACTGTCAAACGGGTCGGTTCAGACTTCAGTACATCACACAGTCGACAGCCGTCTGTGCCACAATGCCTCTGCATGTGAGGCTGCTCCACATGTCGCTCAACTGTACGGGTGAAGAAACCATCGTTAGAAGAGGGCTTTATTCTGGTATTAATGATATGAAATAATATGATATGAAACATGCAGTGTTTCATTGTAGAACTCCGCTCTCGTCATGCAGTGATATATTTGGTGGCTGTGTGGTGCGAAGGCAGCTAGTTGACAGTTCACACACGCTCATGTCTGGCTGTGCCGCTGCATGACACTAACATGATAGCCTGAATGAGAAGCAGATCAAAAAGCATATACATTTTAGACCACTGCCCCATCTGCCTCCTGTGCATGTGCATCAAGGGTAGGCGTTGCCATGGTAACAGATTGGGTGCGTGTGTGTTCCTGTTAATGGTATGATCAATGTTGCATGTTTGACACCAACGCTGTTAGTGATTGTTCAGTACATCGAAGGTGATAAGAGAGACTTCGCATAGTCGGTGCGTCTGCTTGTGATGCCAAAACATGTGCGACGGGCCCCCAAAAAATTGGTGAAGGACAAAAGCTCTTAATCTCAGGTAAAAACGTCAGGAACCCACTCACAGTCACCTGCACGTGTTGTGGTGTCAGCTTGTGTGAACAAAGCTCTGTGTGCATGCGTCTCTGTCTGTGAGTTTGCCTGAGTGTGTGTGTGCATTTGTAATTTATTATTCATGTCATTATTGTTGTTTGTGAGCCATTAAATAGATACATTGAATTAAATATGCATGCATGGTTGTATTCCTATGTTTCTTCATAGAGATATTTCCCATTTTCTCCCTGAGGCAGGAGAAGTGTCTGGAAAAGTTGCACAGGAGGGATGGCGTTAAATGTCAGCTACCAGACCACGTGAAAAAATACTATGGAAACCCAGAGCAATACAGTTAGCAGACAGCCAGTTTCAGGCCTCTGTGCTCCATTTATACTGTGGTGAAGGGTGCCCTTGATTTATGAATTTGATGTGTGAATTGCTAATGTCCAGCTAATGCTGGCATGGGACCGGGAGAGGCTGACACTCTCCATTTTGTCTGCTGTGTCAGAACAAAGACAAAAGTAACACGCCTTTGGAAACTTAGCGCAAGTTTCATTTTTAAAATGGAATGGGTTTGCCGTTCATGCATTTGTTAGATAACGTGTTCGCGAGAGACTTGGTGTATCCGTGTCAGTGTGTGTGTGTCCCAGAGCCTGCCTATGGCTGTAACCTCTCCAGTTGACATTGAGCTCTGCGCTGTTGCCGTTTACCAGAGTAAAGCATGGTTTAATGAGGGGGCAAAGACACCAACACACACTCTCATACACTCACACATGCTCACACATGCTTGCATGCATGTATATACACACGCAGACATGCACGCACACAATACCAAAGGGGTGTTTCACAGCTCCTTGTGTTTGATTCCTATTCTTTTATTTTTAATCATTCCTCTGTCTTTTGGGTTGAGAGATATTTTATGTTTGGAGAGCGCCAAGTTATAATCACTAATTAGTCCTCCAGGCTCTCCCTCTCTCTCTCTCTCTCTCTCTCCCTCCCTCCCTCCCTCCTTTTCTCCTCCTCTTTGTCTATCTCTCTCTGAGCCAAGCATAGCCCAATTAACACCCAACATCATTTTGTGTCTGTTGTGACTTCCATTTCCGCTTGAACTCCAGACGCTCCATACTGTCCTGCTGACCAAACTGGCAATATGAACCAAATGTGCAGCAATGCAAAGAATTAATTAGATTCGTTCTATTCATGAATGTAATTTCCATGTCGATACATGTAATTATCCAGCAAGCTTTTCATTTGCAAATGGGGCTGTACATGGGAAATTGGACATGTGCAGAGATGCCTCGCAGATTGTTGGGATCAGTATTTCAGTGGATTTCAGTCATGCAGATATTTCACCATACACAAGTTCACAAAGGGGGTGAGATTAACCAGGTTTTACAAGTCTCGTCAGGGAAAGCCTGGTGTCTGAGGTAAGAGTTAGTATCTGCCCTCCTCTCCTGTCCTCTCCTCTCCTCTCCTCTCCTCCTACCCAACTGGAAGCCCCACATTTTCCTCCTGTTCTATTTTCTCCATGCCGCACAGACCCACTATTTATCTTGCCCACTATAATTTGACACAAAATATTGTTAACTGGAGACACAGAAATATATTAAACAGTGGGAATGTGTGACTGTGAGTGTGGGGGTACTGTGTATGTGCCTGAGTTCGTTTTTGTGTGTGCCTGCACGCGTGTGTGTTTGAGTGTGTCTTTGTGTTTTAACTTCCAACCAAAAACGAAGTGAATGACCAGCAGTGTCTGCTGTAATAAGAAGGCAGGCTGTGCAGTGGAGACAATACTTTTTGTGTCCTTAAACGTCCCCACATAGAACCTCTGTAATATCTGAGTCCTGTGTAAATTAGATTTAATTCATTGGAGACAGATAAAGCATTAAAATGTGTATGTGTGTGCATGTGCACGCACACACAGATGGTCCTTGTGCTCCTATTTTGAGCGCTTGTACTGCATGTGTAGAGCTTTGTCTGGATAACTTTATTTAACTTTGATAACTTTCTGCTCCTCGGGCTTTAGGAGTCAAATATATTTAACAACATCATAAGGCAATTTTGCATGTTTACATCCCCAAATAACAGTAAGATGTCAACAAAACATCTCACTGTAAATCAAGCACCACAGGTGCTGGAACCCTATTGATTTTGATGAAGTTTTTCTTTAGCGTATTCGTTTTCTGACTTATTAATATCTGGAGCTTAGAGACTTATAAAAGAATATGCCTAGTTCAGGATTTCTGAAACCAATATATATTTCATACTCACTGCTCATGTTTTCCGAAGGTAGGTTTCAGTTAAACATCTTTTTTTTTTTTTTTTCATTCCAAACTTGTCGTCTTAGGTTTGATACAAACAGCGTTGTAGGCAAGACCTCCTAAACCTAGACCAAGTCATAACTCATACCAGAGTGTATTGAGACTGAAACAAGACCAAAACTCTGAGGGGTTGAGACCAAGTCAAGTCCAAGACCAAGGCAGGGCAAGGCCCACACCGCAGGACACGCTGTAGTAGGGTTGCAGTGATATACTTGATGTTGAATCTTGTGTTTATTTTAGTTATTTTCTAAGGGGAGACTTTTTACACATACTTCCATTAACAGTTTTGGTTTTCAATTATAGTAATAAAATGTTGAACCAACAATAACTCTAGTTTTATTCCTTTAAGGGTCATTCTGACTGATAATCATATAAATTCTGTAATACCGTGATACCATTTTTTTCCCGTGAAAATCTCATCACGTTGCAACCCTACACATTAGATAAAATGTGGAACATGCAAACCATAGGCAAATTGAGATGAGAGATCTACAGTCCCATAAAAACACCCACAGTAGAAAAGGCATTTCAGAGGTGAATTTAATGTTTGGTAATTTTCCTTTGTGTTCTATGAGCAAACAAATACAAACATACACTAAGGAGCTAAAATCAACTTAACCATCGTTCTTCATCACTCCTTTTTTTTGTACAGGCAATTTAGTGCTGTCCCTGTAGTTGTGGTTTTTACCAGTCTTGAAATAAATCCAGAGTCCTCTTTATATGGGACGGAGACAAGGCCGAGTAAAAATGTGTTCGATTCCAAGACAAGACCAACATCTTCAAAAAGTCGTCTTGAGACCAGTCTTGAGTTGAAGACCCATCTCAAGTTCTACAGCGCTGGCAAATGAACCAGCAATATTTTAAAAAAGAAAAAAAAAACACAAAACATTAAAATATCCATAAGTCCTTCCATCAATATTTGTACAGTTGTTTAAATCAAGTCTGGGTGTGTATTTGCTTAGTCTGCAGGTTTTAAAAAGAAACTGGAAGCACTACCCTGATGCCCACTTTTTTACTTGTGCATGTTTGCTGAGGCTCACTCTGTGTCAGTCTCCAGGTGCACAGTTATTTAGCAATAATTTACTGTTAAAAAATGCACATGATCAGTATGCACTGAGCATTTCTGTGGGCATCTGAGCCAGCGATGAGTTGTTTAAGAGGTTCTTACAGACAATTGATACTGCTTCATTGTTGTGTAAGCATTATGGAGTTGTCCACCAGCAACAGTGGGCGGGAGCTGCTACAACAGCTTAGCCTTTATGTCACATATTTTGTGGATATATTTAAAATATCTCTGGCTACTCAGTCAAACCTCTCTGAAAACGTATCACCCAGGCAATAGCACTGTACCAAACATAACATATTGATCAGTAACTTGTGATTTGTAGCCCTCCACTCAAATAACCCTACTTTTACTCAACATGAATTCAGAATGCACTTCACTGGTTTCATTTCTGCATTGATAGCATTAGTCTGTTTCACATTTTATGTTTCTTTTTTTTTTCTTTATTTCTTTTTTGCTGTTGCTGGCATAATGTTGATTCAGTCTCTACAGAATTTTTCCACACTGCATATTTGGGCAGATTATGGCTCTCTTATTTCTAGTGCAACATAATATTTATATGCTTGAAGTCAGAGAAACCACAATTCGCACAAATATTTGAGATGTTCTCCAGTAAGTACACCCTTGTGTTTTCCACGCAAAGTTGCATCTGTAAATTTTACACCTTGCATTATTAACTGCTTACCTCATGACTAATCCAAACAGTTAAGAAAACATTTGTATAACACACAAGAATGAAGTTGGCGGAGAGTATGTGCAAAACCAACTATTTACTACTACAGCAATCAAAGCTTACAGACCTATTTGCAAAGGGGCTACAAATGTGAATCAGACCACATTCATTTAGGCTCTATAAAGCTGCTGTGAGGTCAAATTGTCAGTTTTGTTGATATCTCATGGATCTGAGTGCGTCTGCCTCACAGGCTTCAACCACTAACGTCCACTTGCAGACTGCAGCTCTATTTTTAATTAAAACTGGTGAGATTATGTGGTTGTTTAATTGCAAAATCAATGTTATTTATTGCTGAGCAAAAATTCAATATAGTGATAAGAAATGTCAGCTTCACTCACTTTTTCAGACCACTTTGATTTCTTCTCACTCATTAACAAGACGCTCTCTGTACATTTGATTTGATAACGGTAATGTGCATGTGGGGAACTGTACACATGAATATGTAATAGTAAATGTAAATTATCAACCACAGAGTTGGTTAATGTTAAACATTCATTGGTAGCATCTCTCAAGGTAAATCTGTTCATCTCTGTGTTTCCCTGTTAATGAGTGGAGAAGTCATATTATCATGGCGCTCTCCTGCCGGGTTTACTGCACACTGTGAACAGTGTTCATCAACTGGTATTTGGCCTCATGGAGTTTTGTTTCACAATTAAAGACTTTAATTTTAAAGCCGTGTTTCTTATATTCACGTGTTTTTACACATGGATGTAGGTGCATTAGATGTTTTTAGAAAACAGAGAATAAATCATGTCCTGAAGTACATACACTGAAGTACAAGGAAACTAAAACAAGAGTATATATAAGAATATTGTACAATTTTGGGACAATCATACCCATGGTTGGGTTGGTCATTCTACACTATGGGGTTGGTTGTCTCTTTGTCCCTTTATCTGGGAAAAAATGAAAACGGTGATATTCTTGAAAATGAATTTAAACAGTTTCTCTTCAAAAAATCATCCCTATAAGTGCACCCAAAGAGAATGTGACAAGCATCCCCAGCTGGGATTTTTTTTTTTTTTTTTACCAGTGACTAATCTAACAACCACATGCGGTTGCTTAGATAAGAAAAAAACTATAGCGCTCTCTTCATACTTTGTAATGATAATAATTGTTTCATTATAAACCCACAGTCTAACAGCCTAGAACCGAAGCACAGAGGAGCAGGGTATTTACATTATGACTTGAAAAACACTAAAACTCCTCTCACCTCAATGTCAAGTGTTTGACTCCTAAAATGACCCTATGAGTGACCTCTGACCCTAGTTTTTGAAAATTTAGTGACAACATTTTGTGACAGCGCCCTCCAGGGAGTGCAATTTAATGAATGTGACAACAAACCCCGGTCTCCCCTCAATGTTGAGACGCATACATGCTATAAAATTGCTTCAGATTGCCTTAGTGTTCACACTATGATGCAGGTCAAATGTGCTGGCATGTGTGAAAAAACATATCAGACATAAATTTGAAATTTCTGACATTATCACGTTACTCAGTTGGATGTCCCGTGTCTCGCAGATGTTTTGTTTATTCCAGAAGCCTTGCCAAAGCGGTAAATTGGCCACCTACTACACAATATCTACAAAAAAAAGATAGCAAAAGAACTGTGAGTCTCATGATGCTGGGACTAGCATTTTCCACTAACATTATCCTGGAAATGTACACATTCACAAGATTTACCCTGGGAGATGTATACATTTACTGGTAAATATACCATTTCATACATTTATCGTAATAGACAATAGGGTGAGACGCTGTGTGCAGGCAGTGTGTGTGTGTGTGTGTGTGTGTGTGTGTGTGTGTGTGTGTGTGTGTGTTGCATTCCACTCAGGAGACCACAGTGTGTGTCCAGCGTTTCTGCAGTTCAATCCAACATCACGTATTTCTCTGTCTCCCTGTCTCTACCCTCTTCTTCCTCCCTCCTCCCTCCTGCTGATGTATGGAATGTCTACTCTCATATGGAGTGTGTTTGTAAAAGTCACGGTAATCAAATTTCACTGATTCCTGGGGGATTAAACAAGGTGGCATTTGTGTGCGCGTACGGGAGTGTGCGTGTTCTGTCTCCGTGCATACACAATATTAGCCGTGTACTAAGTTGTGTATTGTAATGCAGCTGTGTCATTAGTCTAAGACCAGCTCAGCTGTAATATATCATCCATCATCTTGTACTCCGAGGAGGCAACTATATAAGGGATACTGATACCGCATTTGCATACTGACAGTGCATATATTTAATTGTTTGAATGTACAGTATAAGGCAGTGGGTTGGTGGGAGGGATGATGAGCACCTTAAATGAAAGGAATAGCATCTCACTTGTTTCTTGGCCAAGTGACAGAGATTGAGAATAGTGTTCTTTTCATGCCTTTGGGTGTTTGACAGCAAAAGTTTTTTTTTGCTAACAGTATTGCAGTCTTCTTTGAAATTCCTCTGTAATACTTGGAGCAAAATCAGTGCGCCCCAAAAATTAGATTGTTATTCAGCGGAAGTGTTCGCTCCCTACTCCAGCAGACAGGAAAAACATGGCAACAGCAAGTTTTCCCAGCCCAAAAACAAGTATTACCTAGTGTTAATCCGAACTGCATAATTGCCTCTTGTTGGCAGCATATATGTCTGGCAGTATGTTTGTATATGTAGCTTGCCAGCTCGCAAGTCTTAACATTGTCCAATACACAACATCATCATCACTTTCCTCTGTGTGGCTGTAAGCTCCAGTCTCCGTCTGCTCTAAGGTGTCATTGCAATGTTGGAACTAGAAAGTCACAGTCCATTACAGTTCATATGAGGTGGAAAGTTACTAGGACAGCCCAGCAGGCAATGACTGATGTCTGTCTCCTCCCCAAACTCTAAAAGTGCATTAAATTAGAGCAATTATTAGATGGCTTTGCCAGCATGATACACATTTAATGGATGAAAACAAACCAGATTCAAGCAAACAAAATGTCTCGCAAAGGTCATATTAGTTTCCATAGGCAACGATTATCCAAAGGGAAAGGGCTGCTGTGAAGTCTAAACTGTAAAAATGTTGGTTACATATCTCCGCCTGTTATTTATTTATATACATGTGTCTTACATTATATAGAAGTTTAAAGATAGCGAACATACCTTTTGCGCCCACTGCATGAGTCACAGTGCTTGAAGAGAGGGTGATGACACCGGGCTCTACCTCATACAGTGCATCATCACTGTAAATATACTGTAGCCACAGTGAAGAGGAGCCCCTTCGGATCAATTGATACGCTATACCGTACACTTGTACTCTATTAATGGCATAGCATATGTTCATCAGATATTTTTACTTACAGCATCTCACTGTTTGTGTATTTTGTTAGCTATGGGTGTGTACAGACGCATGGAGAAATTTTGAGATGGATTGGTCTACATGAAGCTAAATTCAAAATGAAACAAATCCATACTTTTTACCACAAGATGTAATAAAGAAGTTCTAGACGCTGCCCAAATTGTGCTGACTCCTGATCTTTGGTTATGACAACAACAAAATAAGTAAACCCTTTCTGGGATTTCAAAAATAATGTATTTAGGCCAAAGAAAGAAATAAAGTAACATCATTTTAATCAAGTGCAGTCGCAGTGAAACTCAATTTTGTGGGGAAGGGGTTAAATTAGATTCTCCTTTTTTTCTGTTGCTGGTGGTGGTGTTTAATTGTCAGTAATCAATGGCAGTTTGCCAAGTCAAAGCGCATCATTTTGTCAGCTCTTAAAATGTGTTATTTATGAGCAAGAGGTGAAGTATACTCAGTCACTCCTTGACTCCCTGAAGCACAAGCTGGCAATCATCAGAATTGGGAATGCATTTGGGACTCCTTTATTAAACCATGTGAAAGGTATATCACATTTTGCAATACCCTGAAAGAGTGAGTGCAAGGCCCATAATAACAGTCTATTCAGGTCTACAGCCCAGGGCTTCGTCCTAGGCAGACACAGATCAAACTGCACAACAGTGGAAGCCAGTCACCGGAGCAGGGTTGATAACCTTTAATGTTTACTTTTGCTTATGATTGTTTTAACTCCACCTGCCCATCTCCCAGTGTGAAGCCTGCAGGTCTGATGTCAGTAGAAAAGATAAAACCAAGATTGCAGACAATTTGTATATTTGTAAATTGATGCTTGTCTTTGGCAGTTTGTTTTTGAGGCTTGAGGAGAGTTAAATATGCATGACTTCAACATGGGTGGCTCCGAGTCTTTTCCAAAACAACAAACAAATGACATGAAATCTTTATTTGGCGGAGACAAACAAGAATTCTGAATTGATTTTTTGAGAAAGAGGACTCCACGTGAGCTCCAGCAGTTAACTAGATTTGTTTGTTTCTTCTGAAATGGAGCTACAGCGATATTTACTGAGAGCGCACAGGCATACCGAAACAGGTGCGTAACCTCACACACAAACAGAACACGCACACACACAGGCGTGTGCTCCCATCTTTAGTTGGTTGAGGAGGAGACAAACCTAAAGATCGCCACGGAGACCCATCTTTCAAATTTATTCATTAAACTCCCAAATGCTCCCCTTAACGAATGTAATTAGAATATGGTAATGAGAGAGGGCTGAACCAGGGAGTGTTGTAATACGCTTAGCAGCACAGAGGGAGAGAAGAAGAGAGAGAGAGAGAGAGAGACAGAAAGAGAGGGAAATAGAGTAAGGGAGTTAAAGGAGAGAGAAATAGAGAGACTGACTGACAGGGTGCCAATTTATGTCTTGTTGTAAACAAGTATTTATGCCAATGAGAGGTGGCACACACTATTTCTCTCTCTCTTCCTCTCTCCCACTACCCCCCTCTCTCTCTTTTTCTGTGTCTCTGTCTACCTCTCTCTGTCTCTCTCTCTCCTTAGCATACCAAACCTCCTCAATAACAATAACATCAACAATAGCAAGCAGAGACGAGCCTCAGAGGGCAGAATGACTCACAGTGAGATGAGGCATCAGGGGTTAACACAACCACTGGAGACTCCTTCATTGAGACACCCCCCTCGCCCTCTCTCTCTCTGTCTCTCTCTCTCCTCTCTCACTCACTCACTCTCTCTCTCTGTCTTCTTCCGCCTCCCACTGGCAAACACACATTCGTCATTAGAGATTTCAAATATACCTGCGTGTGTGTGTGTGTGCGTGCTTTCTTGGTTCACTTTGTGGGAGTTTTTGAGGACTCTGACAGGCTTTATCCAAAGACGCCCTAGCGCAACGGGGGTCCTGGCATTGTGTTTGACACCACACACCTGTTGCCGTCTTTGATGTGTTCACCCCCCTGCTGAGAGAGAGGGGGCCGTCTCCTCAAATGCAAATACTAGACAGGAGGAAGAGGACAGGTAAGGTGCGCAAGAGAGAGGAAGTCTTAGAAAAATATGATTGATGTTCCCTCAGTGGATTGGGGCTGACTCTTCCTTACTCTCAGGTCTCTGCTAAAAAGTTTGCGCTACTTGCCTTACCGTGAGTGTGTGTGTGTGTGTGTGTGTGTGTGTGTGTGTGTGTGTGTGTGTGCATGTTGCAACCTTCACCATTTGGACTTCTATATATTGGCGAGAGGGAGATGAGAGGGAAATGAGACAGAAAAAAGAGGGAAGTGGGTGAGCTAGAAGGAGGACAGAGGGGAGAGAAAGTAAAGAGGTCAAACCAAAAGGAGAGGGAGTGAGGGAGTGAAGGAGAGGGGAGAGTGACTATTTCATTATAAAGCCGTCACTCACATGGGCAGCAGCAGCCACCACAGAGACTCTTCTGAGACCAACCCTCTCTGGGTGTGTGTGTGTGTGTGTGTGTGTGTGTGTGTGTGTGTGTGTGTGTGTGTGTGTGTGTGTGTGTGTGTGTATCCTACCATGCATTAGTTTTGACATGGGAGGAATTTTCGTATTCATGTATGTCCGAGTGTTTGCCTGCACAGTCTGTGTGTGTTGCAGTGTGACAGAGACAGATGTAACGCTCATGTCTCTCTCCCAGCCAGGTGACAGGGGCGGGTCCCCTCTGAAGGTCAGACCTTGTCCTCCAATGACAGACCAGCACTAAATGTGTGTGTGTGTGTGTGTGTGTGTGTGTGTGCGCACCAATCTGTTGTCCATGCAGCGTGTGTGTGTGTCACTGAGAGAACAAGAGGAGAGACAGAGAAAGCCAGGACAAGTTTTATATTTATTTATTTATATTTTCCACACAAGCGACTTTGTGTATTAATAGACAGCCCATTTGTATGCATGTGTGTACAAGTCTTTTATGTCCACGGACGTGCATGTGTGTGTTGCCCAGTGTGTGATGAGGTGTTTATATGATAAACACAAGGCAAGCTTGAGAGGAATTCTGATCAGGGGCTTTGCAACAGTTGTTATGGAAACAGCATTAAGCAGTTGTATTAGCCAGTGGAGGTAATATAAAGGCTGTTGAAAGTAACACACAGTGGGGAGCGAGGCAGTTTGGGAATATAATACAAACTACACATTATTGCTCTGGTTTACAATAGACTTGATGAAATTTTATTGTGTGGCTAGAACAGAACAAAATTATCCTTGTCGTAACTCATTGTTTGGCTCTCTTTCTGTCGAGAACTACACATTTTAATTAGCCAGGTTAGAGGAACACAGTGCAAACAAGACATTATTGGTCTGGTTTACAACAGGCGCCACATCATTTATGTCAGCTTAAGGCTCAACACAAAACTAACTCACACCAGATTCTGATGTTATCAGCCCATTAAATACCAGTTGTCTGTGGATTTTAGCCTCATGGACATGTGTTAGAAGGGGTCTGCCACACCTAACATAAGGTTCAAAGGCTGTTATCGGGCCATTAAGGGGGCTTTCACATCAGGGATCTCGGCCTGGAGCCAAGTACACTTGACCCCAAAGTCCAGTTTGTTTGATTAGTGTGAGCACTGCGGACCAAGGCATGGATCTGTGTACTTGACAAGGTGGTCTCAAGTACAGTTTGTGTGAACCCCGGCTTGGTGCATATCAGGTGTGGACACCAACTGTACCAAAACACTATTTTAGGCAATTGCAATGAGTTTTTAAGTGATTATAAAACAGTCCCAATTTAATACTGATGCCTCTATATCAGATGGCATCGCAGATCATGGACAGACCCAGATCCAGCTAAGGTGCTGCCTTCGACCTGCAGCTCTGGCAGGAAGCGGAGAGCTCTGCGCCAGGCAGCAGCTCCTCAAGCAAGGAGCAGAGCTTCACCTCAGTCCCCACTACTGACGGTTCCTAGGGCAGCAGTGTTTGACTGTGGCGCCCTTTTCTACACTGTAGCACAACAAAAATGCCACATAGATGATGGCACATGTGCACTTGGGTGCTGAACATCATTACTAATGTGAAAGCTGAGTGGGGGAGAGGGAGGCCAGAGGGTGGGCACAGTATGAACCAATCGTACTTTACATGAAAACCCCCTAAATGGCTGTTTCCATATGGTTGCAGTCTTGTTAGGTTTACTTTCACTTTCATCAAGTTAAGGTGCAAAGACAACATTGTCAACTTCAGGAAGACATGATGCATCAGTTAAAACAATTCTCTAAAAGAGGAGCTAAAAAAGTCAGTGCTGACTTTTGGTTTCAAAGAAGACACAAACCCCGTTCCCCTGGGTGAAAGTCCTGTGTTTATTTGACCCATCCACCACCCCGCGCTGACTTTCTCACTCTTTATACTATGCCATCCGATTTCCTCTTTTGTTCACATCGTAATTATCACAGCCACGAAAGGTCGCTGCGTAACAATAATAGGTGTGTCAGACCCCTTCTAACCCTTATCTATGATG